>CM060560.1:98822473-99509973 GCA_030625065.1 Alectoris magna
TTATTTAGATGGCTAAAAATGCAAATAAAACTGCCTACTGTTTGACAGTTGAGTTTTCACATACAGGTTTTTGTTTGGGAACAATTTCCTTATCATGTATTTAAAGGTTCAACCTCTGTAATTTTCATATACTTTATGCATACCTCATGAATGTAATAACGACTGTTCATCCTTGAGATCAAAGCTGTATGTATTGTTCCATGTTGAACCAACCTGAGTTTCATGTCACAAATTCATAAAAAAAACCCCTCTCCTGACTTGTGGAGCTGTCCATGACACCATGAACCTCTGAGGACGTTGTTTTCATTGTCTGCTTGAAGAAACTTGAAGAGCAGTGAGTCTAGCAGTAATAGCAATTGCGTCATATTTACCATGAGGATTCATTGTATGGAAGTGTCTTGCTTCTGCAGCTTTTCATATTGAGGCCTGAATAAAGACAAATATATTTTAAGTGCATATGTATTTCCACAGCAGGACAAAATCATAGGATGACAACATGCCAGTATTTTACTTGGAACTGGAATTATGTTATGGAGGAAGGTCTTCTGGTGGTCACTACATGCCATTTTGTAAGGGTATCAATGGTAGCTGGCATCCTTGATGCTACAAAGCAGAGCCCTGGAACACCGGAGGATTTTCTTTCTAGTGAGGTGCTGCTGTAGAGAACAACTCAAGATCCTTGTTCCTAGTTTGTCCTTCCTGGAACTAGTGCCCCACTCATGCACACTATGCACCTAAGCTTGGCCATCAGTGCATACTTCACCTCTGGTTGAGGCATTGTGACCCATCACCAGAGCACCATGCAAAAGAATTTAACCCATGGCTTTCCGTCTTTACACCACAGGAGTCAATAATGTAAATAAACACAAAATGGATTCCTTTTGGATGAAACTAGTCAAAAATGTGCTGCAAGAGCAAAGGTGATCTTCTTCTTCAACCACTGGTGATCATCTAGTTGACAGGACTTGATTAGAGCTACTATGGGTACTAAAAAAAAAAAGCATCAAAGAAATAAACAAACAAAAACCTCTTTATGTAAACATGAGGGCCTTAGCATGATTGATATTGGTCTGCAGATCAGCTTCTACTGATGTTCACAATACACTGATACAAGTGTAGTTTAAGTACCATTTTAACAAGGAAGAATTGAAGCACAGGGTAATAAAAGTCAAAGTTTCACAGGTCTTTGCTCCCCTAACAGCCAAAAATCTAATAATTTTGATTATTCAATCACAAATGATTTACAAAAGATACACGAGACTTGGCTGTATCCATTCTGGACCCATTTTTAATTCAAATTTATAGTAAGTAGTTCAGAACTGGGCTCCTCTAACCCCTGCAAGTATGGATTCAACTAAGATTAGTCACCACAAATAATTTCTTTGGATTTGAGACTTACAGCTTATGTGTGCATCCGGAGCACACAATAATGTCTCACAGTTTTAAGATCTGTCATTTTTAGTAACTAGCTTGTTTTTGTAGACCTGAGTAGAGGTGGGTTATGGAGACCAGGCTGCTTTCTTGTGCCACGGAATTGGCTGATGCACATGTTGAGGTGCTTTTCCAGTGCTTTTATTGAACCACAGAGAGCAAGAGGTGCTCACTGGACAAACATTTCTTCACTAATCTTGTGGCTATGGGCAAATTTCCAGGCTCTTGTGATCCTGTTGTTGGAAAAATGCTTTCCTCCCAGGAAAAAAAAAAAATAGTCCACATTGAATTAATCAGATTGCCAAATCCTGCAGCAACACTTTGTAGTTTTCTACCAGTGGGAGTGTGTTCCACCCTCATAATTAATCCTCATTAAAAACAAACAAACAAAAAGTAGCCATGATCTTAAAAAACACTGAAATGGTAAACATTTTACATTTACATTTACAGTGAAATTAGACTCCAGTGCCTATTCTGAGAGGTGTTAAAAACAGAGTTCTGAGAATCAATTTCCTTCAAGGACTTTTCATCTCAGTCATTCTCATTTAATTTTCAACAGAATAATTATGTATTGCTGATGTTTTTTGAATCAGTCCTTAACTTTCCAGTATTCAGTTTAGTAGCTTGGCACTGTTCATTCCTTCAGTTTTTGACACAGCACATTTTCCATGATGAAAAGGCTGCTTTTTTTCTGTGGTTCATAGTTCCTTATGTTCTGAGGTTTATCATAATCAAGGAAGACCTCAATTCTCTGGAGATAAGATATGAAAATACTGGTAAAATATTGCTTTTGTGATTTTGAACATCCAAAATTACGTAAAACGTGCTATCATTTAAAATACAGAATTCTTAAGTATGAATTCTTTTGTGTACACCCTAATTGGGTTTTACACTAAGCTCTGATACTACAAGCTTAGTTTTGAAGTTTGCTTTTACTTTTGTGTTTTCCTGAATCTAGGCATTTGCTGAGTGAATATTATTTAGGTTGTTTGCCTGTATGTTCACTGTGGCATCCAAGTAGTTGCTAGAGGAAATGAAGGATGGGAATTTAAGAATTATATTAGAGTTATATAACTGAGTTATAACCTGAATTAGCTATGTTTACTAAAAACATGTTTCAGGAGAGAGATCACTGGGAAAGAAATTTGCTGAATTTATAGACTATGTTACTAAAATAAAAGAGAGACTCTATGCCATAAATGAAAATACTTGGCCCTCAGACTGTACTTAATATACAAACTTTTACTAGAGAATGTGAGATTTTGATTGGACATAAGGAAGTTTCTACAGTAAGGGTAGTGAGGCACTGAAACAGGTTGTCCAGAGAGCTGGTAGATGCCCTGTTCTTAGAGAAAGCCAAAGTCAGGCAAGGCTGGTCTGGGCTCTGAACAACTTGATGGAGCTGTGGGTGTTCCTCTCCATTGCAGGGGAGATGGACTAGATGGCCTTTAAGAGTCCTTCCCAACTCAAATGATTCTATGATTCTATATGTTGGTATTGATCACAGAAGGCCTGGCACATCCAAACACATGCTGTGCCCTGCCAAATACCACATCATCAGTTTTAAGATACAGAATAATACTGATTTGTTTGTAAGCACATTAGAAAAAACATCTTTCATAAATCAAAACACATCCTCCCTTTCTCTTCTTAGTGTGTACTTACAATCAGCTGCATTCAAGGGGACTGTATTCAAAGTCAAAAGTGGTTTGAATTCTCCTGATAAAGACTGTTAAATGTGTAAGACTGTAAAGATAATACAGAGTTAAAATCAAACAAACCAGAAAACAGCACAGTAAAATAACAAAAAATAACAAAAGAAAACAAAAAACACACTAATTTACCAGATACCTGTTGTTTTCCAAAAGATTACCTGATCTATTCACATTGTTTTATTTCTGCTCAGAGAAATGGTGTCTGCTCAGCGGTTTACAGGGAGACCAGGAAAAGCATATGGGCAAATTCTCAGGGGGATTCAGGTTGGAAGAACATACTTCTAGACTGAAAGGACTGAAAAGGCAAGCAGATATGAAGTGTATGATATATAATTGATGAAGGAAGAAAATTCTGAATGCATTAGTTTCTCCCAATCATAATAAAGTTGTCAAAGGTGTGCAGACATTGGAATTAAAAATACATGCAGTCAATTTGGTAGACCAATATTTATTTGTAACTCTAAGATAGGAAGCATAAATTTGTATTTCTTGCCTGAAATAAAGAAATTGAGTTAAATCATACAAAAGTTAAAAAAAAAAAAAAAAAAGGAGACCATAATTTCTGGCTTGGATATCTTTCATTACTTTTGTGATAGAAATAGACTTCTGAAATATTAGAAACATCCATTCCAATTTTAAATATATTACACAAATCGCTTTGAAAATCTTAGAAGAGAAAAGGTTTGGAAGATGCAGAACAGGTAAGGATGTTTGCTGCAGAATATGTGCAAAGCTTGTAAACCTTCACAGTGCAAAGATGGATAATTGTTTTCCCTGAGGTATTCTGAGATTTGTTGGGAGTGAGTTGTGGCAAAAATTGCAAGGTACCACCATCTCTCTTGAATCCATAAATCTCAGTGTGCAGAATTATGGTTTTGCAAAGTTTCCCGTGGGATCAGGGCTGGAAGGTTAGAGAGAGTGCTTTTGAAAAGGATATTCTGTTATAAATGTACATGGGACTGAACTTTGTAGCATGTAGTGCCTTGCTAGGTGCATAATGGTTTCCTGTTATAGGAGTGGTGCTGCTCTCTGACTGAACATGCAGACACGTGGTGTCTGTTAGGCAACGTTTCCAAATGGCTCTAGATGCCTATGTTTTGTCACCTGAATACCATCTTACATTTTCAGCTCATGCTTGTGGAGAGAGGTTTCTTTTGTTTCCCCTGTGCGTAACAGCATTTGATGAGCTTGATGGTGCTTGTACAGCCTGGAAGTACACCTCTGCAGAATCCCTAGGATTTTGCGTCTGCTTGGTAGAAGGAGGGAGATACCAGGAGAGATGTAAAAGAGCAATCCATTTTTGTATTTCTTGCTCTGATTTACTAAAGTTTGGAAGGATGTTGGGAGGCTGAGATGTGACCTTCAGTGGCATACAGGTGGCAAATACCTCCTTTATATATTGTGCCATGATAATTTTGTACACAGTGATCATTGTATCTAAGATGAAAGTATTTCTTCAGACCTGCATCTGTGCTAGGTTCTGTCATGATTTTATGCACTTTCAGACTTTGCCTTCTGATGAATAAAGTGTTTAGCTGTCCTAAAAACAAAAGCAAAAGCAATAGTATCTGATGTTAGATAATACAAATTTCTAATGTATTTCAGTAAATTGCTGAGGAGCTTTGAGGAGTAGTACTCAGTAACTTGATTTTTTTTTTTTTTTTTTTTTTTTTTTTTACGAAACCAGGACTGTATTTGCTGTAGTTTCTGTGAAAATAAATAAGAGACATTACATTCAGAACAATCTGTGTACAGTGCAATATTTTACATATTCCATTACATGTGATGTTTTGAGTAATTTTACTTCTCTCCTTATAATGCCCAACTTTTATTTTTAACCATTAAACCCAGAAGCTTTATCCTTTAGCTATATATATATATATATATATATATATATATATATAAAAGAAAATTGAACAGTCAGTTACTTCAACTTGAACATTAGTGTGGAGAACAAGTATATCTGTGGCCACAATGAATTTATTTTTGACTATTTCAGGGTAATAGCAGTTGCTGAAGCTAGAATTTCTAGATTAGCAGTCACGGTTGTGTTTGACTTCTGATTAGGAATGTTGGCATGTTGATGTCTTCTGTAGATAGCAACAGCAGTGAGACGTGATATAGGTGTTGTGACAAAAAAATATGCAAATACATACTAACTTTGAAATAAAGATTTCTGTTATGGTAGGAAGAAAAGGCTTGTATTTTTCATGCACGGTATTTCAAGCAGAGAATATTTTTCCAACTTACATTCAGCCACCTAACACAATGATTAACTGAGCACGTATCAAATGGTGTAGCTTTTCAATGACATTTTCTTCTAACAGTGATAAAATGGGAAAAAATGTTATGCTTAGAAGTGGATATTAATATAACTGAAGGGAGATTGTATCACAGGCAGTACATACTCATTTATTAAGGTTTTCTTTACTGTGATGTTTCTTACTATCTGTGCCATGCACCCAATGTAGTTGCTTTTGAAACTTCATTTTATATTACTGTAGATAAAATAGAAGCCAATATCACTTTGTTTTTCTTTGTTTTGTAGTTGTTTACCAACATAATAAATTATTTTTTTAAGTACTTTCTGTTTTGAAGGCTGTGAAGACATGTAAGAATAGAAATATTAGAGCATTCTTTCAGAGAGAAGTCTGGTCATTAATCTCTCTTTCCTTTCATCTCTGTCACTATGTATTTGTATTAAAATAGATGTTCTTAGACTATCAGGAGAATAAGAAAGTGCATGCAAAATCTACTTCAATTTTGCATGGGTTTAAAGGCTACGAGAGAACATCTGCTTCAAAATGCTCTTTATCTCATAAGGATTCAAGGCTTGAATTTTGTGAAACTTTGTTTATAGAAAATATTTCATAGCATGTGTAAGGGTTGCTTGGGAATGTCAACTGTTTGTTCTGTGCCCTTCTCTGAATAGAAGAACTTGCATCTGCGAAGGAAAATACTGGCCAGTAGGGCTGGCCACTGCAAAATGCTCATATTCTCTCTCTCCTTCTGGCCCAGGATATCCTGGATACTATTCTGAGTTGCAGCACAATTTTAGAGAGTGTGTGCAGTGATTTTCAGTATTGACCTCAACCTGGGAATTAGGACGGTACCTTACAGACTGGAGATGTAGCTCTGAGCTTGCTGAGAAGAGGGGAGAGTACGAACCTGTCTCACTCATCTTCTGCTCTAGCCTCCAATGATGCACATGAAGGCTAAGTATTGTGACTTACTGGACAACTACTTCACTTACTTAGCTCTTAAGTCTAAAAAATGGCTAAAATGGACTATCATATTCCATTTGATAACCAAAGAAACAAATTACCCATGGACATATGGATGTCTCTATAGGAAAAGATATAATGTATATAGTTAGCCATGGGAATTGTGTTGTAAATCTTCTGGTAAGCTTGATAACAAATTAAACAGGGCTTGATCATTAGACAAACGTAAAGCAGAAATTTACATCTATAAGTAGGCTCTCACAGGGGTTTATTCTATCAATCAAATATGAAAAGTTGCATAAATTTTGAAATCCTGCTATGTGAAAATAATTACCTTGTCCTTCTTTGCTTGCTTTTTTCTTGTTCTCTTTTGGGGAGTGAAGCATAGGAGATGCTTCGGAAATTCTGCTCACTAAGGCTGCGTTCTTTTAACTTTCCAGCAGACAGCATGCTGTTTCCTGCGTGTGTGTACATACACATTCTTTGAAAATTTAACGAGATACTATAAACCTGTTGGGAAAAAAAATCTACAATTTCCAGGCATGCATAAGTTTATCTTTCACCAAAAATAAGTTTAGAGTTCCTTACATTTCAGCCCCTTTCAATACCACTAAAAAGATGTTTCACTGGTAGATTTAAAAGATTGTTTCTGACCTCAGTGATTTAGTGTTTAGCTTAACTAGGTCAAATGTATAAATGCAAGACTGTGTGAATCAAATGCGGGTAAGCTCTACTTGCCTGCATTCAGCCTTGACTAAGAATGACACGTAGTGTTCATAGCTTGCTTATCCAAATAACATGATCAAGTTGATTATGTTCCAGAAGAGATTTCAGCATACTTTAGCTTTTAATGGACAAGATTTCATTTTATTTGGAAGAGGTATTGCTTTGAGCATAACATAGAAATTTAGCTCCACATTTCTACATTGCAGAATAAAATTACATTCAGAAATCTGATCAGTTTATAAGCACTAATTATTAAATTCTACTGTCTGAGTTGGTCAGTACTGCTCTTGTATGCAGTTATATTAGGAAGGCTTAGAAATGACAACGTAGTCATTTAAATGATGTTTTTGGTGGATTTATTTTTTATTTTTTATTTTTTATTTTTCAATCAGTGTATATTTAGACATAATTTGCAAGAATATCCACGGCATTAATAATGCAAATCTTAATTACTTGTTAGAAAATTGATGTTACCCCTTCAAGCTACATTATTGTACAGTCTTTTTTCAGCGTAAGATTATTTGGATAACAGTCTCCTGAGGATGTCTGCTTTTGTGTTGTGTCAGTTTTTTTGTAGCTACATTGCTTACAAGCTCATGGCTTTTTGCATTGCAAGGGTGAATAATAAACTTGGCTGGCTTATTAGTTAATCCTATTTAGACACCTGTACAAATCTTACTGTTTGGAAGAGTGATTGGACTTCTGTGTATTAATAAGTTTGGAAACACATTTCATAACAATTTTACATCAACAAGCATTTCAGTCTTCCTGTCTTTTTTTCTCATTAAAAATATAAGAAAAATACCCATGTGTAAATTAACTGCACATAAGAAACATGAAAACCTTGCTGGTACTTGAACTTCTTTTTTTTTTTTTTTTTGGTCATTCGCAAGTCAAAAGTATAAAAATCTGACAGAAATATTAGAAATAATATTCAGTCATTATTTATGTCTATAGAACATATTTTTAAAGTTTCTAACACAGTAGCATCTTGGATCTTCTGTTCCTAGTCTAAAAATACTTGACAGTGAAAGGGCAGCGATAAAGCTTCTTGAAAATAAAACTTGTGTTTGAGTCACTGGACCTGTCAACCTTGGCTTTTTGTTTTTACAGGCTGATGTATTCTCCAACTTCCATTATTGCTAAGTGAATATGGTACTTTGAAGTGATATTAGATATTTGAAAATAGTGGGAATATTTCCATTTAGAGTATCCAAGTGGAGTTTAGTGATGGCATGGGTATGCAGCTGAGAACATTTCCCTGCAGAATGGAAATAGACCTTGTTAGGTATTGAAAATATGTTAGTGGGTTGAAGAAAGTCCTGATTAACTTTGAAAAATGCTTTCTGTCAGGAAATAGCCCCAGAGGCAGAAATGAAAGCAAACATGGACTGACTGAATTTCCTGTGGAATGGACAGTCCATGTTTATTGTAGGCCCATGGACCTACTCTTAAGCAGTTGATTGCATAGTTCACTATCAATTTGTATTCATTCTACTCTTTTCTGTTTGCAAATTGATTGCCATTTGTGATTAAAAATGGTTTATCAAAAATCATTGTAAAAGAAACTGTGTTGTAATAATATTTCTCCATCTCAAGTATTCACGATTTTAAGATTTATATTTTAGAATATCATGAGTTTCTGATGGAATGTAGGGTTCTGACTGTATATAAATCTAAAAAAGTTTGTTGTTGTTTCTCTCTGTGGAAGCAGATATTTTAAAGTGTAAACTTCATTTTCTTTTAATATCTACAAATTCATATAATGTTCATATAATGACGACTTCCATGTCCTCAGATGCCCTCCTGACTGCAGAGGCTGTTCTCAGAATTACTACAGCAGGACCTTGCTCAGGAGAAAGCAAGAACATTAGCAGCAAAGAAGGACTTTTTACTATATCTGAAAATGTTTGAGCTCAAATACAAAGCGGTTTCCAGAAAGTTAAACTGTAACTCTAGTTGTAAAAAAAATGCAATAGATGAGGGACTTCAGATTATGAAATGAGCTTTCACTGACGGTTCAATTGTGGCTTTGCGAAAGCCACATGCTGCCTTTCAAATTTCACTTCATTGGGAGCACAAACACAAGCAATGCAAGACTGAGTTGGGCCAAAACAGAAATGAAAGAAAAAAGGAAAAAAAGAAAAAAAGAAAAAGGAAAGTAGTAATGTATTAATGAAGAGAAAAGTGGAAGCAAATAATTTGTATTTGAGAAATTCCATTTTAAAGAAGCCATAAATATCTGTAGTTTGTTTTCAGTGTGGTAGAAACTTTTCTTCAGTTTGTCTGTCTCTTAACTTTAAAAGCGCCAGACGTATTATATCACTGCACTGAGGTAATATGAGATAATCATGATTCTCCTACCGGTGATTTAATGAAACTTTCACTGGCAAAATGTCAAATCTACATTTAACATGAACTACTCTAATATGTAAAGCTTAGAAATTTAAAACTACAAAGGATTCTTATTAAGAGGATATTGATCTAGCCTAATTCAGTTTAATTCGTTTGTAATATTTTAAAACTCATAAGTGATGAGTTTAGAAGAGTGCGATGTATTGCTCAGCAGTAAAAATACCAGTTTTTAAGGTATCTTTCCTAATGCCATTTGCTAGTCATGACCTTAAGCTTCTGCTTCACTGTGCTGTGTTTATGAGGCATTTATTTTTCTTTTAATGCTCTATATTTTCAGACAGCAAGAGTATATCATGACTGTCTTTATTTTTATCAAGGCAGTAAAAGAAAATTATGTGGTAAAAAGCTGTTTAATGCTGTTATAGTCAGAGAACTAATAGTGAGAGAAATTATGTGACTGGGTGACTAAACTGTTCTAAAAGTAAAATTATGCCCCAACTTCTCTGCAGACATATAAAAGGTGTAGCTTTTGAAGGTTTGAATTTGGATCTACGCAAGTGTGATCTGTTTCAATGTCTTCAGCTGAGTTTTTTGTGAGATTTAATGAGATCACAGTCAAGCTTCAGAAGTTTCCTTCAGCATGCGTATACAAAGGATATTTACATACAGAGGCAAGAAATTAAACAATTAATAGATAATATAGACTGATTTCATAGTATGAAGTATGCTTAATTTCTTCAATATCTAATAAGAAATTTTAAAAAGTCAGATGTATGTTTTGTTTGCACATCTTCATTTTTTGTTTTTGTTTTTTTCCTGTTTATTTTACACATTTAAATTAGCGGATTGGATATTGATGGGCAGGCAAAATATCCTCACAGAGCATTGGGAAACACTTTATTACTTGGAGTATCTCTCCTGTTTCCTGAATTTGGGGCATTAGGATTTTTAGGTACATTAGCTGTATTTTTATATTGTAACACAGATAGGAAGATGAAATTTTATTATACTATGCCCAATTATGAAAATTTCCATCCACTTTGGTTAAATGGCTTTGGAAGATATTGACTGTCAGATGATATGAAAAGCGTACTTCCAGAAGAATTAAATATTTCAGTAAAACTCATTCTCTTTCATTTCTGTTTGAGCCTCAAACATATAGCTCTGCTGAGGATTTCAGCAGTATGGAAGTACGGTATCAGGCCCTGATACCATCCCTCTTTTTCCTCCCCTGCAGGAACTGTGAAGTGAATAGCTGTGCTCTCCCAAACATGGTACCCAAATAATCTCAGCAACCTGCAGTGCTGAGCTAGATTCAAAAGCAAATTCTATTGAGATTTTTGGCTTTGTGCTACAGAGATCTCTGTAACAGATGTGTCAGGGCCCCAGCAGCTCAGAACTGCCATTTGTGATTTGACACGATGTATTTTCAGCTGAGATTCTCATGAGGGAGAACTTTGGTTTTAAAGCATCACCTTTAGATCACCTGGAAGAAAAAGGCAATTTTCTACTTTTGTTGTTGTTGTTGTTGTCCTTTTTTAAGAAAATAGATTTTATCCAAATGTAGAATTCAACTTTTACATAGATGAACCTCATTCTCTAGAGGGGACTTGAAGGAAGAAAATTACCTACAGATATCACTTTGAGGTCAAAGTCCTGGAACTATGGTTGCCTTTTCTATAATAAATGAAAATATATAAAGTCTCACTAGGCATTCCAATAGCCTGAGGAGATACAGATAAATTAATTGCTCAATAGCAATATGCATGGAGATTTGCTCCTTGCGTTATGCCTCTGGTAGTCATATGTAGCCATGTTTGCAACTTGGGAGAACTGGGAAGAGTTAGAATCTGATTTTATTATTTTTCTTATATGCCTGCCAGATGTCTGTGCTAGTGAGAGTTGTTTTTGTTGTCACACAGCTCAATAGCTACTTACCTCAATAACTGCTCTTGCAATATCTCTCAGAAATATGTTTTTCTTTTACATCAGTATCTATAATGTAGCAAACAAAGTAGATGTTCCTTTAAATTAACATGGCCTTTTAAAGGCAAGTTCAGTAGATATTGTCCAGTTGCTAGAAGGTACAAGAAATAGAGTGTGATATTTCCTTTGGAGCTATTTCTCCTTTGTAATCTAATGTCTGCTATACCAGTAAAATCATTTGGGGAACTAGTTTGAAACTGTAGATTGAAGTCACAGGCAAGTAAGAATATAAAACAATACATGTACATCACATCTTTCACGGTCCTTCCATAACTAAAACTACATTCGCACATTCATTCTTTAGACAGTTAATGCTGAGGGATTGTATCATTTACACACAAAGCTTTGTCACTGCCTTTGTGCAAGGGTGAAGATAAAAATGCATTAAAAATGGACTCAACTGGAAAAATATTAGTCTGGTACTCATAGTTGTAACCATAAAATATGATTCAAACCTGGGAAGATCCAAACAATCCCTAGACCTGAGTTTATTCCATCAGGTTAAACCTTAAATATTGAAATAGTTGTCTGTATGCAAAAATGTACTGTGGACAATCAGAGTTTCTATATTTAAACTTCACATGGAAGTGGTGAGCTCTCTCTAACAAATTAAGATTCCTGTGGTTAGTTTATTTCATTTCCTTCTCCATAGATTTAGAATATGGATAGTACAGTGATTTCAATTAGATTTGTATCTGCCTCTTGCAAAGCTGAATTTGGCCAGTCTGTCTTGCCATTCATTTTTTATTTCATCTTATAGTAAACAACCCTGTTCAAAATTGAAAAAAATGATTGTACTTCATTTTATCTTTGCTATAGGAAAGGAACAAGGAAGTTGATAGAAATCTGAGAGCTGTTGTAACAGAAGGCTTCCAGCTTCAAGGTTTCTAGACTCTATTCTGAATGCTGCTATGCAGGGGAGACCAGAAAGCAAATGATGCAGTAACTTTGAAAAAAAAACAAACCCTGTTCTTACTTGGATTAGCATATCTTTGGTAGTTGTCTTGAGTTGTTGAGTCACCAAGCAATGCTATGCTCCATACTGTGCCCTCCAGTAAGTCTAACTGGATACATTTTGCTCTGTGTTCAGCTGCATATTCTTTATTGATGAAAAACTGAGAAGTGATCCTATCCATTACCTATGCTCTGAAATGCACAAGTTTTATTTTCTTTTCTACTGAAGGTATTTTTAAGCCAGTTCTGCCCTTAAATCCATTATGCTAAAGCTTTTGTGTGTTTAAGAAAAAGGTTTAGTTTGGTATAAAAATGTTTAGCCTTCTTGGGCAATTATTTTAGCAGTTCGCAGCCTGTCAGGGTACAACTACAACAGAAGATACTCTGCTTTTCTTCTTTTTCCATTCTGGGAAGACCTCTGTCACATTTCTATTGTTCTAAGATATTAGATGTAGTTTGTTTTCCTCTGTACAAGGAAAGAAAGGATGAAAATTTCTTAATACAATTTTTTAAAAGGAAATAATATTATCTCCCTTCCTAATTTGAATTCCAACAGAAACATCTGCTGAATCCAAAATAGCTCAAATGGTGTCCTAAATCACCTTGCTTTTGGTAGGAAAAAAATGGCAAGAATTAATATATTCATTCTTGTGCATTCTTAGGAAGTGTTATTAGTGGGAATTGTGAGTTTCTCAGAACTTGAAAGAGATTTGCTTTCTTTTGAAAATTGCTAGTGATATTATTTTTGAAGCTGTCTCATCAGTCTTGTACAGCTGGAAGCCTGGTATTCCATTCAGCCTCTCCTTGAACACTTCCAGGGATAGGGCATCCATAACTTCTCCGAGCCTCAGTGCCTCATTTACTTCATAGTGAAGAAGTTATTTCCTATATCTAATCTAAATCTACTCTCTTTTAGTTTAAAACCCTTACCCCTATATCTCATCACTGCATTCCCTAGTAAAGCTTCCCTCCCAGCTTTTCTGTAGCCCCCCTGTAAGTATTGACAGGCTGACATAATGTCTCCTGGGAGCCTTCTCTTCTCCAGGATGAACAACCCCAACTCTCAGTCTTTCTTCATGGGAGAGGTGATGTAGACTTCTGATCATCCTCATGGCCCTCCTCTGGACCCACTCTAAGAGGGTTATGCCTTTCCTGGGTTGGGGGTCCCATAGCTGAATGCAGCACTGCAGGTGGGATATGGTAATGACTCATGTCAAGTTTTCCATCCACCCCAAGTCCTCCAGACTGTATTCATGTTTCAGATTGACCTGATACTTGTGCAGGACTTTGCACTTGACCTTAATGAACTACGTGAGGTTTGTACCTCTCAGTCCTGTTAAGATCCCTCTTGATGGCATCCTTTCCTTCTAAGATGTTTACTGTACCACTCGGCTTGGTGTTATCTGCAAAATTGCTAAGGGTGAACTCAGTCCCACAGTCCATGTCACCTGCAAAGATGTTGAGTAAAACCAGTCCCAATACTGAATCGTGAGGAATGTCTCTCATCACCGGTATGCACTATGAAATCGAGTCACTGACCACAACTCTTGGAGTGTGACCACCCAGTCATTTCCTTATTCACCATGTGATTCAGCTATCAAATGCATATCTGTTCTGTTTGGAGAGTGGGATGCTGTATGGAACAATGTTAGATGGAGAGTTGAATTCACTTGATAGTAGAAAGATATAATGTACGTCAGAATACTTAGAGAGGAATAATATTTGACATTCAAGATCTTATTGTTAAAATAAAACAAACAACAGCCAGCCAACAAATCTTGCACATTCCTGCAAAGCTCTTATTGTTACATTGATTTGCCATACATATATGATGTGTGTTAGGTGATATGGGAAAATGTACATTTTCAGTGGTAGAGAAGAAGGGTGATCTTTTCGAAAAAGAAGTTCAAAGCTTTCACAATTCTCACTAAAGGTGGAAAATATACAAAGCAATGCTACACTAACACTGGTGGAATTCAGGAGGAAAGCGAAGTTCTCCTATAAATGGCACAAAGTTTCTTCACAGAGAAAGCAATGCTTATTTGTTAAACCTACTGCAAAGATTGGAGTACTGAGATTACTGTAGGCAAGTCACCTATCTTTTCTTTTTCTTGGCTAGAGATATGAAAATGTATTAAGAAAAGTTTTGGGGCCCTAAGTCACAGTGACTGTCATGGTGGAGATGGTGAAATGCAGCTCTTCTTTTCTTTCCTCCTGTTGTTTTACCAGCAGTTCCTATGTTGCTCTGTTACAGCCCCAAGTCAGTGTACTCCAAGAGAGTGCATTTGGTGAAGAAGGGAGTTGGAATAGTTATGGTCTTGATCTCTTCTTCTGGGCATTAATTATTGGTTACTTTCCCAAAACACGTTGCTAGGATATATAGCTCTTTGTGTCAAGATGCTGCAGTCTACTTCCTATTCTATTGTATAATATTTTTAGGGTACAGCTTACGCACAATTCTTCAGGGGGTAAGGGAAGTAAATAGGGTTTTTAGGATGTGGCATAAATTTTTAAATATAAACATTTGTTTTGTTTGTTGCTCAATTCTGACATTTGCTGAATAACCCGTGAGCTTTAAAGCTGCTTGACCATTATAAGAACCTGTTTTGTGTCACCAGTTTCTATGCCATTACTATTCCCAGGGTACACACAGAGGAGAGCTGAAAGCCTTGCAAAGCAGACACTATCATCTTAGACAGTTTTATACCAGATGAAATGGAGATTGAAGTCTATGTGAGAAGTCTTTCCTAGATTTGTTTCTTGCTATGAGAGAAGCTGAACTGCAGCCTTTTAGACAGACAGACTGTGACAGGTAAGGTGGAGAGGCCTTGCTAAGTAGCTTAGCTTTAATAGAGGCTTTTTTCAGTTTGGAGGGATCCCACCAAGGACTGAAAAGTAATATCTTCAGAAGGGAAATAGCAGATTGTAGAACTTTGTTTCAGTACCTTGTTCAACTCTTGAGCACTTGCTCATGATCCTAGAATTCCCAGTAGATCATAGCTATGCAATGGCATTGCTAAAAATAAATCCTAGCCTACTGTGTTAGCACACTTTCTCAGATACAGAAGCATACAAGGTCATCTATGGGTAATCATGAACAGCAAGCATTCGCGTGTATGTGTGTTCTAGCAAATGGAATGCAATAATAAACCAGAAATTATGTTTATTTCTCCATGTAGAAAAGTGAGGATAAAAAATGTCTATAAGGACATAATCTAACCGATTCTTGGCAGTTACCAGAAAATAATGTCTTCTCTCCCAGCATTAAATTCATGGATTTTATTTTATTTTTTTAAAGATGCTTTATTTATCTGGAAAAGCATGCATCTGTGTTTGCGCTTTTAATGTACTGTGGTAGGAATTGAAGTACTATAATTGAAATGTTCCAGTGTCTTTTTGTATAATTTGGCAATGTATAAATTACTGAAACCCTGGGCAGCAAATTCTTAATGTTCATCATTAAACTTCATTATTTTTTTCTTGGCAATGGACTTGTATCAGTGGGTCTTTTGCAGTATTTTACTAATAGGTAACTTTTAATTGCTGATATAAAATAATACTTTTAAAACATTGTGTATTTTGTTGTGTGGTTGTACTACCACCAAATGATTACAAAATAGGGAGAGACATCTTCCTACTGATATGAATATTGTGAGCTGGAACAACACAAGTTTGAATTACATTTAATCTAGAAAAGTGGTATGCCTTTCCTGCAATAGAACCTTAATGTATGTCATCTAATACTTTCTCTGACATGGGCTAAGGTGTTTGTGGAAATCGTTCAATGCTGAGTTTGTTTTATTTTCACACAATGCAGGATTTTATCTTAAAGGGATATTTTAGAAACTTCTTGATGCTTAAAGCAAATTGCAAAACACACAATGAGACTAACTTTAAATTGCCTTACATATAGCTGCCCTTCAACTATTTTCATTTCCAGGGGAGCACAGTGCTATGAATGCATATATAATTATTTTGAAAAGTCTGTTCGAATCATATTGTGTTTTATAACTGACACTTTACTGAAAGGCTAATGCCTGTAATTTCATTAAAACAATAGAATGATGTATTTTATCTGTGTCAAGAAAAGAGATATATGGATGGTGACACCAAATCTAAGATGAAGGAGTTGCTAAATACCCTCTGAAGCATCAGAGCTGCTATGCTTTGAGACAAATCCACAAAAGACTGCTTCCAATATCACTTTTAGATATCTAAAATGATATTTTTTCCTAGATTCTAGGTACATCTACACCTTTTGAAGAGTGGTAAAGAAAGGCAAAAGAATTTTCACTCAAGATCTGGGTTGTAGCTTTTCCAATTCTATAGCTTCACATTTGGATGAAGTGGGAAAATCCAGAGATAAAATAGGAGAATGAGCCTGTGAGAATGATGACTGTTCCTCACAGAGTCTCACGTCTCCTCCTTCCTGGAAATGGGGGCAAGTCTCTGGAGCATGTCCTGGGATTAACCAAGGTTTTCTGATATTTCCTTTTGACAAATCACTTAGCCTACCTCACTTTTCCATCTATAGCACATATTTTACATCCATATGTTCACTTTAATACAAGCAGCAAGTGAAAGCTTGGGGTCTGTTAAGTTATTTCTGTTAGGAGGAAAGACGTGACAAGTTGGGTGTGTTTGATGCCAGCATGTTTATTTTAAGAAAGCATGAAGTTGGGAGGAATCAGTCTTACTGCAGGAAGGAGTGCTTTGAGGGGCAGTTTTCTGGATCACAGCTTTGTTGTTTTTGCAACAAAACTTCCTCAAGGTAACTTTCCCCTCCCTGATCACTTGCCAGTCCTTTCAGCTCACAGTGAAGCCGTATCAGCCACATCACTGGTGTGTCAACCCAACCGGTACAGCTCATCACGGCATGGGGCCCCCTTTTCCAAACCTGTCTGAACTTTGAGCAAGTATGCCAACACTTCTGGTTGAAAATGTTTTACAGTTTCATTCACACAGTTATTCTGACAAAATATCAGCCTTCTAAGGGAAATTTTCCCAATCTATTTATATAAATATTTTAACACTATGCATTTTTAAATCTTGCCTGGCTTCTTGAGGGCCAGGAGGTTATATCATTTGTATGTAATTTACATGGATTGGTTTAGTCTTTTTGTGGTTTTGAATATCCAACTTTAAAGTTTACTTTAAAAAGAAAAAGAATTCTGAAAGACACAAATTCAGGACACTAGCATTTCACATTCTTTCATTAGCATCTATTATTTAAAGTCTTTCTATTATGACTGTGCTTTAACTCCTCCCAAGAATAATTATCTCGGTCTTTGCATTTATTCTTTGCAGCAGAGTTCATGCATGCCCTGAGCTATTCCTGCTGCCTTCCCTCAGCCACTGTCCATTTGAGTTAGGTGTAGCAGAGATTGTGATTTGTTCCAGTGAGAATTCACTGACTGACAAGGTCTTGCAGTATGCTCTCTGGTTTTCACTGTACAGGGTTTTTTTGCAAGTTTTTTTGACTTCATATTTAGCAGACCTCATTCCTGTGTACAAAGATGTATAGGTATGTAGGTATGGAGATCTCTCACTTTCTCTCCAGACAGGTTAAACTCTTTTAAGAGGAACAGGAGTTTCAGGCTTTAACTCCTGTTAAATTACTGACTTTTTTATTTATTTGAGATTTACATGATATTTGTAATAATGTTTGATCCTGATAAAGCCACGTAGCATTGCAGCATCTATAAATATTTCCATCGCTCATCATCAGTTCTTGATTATTAGCCTGTATTTTAAGGATTTCTATTTGTGGCCAGATGACATAATTATCACATCTGACATAGTAAGTATAGACTTCAGTACCCAGCTGTATTTCATAAAATAATGAGAACTCTGAGTCATAGAAATTGCCGTATCACTCAGAACTCACTTTTCAGTTTACATAAAAACACGGAGAAATGTCACTAAAAAAAATAGTGAGTGAAAACTAGATAAATAAATATTTAACTGATATAAATAAAACCTTTTATTCCCAGATAATTAATTTATTTTTAACTAGAATAGTAATTGCAATTTTCGAAATTGATTTTTTTGCTGTTTATTTTGTTGTAAATTGTTAGTAAACATTAGCTAGAAGACTTCCTGAAACTTTGTGGCACATACAAGTAATGTACTTCTATAGTGTAATAATAATAAAAAGCAATATTTTCTGTCTGCTGAGAATTTTTTGAACATTTCAAATAATTTGTTCCCCAACTACTTTTAATTTGAAGTGATTTTATATGCGGGACTGTCAAAAGGATTTTAAAATCCAACTAAATTATGTCAAGTGGTTCCCTTTTATCCATTTTATCCATTACCATGTTTGTGCAGTATGACCTAGTTTAAGTGTGTCAGATGGGAAAGAGTTACACAAAGTGCTAAAACACAAACCAAACCACTGTCTAAACGTATCTCCAAGCACCACAACGGAAAGTGGAGCTTTTCAGATCACTTTAAATTAAATTGATTAATAATACATCATGTTAAAATGAATTTTTCATGGTTTGGGAGCTAATGTTCTCAATTATTCAGCAATGCAAAATGTAGGAAACTTGCATACAAACAGCATGCAAGAGTTGATCCATGAAGTCTTTCTTTAGAAATGAGAACGATAATATAAAAAAAACAAACAAAAAAACTTTTCTAGAATATAACTTTTTTCCTAAAAATATAATTTCCTTTTGGTGATGAAAATGAAGTCCAAAATTAAATTAGCCATACACATTACAGCATAAGCACCCCATCTATTACGAAAACAAGGTATAGTTTAAAATATCCATTGTATATGATTTTCCCAAATTTTACTTCATTGCTTTGAAATAGACATCCTGTTACAGGGTTAATGTCATCATTTCTGGAATTCATTTTCAGTATTTAAGAGGGTTATTTAGTTGAATGCTTTTAACCCATAAGTTCAGTTAGCATTAAAGATTTCTTACAGCCTTCTAAATGCGATCAATTATACCAGATAACCTCTTGTGAGCAATCCAGTTACTAATCTCAGTAGTAAATTCCTTATTTTAGGGTATCCCACAACAGTAATACTGGCATCTCCATTGTGTTTTTGGATTACTCATTGATTTTCGTTTTTTATTGGTGAATACAGATAAGGACATAAACAACACTGAGCATCTGTGACTTCTAAGTTCTCTGCAGGCATTTGGTATTTCCAAGCATTTGACTGTAGAAAGAAGAGTTTTGTGTGGTTGCCTAAGTTTTTGTATTATTCATGAATAGTACTCTATTGTTTCTTTATTTTTTAATGAAGAGACCCCATAATCATCTTCTGTATGTAATACTATTTTACCTTGTTGAAGGGTTAAAACGTAGAGTATTTTCAAGATTAACCTGTATATGTTCATTTCAAGTAACTCAAGATTAAGACCTGCATGTACAGTAGTAGTAGTGGTGGTTAATTTTTCTAAATGATTGTCTGTTCACATCTTGAATTAGGTAGGGGCCTTAACTCTTCTGCGTTGCTAGACAACCATATGAGTTTCAATAGAGCCAAGTGTAGGATCCTGCATTTTGGTCACAACAACCCCATGCAACCCTGGGGATGAGTGGCTGAAAAGCTGCCTGACAGAAAGGAACCTCGGTGTACTGATGGACAGTTGGCTGAAAATGAGCCAGCAGTGTGCCCAAGTGGCCAAGAAGGCCAGTGGCATCCTGGCTTGTATCACGAATGGTGTGGTGAGCAGAACTAGGGAAGTAATCCTGCCCCTGTACTTAGCATTGGCGAGGCCTCACCTCGAGTACTGTGTTCAGTTTTGGGCACTTCAGTACAGAAAGGACATTGAGGTGCTGTAGCAGGTCCAAAGAAGGGCATCAAGGCTTGTGAAGGGCCTGGAGAATATGCCCTATGAGGAGAGACTGAAGGAACTGGGGCTGTTTAATCTGGGGAAGAGACAACTGAGGAGAGAACTTATTGTTGTCTTCAAATACCTGAAAGATGATTGCAGCGAGAGCGGGATTGATCTCTTCTCACTGGGGACAGGTGACAGGACAAGGGGAAATGGCCTCAAGTTGCACCAGGGTAAGTTTAGGTTGGATATCAGGAAACACTTTTTTACAGAAAGGGTTGTTAAGCACTGGAATAGGCCCCCCAGGGAGGTGATTGAGTCACCATCCCTGAATGTGCTGAAAAATCCGTTTGGATGTGGTGCTCAGGGACATGATTTAGCAGAGGGCTGTTAGGGTAGTATGGATAGGTTGTGGTTGGACTTGATGATCTTTAAGATCTTTTCCAACCTGAGCAATTCTATGACTCTATGATTCTGTATCTTATGTAGCTATCACTTAGTAGCCACTTTCCTAGAACATATTCTCCAAAGCAAGTCATACCAACTGCACCACTCAGTTTGATGTCATCAGCAAGTTGATGAGCCCAATCCCTCTATTGGTAAAGGTGTTGAAGAGCACTGGTCTCAAGATGCACCCCAAGGGGACATCACTCATCGCAAGTCTTCACCTCGACATAGGTGATTTAAGTTCTATATTATCAAATATTCAAGTTTAACAAGAGCAGCTTTTTCTGTATTCTGAATGCCCCGCTATCTCATAGCAAATGACACATATTAGCTAATACTTTTTGTAGTGATAAGTGCATAAATATTATACATAAATATTGTCAGTGCATAAGATATAAAACAACATGACTTTGAAATATGGGACTTTTTGTTTCTATCCATTCCTTAAATCTTTTAACAGCAGAAGAAAATTATTTCACAAAAAAATAACAGATGCATAGATATCTAGTAGTCTGGCCATTCCACTCAAGAGAATCTGTTTGCAGACAGAACACTTATCCCACAACACTACTCTTGAAATACAGACACGGGATTCTTCTCAGCCTTGCCATCATCAATCCTTTTATCGTACTTCATCAAATCCTTATTCCCTTAGTATATTTCACTGCTATAGTATTACTAGAGCTGATTCTTGAACATGGATTTAGAATTGAGATTGTATGTATGTGTGAAAACTAGCCACACTATCCACTCTTATGTATTTATCTCAGGCAAGATCTGTTAGTTCTGTAACATTTGTCAAAGCTCAGTTGGCAATGTAATCTAAAGCAATCAGTTCTCTGCTGTCACTTCAAAGTCTTCCTGGGAAACTGTAAACCTAAAGTAGACTTCTTGGAATGCAGTGCAGGGTGAAAACTGAAAGACTAGGAACTGTTGAACATTAGCAAAGGGTATGCAGTCATTTATCATGTCATTTTGACAGGCTTGAAACTTGCGTAGAAAGCAGAAGCAAGTAAGAACTACATACAGGACAGAGATCCAAGAGCGCATGGGGAGAGTGCAGGGAAATGAACCATTAATCAAGGGCACGTGAATAGAACATGGGAAAGCTCCATGTTTCAAAGTACAGTGACCTTTAACAAATATCTAGTTAAATAAAATGATTAATGTTCTATGTTCATTGCTTAATCAGTTGCATTATTTATTAAGAAAGTGGGTATGAATTTAAAAAAAATCAAAGTAAGAACAGCTTTTTAAAGCAACAAAGGAGTGGTTTTCTTAAATGGCTAGTTCTCTTTGTTAGTCTTACGACAACCAGTATCTACCTGACTGATCTTCAGAGCACACTATTTTGGTGGCAGAGATAGGCACTCTGTACACAAAAAGAATATATTCAGTAACAGTGATACATATTTCCCTATTGATTGATAAGACATTTTATAGGATAAACTGTAAAATCTCTTAATCTCAGGTTAAATATTAACTGTGATTTGGGATGTTTTAGTCATACAAATCCTATTAAGAGAAAAGAGATCATGCAGCTAAACGCCTGTGAACTGAATGGTTGCCTCTAGTGTCCTGTAATGATCTCAGTAATGGAGAAGTTATTTGATATTCATTGTGGAGTCATTGATCATAATGGATTCATTCATTATTAATGTGGATACAGCACAGTGTTGAACGACCTGTTGTGAACAGGAAGGTTACTTTTGCAAAAGGAAATCTTGAGGTAGTTTGAGATCAATAATTTCACCTACTGTGCCTGCAGTTCTAACAGAGAGGAAGTTAACGGATATCAGTGGTTGACTCTTCAATAAACTCAAAAAGAAAAAAAAAGAGAGAGATTACCAGGAGAGGATATTGAAAATGTTTCGGGAACATATAAATTCTTCTGGCTCAGAAATTACCACCATCATAAATAGACAGAGATTGCTACCCATCATTGTTTTGATGATCAAATGCCAGCACTGGTTACAAAAAAAGACCCTCAGGTGGAGGTAGCTAGAACAGAAGATATAAAAAGGTCTCTGGGGGCAGCAACTGATCCTTGGTTCAGTTCTGCAAATGTGGTTATCATTCACTGTGATGCAAAGTACCTTTCCTTTTAACCCAGTGGGCCACTGCTAATTGAAAGCTCTGTCTCTACATATTCTAGATGATTTTCCTTTATCCTGCTTACTAATTCGACCTGCTTTTCAAGTATGTTCACTCTACATAGCTTGATAAATATTCTCACCTTTCTATATCACCATCAATATGCATGAAGATATACTGAACCATGATACCTTCTAGAGTAACTCTTAAAGTACTTCCAAAAGAGTTGCAGGAGGCAGGAAGTCAATACCCTTTTTCTAGGCATCACCCTTCACATTTCCCTGTTGTGTGCTTTGCAAAGGGGCAGAATTTCTTCAGTTGAACAGTGAACAAGTCTTGTTTTTCTCCCTCATGTTTTACACTGATGTATCAAGGACTATAAAAAGGCTATAAACAACAGTTTCCATGTTGTCAGCTAACTACCAAAAATGTCGTTTTTCATATATCAACTCCACTTTTTTGGTCTTTTCAGCTGCTTTTTAATTAATTTAATTTTAGTGCTTTTAGAAAGTGCCAGACTTCATTGAATACAATGATTAAAGATTACTTTCTAGATATTTAAATATCAAGCAGGAATTTACTCTTCTTTGATGTACTTATAGGCATGAAGTTACTTTTGCCTTTGGTAAGTTATTTGAACATTACTTGAAGTCTTCTGTTGCACATCTTTGACTCGTGTGAGTTAGCTAGAAGCTAGAAGCTGATGTAATTTTTTACCTTATCTATCTACCACACAATCTTCACAGAGAAAATGTTTTCTCTTTTTTTTTTAATTTCACTTTTGTTCAGAGAAAAATATATCTTTTCTTCTGCTCTGTTCTTTTATGTATTTGCCATGAAATATTAATAAGTTAGGAAAAACTAGACACCTCAGATTTTCAAGATGAGAACTCTGTTTTTTCAGCACTGAGTTCCAACCTTCATATTTCTTCCTGCATTGTTTAAGGATCGCCATTGTTTTCATATGTGTGCTATTTATCCAAATGATAAAGTCTGTCTTCATCTTTTGTAATTTGTGTAGTTCAAACAAACAAGCAGATTATTACTGTGTTAAAACTATAATATCAATCTTCATGTGCAGTGGAATTATATCTTCAGTAGGTTAAGTCTGCAAGAAATGCTGCCTGTTCAGAGCAAGAATGCTCTGTAGTTGAGATGTTGTTAAGGGTTCTTCAGAGGAATATGCAAAAATGCCTTTATCATTGATTCTTCCTTCTCCTGTATACCTGTAATTTTTCAGCACTCAGATCTCGCAGTAAGTATTGTTCCTTTTAGCAACTTTGAATTTTGTAACCTAAGAGAGTGAGTAATTAAACCAGTCTTCATATGGCAAAAAAGCATATTCTTAGTTCATTTCAGGCAACCTTAGGTGTTTGCCTTTTTGACCATGGATACTTTTATAGCAGAACTATGAAGCACATCTATCCGGATTTAAAGGCTGCAGAACAGAAAAGCAAAATGGTTGAAGTAGAAAGGATTGCCAAAGGTAATGCATGGCTATGAAGATAGTTTTCTTTGTGTTGTGATAAAGAGTGAACTGACAGAGTAGCTATCTTAGCACTGGTATTCTGGGTCAGAGACAAAGTGTCTGCACTTCAGGACTGAACAGCATCATTTTATAGCCTAGGACAGACAAATAGTCAAAGTTTGATGTTAAAATAATGCTCAGACTGAAATGCCATGGAAATCAGTGCAAATTCATTGATTCACAAGGAAATCAACTATATACAGATACAAACCAAACAAACAGTGTAAACATAAATATCTTAAAATAATAAGTAACATATAATAATAAGGTAAGAAATTAGAAATTTTATTAATTTGACTAAATATTAGAGTGTGGAATCACTATCAAAATAAAAATGTCTTACAAGAAATGCAATCTATGTCTATATTTAGCAAACTTGAATCTAGGATGGTAATGACATAGTTCTCCAAGAGTAGGAGTTGAAATAATTCTCCAAAATCTGCTGTTTCAACATTCCTGGACAGAAAACTTGCTCATGCATCAATTCATAGACTTGTTCTCTTGCATGCCTGCACTCCTGCCATCTGTTACAGTGGCATTTTGCCCACTTAAGAAATATTGTTTCATTTTCTGCCATGTACAAATATCAACTTGCTTTCTAGAGAAATCCTTAAAAATGCAGCTATTCTTTCTGTTCTTTTCTTCCCACTCATTTCCTCTTTTCAAGCACTGTCACCATGTGCTTTCTTTTGAAGCCTAACAAGAATTTCATTATTTACAAAAATCTTTTTGTGGCATCCTTTTTTCAGCCTCCTCTAGATGACCGAAGATCTCTAGGGTTGGATTGTACTATCCCTTCAAATAATGTATTCAGAGTTTAAATATAAAGCTTATCCTATCTTTTACTTGCCCACAAAAGGATAAGGTTGTACAGGTTGGCTGTTTTACTCTGTGGAAGTCATGTGATAGTATGTCTATGTTAATGTTCCCATAGGTGTATCCAAAACAAACCAGTGTGTGAAGTTCTTCTTGTTGAAATTTCATTCTTGGCAATGATGATGAATATGCATGATATTTTGTTGAGCCTAAAGCATTGCTCTTAATCTACTAATTCTAAATTTTGTAATGCCAATGAAAGCTCAATGATCTGTATAGTTCTCAAGTAAAAAAAGTTCCTGTATTCTCCAAGTCAGCAGCTCCATGTTTGGTGGTAAACTGCATCATTTCACGTGAAATGGTTTCTGAAGTTCTCCTATCAAATTAAAAAAAGGCAACAGGTAGTCAGGTAGCTCATGTGTAGCTTACATGAGATGTGGTCTTTTCATCATAGTGCTGAACATAAATTTGAATTAAAATCATGCAGAAGAGGTCACTGACATTCCTTAGAAAAGAAATTTATACAGGATTTATTCCAGGATGTGTTCACTGCATGCTCTACTTAGGCAGTAAAATGGTGTTTGGGTGGAGCTTTCAGAAGGGTCCCATTGACCTGCGAGGGAGAAGCTCTCAGTCAACCAAAGAGTGACTTTTCTCCTGAATTTAAGACTTAGTGGCACCTTTTGGTGCCATAGGAGAATTTTTTTCTTAAAACTGGTGGAGATGTCCTTGAGATCACTCACAACTGTTGTTAATTAAAGGTGAAGATGCTGTAGAAGCTGCTTGAGATGTAACTCCCTCTATATCGGTACGATTCTTTTATTTATACTGGGCACGTTATACAAAAGGTCTGTGTGAATCGTACTAGAGGAAATACATGGCTATGCTGGAATTTACAGCTTCTTAGTTTTCATGTTCCCTTCTGGGCAAAAGTTACCAAGAATAGTGTCAAACATCAGGGACTGGGAGGGTGGAGCTTATTTTAAAACATTTAATGAGAGTGACTTCAGAGCAAGGAGTGATGGGCACACATACCAGACTAGTGAGAAGTTGTGGCTATTTTTTAGAACAAGCTAGAGTAAAAGCTTATAGTTATAAAGGCTATGAACCAGAGAAGCTAAGAGAAGCATTCTGGAACTAAAACCACCCTGCAGGGTCTCCTGCTCCCCAAGCACAGGTTCTAATGCTTTTTCCCCACTTTAAGAGCTTCAGGTCCATGCCACCTGATGTCAGCCATCCTTCAGTTTGTGCTTGCTTTTGTTTCTTCCAGCACTACAGTTTTTCTTAAATGTCTATCATTCCCCTACCTACCTGCCCAAGGTGTAATATTAACACACAGAGGGATTCTCATTTGCAGTTATTAATACAAAATGGAAAGAGAGAAGTTGGTTCAGTAATATATATAGGAAAAACCTTTTAAAATTGGCCAGTTACTGCAGCTATTTACAGAAGGCTTTACATTATGTTCATAAGTTTCATATTTAACTAGAAGAAGTTTGGCAGACAAATGCAGATACTGTTTATTTATTATAGGTGTGACCGATAAGTGTTTAGCAGCATAGCAGTGTTTTGGATATTTACATTTTAGGTTGCATTATATGTATTTATATACTCTGCCTGTAAACACACATATACATGTACAAACTACTTTGTGTTTCCAGAAAATACATAAATATTCCACAGAACATGCAAATCACTTGATGCTGGACAGTGGCCTTTTAAAATAACTAGCTGCATTTTAACTGCTTTTTGAAATGTATTACATGTAGAATGCAATCTAAAAAAAGTCTGTTCCATTAGTAAAAATATTACATATGTTCTCATGTGTTTATAAATATACATATGCATACATATGTATTCATAAATACATCACTAATTAGGCCCACTCTTCTAAAGAGTTTTTCCACAGTCCAACTCTAAAACCTGTTAGGTCCATTTTGCTATGTGAAAGGAGCTCATTCATCCAGAAACTATATATGAAGACGGTAAATAATGCTTATGACAATGGCAAGAAATTGTTATCCTACAGAGTGCAATGATGGAATCCGTCTTCTGTCAAATTCAAGGTAAAATTTTATAGGTTGTTTTTGTGGAAGGTAAATCGAAGTAGCCATTCCAAACTATCAGCTTCCTGATTTCATGTAGTGAACAAATGGAATGAGACCCTGACTGAGCAATGGTCATTTCAAATATATCTCGTGGCCCAAATGCATCTTAGTTTTTCTCATATGTTTGCACACCTTGCATCACAAGCATAAATTAATAGCAGTGATTTTTTCCTCCCCTTCAAACCATCATTAATTTATACAGAATAAAAAGAATTCCGTGATTAGATTAAGTAGCTTCTCTAGTTTAACTCTCTTCTCTGATTTAGTTTTACATTATGTCTGTTGGGATTGCCAGTATTTAAAATAAAATCCTTTCATGTCAATAAAATGTTGCACTACTCACTGTCATTCAAATAACAATAATGGTAGTGAAGTGAAACTGAAAAAGGACTATTTGAGATGAGAAGACAAAAAAAAAGAGAAAGTGAGATGTACTTTAATCAGAGTATCATTGTATTATTATCACTAAAGAAGAAGAAAATCTAGATTTAGGAAGTAACTAGAAAGCTATAGGTGTAAGCAGACGGATAGCTATTTACTAAGAAAGAATTTCCTAAATGGAGTATAGAAGATTACAATACACTTTCTTTTAATGGCTTGGGGATACTCACAATATAGAGGTTTTTGTTTTTGTTTTTGTTTTTTCCAGCTTTTGTTAAAGTATTTAATTATTTTTTGTGAGGTACAGAGCAAATAGAAAGGTATCTTCATTCATGTGAGTATTCATATACATATCCATTTTCCTTTCTTAGTAAAATACAAAGTTATTAGTCTATGATCTAATGAGTCATAGGAACAGGCTACCCAGAAAGGTGATGGAGTTGCTGTCCCTGAAAGCATTCAAGAACCATATAGATGTGGCACCAACGGACATGGTTACTGGGCATGGTGTAATGCATTGATGGTTGGACTAGACGATCCCAGTGGTCCTTTCCAGTCTTAATGATTCTGTAATGATTCAATGATGGTTCTAGTTAAGAACTGTGTTTTTCTTTCTGCTGAAAGAAGCTTTCATAAAACTATGGAAGACAGAAAATAAATTAATGGTAGTAATAATATGTTATTTTTTTGTGTCCTAGGAATGTTGTCTCTTTCTTCCATATACAAAATTAAAAAAAAAAAAAAAAAAAAAGATAGACCATTATAATCATGATCACGTAAGCTCTTAGAGAATGATCTCATTAATTTTTTTCTATGCTTTCATCTACATGGTCCTCCAGGTTTTGTTTTCGGTTACAAAGATGCTGTTATAGTAATATAAATGGGAACCAAGAGAAAACTATGTCTTGTAATATTTGGCAAGGAATTATTAATTGTATTCTTTGAATATCTGAGGTACATTCCTTTCTCTAAGATGTATTTTGTCAGAACGCTGCCTTAATTATAGATTGTAATGATATATTCTCAATATACGGATAATACTATGGAGATGTGAAAATCAGTAGGATATGTTGTATATGTTTACAAACATTTCTTTTGGGAGAGACCTTGTTTTGAGGTTACTTGCTAAGTACAGTTTTACATACGGTAGATAATTACTGGATATATTTTTACATGATCACTTTGAAATAAATACTTATGTTGTGATTTTACATCATTTGAAAATCTGGTCAATTACAGGAATAATAAAAATAAGAATGTGTTACTGGTGTGTATTGTACACTGGTACTTGATAGACCTTAGAGTGTGAGCAGAAAAGTTATCTTGTTTGAATACTCAAGCATTCTGTCCAGTGTGCTCATTAAAATATCTAAATTAGATCAGTAATGTAAAATAGCATATATTCCAGCACAGAGTCATTCTTTCTTTCATTATCCTAACAATAGGGATTTCATGAAGTCTGGAATGTTGATATATGTCACAGAAGACTATTAACAGAAAAATACTTGCCAAAGAATTATTTGGAAGAAAAAAAAAAAAAATCCTTCAATATATCCAAAGTGGTGTTATTTCTACTGCTAGAAAAATAATTGGTTATAAGGCACGGAGTCTCATTAGAGCTAAAAATTTGACAGTCACCATTTTGGTGATGAAAACCAAATCCATTGCACTTCATATAGCCTAAATTTGTGAAAAAGCATGCATCCTGTAACAATTTACCTTAGTTTTACCCATAGAGATATATCTCTTAAGCTGGAGTAAAATGTCTTCAGATTGATTCCAAGATAACCACAGGCCAGTGAAAAGCTCTTATCCACTGTGACCAGCACACGTTGTTAGGTATCCTTTGCATCAGCAGTCTTGAACACTGAAGGGGGAATAACTTTCTCTTCCAGGTCTTGGGTGGAAGGATGCAATGGGAAGGATATATATCATTCTCAGTTATTCTTAGTTTTTCATTGTCCTTCCTAAGTCAAGAGTTTGTTCAGACTATCAAGCATCTTTAAACGCAATTATATTTCAAGGTTGATATTGGCAGTGTCCTCACTACAGTCAAGGGTTCTTAAATAGTGCTTTAATAAAATCTGAATCCATTTGTTCTAAACTATTGTATGTGTAGAATAAGTGTTTTTAAATTACACAGCCCTGTTGTGGTCAACCAAACTGAAGTTAACTACTGAGGATTTATCTATAAAATAGATGCCAAATCTTTTTAGCTAGGTGAGTAGGACTCCAAGAATCAAACAAGACAAAAGGAAATTGACAGGCTTTCTGTAGCACTAATTTATTTTTATTTTATTAACGAGGAATATTTTCAAAGTTCCACCATTCCAGGTTTCAAGGTCACCAAATAACATAAAGGGTTTTAACTTCAACCTTGATCAGTGCAGATCTTATGGCGTTAGGATTTTAAGGGCTCAAGACTAGGTGTTGGTGAGTCTTAAAGAGTCAATGTTCAGATAGGTATCTGAGCATTTTAAAGGTTATTGCCTCCACTCAGAATTCCCATATATGTGTTAGTTTGTTTTTCCTGGACAATATTAACAGAACATTATGTAAACAGTACATTATTTCATAAGAAACTTCATATACAACACTTCTTCAAACTTTTTTTTTCTTTCTATTTTTTACAATTTTTATTCAAGCCTCTCTTCACACAATAGCATGGGCATTAATCGGTTACCAAAACACAGATGAAGAGTACAAGTGTTTTGACTGCCATGTACTCCTTTATCACTGCAGTAATGGAATAAAACCAGATCTCACACTGGACACTGTTGTATGGTAATTGCTAGAAAATTACTGAGCCCCCGTTATATTGTAGAATAGCTTTTGTTTACATTTTTACTGAAGGGTTTTCTTTATCATTTTGTAAGGCAGTATATATGGAAAAATGACAGTATCTCCGCAACAGTAGTTTACATGTCTTGATATGCTTTAAGACATGAGCGTGAGTGTTCCCTGGGGCTTGACCATCTAGGAGTCAGGATTATACTTTCACTTGATATTTGTTGGTTTTATTTTTAGATCTACTGCACAATTTTTGTTATCCATTTTTCATTTTGTTTTCAATCTTATCTGAAAGGTAGTATTTCAAGATGCCAGATGTCAATACACCCAGTGGCAATTAACTAGAAAAACAAGTTATTCTGTTCAGGCTTTCACATACCTGAACTGGATGACCTGGAGAAAAGCTGGGTATAGATTGAATTATTTTCACATTTTTTTAAGTCAGAACTCTGAAATCACCATGTTTCTAGAAAATCAGTGTTGGTGAAATTGAGTTACTATTCTTAAAAATCATAGTAAAGCCAATAATTTACAATTAATCTCAAATTAATAGCTTGCTGAGAATTTTCATAGCACATTTCGGATACTGAATGACTAAACCTGCAAAGGTGTAATATACATATAAAAGACTTTAAGATTCATTTATAACTTCAATATTCTAATTATTTTTCTCTACTGAGAGTGTCACTGTAGGTTTTCTTTCCCACATATTCCCTATTTCCCTATTGTCATGTAACATTTTCTGTTGGGGAGGAACTTTTGAGATTTTATGTCATTGTGTGTATCCATAAATAAACTGACACTGAAGTAAAGGAAAGGAGAATTTTGGTGGGGAACAATAATATTTGTCAAATAAAAAGACCCAAATCAGACTGAAAACATTACAAGGGCAATGACTGGTGAAAGTCAGCACACAGCAAGCAAACATGCTATAGTTCTGCACAGCGTTGAACATGACACTAAAGTGGTTTTCCAAACAGTGCATAACTCATGTCGTGGATCTGACTCTTAAAGCTTTACGTCAAGTCAGTATTTGAAGTAATTTTAATATTCACTATAAAGTGAAAATGTAGGCACCGTTCTACAAAGAAAGATGTGCAAAATATAAACTTGAAGCAAACTAGCTTCTAAATATTCTTCAGTTGTGTATCTATTTGTAATGCTTAGTGATGCTAGCAAGACTTGACAGTGCAGGTGCTATAATAACATACAGCATGTTTTTTCCAAAACACCCACAGAGTGTTAGTCAAGAGGCTGTCCTGCCCAGAAAGATAATAACTTATACACATATGCACATATTCATTACAGAGATCAGCTGAACTATAGCAGTGTCCAGCTGCATAGAAAGCCTATTATTAAAACTTAGGAAAATTGCACACTTCTGATGAGTGTAGAGTATATTACAGCATATTCTTTCCGCTGTGTGGGCACTTCAGATTTTCCCTACATAGGCTTCACAGTGAATTTCACATCAGGGAAATATACTCAGTGCCCTGAGTCCACACTAACCTTCTTCAGAAATTTCAGAGTGAACACCAAACTGCATTCCTTTGGTGCCAGACAGTGTCCACAGTAAGAAATGATACTCTCTTCATGGAGAGCTGGTAAAATAAATAAATAAAAATACAATCCAAATAAAAATAAAATCCAAATAAAAATAAAATCCAAAATTTGATGTTTGCAAGTGTTGCTTTATTATCCTCATAATATATTTTTGATACCATAGTAAGGAGCATAAATGCATCTGTAAAAAACAGTGTGTGAATGTTTATATCTAAGACACTTCAGGCAAATGAGTAATGAGTGCTGTTATTTGCATCATACACGAAGAGAAGCATTTCTGAGAACACTCACTTTCCTGCAGTCATCTTAGTTACACTTTGTACTTTTAATGATCTAGCCAATATATATCTTTATTTATGGTACTGCAATTAGAATAAAACTGTTCTATTTCCATAGTGTCTTAAGTGCATTAAGACTGTTTTCCAAATGTATACCAAAACCCATAATCAAACTGAGGAATAGTCACGGGCTATAGGTAAATATAAAGCTTAGGTAAACTTCTCTGTTTCTAATGATCCTGCTTAAGCTCTCTGGACCTGGACTTTATGCAAACTCTGATGGTTATCCATGAAGAGAAACAGATACAAATTTGCTAACATTTCCAAATCACAAATTCTACTTCAACATTTTGTTGTAAATATAATTATATATAGCAGTCTTAGAGGAGACTGAGCTTCCTGAATGATTAACTCCCCAAGTATTTTATTTAGCAATTTCTGTCACTGAAATGTGGAAGAATAACTTGTTTAGAGCATTAAGTCAAATATATAAGTTTAATAAAACTTTGTATTTGAAGTTAATACAAAGCAAGTTTTTTACCTTGGACACTGTTGGCTGAAGATAATAAATTATATAACTTTACAAACAGTAAGCAAACTGAATATTTTAAATTGATACTTACTTAAAGAGGTCTTCAAAGCGCAAAAAGGTCCTGGAATTTTTATGAAAAAGCAAACAAGGCATTTGAAGAGTTGTGGAAAACTTTTGGAGTGCTAGAATCACTGATAAGGCTATTTTTGCCCTTGAGGTCCACTAATGAAGCATGTTTTTCTAGGAGGTAGGGGGCAAAATCCTAGAAAATATATAGGAGTTATATTTTCAGCTTTCATGTGCTGAATATTCTTCCTTGTCCTTTACAGTCTGTGGATATCTCTGTCTTTTCCTGCGTACTGCCCCACATTTATGCCATTTTGAGATTCTTTTTTCTGCTGTGACTTCAGGCTCTTTTTTTCTGTAATTGCTACCTGGTATTTTCTTGTGCAACTTGAACCTTTGCCCATTGCCTCCTTTTCTGTTCTCATTTTCTGTTCAGAAATTAAATTAGTTTGTATTTACATACTACTTTCAACTTTGGATCTCTCTCCATGAGAGACCTCTTCCTTACTATCTCCTTATTTAAAAATCTTCAGAGAGTCACCAGACTCAAACTTTGTGATTTTAAGAGATTACACAAGCTCCATGTAAAGACACATTAACACAGTGAAAGTTAACCATTACACTGTCATTAAGATCTCCTCTAAGTATTAGGAGTTGTCCTGACCATCTTCACAAAAAGAGAGTTTTTAATTACTTCTTTCCTGTCGTTATTCTCATCTCCCAACTCTGAAAAGTCTGGTAGGATTTTGTAGAGATGATTATGTTGCAGAATCTTTAGAATCAGATACAAGATTATTTCTGGCCTGTAGCAGATCTGTTGTTTCCAAACTGTAGAAAAGAAGAAAAAGAAAGACCACGATATCTGAGAGATTCTACTGCAGAAGCTGCTGTCTGCAGTTTTCTGACTGGTTACTAACTTCAGAAGGTCCCACCAGTTCAAAGGGAGTAATTATTTGAAGGAGGAGTGTCATTCTGACATCCTTTCTTTGTTCCCCAGTTAACCTCAAAAGACCAGTCTGCTGGAAAGGAAAATAATTACAAGATGAAAGATCTTAGCTAGAAGATCTTGAAATGGTTTGCAAATATCTAAAACAGAACCTTTCTCACACAAGTCCAAAACAAACAAAAAAGATATAATACATATGTATTAAATTTCTACTATTTTAAGTACTGTTGGCAGATATCTAGGTGTGACCTTTCTGCAGATGCTATTCCATGCTCTAAAAACTGAACATTGTTTCATTAATGTGAACCTTAAGGACTATCTTTAAGCAAGAACAATAGGACTGTAATATTTACAATTTTCAGAATCAGAGTTTGCATTTACAATTTTTCTATAGACCCTATGCATCCACCTATGTAGTCCTAATTGTACGAATTTGAGAGACTACAGATACACACGAGCCCTTACTGGAACTGAGCTTTTCCTTTCTTCTCCAAATCACTAGTGGACAAAGACCACACTACTCAATACAATGTTATTTTAATGACATAGCATACAAACCAAGTCATTTCTTGACTTCTGATATGATTAGAATTGGGTTTCCAGATATTGTAGAAGATGCAGAAAACAAAAGAAGCTTTCTAAATATTAACTGCTTTGTGGTATACCATAAATAAGAATTTACAGTTATGAGTCAGAGAAATTAAACCATTGGATGGATTGGAAACAGGAGCAGAAATTCAATAAAGTACAATGTCTTTCCTGCTGCTTGATAAATTAGAAATTAACATTTCCACGGATTAATGTAATCTTCCAAGTAAAATTACTTTAACTCCTGATGGATATTTTTCCATATATAACTTGTTAGATCTGGATTCTCTCAATCTGTTAAGTATGTTTGTCTTAGGCTAGTGCTTGCTATTTAAGTGCATAATCAATTGAAACCCTCTCAACTACTATCTGATCAAACTCTACATTAAACTATGATATAGTATCTCATATTTATTGTCAACAACTCTAAAATATGCTGAAACCATTTGCTTTAGAAATTTATTTTATGTAGAGCAGTTTCCCATTATTTTTTCAGCTTGTAGATTTTCAAATGTTGATTCCTTGATACTTCATGTGTTCTCATGGCAGTAGATCCAAAGACTCCAGGGGGCAAAAAAACTCAGGGTAGTTTCATTTGGACACCCATGTATTACTAAAGTTGTTGTTGTTTTGGTTTGGTTTGGAAAATCAATTTCTTTCAGAGGTCAGAGTGTTAGATGTAGTGGCCAAAGGCTGGGACACGCATCTTTTTTTTCTAACAAGCAGATTTCCTTCCTTGTTCCTGAGGACTGAGAGAAAAGGAGCATTAGAAATGAACTTTTCTTTACATGCACAGATTTGATTGGCACAAAAAATCTTGTTCAGGGAATAGCATTTTTTGAAGCATATAACATTTGAATGACTTGTACAGGAGGCTTTTAATGTTGTGAATCTTTGCTCTTCTCTATTTCAAAGGAATGCTGTTTAGATTTTTGGGTCACTGTTTTCTGAATTACTGTTTCATACAGCCTTAGGACATCCCGCAGCAGTATAATGTCCCATGTTTGAATAAGCCAAAATAAGGACATCCACTTGAGCTTTAATTAGAAATGCCTGTTTTCCAAGCATTTTTGAGAAATATTCTGCAGTGAATACAGAGTGCTTCATGCAGTGTGTGCAAGGGTTTGGAACTGCTTATGTTCTTACGTTTTCCTATCAGTGCCCTTAGCTTTCTGATCATAGCCTCTGAGAACTTAGAAACACATAATAAATAGCATGCATTACATGTACACTTACAAATATACTTCTTAGAACAGCCACTCTTATACATGTCGATATTACTTTTTCAGCTTTAAAAAACTATCACTTTATTTAGTTATAAGTTTAGATGATAGCTCCAAATTACACATGCACAATTTCACTCTCTGTATTCATTTTCTTTATTCATATTAACATTGATTCATTTGGGATCTAGTTGATCTCTAGATTTTTATATATATATTTTTTTAAGTAACTCATTTTAGACCAAACAGTTTAATGTTCTGAAAACAAACAAACAACAACATACAAAAAATATATACATATACATTTCAGTCAAAATCTTCTGGACAGCTACACAGTTTGACTAATGCTGAATAGTATCACCTTAGGCTCTTTTTTGAAGAACTTTTATATTTTTACAGAAATATGCAAATGTTTGTGTACAGTCTCCCATGACACATGCAGTTATGGATGAATATTGCTCGGTTCAGCCAGCACTCATATGAAATAACATAAGTGGCTAGGATGCAGGTTGCAGCTATGTCACTTCTTTTATGGGCAGGTCCACTTTCTTTTCTTATGTTTCTTCAGCAAAACATACTCTTTTAGCTTGCAGAAATCTTAGGGCACAGCATGAAACTACTTATTCATGAGGTGAAAGGTTCTTTAACGTACATCAGAAGCTCACATAGTGAGCATAGTGCTGGTTAGCCCCCTGATTCGTAAAAAGAAAGAAACTGTAAATGATGCATAACTTTTTAATGAGTCGATCCTAAGAAAAGTCTTTTAGTATTTAGCATGGATGGACAAATTTCACTTCAAATGGTTCTTGCTAATTAATTTATAGTACTTGTTTTCAGTATAGCAATTAAAGACGTTTAGAAAGTACAAAATAAAATTATTTTATTTAGACTGTATACACAAGCCACTATAATACTGTGCAAAAGAAAACGCTGAATTGGCATTTCCCCTCACAAATTTGTGTGTGTGCAAAGGATGTTGTTAACTGTAGCACGGATTCCACTGAGACAGATAAAGCAAGCAAGCCAGCCTGAAATGAGATCATAGGCCTCAGCAAAGTGATTTTCTCTATTTAGTGCAACATGCAATGTATTTTCTGAAGGCTTACCATGCAGTTGTGTTGAAGTTCCATATTAAATACAACTAGTTCCAAGGAAAATTAGTATTAAGTCAGATGCCACATTTAATAAGGATATGTTTTGAGTTTATAAGAACAAACAAAATAAAATATGAAGTCTTCCAGATTTATTTATTTATTTGTTTTTAATGAAGAAATTAAATACTGTGATCTCAGTTTTGGAAAAAAAAAATGTATTCAGGTATCTATATTCTTCTTCAGTAGTATTTACTGAAAATTTGATATTTTTAAGAAGCTCATATGTGATCACTTACTAGGAGTTGCCATTAACTTAAGTGATACATCCACATATGTCGTGTGAAGACCATGGCACTAGAATATATAGATCAGATTTTCTATTTAAAAACAAATTTAAAAAGGAAAAAAAGTAGTGAAAAGGTAAGAAATTTAGTGAACAAAAAGGAACAAAAAACTTCATAAACGTTCTATAACAAGTATCTTGAAAGAATACTATTACATATAATATCTTAAAAGTTGCAATGAAGATGACAAAAGTAGTGTTTTTGAATGACTCATACACTTTTAGTACAACATGCTTATGATGTTGAAAAGTCTGCGGGAAATGTTTTGTGGGTTTTTTTTCTTTTTTCTTTTTTTTTTTTTTTTCATCTGGCTTAACATTATGTTCATCTGAGATATTGATAGAGAAGACAGACACAACTTGAAACAAAATGCCTTGAGAGTATGACTTGGACTTGAGAGCATGATTTAATGGATGACTACCACAGAGAAGATGGGGTGGTGATAGTGTCAGTAGTAATTACCTTTGGAAATAAAGCCACAGTCTTCATTGCTGTTTTATAGATTTTTTTTTTCCTTATAATTTCATCAGCAGCAGATGTTCAAATGACTGAAGTCTAGTGTTTCTGTTGCATCAGTGTGCTGGGAAACGTTAATTGAGATGTAGTGTTTTTATGGGCTGGATGAGTTTTGCAGCTTATATGTCATTCGTTATAAAAGAAACATGAATATATCTGTATCAGTACATTAAGTGGACTCTTTGGTACATCATGAATTCCTCATCCGGGGGAGAGCAATGAATTGTGAATAGACTTACATTGTGTTTCTGAAGTAATGCATATGCTTTCCACTGTACTGAATGGCCAGACTGGAACAATCTCTGTGACAGGTTATTTAAGTTGTACCCCCTTCAAAATAAAATAAATTATTCTGATTAATGATAAATGATCAGTTCTCATTCATGGAGAGAAGATGATAGGTTACCAATAATTTAAAAACTCTTAGTTTTTTCAAGTGAAGCACCTATAATGTACTTAGAAAACCAAACGCTAACTGATTGGAATAAAATAACATCAAATGTATTGACAAATTTCAAAATTTTGTGACTACTTTAAAAGGGAATCTGTTAATGTGATTTTTAAATAATTATCCCAAGTGCTTTTTAATTAATTATCTTAAGTGGTGCTAGCAATCCAAGGAAGATTTATGATGTGTGTAGCAGATGGCATCTGTTTCTTTGTGTGAAGGGTATAGTAGCTGTGTTTCATTAAGGGTGAGTGGCTGCAAAGGAAGGAGGAAAACTGTTTGCTTTTCTGGTCCTGGCTGGTCTGTGGCTGTATCAGGTTAATTATATGCATAGACAAATAGTTTTCCTCCATCCTAGGAGCCCAAAAGCACAGCTGAAAGCGCTACAGAGTGCAGAAGATGAATGTGGAATTCGTCTTCTTCAGGCGGTGCATGGACCCATGGTCCTGGGTGGTCACTGGGGCAAAGAAATCCTGATAAGCAGTTGCAAAATAGGCATTTTGTTTAAGCCTACTGGAGTGTGATGAGGACTAACTGAAATAAGATGTCCTGGAGGACCACAATGGATAAAGAAGAGTTATGTTTACTAGATGTACTTAAAACTTGTTTTTTTTTTTCTGATTTCTTTCTTTTAGAAAATTCCCACAGGCCCTTGAGTGTGCTCAGCTGAAGGACAGGTACCTCCCAAAGCACAAGTCAAATTGTGTCTCACCTCAGGTGGTCTTTCAGAGACGCTGCTTCCATCACTGATCAAATGGGAGATTAAATTCTTAGGAAATAAATTTAAGTGCAATTTGCGTAATGCAGACAGGCCCTTTACTGTCTGCTTTCTGGTTTGTACAAGTCCAGGCAACCTCTTTGTACACTGATATTTAGAACTGCCAGTTTCCAAAGTAACTCTCACACCTGACCAGAAATAAGTTATTCTATATTAGAATTTCCAAGCCTGGCCTGGCTTTCCAGCATCAGAAGTCCTGGTATCAATTCTTTGTTTTTCTCTTAGAAGCTTATTAGCTTTGTAGAAGTAATGAGTCAAAGTAGAAAAGTTGTTTTGGCTGTGAAACTGAAATCATAACTACAGATAGAAACAAACAAACAAACAAATATAAGTCGTAACCAACAAAATCTTGCATTTTGAATATGACTGGTGTATACCAGTAAGACTGAGGGATATTAAGTGTTTCTACATTACTACATTATGTAGCTCAGTTGTTGTTCCCCTTATCAGGATGCCTGCCTTATTGAAATGCTAAATTAAAAGAAAAAAAATTAAGAACATTCTAGCAATGCTTTTAATGAAAGTAAAAGAGTACAGAACACTGTATTAAATTGCACACTTAAATGCTACAGTTGAACTTGAAAAAGAAAACTTTGGCCAAGTTAACTTTTTGGAAAAAAAATCCTCTCTGAAATCTAAGCTGTTTCTTATGCAAAGATTTCCTCATCCCCTCAGTGTCCTTCTTTCTCTCATTAATCTATTTCTTAAATAAATATCACAGCAGCCATCTCTACTAATGAATGCTCTTAAATGTTTGGACTGTAGGAAGCAATTCTGCTGCATACTGCAGGCTTTTTCCTGTTTTGAAAGGTTTTGTGAGGCATCTAAGTTCAAATGTCTTATCAGCAAAGGTTGTTATCAAAATGATATTGACAAACTCAAATATCATAGCAGTATGAGTGATCACAAAGCTAATGGAATTCCTTCTAAAGACAAAAGTTCAAAGAGACTAAGGAGACATTTTGGCCAAGACATGACAAGGCTTGATAATGGGGTAGACCCACCTGAAGAGTGCAAACATCAGAAAAGAGAAAATTTCATGTTATAGAGACGAGTTAATAGTAATAGTGACATGAAATTAAGAAATGATAACTACAGTCTGAATCTTAATGAGTACATTTAGATAATCAGATTTATTATCTCGTGGAGTTCTCTCTGAAGGGAAGTGTTGATGGTGCTACAAGGCTGACATCTGAAATTAGGCTGTGCCACATGCCAGAAATTGCAGTCCTTTGCTAGCCGGGAGATGGACAGAATGACCCACTTTCTGTTCCAGAGCTCTAACACTGTTAATTTGGCAGTTCTGTGACAGTAATTCTGGATGTATGTGAATACACATGGAATAACTTAATCTAATGCCATCTATTAAATTGCTGTCTTTAAAAGTATTGCCTGTGAAGAGCAGAGAAAGGGAGACAGTTTCAAAATTCCACTGTGCACCTTTGTTTGTAAACTCATTGAGATTTATTTGTGTTTCTGTGCACTTAATAGAGCACGTATATGAAGTACATTCTGCACTGTGCCAATGGTTATGAAGGCTGATTGATGGCCAACATTATTATTCATTATGCACATTATGGATGAGGTTGCTAGACTAACTTTAGTAATACAAGAATTTTACAAAGCCATTCTTGGAATGTTCACTGTACATGTTTTGTAAATATATTTGTGGTACAAGGCACTCAACTTGTAGCCATAGATAGCACTAGCTACAAAGTTATTAGTTTCTGACATTTCTTCTGTAGATTCCACAGATTTTTGTGAAGGTGCAATTCAGTATCATCTTACTGAATTCAACCATTGCAGAGTGCTTGCTATTACATCCATTAAGGTTTTCTAGGTGAATGTAGGGCCCAGTAGATCTGTTGACCAGCCCGATCTGTACAGTTAATATATAAGTTTATTTACAGATGTCATACTCCACTTGATATACAAAGGAAGGTTGCTGAGGGGAAGAGTTATATAAGGCTCTGGTTTGTTATTTGGTGTCTAGGGAATGGTTATTTACTAAGCTTCATGCAAAATTAAGCCCAAAAGAACAGTTGACCCCTATGTGCACCTGGAGAGAACTCAGATGAAGAAAAAAGCAGCAGAAACAGGTAGGGATTTGTGGGTTACAGCTGTACAGCAGCCTGAAGATTAGCATTCTTACTTCATTCAGAACTTCATATGTCTTATTTTTTTCTGGTTTCACCAGCAAATATTGCTGATGCCCAGTTCTAAATTGTTGTTGACGGTTGGTGTTTTGTTGTTGGTGGTTTTTTGTTGTTTTTTTTTGGCCATTTGAAGATTTTTTTTTAGGAGAACTTTTAACTGCATTTATTTATCTGTTTATTTATTTATATCAGCATTGAATTGTATGTCATTGTGACTCAAATGAAAACATAAAAAATAAAAAAATCCATTTGACTCTCAAGTGTTAATGGTAGCAGTGGAATTTTACAGTTACAGGTTGCATTGTGAGCCATCTTCAGAACAAAGCAACCCATGTGAATTTCCCTGAAATGACATCATTCTTTTGAACAATTTTAGCCCATATACTGAAAAGGAAAAATTCCTCTCAATATGTGCATGTATCTCACACCAGTCTTAAGCTGTTTAGGAATGCCTGAGGTAATCTTTTCTTAAAAACATGTGCAATGGAGCTCTTCATTTCTGTTCATACTAAGAAAGCTGCCAGAAATGCAGTTTACTCTTATAATTTATTCAAAAAAAAAAAAAAAAAGCACCATAGGAGAGACTTTTTAAGTTAACCACATTTTTATCTGTCAAAGATTAAGTCAAAGATAAGTAATTAAAGTAAAGAGAAGCAGTATCGAAAACTTATGTAGAGCTATGAATAGTGTCATACAGCTTAATATTTTGTAGAAAAAGTAGTTTTATATATATATACATATATATAATCTGAAGATTTGAAATACAATATCTGCCTGAGAGCTCTAAGACATCTGGTTTCTGCAGGATATCGAGCACAATGTTACAAGCACTATACCGTCAGCGTAAGAGTAAAATTAGATCTGAATGATTCATATGACCTTGAGTACGACAGTACCAAATGGGGAGATACAGATCCCTCAGTGGGCTTTAAAAAGGCATAGTAAGCCACACATATGACTCCTTGTCAGTTCAGATGTATCCGTAATGATTGTCAGAATTTTCTTTTAATTACATGTATTTTTTTATTCTGCTATGGTAAAGAAGTGTAGAAATACATTCCAGGCAGCACTGCTCGAAAACTAAACCAAGCATGCTGTAGCTGCTTCTTCACTGTGATCATTATTCAGCTGACAAAGAGTAATATCCTGTTCCATGAGGCAGCAGTTCTCTGCTCTTGGCTGTTCTCTGTAGTTCTTGCAAAAGTGCCCATCTAGGTGGTGTTGAGGTGATCTAAACAGTAAAAGCTGAAAGAAAACTAAAACTCAGAAATGGGTTGCATTACAATGATGTAGGTCTGGTGGAAGGACCATGAGGTTCAAGAAGAATAAATGAGGAATGTGGCTTCCAAGCAAATGTAAAATAAGGTGTATAGATATGTTGACAGAGTCTTTGGTCATTCCATTTGTCTGTCTATACAAAGTACTTTTCTACCCAGTGTTTACCCTTTAAACTTCAACAGTCACAATGAAGTGAAATGATCATATCTGGAGAGTCAAAATATTTCAGTGGTAAGATGAAACCATCTAATCTTGTTTCTGATGTTACATGTGCAGTCTATGTCATAGATTGCGTTAAAGATTGATATATAAATCTTGGTTTCTAAATAGAGGCAGTCACTTCTACCAACGCAAATTAACAACTACCTTTCCATAGAAAATGTTTAAATTTCATGGTTTTCTAAATAGTGCTAACCAAGCCTAAGATGGAACAGAAAGTTGTTCTACATTACTGACATACAATGTTTTGTTTCCTGTTGAGGTTAACACAAGGGCACATCAAATCATGTGAGCAGATTAGAGATGGCAGAGAAAGCTAGTGCTAATTCCTTTCAAGCAGTGCAGGAAAATTCAGGTCTCAGTTTAGTAATGCCAAAATGATTGCATAAACTTAAATTACTCAGGGAAAGTGTAATGTTTGCAAAGGAGAGCATTCAGTGAGCAAAAAGTAGATGTAGTACACAATAGTTTAGGATTTCTTTTAAAGATAAGCTTCTTGTATAAGGGGACATTATTTAGTAAAGCATATGTCAGTTTTCCAACAAGTTCCTTGTACCTGGCTTGCTGAAATATTTACCTTAGAGACCTTAGTCAGACTTATAATTGACTTTATTTTTATGATTTGTTGAAGAAGTTCTGCTACTTGCAGTATGTAATTATGTGGTTTGCTAGATGTTGGAAGGCATAAAGATGCTACTTTGCCTTTCTGATCTATTTCCTCAGATTTGAAGGCTAATGTGCTTGAAAGTTTGTCTATTTACACCAGATAAGGCATACTTGGAGGTCAGCTGTTTATCTAGTTTACCCATCCAACTTTATCTAGCATCTCACTGTTAATCTACCTCAGGTGCCAGTTCCCACAAATTAGCTTGCCTCTTTACAAGCATTGCATAGTAAATCACACAAGTTTAACACTTCTAAGATTTTCATTTGTTTTATAATCAGTTTGCACTCAATATGAGACTTCTGTGGGAATATTACTCGAGAGTTGTGGGTTTGTGTTTTTTTTTTGTGTGTATGTTTTTATTTAAAGCACATTTCTGTGGCAGACTTTCGAACTAGTAAAACTGTTGAAAATTTGTGATCACGTAAATGGAGGTTAGCAAGGAATTGGCTGGATTTCTCACCTCACCTCATTTTGAGAGCAGAAAATAAATTATCTGAGCACTGAGGACAGACTTAGCAGTAGTGCTGATTAACACCAACTCTAGATGTTTGCATTGTTTCGCACAGTATGTGAACTATGCATTAATCAGCTCTAGTGCAAAAGGTGGTGCTTCTTACTACGACTTAACATCTTTTTTTGTCTTGATTAAATTAGAATTTAAGGATTTATTTCCACTGATACTTACTATTGCTGAGGGAAATGAATCCTTATTTCTTGTGTTTGCAATGATAGAAATGCATTAAATAGCAAATTTGGTGGTGGTATTGGAATTTCTTTTTTTCCCAACTTTTTGTTTTTAAGGATTTATCTTTCCTATTTTACTAGTTACAGACCTAAAGTGCCTTTGATGGGTGCAGCTACATCTAAGATCTTAGTTTGGCTCAGGAGTTTACTTCTGAGGGGTTTTTGTAGTTTGTTTTCTGGTGTCTGACTTAATAGTTGTTGATTTGCACTATGAAGTTGCTTTTGAGCAAGTAAACTAGATTTCCTCTGGATTAAAATGAACAGGAAGATGCACTTCTGGAGCACACCTGATTGTGCTGAGGGGCCGAGTTAAAGCTAGTCCTGCGAGTGCTCTCAGCACCACCCTGCAAATTTTCTCCCATTGCCTGCTAAGATTAATTTGCTAATGGTGACCTAGCTCTGTGGGCTCCATCCATAAGGTGCATGGACTTTTAAATTGTTCCCAACACAGAAATTCTAAAAAGCATTAAAGGAGCTTTTGGAATTTTTGAGCAGGTAATCAGAGCTGGGTGAACCAATAAATTAAAATGAATGTTTTTAGCCAATGAATTCTTTCTTCTGCTTTCTTTTTTTCTTTTGGGGAAAATCCTTTCAGTTTACTTTCAGAAAATTTTTGTAGCTTCTTGGGTTGCAAAAAGCCTACATGGTCTCTTCTGAATTCTTAAACAGTTTTTCCATTTAATTGTCTCTGTGTCTTTGTGACAGTTTTTCCAGACCCTGGATGCATATAGTCATTATTTTCAAGGAAGAAGGAATTTTACCTGGCAGAAGATAGAGGGATTTATATGCCCCAATATACTGGAATGGGAAAAGAAAGGAACAGAAAAGACCCTGGAGTAGTGTCATCTGAACTGGTACAGAGCCAAAGGCACACCATGATCTTACTCTTTGCCTGGGTTGTGTTATGTTTTGTAGCATAAAATCTTGTGATTCTTGAACACCCCAAGCACAATAGTTTGGGAACATCAGAATGTTTTTGCTCTGATCTTTGAGCTTACTTAAAAGAATTATTTAGAGAGATCTTATGTTACCACCATTAAATGAGAGCTATTCCATAATAATGAGGATTTACTAGGGTAGTGTGAGGGAAACAAAACATGATATGCATAGCGCTAGGAACACTGTGATCTGTGAGTGATCCAGCTGTAAGATGTCAGTACTCAAAAGATCTATTCCCTTTCACTTTCTCTTCTTTCTAGGCTCAATATTAGTTACAGACACCTCATGGCTTTTTTTCGTTCTGAAATACATAAACTTTTAGTTTGAGTAAAAGTCAGTCCTTTCTGCACCTGAAAGCAATAACAAACTAAAGCTAAGTAGTGTTTTGACTATTGTCCATGAGTTAGTTCAGCTAAAAACGTATGTTTCGCTGCTTTGCTTTCTGTATAGTCACTAACTTTTGTCATTTTCTGTCTCTTCTGTCCACAAGTTCTCTTATTCTTTTTTATCTTTGCTGCTGAGATCTCAGCCTATTTTACAGTAGGTTTTCATTTCATCTTTGCTGCTTCAAATGTTCTCACTTCTTACACATCCAAAATGTTGACAGCATTATCAGCTGCGTTGCTGTGATCGTGATCACAGTTCTCTCCTTCCTAAATTATTGAGCAGATTTTCTTCTTTCACATACAGTTCAAGTTTATGCTTTATATATGTATTCTAAAGCATTCCCTGGCCAATCCTCCCCCCAGTTCTCCCCCTGTTTCAAATGCTTGGAATATACTGGTTTCCATTAACCTTGCTATGCACATCTATCCTTCTCTTCGGAAGCACTTTTAATAATCTTTGGCAAAGTCCATGAGTACAGGCAACCCTTGGAGAGCCTGATGGAGATTTCATTCTGGTTCCCTTCAGCACATGATGACAGAAGCACTTCTGTCCTCTCTCCATGGTAGGTGCCTTCAGGGCAGTGGAGCTTATGGGACTGTGAGACCTGGGCCATATGTCTGTGTTCCTTTGAACTTCTAATTTCACAGTCAGCCTTAATTTCAGTCTTAAGATTGCTTTTGTAACATATGCACTGTGTTCATTTGGGAAACTGCATGAAGCTTCTAGATTTGTGTTACAGCTTTGTGTTTCTGGTGTGCTTTTTTTTTCTTTCTTTTTTTTTTCTTTGTGTTTCATTTTAATATCTCATTTGACGTCTTAGTCAATGTTAGCACTGAGTTGTCTTTTCAAATCACTGGGTGGTTTTTAAAAAATTAATAATGTCCTATGCAATTCTGAGCTAGAACTGTAGCACCCTAAATGTCAATTCAGGACATACACTAGCTGTTGTGTCCATCAGCAGCAGTATTTCTATTTCTGTTAAGACCACCAGCTGATGCACTTGTAAATAGCAATGATACTTTCTCTTGACATTTTTGTGAATAGCCAAAATCTTCATTTTTAGTTAAAAAAGACAAACAATTATTGAAGTCCCTTTTGATTTATGCATTCGTATTTAGACCTTTACCTTGCTTTCCCTGATACAAGGAACATAGCCTATAGAGACTTAATATAGTGATGTATCAGCCAACTGCTGGAGTGATGTTTTAATGTAGAAATTAGATAAAATGTTACCCTGAGTGAATCTCTGCATTTAGGAAGCATAATTTCATTTTGATGTACTTAGGATGATGTATTTACATATTCAGTAGGAGGAAAAAGTAGATTCTATGTTATTTCTCAGTTACAAGTACGGAGAGTTCTAACTTGGAAGAAGATACATTGTAATAAACAGAAGCACAAGTAAAGTTTTTCTTAACATTACTATTCTAATTCTCCTTGAACTTCCTCAGAAATGTTTGGACTTTTTTCATAATAGAAGAATTATCCTTCGGGGAGTAAAACGTGCTTCTTAAAATTGCTAGTTGATATTAAAACGTTTCTGATTCCATTAAGTACAGAATAACCATGCAGAGGTTGGGATCTCAATTACATCTATCTTGCAGCAATTTTGTCATGTGTTAGAGATTTCATTTGTTAATAGCATTTTTATTAAGAATGTTACAGGCATTATATTTGACAGTTTGTTTTGTTACAAAACATGCTTGAATACCTGCAGCATCCCGCATGCAAGAATTCAAATACTTTCCCTATTATGTATTCTTATCTATGCATATCCTACAGGTAAGGTACCATCAAGTTTAAAACCAGCATACTATGCATTTGAGTATGTGTGCAAAGGTGTATAGCTGTTATCAAGACAGTGTACAGATAGATGTTTCTAATTTCAGTGGTGCCTTTGAGCATTTCCACTGTCCATCAGATTGAAGGGCCATCATTTTAATATAGTCTTCTGTATGCTATCACATTCTTTCCAATCTATTTCACAAGGAAATCGTCCATTGTTAGAAAGATACTCTTTGCGTGGTTTGGTGCATAACTGTCACACTGTTAACCTTCAAATATTGTGCACATAATTGACATACATGAAAAGAAGCAAGTCAAGATGTTTGCACTTATTTTGCTGTCTAGAGGATACATGTTAAATAATGTACTCTTAATTTGACTGACAAGCGACCATGAAAATGATACTTTTATAATACAGAAATAAAACTGTAAGAAGAATTTTGAGGATGTCATGTTCCCTGACTGGAACACTGACCAATATGCCAACTTTCAGTGAGGAAGAAAAGTATATTCAGATCTTCTGGGTGAAGTAGTAATCAACAATCAAGAAGATCATTGTTTGCCTTGGTAAACTGTTATTTCCCTCCTGAACTTGTGTGATATAAATTAATTAAAAGTTGAAAAAAAGAAAAATAAATGTTGCCCTGGAAATATATTCAATATATTGAAAATACTAGCTATGGTTTTCCAGCTTATCAAACCTTTAAAGTGTATGTAAGTTTCCTTTGTCTTCAGATTGATGCCATATAAATCCCTAACTACTGAAAGAATTGAGTGGATTGTTACTTTACTTGAATTAAAATATCTAAAGTTGTTAGAGAAGCGTTGCTGAAATGAGATGCCTTGTTGAAAGGAGAAAATGTGAAAGAATGAAATATTTTCTTCCTCAGTGATTTACAAGAATTTAATCCCTTATTAAAGTGGAAACTGAATTTTTGCTCTTGGTTTTCCAGTTTATTGGCATTCATTGTTCACAGATTACCTATATCTCAGAGGGCTAAATCTGCTACTTCATCTTCAAGGTCCCATAGGAATCTTGTGGCTTACTCTCCTTCACTGATAAATGTGGTTCTACTCTTTTAAACTATTTTTCTGTCTTTCCATCCCTGACAACGTGGCCTTCCTACAACACCTAATTCCCACTGACTTTAGCAAGTGATCTCATCTGGAGGAGTTCTCTTTCAAATTTGTGTGGGGAAAATACCTCTCCTTTGTCCTATTCTTGTAGGCAGTGAATAGTGTTGGCTCCCTTGTGTTAGCCCAGCTTGTTATGTTATTCCTCCACTTTGAAATTAGGATAGGGGGCAGGAGAAGAGATAGGGAGAAAAAACAGGTCTTGAAATGAAGAAGCCGTCTCACAGGAGTGGGTATGGAGTGTTTATTCTACCCATTAACTGCACTGTAAATTACTTTCTCAAACAGCTCTCAGTAGACTGCTTTTTCAAGGACTTCCAAGCACCAGTATTTCTTTTCAAAATGGTTGAAGGAAACTGCTGATTTTCGTTTCACAGAGTGAGTATGATTTCCAACTGGAAAGTCACATTATGTATAAGATGAAGCAGTTTCCTAACCATGATTACTTGATAGTGAATGGCAATGTATTGTTGGGCTAGAGAAGTACCTCAATATGTCTTTTGATTATATAAAGTTTCACAACAAATTCTAGAGCAATGGGTTTCCTTTAAAATGTTTGCAGTTTTTTGGTGGTTTTTTTTGTGCACTGCTGATCTGTGAATGGAGGGCTAACAAGACAATAGTAAAATATTCTGTGTGACTTTCTTTGTTTAAATAAAATATAAGTATATACTATTAGTTAGGCTACTGTTCTGCGGAAGTACCAAATTTTTGCCATTATATGAACTGCCTTCCCCTGAGCTGATGACACAGCCTTATTCCAGTTAGTCTCATTTTTGGTACCTATTAAAGCAATTCAGTGTTTTCTTTCTAGATTTTGTTTTCAGGACTCATATTGAGGGAAGTCTTACTTTTATTTCAGAAATTCATAACAGCTTATTTAAATATTTTGAAATAGGAACAAAGAAAGATATGAAATATTAAACGTGTGCCAAATCCCATCTTTTTGCTAGCACGCCTTTGATTTGAATAGTTCCATTCAGTCTAAGTTATTTATACTTTTCCAACAAGAACTAATTTAAACATTCGTATTCCTAGATCTCAGTTAAATATTTATTTAAAACTTTAAAGCTGCTTCTGTTGATTAGTGAGCTATACCTGTTAGGAGAGAACAAAGAACATCAAAAGGCAGCAAATTAAGGTCACAGGTCAGTGTTCAGGCAAAATAGAGCTGGGCTACCAAATGATTTCCCATTATGAAGCCTATAAATCAGAGAGATGTTGATAGATGCAAGCACTGGGGCAGTGTGTCAGCCTCATGAAAAAATTGTTTAACAGATTTAGGTGATCAATGTTGTCAGAATCTTGCATGTGAAAAATAAGATGACAAATTAAGCTGTAAGACCATGACACTAGAGATTATTATTAGCCCCTTCCCCCCACCACCGGCACCATCATTTTACATCTAGCCTAAAAGGAAAAGCACAACAAATAAATAAATAAAGTTATGTGTCTATCCACTTGTGTCCCTTGGAAAGCCCACAAGTGAGGCAGAAGGCTAATGGATTTTCAAAGCAAATGCAACCTGCTGCATAAGCCCTGATTGAAGAGCTCTGAAGGGGAAGAAAATAGATAAAGGGGTTATTGAATTACAAATGGCCTCTATGACAGTGGTCTAATTAGAGCTAAAGAGGTATCACTTTTTACTAATGGTGTGATGAAAACAAACATAACCCATCACAATTCATTGTGCAAGAAATTCAGTTAAAATGGAGTAACGTTTCATGACAAAAGGCATTATGCTATATTTACTTTTTAGGAATGTCAGAGTTCTGTATATTGTAAAACGTAATAGGAGCAAAATCTGTTGCACATTTTTTCTGAATGACACAAGCAGAGTAATCCAGTAACTGCTATTGAAGGCTTGGGCCTTCTTGTTTCCTCAAGATGAAGACACTTAAAACTGACAGAAAAAAAATTTCTCTATTAAAAAAAGTATCTTTGCAGTCAATGTGTCTGCTATTAGGAGTCAGTGAAAGCTGAGTGGTGTTGTTTATTCTGATTTGGGGTTTTCTTTGCTGTTGTTTGTTCCTTTCTTTTCAAGACGAAGGTATTTAATGAGAGATGCTTCTTAGAAACTTGCACAATAGGGCCCCAGAGACTCTTAATGTGATCTTCACTGAAATCTTCTTGCTGCTGGGAAGAAGTGCCCCAAAGCTGACTGGGATGAGTTCTGGCTCACTCCCTGCGGCCGTAGGGGGGTGGAAGGGTCTTGACAAAGAATTCCAGCTGAGGGATTTGGCCATCTTCCATCTGGGTCAGACATGAGCTCCTTCCTCACTTACATGATGTGATGTGTAAGATAGGCCATTGCCTTTACTCCAAAGTGTCAACAAGTGCCAAAAAAAACAGTGTGCATCTTGAGGTACAAATTATCAAGCATTAAGCTAATCTGCATGGTCTTAATTATCATCAGGCTGCAAAACTACTCACTTTATCTTTGCCTGCTAACCTTTCCCATAACAAGAAGTATTCCTGCTTACATTTAAGATTTTTTTCAATGCCTGAAATATCACATTATTTGTGTTACTTGTCTCATAGTTGGACAGTGCTATGCATCTAAGTGCTCTGCAGACAAACTCACCCAAAGAAATTGTTCTCTGTGAGGCATTTAGATTCCCTGTTTCTTTACGTGTTTTTTTTTTAATTTTTATTTATTTTTAGTCTTATCTCTTATCGTTGCTGACTGGAGTATATAGAAGCCTGTCGAGAATAGAAGATTTCTTCTCAAAGTGAAAGGATGTTGTTGGGTGGAAAATATATGCTAAAAGATTTTTTTTTTTTCATAAATTTTCTCTCAGGTTTTTGACTGATTCAGTTCATAATGAGTAGAGCATGACGAATAATAATTGGTAACAATTTTTAGGAGGTGAGTAGAAAGCTCCAAGTCAACTCAAATATTTTTAGCAGGAAATATAAACAAGGAAGGAAAACCAATAGAATTGATGCTTATTTCTGCCACATTTGAGAGAAAAGCAAGGCTGACACTGATTTTCAGTGCTAGGCCTTAAGTTGTGTTGAGGACCTTATGGCCCCTGACTGAAGAATGATCCTGGGTTTGAACAAAGTATTCTGACAGTTTTAAGGGAATTGATATTTGTGGCTGTGGGCACAAATTTCTTGCTTTGTAGGTAGAGCTGGCCTTGGTAGTTTCTCCTGTTTCTGCAAAGACATATTTTGCAAGCAGATGTCCCACTTGGGCTCTGTATCATGCACTGGCCACGCGGGTACAGTGTGCAATGGAACAAACCCTGCAGACCCTGGGGAGAATAAAAGTAGGAGAGAGGCTGCAGTGGGCGCGAGAAGAAAAGTGCACTTTGAAGCAGGGGGCGCCCTGCTGGCACTGCCTGTTGAATCCACCACTAGCATGTTCCTTCTCTCTTCTTTTCGGCAGTTTGCCATCTCTCAAAGGTCAATAGTGCACTTGCTTAGGGAGTTTCTGCTTGGTGCTTGCAGGGCTTATCTAAAATGGATGCCTGTGTGTGTGAGTGTGTGTGTGTATGTCAAATAGAACTCATAACCCTCTATGCTGCTCTGAGTGCACAGTTTGCTTGCCTCTGCTCCTGAGACATCCTGTCACTTGGATCTAAAAGTACCCTGAAACAATGGTGCAGATATTCAGATGCAGAGTGTCTTGGGAAGGTGTTGCCAAGCTGGTACCTACAATCCCTCCACCTGTGCAATCTGCTCACAGGGTGAATACCTGGACAGGAAGCTGTGGGTACATGTCCTTCTGCATGTTGCATGTGGCACCTGCTCAGAACAGTTCCCTTCTGCTCATCATGTCTCCTGTCTCTGTGTCAGTTTAGGTACTGACTCATTAATCCATTTCTCTCTTCGAAGAGAACTATTTGTATTTGTAGCTATTTATAATGTATAAGATAGCCTGGATTACTTTAACAGTGCTGAGTTAGAAGGAAGCTACAAGAGTTGATACACTACTGTTGTGAAAGATCACTGCTCCTGTTTCTGAGCTACTGGCGAGGAGATTTTAGCAGGGTCAGTTGTAGTTGAATTGGGATGGGTGAATGCAGCCCCATTGTGTCAAACATGACATAGTTGAACCTTACTGAAGGTTGCCTTTCTGTCTCTTCCGTATTTACCACAGGGCAAAACAGGACACTTTTTAAGAGTCTAAGTAATTATGGCTCAATTTGGATGTGTAACACATGCCTTCCTAAGCAGTGTCGGGAAAGAGATGAATATCAACTCATGATGAGACTGAACAACAAAGAGAAACACAAGTGCTTATCTCTACTTACCATCATACACAGTCATGGGGAATATTTTGCTCTCGCTAAGATACCACTACCATATGTAAATGTCTGGATGGTGTAGCTGGCTCTGGGGGATGTATTTGTCACAGTTTATTACAGATGTGCTATCCCCAAACACCACCTTTTTATCTGTTCAGTGAGACACAAATGGCAGATCTGCATGCATTATTCAAATACTGTCGTGGAGGTGCTGATGCAGACTCCAGAACACTTCTGGCCCAGCAATGCACAAGCTGCTCCATCACACAGAGGTCACACAACTGTTCCTTCTATATCCTGGATGAAGTTTTGGGGCTATTTTAGACAGTTCTATCTCTTCCTTTATTAAAAAAATTGAGGCAATAAAAAGGGATACATAGTAATTATTTATTAATATCATACAGACTCATAAAATATTACTTCCTTTGCAATCCTGTAGTAATGTATCAGCAAGATAGATCATTTTATGAAGTTAATTTCTTTCGAGAATATCTGTGTGTAGCAGGAAACTGCATAAATACTCTTTAACGGTGCCACTTTCTATACTGGAGCAATAACCATTTATTTTTGTGAATTCCAGTGTTATAGTGTTAGAGGCTATTATTAGTAGCCCCAGTGTTCTCTGCATAGTTTGCTGTTGTATTTGTGTTAATGTGCAAATGCTTCTTTTATCAACTTTTACTTTTGATGCATGGAGGGAATTGAGACAACTGAGTACACAAGAGACGGACATATTGAATGTGAATCATATTGTCATCTTATTGGAGAGACATTAGCAGTTTTTCAATATCCATTGTACTTACAATAAGCTATTAAAATTTGCCTTCAAATTTAGGTTGAAAAATAAAAATGCAAGTCCTTGTTTATTGTGTGTATAACAAACTGACAGAAGGCTACATGTAGTTACATAATTTAAGGCCACGGTTCTTCACTCTTCATTAGCATTGCTAATGGTCAACTCTTTTGAGGTCCTCTCCTCAAATATAACTTAGGGTGCTATATACTATTATTCAAAACAGCATGAGTACAATGGCAATTTATTAAAATACTGTTAACTCTCAGTATGATCATGAGGCTAATTAAATATAACAAGTTTGCTTCTGGTATTGACTCCATATTCTGCAGGCTGTTCTCTCACCAGATCCTTGAGGATTTCCCATCTGTGTGGGAAACCAAGAGGCACCCCATGCAACTCAGTTCTGTGCACTTATATCTCTAATTCCCTGTCAAAGAGGTGCAAATTACATTTAGATCTTGATTGCCTCCAAGATTTAGAGAAAAAAAGTCCCAATCCGAAATTTTGTCCTAATACTATGGATTTATTTATTTATTTATTTATTTTTCTCTTAATAGTGTGGCTTATACCAGTAAATTAAACATGGCTGCAAACCTGATAGTCCTGTTCCTGAAGCTAACTGGTGAAACGCAGCCCGCATCACTCCTATTTACCTGTCTCAAACTCCCACAAGAGACTGGCTCATGAAAACTGCCTATTGAGTTGTATCCATCCCTTGTTAACTCTGAATTTGTATGCAAGAACAGTTGGAAAGTACTGCCTGGTATGAGCTGGAACCATACCAGGAGTGCTTTGATAGAAAATGGGTAATAAACAGTTGTGTCCCAGATCCTGAGAGCTTCAGAAGGTACTATTTAATTTCTTGCTAGCCTGTGAGTGTAATCTCAGAATAAATGGACAGTTAACATACTTTTAATCTGACCATTACTGCAGCAGTTTATTGACTTATTAACGACACATAATTTACCAGCCATCAGGGAACAATACATTAAGTGTCAATTTCAGCAATACAACCAAAGGTCTGCAGTGTTAGACATTTACACAATGTTAATCAACACCTTCAAATTTCTAGACACCCCTTCTGTAGCTAGTCTTCAAATATCCTTGTTATAGCCACACCAAGTTATGGGTTCCACTGGCTATATGCGTTCTTAGGAGCTGTGACAGCTACAGCTTTGTGCCAAAGCAGTTGTGCTGCTTTTGGCAATCCAGTAATGCACAATCAGTGAGAAAGCACTGCCACAGTTTGTGTATGTACACCTAAGGTATGAGTCCTACTGTCCTACCCTACCATCCTTCAGTGGTTAATCTCAGCTGAAGTGCAGGGGCTGCTAGTTGCATGCAGAGCCCAATAAGGAGTCTGTGAAATCTGACCGTGGGTGAGGTCCCCAGGGTAATGGGTTGTTGTGGTTTAACCCATTAATCAGCTAAATAACATGCAGACTTTCACTCACCCCACACCTCACAGTGGAATATAAGAGAGAATCAGAAGAAAAAGTAGAACTCTTGAGTTGATAGCATACGCATCCATATGTTAGACATACTGGCAGTATTTGTTTCTTGACCTTTAAAATTTTAAAAGGCCAACAGTGAGTCAATAATTTTATATGTATATATGTAATCAGGAGGGTCTTTGTAATTGGAATGGCAAACTCAATCTAACACTATTATAATGTTAGAAAGAAAAAGAAGATTCATTCAGCTAATTTGGGATCCCAGAATTCTAGAAGATTTATTAGCTATGGAATGTTTTCCTTGATTCCTGTGTCTAAACAGTAATAAATGTGTGCCCATTTTTATGAATATTTTAAGCTCTGATCAAAGCATATGTATAACAATTAGTAAGTAGAGTTCACTACAGTAAATTGTGTGACTTCCTTTCAGATTATCCCCTAATCTCCAGGCAGTGTTTCTTACTTTCAATACTAATTATCCCACAACATAATTGAGCCATGAATTATCCATAATTATCTATTTTCTGTGCTAAAACAAAACTATGTAATTATGTTCTCTTCAATGACTTGAATTTGTACATAGTACGAACAGAATTTTGATCAATGTATGCCCAGCTAACAGTGAGAGCAGGCTTAGTCTTGTAGCCCTGCATTTCATCACAACAATATAACTTGATTTCAAGAGAGCCAGAAATGTGCCCTAGAGAAGAAGCAATTGCTCTGTGGATCTGAGTAGTGGAGGTGTAGTCTAAGTGTGTCTTTAATTGTTCTGGTCTCTGCCACTTAAGCTAGAATCAGGTTAAAGTGTGTGAGGATGCATGGTTATAGTGCAGCACAGTACTGTTATTCCTCACATGCTTTGGTTTTGGAGGATATGATGTTTTTGCACTGCAGCAGGCATGCAAAGTCTAGAACAGTTCCAAGATGAAGCCACTTTGGAAGGTGCTTAAAAGTTATCTATCTCTGTAACTGAGACTCAAGCTCAACTTTGCTTTAATTAAATCATAAGGTAACTGTAAACAATTCAAACAGATTATTCCTTGGAATAGAACAGGTGTAAATCTTTGGGTAATGTGATCCTAAAACTTAGATCCTGTCCCATGATAGAGCACCTACACAAAGCCTTTCTAGAAGTGACATATCACAAAAAGGTCAGATATCATGCAAGTCCTCTGCTGAGGCATCTGTCAAGTCATGTTTGCCTTCAAAACAAGGTAATGTCCTGAAAAAAAACAGTATGTCTTGCAACACTCTGTAGCATATGGCACTGGAAATGTATGTCAGTGAAGTAAAAGTCATAGTCATGCCACATACCTGCTTTTCAACTGTAAGACGTTATTTGTCATAAAATGCTGCAGTTGTTTAATTTTTCATAAACAGTGTCCATGTACTTCATGTACTGGATTAAAAACAAAGAACAGAAAGTCTCTTTGTTCAGTATAGAAATCTAAAATATCTGAACGTGTGTATATACATCATTATTAAAAATATGAGGACGATTCTCATTTATACAAAGACCCACTCACATTGCTTAAGCACTACAAATCATTCACTTGAAGTCTAAATGAGAATCAGGCCCAAATGCTTGAGTTTAATCCTATATAATTAGGAGTCTTGCCTTGAAAATCCTTTGTGAAAATCTCAAAGAAATGAGTACAATTGTTTCTAAGGAGTAGGAAACATTGAGAGTAAGGTTATATCTAGAACTAAATAATTGTGGCATGGTTTCAAACCCATGTGATGTCCTTGAATACTAATATTTGCAGTGACAAATGTATTTGATGAAATGCATTTTAAAATGTATAAGTATTCCATGATGATAGTAGCACTAAAAATACAAAAGGTTCAACTTCCTCTCATGGCTCAGTATGAAAGGACTTGCTGCATGCCAGAAAAATGAAGGCTCAAGTGCTTTCATCCTTAAACAGTTTCAAATAGTTTCCAGAAAGAATGAAGTTACCTTAATTTCTTATTTTACCTCCCCACAGCAGAAGAGTTATGTGGACTGTTTTATAGGTCTCTGCATGCCAAATTTGGTTTTAGGGATGCGTTCATTGATGGCACCTGTTGCATGCTCCATAGCCTCACTGCTGAGAGCCAGTGAGAGTCTTAAGGTCAAAGCTTATTTATGAGAATGGTGAAGATCACTGGATTAAGAAATCCCAAATTTGCTTAGGCCTTGGATTGACTCTTAAAGTGATGTCTAGATATAATTTCTACTGAACAAGTTCACTAAGTGCCATGATTTGGGAAGAGATCAGCTTTTAATTGCCCCACATTATTTACTCATGTCTTCAATACTTTTTCAGTAATTACTGTTTTAGAAAAGATTTTACACTAGATGGACCACTAGTTCTTGTCGTTTTATGCCCTCCCCTCCCCTCCCTCCCTTTCCCCCCCTTTTTTTTCCCCCCATTTAGGAAAGAAATAATGTGATGGCTACAGAGAAATAAGGCCATAAAGCTCTGACAACTGCAAACTGCTTTTCTTTTTGCTTTTAATGAGTTCATTGGTATTCAGAATTATATTCTTATGCTATGTATTGTAGCCTATGAAGGAAGGGATCTGTATTTGCTAGAAATCTGACTTAGCGTATTATACTCACTTTTAATAAAAGTACATTTACATACACTACAGACATCAGAAAACATACAGGGTGATGAAGATAAAGATACTCATCAGTATTTGACAGAAGAAATTGTGGTATTGTGACTTAGAGGTATTGTGACTTAGTCCCTGTCTAGGTCTAAGGCTAGTGTAGTCCATGGAAATACTAAGGATTAAATGTTACGTCTACAAAGTGAAATGTGCAGCGCATAAGTTTACACGTCAGAAATATTATCATCTCTTTTGCAAGCATGGCAGTATGTCAAATCTGCGAACATGGAAAATCTTTCCTGTACTTAAGATCTGCTTAAAAAATTAGCAAATCTCCCAGCCTCAAATCCCTGCAAGTAAATTGAGAAAAACTGTTGTAAGATATTATGGCTAATACAGGAAAAAAGATAGTTTCACTTAGTAATTTCAGTCTCTTTTATTAAACAACGGGTTTCTTCTTAAGAGGATTTCATTTGGCTGGCCCTTCAAAATGGCAAAATCTTGCAAAATGAACTGCTGAAAATGTTAAAAATCCCAATGAATTATGAATGTAGTGAGAAATCTATAAACCTATTTACTTGGATAAACCTAGACAGCATATTTATTTTTGAGTCCTAACTTCTTCAGTATTTATGCTAAAAATTCATACACTCAAAACTGTACTTTAGTTCAAGTTCCTTTTGGAGTTCAGAAGGCTCTCAATTCACACAACAACTTGTCTTTGTGCCTTAGATTTTCCTACCTTTCCCAATTTCATTAAAGTTTACATTCTAAAACCATGCATTCTCAATTGTTTGGATTGATTTTTCTATCATTTCTAAGGCTTTGTGGTCTTTTAAGCTTTTAAGACTTCTCTAACTGTAAAATACTTGATTTGGAAGTATTTTAAACATACTTAATCATAGGAAATACAAGTCAATGGAGAAATCAGATACACTTCAGAAAATATAATTTATTAATTTATTACATTGTGTGAAAAATTTCCAAGACCCACCATGTAGCAGTGTGGGAAAAAAAAAATCAGTAGAAGGTATGAGCAGGCTACATTTTAGTTTGATACATTTTAGTTGTGTATACTGTCTGCTCGGTTCCGACACAGACCTGGGAAGGCAGCAAAACTTTGGCAGAATTTGAGGAATTTTACTCAGGATTCATTAAGGATTTGAATAGTTATTGCTTAAACTGATACACGTGTGAGACATACTTGTCTGACTCCACTTCACTTTTCCCTTTTGGCATGCCGCTGGCATCCGATGTGTTCTCTCTCTCCTCATGTGATTCCCCAGTGGCAGATGCCAGTGCTGCGTAGCACAGATAGATCATCAGTGTCTGGCATGAAGACAGACTGGAGCACCTTCAGGCTATGCAGTGCTTCAGTCAGGATGTCAGGCTTCTCATTCAGAGGAAACTCTTGGAAGAAGCAGTTCCAGGCAAAGAAGCAGAGCCATCTTTTGCACATACAGGGTGCTGGTAACAACCCACCAAAGTAGACACTTGTTTCCATCATATGACTGAACACTTTTATGTTGGACACCAATCTCTAGATGATGGCCAGGACCAGCATTTTCATAATCACAGAATCATAGAATTGTTTGGAAGGGACACTTAAAGGTCATCTAATCTAACTTCCCTGCTATAAACAGGGGCACATGCAACTAGATAAGGCTGCTTAGAGCCCCATCCAGCCTGACCTTGGATGTCTCCAGAAACGGGGCATCCAACTCTGGACAACCTGTTCCAGTGCCTCACCATCCTTACTGTAAAGCACTTCTTTATGTATAATCTAAATCTCCCCTCTTTCAGTTTGAAACCATTTCCCCTTGTCCTGTCACCACAGACACTGGTAAAGAGTCTGTCCCCTTCTTAGAACCATAGAATAGAATCATAGAATCCTTAGAGTTGAAAGGAACCTCTGAAGGCCATTGTCATGGAGTTATCTAGTGTCTGTGACAGGGGAGGGGGCAGTAGGCCCATGGGCCCCCCCCGGCCCCCTCGACCTTTTTTCCTTCCTCGGGAAGGAAAAAAAAGGGAAAGGGGTAGGGAGATGGGAGCTGGGCTCAAGGAAACAAACAGAGCAGCGGCTATGATCTAAGGAGTAAAATTGATTTTACTAACTATGATATCAGAATGCAAGATAACACACTATAATACAATCTAATTGAAAGGCTAATAAATCAAGTGAAATAAGAGAAAGAGAGATTTCCGAAGACCGAGAAGCCTACTTTGAAATTGAATGTGCTGTGGCTTGGAAGCACACCCACACCTGCTGCCAGGCAGTGAGAGAGAGCGAGCCAGTGTCGCTTCCGTGACGTATTTTCCTCTTTGACCGCAAGGTCCCCTGGGATGTGTAGTTCTTCTTCTCTGTGCTCCACATGATGTTATAATGTGGAATACCAATAGCAAACATTACGAAACCATGACAGCCATCTAGTCCAGCTCCCCTGCAATGAATAGGGAAACCACAGCTAGATCAGGTTGCCCAGGGCCTTATCCATCCTCACCTTGAAAGTCTCCAGGGACAGAGCATCAACCACATTACTGGGCAACATTAAAACACCTTTCATGCCCCATTTCCTTGGCTCAACTTCAATCCATAATGCTTTACCTGTGTGCAGTGGTGCAAGAGGAATGAAGGAGTGGTTGTGACCCGTACAGAGTAGTTTCTCTCTGCCACTTGTCCTTTCCCCCAACTCTGGCTTGGTGCACCTCCTCCTACTCTGACCTAGGTGTTCCCTGTGCTGTTACTCAATCTGTGCAGTGTTTTCCTTCACAGTGATATGGACAGAAAACTGCTGTATCTCCCACTCCCAGCCATTTTCTATCAGGTAATCTGTGATCACTGAAATCCTTTGATTTTTTTTTTTCTGATGGAAATGCAACCACTTTTATCCAAATCTCAGATAATACTTCTTCGTTGGAGATGACTTTGTTTCTCTTTGCTTCCTTTTCTTTTCCCCTCATAATTTCTCCATGATAGGCAAAGAGAACGTATCTTCTCATAGACAAATACAGTGATACCAAATAAAATTTGTGCCCGATAACTTAAATGTTGAAATATTTATATATATATATGCCTCATATATATAATGTGAGGCAGAAGATATGCCTGTTGCATTCACAAATACTTTAGCACTACATCACAAGACTAAGGAGATGAAAACTAAATTTTATCATAAGCAAGTCATTTTAATGGGATCTTAGAACTCTCTGAATTGTTTATATATATATACATATATATATAAATATTTTGAATGCTAAATTAAATATATACATATTTTATATATATATTATAAAAATATATAAATAATATAAAATATATAAATATGTATAAAATATATAATATATAAATATATATATTATCATATATTATTTATTTATATTATATTATATATGTATAATATATAAATATATGAATATATAAATATATAAATATATAAAAAACAGATTTTTTTATAACAGGGAGAGTAATTTAAAAGTCTGTGAATCTGCATGAAGATATAATTCTGATTGCATAATTTCTAGATTTAGATTTGATTTAATAAAAAGCTTTAGGTAGTCTAATACCTTCCAATATCTGTTTTCCAGATAATGAATTGCTGTGTCTGGTTCTGTTGCACCTATTAAGTCACCAGACCTCGTGCTCTCGATACAGCATGCACTCATTCATTTCCAAAATGCTCGCTTCTTAATGCATTTAGATTTGGGGAAGAATTCTGGCATTTTATCTCTTTTAATACTTACTTACTTCCTTGTCTTGAAAAAGACAGATCTTTTATTCAGGCCTACTCTGAAATTCTGTTCCATGTGACAATGATCACTGAAGAATTTCTGTCTTATTTTATTATACTCAAGAGCAATGACTGTGAGAGATACAAGGGAGTTTTTCTAAGGGAGACCAAAGTACTATGCAAAATACGTTGATTAGGTATTCTGTAAAAAGGCATTTTTAGGACATTGCACATTGTACTGCTAAGGGGCCAAGGGACTGATATAATCATCATTCAGGCTTTTGATAGTTTAGTCAGTGAAAGAAAAATATCTGTAAACATGCTATCAAATTTACAGTTCATTGAAAGTGACAGAAAGATAAAGAGTGGCTAAAAATGATTGAATAGAATATGGAACATTGCAAGAATGTATAACATTTAATCTTGTATACACAAATGCATGTAACATTTCTACACGGTTAATGATCCAGCGCTTAAGCTTGAGTGATAATGTATCATTGCTAGGCACATCTATGAATGTAGAAGATAGCACTATCTAATTAGGTTTGCAGTGGCTTGACTTTTTCATATTGATATTCGTGATGAAATTCTTTTCTGCATCTTTCTCTTTTTTTTTAAACTGCAGTTTTCTTGATATTATATTCCTCTAAATTTTTATGGCTGTAGTATAAAACATTCTGCTTATTGATCCTCCTATATAGTTTAATAAATTTATTGTATTTCTCTTCCTTTTTTCCTTTTTCTTCCTTCCCCCTAAGAAAAAAGAAAATAAATAAATAAATAAATAAATAAGACATGAGCTGAAAGTATTGTGAAATTGACTTGGAATTTAAAGTCTTTCAAATTACTGGTCTTGTCATTGACAAATCTTCTTCTTCCATTCTGATGCATTTCCATGGTAATTTAGAGCAAGTTTCAGAATTTTTACAATAATAAATACAGATCTGTTAAAAGCATACATTATGCAAGCAACAATTTAAAGCTGTTCATGACATCAATTATATTTTGTCATGGTGAAATATATATAGCATGTTAGGATTTTTTCACACAATGTAGAGATACATTCCAGAATCATAAAGGTGGAAACCCAAATGATTTTTCCTTTGCCTAATGGCTTTAATTGCAGGATACAATAGAACAAGGTTGCTCCTTTATTTAAAATTTCATTTTATCAACTGTCTATAACCTGTCACAGTATGCCCAGTGCATAACGGTTATACCATTCCATTCAGTTCCACCTCAACAGACTTGTGACAATATGCCAGCTGATTGTTTTCTTCTCTTTCTCGAGAAATGTAGAGGTCTTGCATACTGTGAGTTTATTAAAATGCTGTCTAAGCTCCATTATGGACCAGTATTATCCATTATCCACTAGCTGTCCATCTATAGATTTATCATCCATCCATCCATCGGTCCATCCATCCTTGACCATAACTATTTGTAATTATTTAGCAGAGTTCACACAGTAAACAAAACTGTTGAAATGTAAGAACTGTAATAGTGCTTTTTGCATGGTCTGGCAGCTATCATTTTTATTTCTGCCTTGGGTCTGTGCCTATATAGATAAGCTTTACAATGCATATTTTGGCAAAAAAAAAAAAAAAAAAAAAACACAAAAAAAACCAAACCCTTTGGCAAGTCATCATTTCCTGCATAGACTAAAGACAGTTTTACTTGAACGTACGCAATTACTTGTGCCTGATGCATGAACATAAAATATACATAGAAATCTAGCTTAACTCAATAGTGAGACAAATTACCTGATAGCTGTAGTACTCAGAGGTGACCTGGAGTAAGAATGAAAAGCAAAAACATTGTGTTTCAGGGACTATGCAGGCATCAAAAATCCTATGCTTACTTTAGCTTTCCTGAAAATTGCATTTGTACACGTTTAATAATATCAGCGAACATTTAGCTAGGACCACTATCACCTCTCCTGAGTGTTCCCATAACCAAGATTCAGAGTAGCCTGTTCTTATGCTCTTTTTATCAACTTGAGGCTCTCAATAACTTCAGAACCTATAGCACATGGTATCATCAGGATTTTTTTATTTATTTATTTTTTCAGAAATGGACCAGATATTACCCAGAATGGGAGTACACTAAGTTGTCTGCATCCCACCTCTAAAACTGTAAAAAAGAAAAACAAAAAGAGATCAAAATTTGTCTGTATAAAAAGAAATAACAGTCAATTTCCAGTCCTTGTAATTACCTATTTTGGGTGAGAAGGAGCAGGTCCAACTAGTTGGTAGAGAATGAATTTATTATAGCTTCACCCTGGTAAATAAATGTAGTCAGTTAGCTGATTCTATATAACTACAGTAGGCAACAGTGCAGTGTTTTCTCTGGGTATCTAGACAGGGAAGTCCATGATCAACTTCAGCAGCATATTTTCTAACATAAATATATTGACCCACGATAAGGGAAGTGTCAGTGTTGAATCGACCTTCCTTTGTTTCCCCTCACAAATTAGAAAAGATAGCCACTTTAATTGCTTTCAGATCCATAAGTACTATTCTCAGAATTTTTTTAGGTTATATTAATCAGTGGTCACAACTCTGCACATAACTGTTTTGAAGTTTTGAACATTATAGTATATTTCACAGATATATTAATAAATCTTTGCAATGTTTTTAATGCAGAAGTCTTAATAGATGACATAGTAAACTAGAGCTCAAATATCCATTTAAAAGCCATTAGCTAATCACACTGTAGCAATAATACACCAATCAGTAACACTCGTTACTCACGTAACATACTTAGTACGTGTATGAGTAACCTTTTTGTGCTCTATAAATCATTTCTAGATGAAAGCTTTAAGTGTTATCCAATTTTTGGATACTTGGTCCAGTATAAAATAAAGAAATTCTGTCTTTATTTGCTGTACTGAAGGAGCCAAATCTGGTGGTGACAAAGCAGTGTCTCAATCGACATCTATTACTTCAAAAATGTTTGAGGTTACGCCACAAAAATAAGAAAATAGTGCAATTAATGCCCAGAATTGTAAAAACTACTGGATTTATTACCTTGTAAGCACAAAAGACCAATCTTGTAGGGGAGCCAATAAAAACTAGGTTTCCTTCTAACCATTTCAGAGGAGTGTTATTTCTTATTAATAAAATGATAATTATTCATATATTATTTAAAATTTATCTGATAGTGTTTTTGACAGCCAAAAGATAGCTTGGGGGATTACCTACCCTTTTTTCTTCTTCATCCTTGGTGAGAAAAATGTTGACATCATTCTATAATGAAGTCTCTATTAACAGAAATCTGTATTAACATTTTTATGGATTTAATTCCTCCAGAATTATACCCCCACTGACAGAAAAATAGGCATAATTCAGAATGAAATTCAAGTTTTGAATGGAGAGAACTGTGGCCTGCCCAGTGATGGTCTATCTGCTGCGTTGTAATTCTTTCTATAAGTATCACTGAAGTATCATTTGCAAACTCTTAAATTGATTTCTATGATACTTTGAATAGCTCATGCCTAGCATAAGACTGTCACTAGTCAGGAGAAGATGAGGCATGCTGATGAAATGCTCTGTCTGTTTGGAGAAGACCTTAGTCTGAAGTTTGTTTGTGCAGAAAAAAAAAATCGTTAAAGATACCATGAAATTCTTTTGTAGTGTTGTATACTAGAAAGTCTGAGTGACTCTTACAGATGAGCACTCAATACCCTGTACACTTATTATGCCTTTCTCACTGAAGCATTACCAGAGAAAAGAGGTCTCAGTCCACTATTTTTATTTTCACAAAACTGTAAAGTAAATACAGTCCTTGTGAGATTGATAGCACTGAGAAGTGAAGTATTCTATTTATCTACAGAGCAGCTGTAGATAAATGTGCCAACATTTCAACACAGGAGTATTATTTTAGAAAAGAAATGAATCTTCATGTTCAGCCTGAAATTGGTCAAAGTAATTGAACTACTGTGTACAATTTGAGACCATATCTTCTATATTCCAAAGGAAACAGCTTCTCCAGTAAGGGTATGCTTACAAGATATTAGCAGTATAACTTCTCTTCTTGCGCTAATGTGTATGGGACTAAGTGTTACCAAGCCTGCAATGCTATGGTGTAATGAACCATGGCAAATGAAAGAAAGAGTATTTCTTTCCCCAGGATACAAACACCATCCTGATCTGGTAACGTAGGTCAGATGGAGACAATTCTTGTATTGTTACATATTTCAGTGAGTTATGGTTAAACAAGGTGCTGTATGTTACAGACTTTCAGATGTGCTTTCAAGCAAAGCGAATTGGTAACAGAATTTAAGTACACTTCAGGCACCTCTTTATTCACAAGTGTGCACAATTGAGACCAGTTTCTGTGATCTCGGTCAAAGCAGGCTGTAGACTGAAGTCTCCTTTTTCTGAAAATAAGTCTATCTATCTTCTCCAGAAATTCTTGAAAGTTCTCTTTCATCTTCCCATATGCTACTCCTAGCTTCTGCCTCTCTCACTTCCTTGGCATTTTGCTATGAATATGCCAATAGCACAGGCATTTTCTGAAAGCATGAAGACAGCATAAGCCAGCACCCTGGCTGTCTCCTAATTCTCCTTCAGACTAGGCAGTTCAGCACTTCTTCAGCTGTGCCTGTTCGTAGCTGAAATTATCTACATACAAATAATCTTTCAGAATATATATGCATATCTATCTTTTCACTTGCGTCATTGTTCACCTTATTGGTCAGCATTGGAATCAGTCAGATACAACTTAAAGGATAATTAATTGAAACCCTGGACTGACTGAAAAACAAGGCTGGAAGAATTATGGATAGAAACAGTCTCTTAAATTGAGATAAACCCTAGAAAAACAGATGATATGTCTGTGCCCTCACACACCCACAGTGTGCCCAATAATCTGTTAATCCTGCAGTTCAGCATGCATAACTACTAGTGAAGCTCCATGGTTGGGCCAGCCACACATAGAATGGGATAAGCCCTGGGGTACTGTGCCCTCATCTACTTCCCCCCAGCACTATTGCAGCTGGACTGTGCCTGTGGGTGGGGGCTTCCCCCACTCCCTTAGTGCCTTTGATTTTATTGATACGAATTCTGTATCTTATGAATGAAACAATTTGCATCATTTGCAATACAGACCAGCTGGCACACTGACTTGTGGGCAGCACTCTTGAGTGACATGAAAATGCAATTAGTTGGAGCGATGCCCAGGTGGGCAAATATTATAGAAAGGTCTGTGAGTCCCTGCAGATAATTTGCTGGCTGGCTCATTCCTAAATCGTTTTTAAATCCAACATCTGCATCACTGCTTCTGAAATATGATGGCACAATAATGAGTTATAGTATAAATAAAGGATCAAAGTGGCAAGAGTAGTTTTGTGTGCTAATTATTCCAAATCCTGTATGTTCTGCACTAGGCCTACTGAATATACTCTACTCTGAAGACCCATGTTACTAGTTCTATTTAAATATTATCTGTCAGTGTTGATTTAGGGAAGGGACATATTTCTAAGAAGAGTTACCTAACCATGTCCAAATACATATTGTCAGTCCTATGGAGACATTACTAAATAAAATAGTAGACTGGAAATAAGCTATGTGTTAAGAAAGTTTCACAAATTTTATCCTAGATGAATTACAAGCTATGAGGATGATTTCTGACATGCTATGTCAGAAACTTAGATTACCATCTTGCAATGGTTGAAACATCTGCAACTTTTCATGTGCTCAAAAGCAAATCTCTAGCTGTCTGAAGAGGAAAACAGTATAATTGAAAAACAGATCTATAAAGATGGCAAAGGAAGAACAGCTCTTACAGTTTTGCAGTTTATAAAAGACTCATTTTGAGTTGATAAGGATACTTCAGAGAAGGTTTCTTTTGAATACTCAATGTGAATAATACTGTAAGATGCTAAATAGATGCATTGTTTTTATGTGTTAAATCAAGGCTGAGGTGAAACAATCTCTGCAGAACATTGGAACATATTTTATTATTATTTGGAATAATAACATGTTTTAGCACTTTCTGTCTTCAAAAGGCTTTGTATTCAAAATGTTCTAAAAGCTTTAATTAATACTTGTAGCACATCCTCTGCAAAACTTTTCATGCTTTAACTAAGAGGTCACTGTTATTGTTGCCAAGACTGAGAAAAAGAAATATGCATCCAACTTTATTATCTTTGTCCAACTTATATCCAATACTTTTCTCGTACTTTCCTTGTTGAGTGTTGTTATACTTTGAGGCTGTGATAATTGTTTGGATGAGAAGAATTTCTATCCAGAAACCTCAAACCCATCAATGCCTTGGTGTATGACCATTGTCCTCTTAGGCTGTTCCTAAAAATGTGTAATACTGGAAACATTCACATACCTGTGTCTGAATGGGAACAGTAGGATAAACAGAAACTCTATGAAACTGGAAACCGCAATCTATTTCACAGTACATACCAGCAGTTGCAGACACGTTACCCCTCCCTTCCATTCCCTTCCCTTCTCCTCCCTTCCAATTTTTCTTAATGCACATATCTGAAGCTTCTTGAACTAGATTTAATTTAAACATGGTTACATTTATGAATTCTTCTATGATTTACCTTTAAACAAATGCTGGCAAAGTTCTAGATAGAACATTTCACTGTAGCCATGAAAGCCTGACTGACCTAGCTTCAAGAAACACAGTTGCTTTCATAAGATGGTATTTCACAGAATCACAGAATCACCAAGGTTGGAAAAGACCTACAAGATCATCCAGTCCCACCATCCACCCATCACCAATAGTTCTAACTAAACCATGTCCCTCAACACAATGTCCAAATGTTCCTTGAATGCCTCTAGGGTCAGTGACTCCACCACCTCCCTGGGCAGCCCATTCCAGTGCCTGACCACTCTTTCAGAGAAGTAGTATTTCCTAGTGTCCAGCCTGAACCTCCCCTGCCGCAGCTTGAAGCCATTCCCTCTAGTCCTATCACCAGTTGCACGAGAGAAGAGGCCAACCCCCAGCTCACAACAACCTCCCTTCAGGTAGTTATGGAGAGCAATCAGGTCTCCTGTCTGCCTCCTCTTAAATGGACTGAACAATCCCAGCTCCTTCAGCCGCTCCTCATAAGGCCTGTGCTCCAGACCCCTCACCAGCTTTGTTGCCTTTCTTTGAACATGCTCCAGGGCCTCAATGTCTTTTTTGCAGTGAGGGGCCCAAAACTGGACACAGTACTCGAGGTGTGGCCTCACCAGAGCTGAGTACAGGGGGAAAATCACTTCCTTGTTCCTGCTGGCAACACTGTTTCTGATGCAAGCCAGGATGCCCTTGGCCTTCTTGGCCACCTGGGCACACTGCTAGCTCATGTTCAGCTGAGCATCAATCAATACCCCCAGGTCCATTTCCTCTACACAGTCTTCCAGCCACTCTGCCCCAAGCCTGTAGCGCTGCCTGGGATTGTTGTGGCCAAAGTGCAGAACCCGGCATTTGGTCTTGTTGAACCTCATCCCATTGGCTTCAGCCCAGCTCTCCAGCCTGCCCAGATCCCTCTATAGGGCCTTGCTACCCCCAGGCAGATTGACACTTCCAGACAACTTGGTGTCATCTGCAAACTTACTGAGGGTGCATTTAATGCCCTCATCCAGGTCATCAATAAAGATATTGAGGAGGACAGGCCCCAGCACCAGCCCTTGGGGAATATCACTCGTGACTGGCTGCCAGTTGGATTTAGCTCCACCACACTCTGGGCCTGGCCCTCCAGTCAGTTCCTTACCCAGCCAAGAGTGTTCCTGTCCAAGCCACGGGCTGCCAGCTTCCGCAGGAGAATACTGTGGGAGACAGTGTCAAAGTGTACCGGAAGTCTAGGTAGACTACATCAACAGACTTTCCCTCGTCTACAGGATGGGTTACTAGATCATAGAAGGAGATCAGTTTGGTCAAGCAGGACCTGCCCTTCATGAATCCATGCTGGCTAGGCCTGATCCCCCGCTTCTTTTCATTTTAAAAACAAGGTCCCAGTTTATCCCAACGACTAAGCTGCTGATACCTTCAGGGAAGCTTTTCGAAAGGGAGGAAGCTAATAGGGACTTTCCTGTTATTTTGAAAATAGCATTAAGTGCTGAGTGAGGATGTAGTATAGAAGGTACAGCATTTAGCTATTGTCCAGACATAAACAGAGCTTTCAAAATAATATTTGACTGATGGAGTGAGGAGACATTAGGTTTGCTGGTGTCCCTGTGAGAACTTCAGCAATACGCTGAAGTCTTTCGTCACTTCATCTTATGCTTTGTTTGCAAGCTGTTGTAACTTAGAAAGGAGCTGAATGCTCAGAATACTGTAAGAATAAGAGGTTTATAGGTTTGTCTTCTTCCCACATGAATTTAGTCCTCAGTTGCCTGAAGATAAGCATGTTTAAGCTATAAGCTGTCTAGTATGTGGAATTAAAAATATATATTTTGATGTGCTTTACTGTGCTCAATTATTTCAGTTTGATATCCATGAACTTCTGAAAATGGTTTACATTGTAATTTTCTTTGTACACCTAAATCATATTTTTATATATCTCAGGATGGCTATTTGCTCTCTAAAGATGACTTTTTTACATTATTCCACAAATTCTTGTTTTTATTTCTTGTAGTGGATGTAAATCACTTCATATACATCTAGAATTGCTAGCACAGCATGTCATTATAGTTAAGTTGGCCTTCTCTGTTGTTTTACATTTGCTGTGATTACTTACCACAGGAGTCATACTGACTTATCATCTGTTGTAATAAGTTCTAGGCCGAGATCAAAAGCATTACACATGTTGACAACTGTGAGGATACCAGGCAGCCATTATACGGTCACACTCCTCTTTCTTTGTAATTCTGACAGCAGTCAAGTTCATGCATTCTCATATCTACCCTACGTAGTTAAAAGTGACTGTCACTCTTGTATACAGTTTTTTAGGACTAGTTATATGCTCACTTGGAGCAAAGCTATTGTGGCATCATGTAAACTGCTAGAGAAATCACTGAATTGCAGAACTGTAGGGGTTGGAAGGGACATCTTGGGATTATCTAGTTTACCCCCCCGCTAAAGCAGGTTCTCTGTAGTAGGTTGCCAGAAAGATCTGTACACAGGGAAAGGGCAAACATCTAAAGCAAGGATCCTTCTTTTCAGGTATCTTTGAGATTCAAGCAGAGGCAATCCATAAACACAGACAGGAAAAGGCTAGAGTCACACAAAACTTTAAACTTGCACATAAGGAACAAGTCTGAAGTAATTATAGACTTTATCTGAATTAATTTTACTTGCATTTGTCAAGATTTTCTTATTTCTTCAACCTACAGAAACATCCTGCAGAAATGTTTTAAAAGAGTTAATATGCCAGTTCCTGACATATATAGCCAGTGGGAAGGTTTTACTGTTTCAACTCTGATTTAATTGCAAGCAGTAAGGCCAAATTAATCCCTAGTTTTAGGCAATTGCCTTGTTTTGGGCATTTTATTGAGTTACCCAAATTGAAGCGTAGGCACCTTGGATTTCTTCTGAACTCTGTGGAAACAAGCACAAATGGCTGCTGCAGGAAAATCAGCATCACCCATGGAAATCTAATGGGTATAAAACTGGCTCAACAATTTGCCTCCGAACTCAGGCACCAAAGTTAAACAAATAGGATGAACTTTAATAATCCAGTTTGGTCTGCCCTTCATGCCAGATCTGCAGCCTGCTCTTTCAAATTAATGCTTGCTGGTTGATCCATGTTTCTATGGAGCCAACCACTTTGACAGGGCACAGATCAACCCTGGACAGGACTGGTTACAGGGAAGGATGTATATACATATATCTGCTTACATACAGCAGAACTCATGCAAGTATCTACTTATATAAATGGTGCAGGTAAGGATCTAGTTCTGTGCTAGAATGTGTTTCCAGTGTGGGTTTTTTTTTTTCCAGCCAATTTGTCCTTTCTGTCTCTGCTATTTTAAGAACTTACTGTAGAAGGAGCACTTGATTTCTCTTATCTCTTCTACACAGGCTATAATTAGGATTAGCAGAAGTGTTTTACTTAATGTTGCAGTAGTTCTGTGTACAGCACTCATATCTTAAGCATAATTAACACTGTATAGCTCCCATTAGTATTTTTAAGCACTTAAAATGTACCATAATGGCCAAAGCTAAAGTTGTCATTAAAGGGCCATTGCTATTTATTATGCTCATAAAGTAGACACTTTGCTAAAGAAAAATATATTGTTCAGTTCCATTTAGAAAGCAGTAACAGACAGCAGCATTAGTGATGGCACCCATGGGATTAAAGGACCGCTTTAAATTGATCGCATTCTTATTCTACACTGGAGTCAATAGAAAAATGTAAAAGCAGGTTACAAATCATTGCATTGCACAGCATAACTCCGATCAGCTGAGTTATGCTGGGGAGCAGGTTTGTTTTTTGTGAACATTCCTTTCTGTAAATGCTTGGCAGCCTATAATTTCTTTATAAGTTTTGTTACATATCAGCTTACATACTGTGTTGTTTTAAGCAATTTTCAAAAGGAGGACATTTTATACCCTCTTCATTATATTTTGGGAAAGGGCCAGCTATGTTGTTAATCTGAGGACCTTTAAAAATTATTTTCCTAGCACTCTTTACTAGATACACAAAGCTCTAAGCAGGTTAGGTTTCTTATATTCAGTATTTCATTTGGCCCATTTGGTAATTGAATGACACACTTTTTCTAAGTATATTCTGTCATGTGCAATAAGATGTTCCCCTACTTTCATAGATCCTTTTTTCCAAAGAATTTAATCTTCTTTGCCAACACTGCTTTGAGGATACATTTTAGTCACAGTCCAACTGTTGGAACAAAACACGAACCATTTATAGCAGTAAACAATTATCACTGAAATGAGATAACAATTTAATGGTCTTGCATGATTAATGTCCTACATAAATTCTTTATGACATAGAATTGAAAGATGATGTTATGAATGTATAATTGAAAGTCAACAGAACGTGTCACCTTTTGGTTAGTTTCTAAGGAAACAAGACATGCAATCAATGTTTTCATAATAATCAGAGGTTCATAACAAAACCATCATATGTTGCCCTTACTAAATTAAAATTCCAAAGGTGCAGTTGTTGGCTTTTTTGGCTTTAGTGCCAACTACATACACCAAAGGTCAATGCAGTTAATGGCATCCCAAGAGTCTTTTTTATATTTGTGATCTGGGGCCAACATTTTTAAATGTTGGTAGCTGTATTTAATTTAAACTGCCATCTATTTCTAGATATATAAATAGTTGGTCTGTTCTTCATAAATGCTTAAAATTCACATCTGATGCTGACTTTGCCCTGTGGATCAAAGGTGAATAAATATGTGTTAAGCATTTTTGAAAATTGGGATGACAAACTTTAGGAGTCCAAACATGATTTTGATGCAAATGTTCTTCAAATTGGGAAGCCTAGTATTGCACCTCTATGTTATATTCAGGTAACTTAAAGATCCATAAAAACTGTGAGGTGTCTTGCACATTTCAAGATTAAAGCTTCCTATTTTTGTTTTAGTTTTAGTTTGTGGGGTTTTTTTAGCTGTTTAATGCATTACTGAGATTAAGTTTTTGCCTGTCTTAAAGCAAAATAAGATCAATTTATGCAGCATCCAGAATAATTTACTTTAAATCATAATTTTGAATCTCCTCCTTTTTATTTTCCTACTTATATGTATATATATCATATATATATGTATATAAATAAAATAATATTTTGTTACAGTGACAATAAAAAAATAAAGATGTTTATGTGTGTTATGTTCAACATCAGTAGTCTGCTGAGGCAATGAAGAGTTCTCTGCTGATTTCATCATTGCAGTTTTTCTTTTGTCATGCATGTGGGTACAGGGGACAGCTTGTCTTTTATTTTACAGAAGACTCTTGCTTGGTCCAAGAGATGCTCAGAGTTACAAAAAATAATGTTATTCTGTCATGCTGCTGTTGAAAATTGGGATGAAAAAGTATGATCTTGACACCTATATTTTTTTAACCATGGTACCTACTACGAATATGGAAGTTCCCTCCATGAGATTAATATAGGTTTATCTAGAAAACATGTTCCTGACTCTTGTCCCTACTGTTTATTCAGATTTATGGTATCCTTAGCTTTGAGTTTAACTTGACTGAATTGTAGTTAATGATTCTTCAGTCCTTCTGTAGGTCATTGGGTAAAAAGAAAAGAGAGGCACAGCTGGAGCATTATTACACTACAGATGCATCTAGAATCAGAAATGGACATTTATGGTCATAGCTAGAAGGTAGAGTTGGTATTCTGAAGTTAAGGAAGATGTTAAAAATAGTATAAGAGATGCACAGTGTTGCAGGAAAAACGAAAAGAAACACTTCAATTGTTCTCAAACCTCGAGTGCATTTCTCTGCCAAAACATATTCCATAATTTTCATCCGGAATTGGTCCAGCAAGGTATGTTCCCAGAGGTAATGTCGTTGGATAGACAGTTCAAGGGTCATGCTCCTCTGACATTTACAGGGTTCATGACCTAAATTAACTAAACAAATTGCTGAGATTGGTTTTAATACTCTTGCAGGTTTAAAGAGATTTGTAATGAGTATGTTACAAATCTGAAAATAACTACAGGAATAGTATAGGTAGTCATTTATTTTTGTGGTTCTGCTTGTCAGTTTCTCAGTGATTTCTTAAGTTATCAGTCAGCAAACAAAAAGGCTAACTGATCATTTATAGTCACAGATATGTGAATTTGTCCTTCTTTGAAAAAGAGAAGAAATCAGAATGCTTAATGCTGAATTTATAGGCTATCACTAGTAAATAAAATGCAACAATAAACTTTGTTTGTTCATCCCAGTAGAAAATGAAACTGTACTGAAAGGTACATACACCTCATGGGACACACATACATATCAGTGTTCTGGGAAAAAGGAGACATTATATTTTACAGTTTTATTTGTTATGACATTAGAGGAACTACTCAGAACTTGTGTCTTTCTACAATGAATATGTGATTTCCATTTTAAGTTGCTACTTTTCTCAGGAAAAAAAAAAAAAAAAAAGAATCAGTTTTGCTATGAATATTTTGTTTTCTTTTGCGTAAACTTAAGTTAAATATTCTATTTCAGTTTCACTTACAGTTTTTACCTGTTGGAGCTGCCACAGGAGCTCCAGTGAGCTTAGATTTAGGAATTTTATATCCATATGATTCTGCATACATTTCTGGCTATGCTACGTCAGTCCTCTAGCTGAATGGAATTAACCTGCCACATGATAATGCAGCATAGGACATGTAATTTGATCAAAGAGCCTGGCACATGAGGAAATACATGAGCACAGCCCTTGATTTTCAATAAGTGGTCCTAAACTAATTCAGAACTGAGTATCCTGACACATAAGCTTTCTGAAACTTTCATTATTATTATTTTTTTAAATGAACTTTTTGTCCTACTGCAGGAGTATGAGAAAGAAATTCTGATCTTTGGCCAGTTCTTGTTTTAAGAGAAGTCTAAAGTAGTCTAATTATTTTTGAGATAGATGATGAAAGTGAGGCTATCTATCTGATGCAGTGTTTGGTTAGCAAAAAAATTTAATTTGTCGAGATTGTCAAGCACTGAAATGGGCTGCCCATGGAAGTGATAGAGTCGTCATCCTTGGAGGTGTTTCAGAGATATATTGACAAGGCACTAACATACATAGGACATACATAGTTTAGTGATGGGGCTCAGTAGATCAGGTTGATGTTTGGACTTGATCTTGAAGGTCTTTATCAACTTTAATTTTATAAGTCTATGATACATCTGTACTGCACAAAATATCCACAAAATATTGCAATAAACTAGGTTTATTGCAAGCAAGTGGAGTATACATTTAGAGTTTTCTTGAACTCATGACAAATTGTGTTGTAGATTTAGAACTGCTTGCTTATTACTAATTCCTGTTGGGAAAGGAGGAAATGTTTTTTTTTTCCTTTGAGTACTGACAATTTCTAGAAGATTTCATAGTTTTTTTATAACCATCAAGATGCTTTTTGCCCAGCTTTTAGTATGTTTAGTAGAACACATATTTTACATCAAGATTCTCTTTACAGTCTGTGATAAATTATCATAAAGATTTTTCCTGATAAAAGTAGTGATGTTGACTCACACCCCTGCAGCTGCCTTATGACCTCCACAGAACCTGCCTCCATTTTCCAAGTAGTCCATAACTTCTGGCCTGCAGTAGTCCCTCCTTACCCTGATCCATCTTGATACTTGCACTTGGGCAAGTGGCCCTGTGATACCTGAGCCTGGGAGACATGGAAACTCAGAGACTGGCTAATAAGGGCTTAGACCAATTTCTTTCTTCCTCTAGAGAATCATTTATAAAATTTTAAATGTCAGGATTGTTTTTTTTTTCCACAAAGCTTTTGTTTCTCTTTCCTCCCAGAAAAGCTCTTTTCACACGGATCCAGGCATAAGCTTCCTCTCCAGCAGTTCTTTCACCTCTGTTACTTAACAGTTTTATCTGTTCTTTTCTGGCAGAGTATCATACAAGTTTATGCAGTCAAAGAAACAAAAGTAAAATATTTTTTCACAAACAAAGGGCACCCTGAAATATAAGTAGGTAAAGAAGGTAAAACTGCTTTCTTAAATCATTTGATTCAGTAAAACCTACAGTTTCTAATGAATGAGTTTAAAACTTTTTGCATGTTTTTCGCAGCCTGTCCTGAAAAAGCAATGAGTAAGTGGGATAAGTGGAGTTTCCTTATATTTGTCTCACTGTTTCCTTCAACACAGACAGACTAACATAGAACCAGTTTTGTTTCTACTGTAATAAGAAGTGGTAAAGTTCCCATAAGGACAGGATTTAATTCCCTGCATATGGCTGGGAGAAGGTAAAAAAAAGTGTGGCAAAAATGAATTTTTCAAAAGTTTGATCTAACTACCTTCTCCTAAAGTCACTCTTTCGTTTGGAAGTTAAGACATTTCCAAGTCCTTTAGAAAATTCTATCTAAAGAATATACTAATTATTTTTCATTCTTCTATTTCTGTGTGAAATAGAACTCTAATGAGAACTATTTTTTCCACTATCATGCCTGAATGTCAATATTTCTTGTCAATGAAAAATCTAGCTGCTCTAATTTTAAGGATGTTACTTTTTCTTTAATTCAGAAGCCCTAAGGATGTCAAAAAACATTTACCCTTCCTTGTTCACCATTCAGTTCCTATTATGTGTACATGTGAATACATTTTGTAAGCACTGTTTAGGGATGAGCGTAATCTATGAGGTTCTTATGCCATAATGTATCTTTTCTGACAATATTCTGAAAAAGAAAAGACTGTAGGGAATAGTTTTCAGAGAATTCTTCATTTGGGCAACAGATTAAAAAACCTGCAGAGGGTTGGCTAGAATGTGTCTTTATAAAAATATAGAGATCCTAAATAGTATGGATAATTACATTGCCATTAACTACTCAAAAGCAAATAAGAATATACAATGGGGGTTCATGTCTTTTTGTATTATGACTGAAAGCTTATCTTCTTGTTGAGCTGATTTTTATTTTTTCATCAAAGAAATGGAAAAAAAAAATGGGGTTATTGTTATCACAAATTGTAATAAAAAGGAATTAGCACATAAGTGGTTTTTTTTCAGTTTTCACTGTACTATTTTTGACCCATTCTTTGCTGACTAACTCAAGTGACAAGTGGCTAAGCAATAGCATATGTGATTATTATGCACTATGTAGGGTTCAGAACAAAGCATAAATAATTGCCATGCAATGTCAATTTATTTGATCTTAGTAAAGATTCAACAGATTTTCTAGCGCACAAGTATGACTTTGAACATTTTTATTAGTACACATTGAGTTAAAAAGCCTCACCTGTCTAAAATGTTAGACTTAGGTGTTGCAAAGCTGATGAAAAGTACGTAAAGATTACTGGGTGAAGCAGCAGCATGGAGGAGTGAGTAATTTGGCTTGTAATTGTAAAGACAGACTTGAAATGATTCCCAGGCTATTCTTTTATATTTAGAATTTCCTACTATAATAATCTGAAACCTCTACTTTCTCAGTATGAGATAGTCATATTTCAGGAAAGGCTTTATATTACACACTAAAACTGAAATGATCACTGCATGTAGAAGCTTTTAAGATTTCATCTTCCATTGTACTTATTTATTGAAAATTTTATTAACAGACTACCTACCTTGTTCATTGGATACTTTTGATTTTTAACCACCTATTTCTTCTGTATCAGGATCAACAATTTACCAGCCCATGTTACTTTAATGGAAGTAAGAAAAACAGAAGCAGACAAACAAAGAAACAAACAACCGAAAAAAGCCCTAGGTAGTAAACCTTAACTGGTTAACTTTCATCTTCAGTTACATTAGCATAAACTTGCTGTCCATGGTTTCCTGTCCTATTCTTTCAACTACATTTACTCCTGTCCTGCTTTTTCACCTGTGTTTGCATGTGCTTTTCTCTCGCACTGCCACCAGCAGTACGTATGGTGACAATTTCTCCTACTGGCATACCATCTTTAGCAAACACTAATCCTTAGGTTGTGCTGTTCACTGATCATCAAAAAACTGTTCCAGTATCACAGTCATTAAGAACATAGAAGCAAATCAGAGATGGCTTTTCCAAAATTTGTTTTTGCTTAATAACCTGTGGCTTGTCACTGGCATTTATTTGGGGCACAAGCCTGTTTTTTGTGACAGTCTGAGGAAGAACTTATCAATGAAAATTCCACTGAAAGGACTGAGCACTACTTCGTACAGCATTTACTTGCAAGACAGTCTGCCTGAAGCCAAAGTAAATATACATTCATGTTCTTCTCACAGAATTTATTTACTGTGTCAGTTGTGGAAAATCTCTCATTCCTGTCAAATTAGACAGTCCCTCTGGCAGGTCGCAATAGCCATGGTGGCATTATCAATAATTCTAAAAGGTCATCTATCAGAGAATGTGTGTTGTAGGTAATGAAGAAGGGAAAGAAGACTATTTTGTATGCTGGGAGAAGAAAAAATGCTACAAAAAGCTGGCATACCTTAAGAAAAAGTATTTGATTTATTTGCATTTTAGAAACCATGTCAACATCTGTACAGTTCTAAACTTGTCAAATAAGACAGTTGTTCATTATCTTGTTTAGATCCAGGGCCCATTCAGCATCATAAGGCTTCTGTGGAACTGGAATTTGTCCCGAAGTGCACAAAGGCATTCAAAAAAGCTAAAAAATCGTTTGGTTTTAAAAAGTTTTATTCAAGCGTGTGTGCTTTGTAGTCCAAATGCGCACTTTGTTATTTGGAACCAGTTCAAGTTATTTCAGCTTTCATTTGTTTTAAACTGATAATAAAAAACTAGCAAAATAAAATCAGTCTTGTAAATCCTCCAAAAAATCCTATTACTACCTTAGTGTTCATAGAATATGGGAAGTATGCCTGGTGCTTTACAGATAAACGTGATCAAGTGTTGTATCAAGTTACTTATAGTTTAAATCTGAGAACTTGGCTTTCTATATTAAATACATGATCTTTTATTTGTGTGTTTTAAAAATCAAACTTTGAAATTTTTCTTTTAAGATGAATAAGTATAAACAAGCGTTAGGGCTTTCTCCCCTTGCCCCCTCCCCTCCTCTTTACAACCCCCCCCCCCCCCCCTTTTTTTTTTTTTGTTTTCTTTCTTTCCTTCTTGGGAATGAAAAAAGTGAAACTTTTTCAAGATTTCAGTTTAGAAGTTGTAGATATTTTTACAAAATCAGGCAGGTGCTGTCCTTTTCACTGAAAATTCCACATCTGATATCGGAAGTTGATATCAGTTCTACCTGTGATCACTGTTAAGGTGCGTGGGGTATTCCATGAGGCTGTGAAGAAAATATGAAAAACTGTAGTTTCTTCACGATGGTCAAAAATCTCACTGTACCAGCACTTTCATGTCCCCGAAACTATCCAAGTTGGGTATGAATGAAAATCTCCTTATACTCTGGTGTTGCTCCTTCATTGAGTGGGATGCTCTGTTTGTTGAGACTCCTTGCATGATGCTGAAAGACTGGACACAGAGAAAATGTGAAGATTCTCATGTGGCCTGGATCTGAGGCAGGGCAGCATGGAGTCTGATCATTTCAGTGGTCTACTAGCACAACAGGAGGAAAGCACGACAGGGGGCTTGGCTGGCAATTCAGGTTTACTCAGGCAGCTGTTCCAGGACGCTGCTGCCGATTGTGTAATTTCACTGTATGCCAAATTTGTATTTTAAGCTACAGAGGTGGTTTGTTAACAGTGAATAACCCCAGCTCACAGTCTGCCTATTGCTTCTTCTGTAGCTGGAATATAAAATACTTTGGCACTGCTTTCTTATACTGAGATTCCCTACTGATAGCCAAAGTGCTGCTGTCTCCATTTTCTGTCATTGTCAGTGGTGCATAGTTAGGTGTTGACTTAATGTCCACTAAAGTTTATGGAAAGACTCCACAACATTTGCTGGCTTTAGATCAGAGAAAAGAGAGCCAACACTGGATCTTCACGAGCTAACAGAAAATCAATTTTAATTCCACAGAATGGAATTATTGGTTTAGAAATAAAAGTCATTAAATAGTATTGCTTGCTCCTATGCTAGCATTATGGAAGAAGAAATGAACAGAAGAATTTCAGCTTTGGATTGCCATAATTGTTACAGTCACCTATTTTGTATTGGACTATCTTAACTTAATACACCTGGTATTTCTATATTTCTAAGTGTCTGTATTTGCTCATGGAAAGAAATGTAACTGTTACTTTGATAGACAAATGATGCTGTTATTTTTCTTCTCTAATTAAAACTAGCTGCCATAAAAGAAGGCAGTAGGGTACCACAGCACCATCTTTTAAACCTCCTGTGAAATACAGGCCTGTAAACTTTATGTAGTAACAGTAAATGCATGTAAAATAAACACTAAAACATAACCATAAAGCAGGAAAGAGAAAACAGGGGAGGCAGCCCATGGGCTGGCCTGGAGCTGGGACTGGAGCCCAGCATAGCAATGGGGCCAACAACCCCCCAGCCCAGGTTGTGCCCCAGCTAGGTTTGGTAGCAGACCTGCCCTAGGTACTTTCATGGAAGTTCCTCCAGCTCCTTCTCCAGGAGCTCCTGAGCCATCCAAGGGGCCTCCAACCTCTCTTTTTGCCACCACCCTTACCAGACAGCAGCTGGGACACAGGAATAGCCAGCATACTAAAAAACAGATAACAGCAACAAAATTTTAAAAAGCTAGGTAAATTTCAGGCTGAACAATTTGGGCTTCAATTCCAGATAATCTTTCTTTACACTGTGTCTGTCTCTCTTCTGAATCTGGGATATAAGCCTTCGTCACATATCTGCTTTCAATAAGTTTTGGTGAATGTGCAAGCTTGCCTGTTCCAGCAGACTCTCTGTGCACATTCTTATTCTTTTCAAAGATTTCTCATTATGAAGTCTTCAGTAGAGCTCTCAAGTTCTTAACAAAGGGAATAACAAGCATTTTATGCAATGAATTACTCATGGTCTGCTCTTCTAAATGGACAACTTCTCTCCATGGAAGTTGAAATCAATGGCTGATTAGTTCTTGTGCTAAGGACTGAATTTCCAATAGTGTGCCTTGGAGTTTGTAACAGAGGGGTCTTACCAATAGAAGCTAGTAGACACTTTCGGTCTTATTTTGTTTTGTTCAAGAGGTAAACTAGAAGTTTTTAAGATACTGTGCCACTTCCCATTCCTACCTTTTAAAGTGTTCAATTTGTATACACTTTCTGAATTATCCACTGTGGGTGCTGCAATCAATAAAGCAGCTCATTATCTATGATACTTATAATTATCCTGATGCTAGTACTAATGTCTTGGTTTAACCAAAGCATATTAAAACAAATGTCCTAACAGGACATCTCATTATCACCCTTATTTTTGCTGTAGAATTGTATTAGAAAATCATGCTACTCGTCTGAACTGCCACAACAACAGCATTATCCCTGGGGCATTTTTTCATATCAAGGTTAATTTAAAGTGATTAGCATAAGCAGTACAGATGTTGCTATGGGGATAGGAACCTCACATCTACTATGATGGACATCACATGATTGCTGTTACAGCTCCAGTATGATTGGATTATTTGTTTTAATGTCATGCAAAATAAGTCACATGATGAAGATCAGAATCTCCTTAATAGCATTTCATATTCTGGAAATCAATCACCTTTTCTCAATTTCTCTGTGTTAGAAGTGCCTGAAGAGCACATAAAACAGATGTATTTGGTTTAATGCAGCTTCAATCTGACTGTCTGGTAAAATCTACCACTAATGACTAAGATATACATATATCTGATAACTGAGGAAAAAAAAATAGTGTATTTTGAGGAAAAAAAAATAGTGTATTTTATCACAATTACAGGCATTTTTAATAACCTGAAATAAAATACCAGCATTAATTAAATTAGATCATGGTTTATAATCGTCTATCCATATATTGAATGCCTGCAAAGTTGTGTGCTGATGCTTGATCCCAGTGTTCTTAAAGCAAGTGAGAATCACCTTGCTTTCCTCTCTAGGCTGCTTTGATTTGTCCTCTCTCAATTAGGTCACAGAAATATTTTAGTGTATAGTGTCGTTGGGAGACTAAGTCTACTATAAATGTAGAAGGGAGAAAGACAAAAATTTCCTAGGGAATCAGTAAGGAAAATAGTTAAAATGCAGAACTGTGACATATTTAAAACATTAATTTTAATAGATTTCCTAATAACACCTTACTCTCGTATCTATGGATGAAAGACTGTGATTAATAGAGTCTTTAGCATTATCACTTTTGTGAAATGGGACTGCTTTGAGATTTACAGGAGGATACTTTGTCTACTGAAGGCTGTGTAGCACCTCCTGGAGACACTTTTCTCTCACCAGTGACTGCCTAGGCAGTACAAGCTCCTTAATCTGGTCTTCTAAATTATGTCTAGAATGTATGGTAAACTAACTTCAAATGCAGCTCATTAACCTCTCCTCCATTATCCTCTCCTGTAATTATTGCTTTAACTAACGTTTGGATTTTATAGGTTCTTATTCTAATAAAGTAGTAGTAGTTAATGGAGAAAATACCGGTGACTTTATTTTCTGGATAATCCTGTGTCTTTTTTATGTGACTTGGTTTTAAGCATGGCAGTGTTATTATATAAAGTCAGTTGTAGTGAAAATTGATAAGAAAGAGGAACATGTAAAGAGGACCTTTGAACGTGCTGTGAATAGTAAGGAATATCTTAACATCACACTTTATTTGACTGAAGATTACAGATCTCTCACTTCTACTTAATAGGTGGAAGAAAATTGTTTTTAGATAGCACCTTTCATCCCTCAGAGGGTGTGAGAAAGTAATTAGAGACTGAAATTATCGTACGCTGATGAAGGGCAATAGGTATTCATGATGTTAGAAGTTCTTCAAGCCCAAACTAGAAATAGCAATAGTACATGGAAGTGCATGCATTCGACATATTAGCTGAAATTTTGTTGGAATACTGTCCTCTTTTCACGATAGGCATTCAGTTCTTTAATTTTCAGAAAATAGTCACCTGGGAGGGGCAAGGATTCAGTTTTGTGATCACTGAAAGGGCAGAAACATCTACAGTTCTGTACTCAACCTCTCTGAGTATTGTATTTAAGCAGTGAGCAGCATATTTAAATGCTCAAATCATGGTTAAAGTTTTGTGTTCACTGAGCAGTTCAGTTCTCTGTTGAACAAGCAATACGACATTTGGCTACACAGAAAGAAAACATGCTATAAAAAGAGAGAGAGATATGTCAGTGGGTTTCTTCTGACCCCTTTTTCTAGCCCATACCTGTGGAAAGAAACTCAGTTCTTCACTCATACTTAACCACTGCTATTTATTTTAATGTAAATGAATACACAGTACGGTGATCTTCTTAAGGGATAGGGAAACTACGTTTATAACACCAGTAAAGCAAAATAATTGTTCTTCACTGTAATCTGAAATGACTTCTACTCTGCCAGAAAAATAGAAAATGTCTTTGGGTCTTTTTAGTCACATAGAATGATAGAGTCATAGAATCATAGAATGGCCTGGGTTGAAAAAAAACACAATGATCATCAACTTTTAACCCCCCTGCTATGTGCAGGGTCACCAACCTCCAGAGCAGGCTGCCCAGAGCCACATCCAGCCTGGCCTTGAATGCCTTCAGGCATGGGGCATCCACAACCTCCATGGGCATCATGTTCCAGTGCGTCACCACCCTCTGTGTGAAAAACTTCCTCCTAATATCTAACCTAAACCTCTCCTGTCTCAGTTAAAAAACATTCCCCCCTTGTCCTATCACTATCCACGCTTGTAAACAGCCATTCCCCCTCCTGTTTATATACTCCCTTCAGATACTGGAGGGCCGCAATGAGGTCTCCCCGGAGCCTTCTCTTTTCCAAGCTAAACAAGCCCAGTTCCCTCAACCTTTCCTCATAGGAGAGGTATTCCAGCTCACTGATCATCTCAGTGGCCCTCCTCTGCACCCGCTCCAAGAGCTCCACATCCTTTCTGTACTTGGGTCCCCAGGCCTGGATGCTGCACTCCAGGTAGGGCCTCACAAGAGCCAAGTATTCATATATTTATACATATTCATGTACAATTCAACTCCTGCAGAGACAAGTGGTAAGGATGTGGTTCGAAGGTCTTCTCTGTTAACAGATTGTTGTAGTATTTGAAATAGCTAGAAACTACTGAGAAATACTAGCACACAAAAGTCAGTTTTTGTGCTGAGTACTACAGCATGCCATGTAAATCAACCAAGTCTTTATTTTGCCTCAAAGTGTTGGTAAGTCCTGATGGAGATAATTCTCCAAAGTTGTATTATTTACGCCATGGCAGGTAGTAGTGCATTGATACCACTATACTAAAACTACTAAATAATACACAGGAAATACAGAGGCTTCGGTTCTGTTCTTTTATTTCCAAATTGTTCATTCCCACAAAGCAAGATTTTAAGCACTTTTAATTATAAACATGATTATTTTAATACAAAATACTTTCAGAATGGTTTACCATGAAGTTAGACTCATCATTTTCAATAGCCATGATGATACACTGCTGTAAAATTAGAGTTATTGAAGTATTAGAAAGCATCTAAAGTATTTCTTAATAAACAATAGTAATTATTTTAAAAATATTATCTCATCCCTTTATGCAAAAATAAATACTTAAGATACTAATTTTTGTTTATACCAAAGGCATTTCAGAAAATATCTGAAGAAATATGAAGAGATTCAAAGACATTATTCAGTATACAACAATATTAGTATTTTATCTTTGAGCCCAACTTTTGAATTTATTTATTTTTTCCTATTATTTTGAATATTTCTGTACTTCCAGTTACAGAATGAAAGTACAATATGCAGAGAATAATTACATAGCAATTGTAGTTAGGAAAACTGCTTCTGAATTATTTTACACTCTGCAGATTATGGAGAAGAGGATAACACATAAGACTTTCAACTCCTTGTGCAGACAAAAGACTTTGGAAAATGTGTTATGATTTGTGACTAAGCTGTTAGATTTACTGCATATTCTAACCAAGTTTCCAGATATTCACCTGTCAGTTCTCAGAGCTGCAGAGTCTGTTGACAATAGTCCTTAAAATCCCTGTCTCTCTCCAGCAGCTCAATTTCCTATGCTCCACTTTGCTGCCCTACATAGTTGTGTGTCTAAGAACAAATAGTTTTTTTTTTTTTTTTTTTTTTTTTTTTCAGTATAGAGACATAAGTATGAGACTTTTTCCCCCTGGCTTTCAAGGCAAATGTTTTGACTTTTTTTTTGTGCCATAATTATGAATTAAAATCTAAGAGCCTACTCAAATGACACTGGTGATCCTTATATGTTTACAAAAGAAATATCTTTAAAAATTAAGTTTGTGTATAACAAAAAAACATTTTGCAATAAATCTGATTTTCCTTTTGAAATTGGGCTGTTCATTACTGGTAACTTCTGGTGTTTGGTTTTTTTTAATTCATTTAAATTGTATCATATGTCCAATTAAAGGTATCTTGGAAAATATTGTAATTCAGAAATGCCATACTCTGGCACATTTAAAAGCATTTTTATATAGTTATGAACTTGCAAATTTCAGGTCAATACTTTCCCAGAGCTCACATGTGGTCCCACTTTAATTTTAGCACGACCTGTGAGATGCAGTTGTCGTTACCAGAGATGTCCCTGTGTAACTCTTAAAGCCAGAAAATGCCGATCCCCCAGCTATTGTGAATCAGCATAGCTCTGATGAGGTCAGAATTTTAAATATATGTCAGGGAGGACTAGGGACTGGTATTTGACACTTATTTAGCATCATCTTTCTTAAGGCTTAAAGCTTGACTTGATTTTAACGTAGGGAAGTTTGCGTGAGTGGCGTGATTGTACTTTGGTGGAGTACAGCTTCACTAAGTTCTCTTCAAGTGTCCAGAATTAATTTGTGTATAGCTTTGGTAAAAACCATAAATTGGGGATTGCGTTCATATAAAATAAATGGGAACTGGAGTACTAATGTCAGTGGAAGAATACTATGGGCTTTGGTCAAACTGACTCTAAACCTGTAATTGCCATTAATAAGCTTACAGTCTATAAAGTCCAATATCTACTTGTGGAAGTTCTACGTTTTTAATACTTCATCTCTTTTTGTGATGTGCCTTGACTACTCAGGTGTTTCAAATTCAAACTGGAGTAATCAAAAATGTGGAAGGATACTGTCCTCTGATTGCTTCTACATTATGTATTGAGAAGTAGAGGTAGGGGTTATGGAGATAATTACATATTTATATATAACAAGACATGGAGGTTTTTCAGACCTCAGGGAAAGGAAGGAAAGATTTCTAGATTTTCTGCTCACAGGATGCATGGTCAGGCAGAATTCTTTTGTTATACTTTGCAGTGGGATTCTGGTTTTCTTGCTTATACATTCAATTCTCACAGACTAGCTACACAGTTCTCCTTCTTGGTTGTTGTTCATGCACATAAGAAGACAAATTCATTTCTCACAATGCCTACAGTTAGCATAAAAAGAGAGGGCACAGTTAGGACAGGAGTTCAAACTGTGTTATTATTTCTTTTATTTTTTATAAGTAGATTAATACTATGTTAGGTAGAGCTGTTGAGGAGAAGCTGGTCAACAGTCAGGCTTAACAGCTGAGAGACAATATTAGATATTATCAGTCTTGTTCCATAGTGCTCATCTTCCTTATTTCTCACTGTTCTGGTACAGAAAATATTTATTCATGTAAGGTCTGATTCTACACAGGCAGTAAAAGAGATTACAAAAAGTTACTATTTTTTTTTTAGCATAGTAACTCTGAAATAGAAATATCAATCCTTTATGCATTAGCTTTTAAACAACCTCATCTTCTAACTCATAACTTCTCCATCTTGATGTCTCCTATATACCTGCAGACTTGCATTTTCCTCTGGATTATAACTGAAGCAAAGACACTTGGCTTGGAGTGGGTTGCACAGGTTATAAATCAGAGACAGTGGTATAATATGAGCATTTTCTTCCTTCCAGTGCAGCTAACACCACTTAACCCAGGCATACGCATACATTTCCTTTCTTCTAGTGTCTCACTGCCCCAGGCAGAAACAAACTGAAGATGAATTCCCTGTTTAACATACAGAAATAAGGAAATTTGCTGCTAATTACAGTGGTTAGAATTCCTGGTGGGTAGTACAGCCGTCTCCTGACTGCTCTTGATTCCACAGATAATTCTTTTAGGTTGTTAAGTTACTCTGCTCTTTTTCAGAAAAATTCTTAACAAAATTACCAGCAGCCTTTATCAAGCTGATATTGTAATTACTTTTGGGAAACAAATGGTGTCTGAGGAAAAGAAACCACATTTCCATGCTTAATTTAGTAATGGGAAATTTAGGGAGAGAGACCTCTTAATAAATTCTCATCTTTTCCACAAGTGGCATGAAACAGGCCACTAAAAGCTTTATTCATGAGGGCAATATTAAGAAGCAGGACTATGACCTTAAATTCTGGTTCCTTTACTCTTACAAGTCCTGAAGATATTTGACCACTTACAGACATCTGGGTCTGGGGCAGAAGACTGCATGTGCTCAGTGGTCCTATCATTTCATTGCACCAGCCCTTTTCCTCACTTCCTTGGAGCAAATTACTTCTTTTTTTCATGTTGAAGCTCCCATTGTGGCTGAAAACTGTATTTTATGAAATTATTTCCAGTGAAATAAGAAGATAGGTGGAAAAAATGTATTTTTTTAATAAATGTTTTATTATAAATATTTTCACAAGCTGCTGGCAAAACCAAGAGTTATCTGAAACTGTACTTAAAAATGTACCTTGTTCTGAATTTTATCGTTTACTTCTGTTTCTCTGATCATAATAAACTTAGTGCGAGCTCTAAGCCAATCTTTAAGCAAAAAGAATGAATGATAAACTTTGCAATTTAAGATTTTTTTCTATTGAATAGTGTAGATAAAAGATGAGCTAAATTGCATCCAAGAATGTTACTTGTTTCAAACTTTGACTCTTTCTTTCCCTATGCTGGGAGGAATGGGGAGCAAAAAGTGACAAATGACTTACAAAACAGTTGTATATGCAATTTATAGTACCTTGCTTTTTTTAAGTCTGGGGAAAATAAAGAAGATTGTCTTAGGTTTGACTTTGCAGTTGCACATTTAAAAGAAAAAAAGCATTTAATTACTTTGGTGTCAAAAGCTTTGCTAATACCACACTAATTTGCATATTTTTTGTTGTTCACCTAAGCTAATTTTGTTCTGTGTTAAAACACTTATCTAAAAAGACCTTGACTGCCTTTAGAGAAAAGAACAGATTAGAAAAACATAATCAACTCTTTTTCTTAGGTTCACAAAAAGAAAAATGAACTATCTGATCATCAGTGCAGTGTTCCTTGGATGTCGGTTTTCCAGATGACCTTTTCTATCTTATTATTTATGCCATTTATACAGTTTAAAATTAAACTTCGGTCCAGCCATCAAGCCATTGCTAAATTGCAGGAATATACAACTGTTAATTCAGTAGAGTAACTATTATTGGGGGGGGGGGGAGAAGGAAAGAAATAATATTACAAGGAAGTAAGTGATCTTATCAATTCATATTTTTTCTTATAATTTTGACTTTATCATAGCTATTATTCCAATCTAATTATACCATAAGTGCTGAATTCCTGACTGAATTGTTTAATCTATGGAAGAGTCTGAGTGCATGCAGAATCTAGATGGGGTTTGCTGCTTGACATTTTTTTCTTTGCATTTTTGTCTTGACAAGAAGTAGGGGTGGTTTGATTACTTGTTGGGAAGCTAGACTTCAACTGCTGTGCCATTAAAATATTGTGATAATTGTGTACCTCGGATGCTTCTTTTGGTCACCTCTATAAGCTAGAAGGCAGTTTCTTTTACTTATTGTGAATAAAAATGGCAGAGAGGAGAATGAAACGGGGAAAAGGTGAATAGTCGAAACTTAAGACATGCATGTGGAGCTGGAGATTTCTGCTAAAAATTCTCATCTATTTCTTGACATATTTCTATAAGGCAGTTAGGGTCAAATTTAATGATGGTAAATGATATCTATCTGCTTTTAATTGAAGAAAGTTGCATTAATCCTTTGCTTGTGTTAACAGTTTTCAAGCCTCTTCCCCATACACAAATCCAGTTGGGTTTTTAAGTCCATGCCAAGTTATCCTACAGGTGAACTTTAACCTTCTGGTCCACAGCCAGCAGCTTGTCTCCTGGAAATCACAGGTCTCCTCACAGAACTGAGCAGGAATGTATAGAGCAAAGATGATTGAGGTGATGGGGCAAATAATTGTCACTGAAAAATTAAGGAAGCTAAAAACCTTGGCAGGATAGGGTGGGTGCTCAGTTTCTTATAAAACATCAAAGTAATGTATCCATCATGACAACAGAGGGAAGGTCAAAAAAAGGTCTCTGTGACAGATGGCATAGAAAAATTTGGAGTATACTTTTCAACTTCATGACTTTTTGGTGTTGGCAGCAGAGAAATGTCTCAGGAGGTTGTTGCAGAGGAAGAGAATTCATGTTCAGGAAAACAAAATCTTCTGTTTCTCTGAAAAAAACTGAAGTAACTCTTATATCATGATGTCTTGTTAAATAATTTGGCAAGGGAAATCTTCCTATAGAATATAAAGTACATAAGAATACCAGATGTATGTGTTTGTACACACATTCCATAATTATTTATTTGACACAAAAAGGCTGTAAGAAAATCATTAAATACAGAGAATTTAGATTTCACTTACAGAATGGTTTGGATTTCTAAGTAGTAACTACAGTTATAAATATCTTTAAGTGTCTTAGATTTTTTTGTTGTTGTTGTTGGAAAAAATGCTCCAAATAAAAATTAATTTGATGTTTTTAAGGGTTAAACTATGTTTAATTACATTTCACTACATATTTTTCTTAGGAAAATTTTTATTTTAGAATTCTTCCATCAGGCTTTTGTTTTATTTATCCTCTGATATTTTAAGTTATCTTAGAATGTTGAAATATCAGTAAAAGTACCAAAATTGCTTTATTTCCATCTTTTTTTTTTTCCCACTTTATTTTTCTCAGCTTCATTATCATTCTTCATGGACTCTTGTGTTACAGATTTCAATTTTTAAATGCCGGTGGAGCATGGATGCATACTGCCAACATCAGTTAGAATATGTCATCTGTACATCAGTTTGAGCATAAATATTATATACAAGCTCCTGCACTATCAGTTTTTCCACATGAATGACTTTATTTTCACCACAATAAATAAATAAATAAATAAATAGAAATTACAGTTAGGCCAATAAATTACTTAGAATATACTCTTGTTTAGTCAAAAGGAAGTATACTACTTTCTGTGCTACACTTGTTTATTTTGTTCTGCATGTAAACAAGTGTGAGAACTTGTGATAAAAATACTGAAGAAGACCATACATTTTTCTTTATTTTCTTAGAGTGCTGTAGACAGACTTCTCTTGTTCTGTGTTCCAAAAGTGATTAATGTCGATGTGGAATACTTTTGGCAACCTTGCTTTGCTCTCCAAGACAAACACTCATGGAAGCTAATTGCCCGTGGACACATTCAGGTCAAGAAGCTGTGACTGTTTATCCCATGTGGGTATTAGAACCCTTGTATCGGTTCCAATCCCAGCATAGTTATAGATGAAAACATTGTTTGCTGTGGGTATTCCTGAGAGGTGTCTGAGCATCTGCTACACAGAGCTAGTTGACTGAGAGATTTGCCTGGACAACAAAAAAGCTTTCAGATCTGAATTCCTTACTTTTCTAATTTAAGCATGTAAATATCCATTGAAATAGGACTTAGTTTTCTATATATTTCTTTCTTTTTTTTTTTTTTTTGCATTTTTATTCATTTAGATATATATAACACACATAAAACCAACATTAAAATCTTCAGTAGACCTAGATATAGTTATTCTGATGTGTAAAGCTCTATTTCTGAGGTAATGGCTGTATTTCCCAATTGAAATTTATTTCTTAGCTTTGAACAGCTTAAAATCAAAGCAATCAAATCTACCAAAGTACTCTGTTTCCTTATATTTTCAAGGAATAAATCCTTAGTGTGCCAAATGTGTATCTTCAGGGCTACAATATGAGGGCAAAAAAATTGATTCCAGCACTTTAAAAAATATTTTGACTGAAGTACTTGGTGGCTTCCACAGCAGGTAGAAAATCATGGAACATTTAAACTCAACTATCTTAATACCGATTTATTAAAGCAGTTGTATCTGCAGACATACCAAAGGGAAAATTAAATCAACTACCTTTATAAAATGTATTAAACTAATTTATTTTACTGCACCTCAGCAGGAGGAAAAAAAAGTAAAATGAAGGCAAGGCTGCCACCAGTAATGAATAAAAAACCATTCCACAGCAGGAAAGGACAGAAACAGAAGGTGGAAAAAAATAAAATCTAAGGCTGAAGGCAATTCATAATAAAGAGTGCCATGCGTGACATGACAGCTTTGGTCAAAATAAGTGCACCTTTGTAGCTGCATGCTGGGGTTCATTCGGTTATGACAGTCTCATCTGATCCTCAACATTGTTTTACAAAACTTGAGTGAATAAAAGATGCTAAATGGCTGATCTACGAAGATAGGTTATAGAAGTTTAAAATAATTAAAAATTGAAACATACAAAGCTGCTGTGCAAAGTTTTGTTCAGTGTAGCTCTTTGGTGATACAAGACAGGAAAAATAAACCTTTATTCAAAACAGTCCTCCATGACACTGGGAGTGATACTGTTTCTCTTTGGGACATATCCCAGTTGTTTTCAGAAAGAGATGTCTTGCTGTACTGCTGCACTGAGTCTCTGAAGTGTTCGCTAGAGCACTCCCAAGCAGCCTGACAGATCAGTGTCAATTCAGCAGAGGGTACTAGTGTTCACACACAGCATCTCATTGTTTTCTTGTATCTGGAAAATCTCTTTGAGAGATATGAAAGACAAAGAGTGGCAGATGCATTTAACTCTGAGTATTCTGTAAAATGTTGAATATATGTCTGTGAGCAGAAATCTTATTTAACTTCACTAAACAACACATAGGATAGTTAACAAATGTGTATTCAACTTTTTGCTGCAGACATACTAATTTCATTGATTTTCAGTTAGCTCAGATGTCTCTGTTGTGCCTAGAAATATGTATTTACTAATTTAACTTCAATGAAGCAGTTCTTACTAAGATGTCATCTGCTGCCATGGGCTAATATAGCATAAAAGCTGTAACATGGACAGTATAAGTGGGCCATACAACTGTAGAGCTGCATGTTCCTGTTCCACAAGAAAAGAAATGACAGGGGATGCTACCAACATTAAGCAAATATCACTGGTGAAGAAAGTGCATCTAGATGGAAGAAGTGGCATTCGCTGAGACCTCATCCAGCCCATTTAGCTTTCTTTGGGGAAGCAGAAAGCTTACATGAAAATCCTGGGAGAATAAAATGAGTAAACTTGTATATAAGCTTCACTGCAAAGACATTTTTATGCATTATTTGGGGCATATGGGCTGACACAATGGTATCAAGCCACAAAAGCATGACATATTTGGATGAGCAGCCCATCTTGTTCAGGAAAGAGAGTTTTTGTTGTGGTTTTCAATGTGGAGTGACAAGTCAGTTTCACATCGTCTGGTGTCAAGATCACTTGTGAACAGTTACAAATGTTCTACCTGCCTTTTCTATCTCTGATAACTTTCCCTCCATCCTAGGACTTAACATGGGACCTGGGCCAGCTTCCCAATTTCTTTATTTAAAAGACAATTAAAACATGACTTTCACTGCTGCAAAGGAAAACTCACTATGCTGAAATGGCTGAAGTTGAGGGAGTTTTATGGACGGAAAAGAAAAATTCACCAAACGCCAACATAAAATTTAAGTGAAAGAGGTCTATATCATCTTACTCCTAAAACACTAACCTTAGAAATTGTTAGTGGGCGTTAAGTTCAGACAGAGGAAGCTTGTAAGAATACAAGAAAAACTATTCAGAGCAGCAGCTGTGGAGCAAGATAAACAGCAAAAGCTGATGATGAAGTATCTAGATGAAGTGAGATGCGGTGATAAAACCATACAAAATCAGTTCTGTTCTCAAATAAATTGTGCCAACATAAAGGTTTCTTAAAATCATTTGGTATAGTTTTGGAGTACTTTTGGAAGCTACTTCATGGCAAAAAGATATTAAACTCTTCCACTGGCAAGTCATCACCCATTAAGAATGGACATAGTTGCAGATTGCTATTAATTTGGTTTGAAATAATTATTCTCACACACAGCTATTACTGTTCCAAAAGCAGTCAATATGTATTACTTCCAGATGGAGGAATACTTGTAGTCACAAATAGTCTTCAGAACTTACTACTTCAGAAGACTTCTGTGCAGAGATTCTGGAATTACAGTTAAAAGCTATATATATTTAAAACAAACAAACAAACAAACAAAAAAACCTCCATATCCTTTTTTTTTTTTTTTTTTTTTTTTTTTTTGTCACTACAAGTATTGTCTTATACTTTTCTTAGAAGGAAAAGTATTTTCTGGCTTTAGTGTTAAAATATATATATATATATATCCATGATGGAAATGATGGAAAAGGGGAGAATGGCAGCCTTCCCAACTAAAGAAGCTAATTTTCATTTCCACTGTATTTACAAATCTGCAGATGACAATATTTGTGTCTTCCGAAGGAATCCTCAGCAGTAATTAAGGAAATAAAGATGTTGGCAAGCCATTTTAGGATTAAAGTGAAAGATAACAAAGGGAACAAAACAAAAAACAAAACAAAACAACGCCAAAAAAAAGGTCCTTGGTAAAGAGGAGGCAGTGTTATGATTAATGAAACATTCCCAAGTAAGAGAAACACTAACAGCTGTACCATAGGGATTAGTTTTAGGGCCACTGCTATTACTTATAAGTGACTCATAAAATGGAACAAGGGCAGAATACAAATTTGCTTGTGTCATAAAATGAATTTAAGATCAAACAATCCAAATGACACTGATAGAATTCAGTAGGATTTGTACAGATTAGAGAGTAAGAATATAAAGAATAGAAACAAAAAAAAAAATCTACAAAGTGGAATTTTAATACACGACATTGATGCATTGATGCATTTTATCACTTGAGATCCAAATAGCATTGCTTATAAAGTGGTGTCATGGTCCCAGATATAATCTATTTTTGTAATAAAATTTATATATGTTTATAGTCCCTTAAGCGTCTACAATTTGTCTGTCTAACAGTTTGTCTCCAATTTAGTTGCTCCATAATTTAATGGCTCTAGATAATTAGGGAGTGGAATTTATACATTGTGGTGGGAGAATTACTGCATTCCAGCCCAGGTCATTCTGAACGAGTGCAAACAGGCATCTGCACCCTGGAAGCTGTCACCCATTGATACTCTGAAAAGAGGGATAAAAATTAAATTGAGCTCACAGGTCCAGCTTGATGTAAGCACAATCCAGCATGGTGAGGGACATGAAAGTAATGCGGGGGGAACTGATGATTTGTGGTTCTGAGTAAGTGGAAAACAGTCTTGTTTCTTCTTTCCTTCTATAGAGGAAGCTGTCTTTTGCTGATGTTTCTAAAATCATCAGAAAATATCTTCTGGCACTTGCAATAGAGCCTACTTCATAAACACAGGAAAAATCTTGTCTCCCTTTTCAATGAAGTGCTCCCTGTTAGGCATGAATTTGGCAGGACTACTGTTTGGTCCTGTTGGTCCATGGCACCAAACTTTGTAATCATCGTGCAAAATGTATTCATCCTACTGCACAGAATACTTAGCAGCTCTGTATTCTTTTTTTTTTTTTTTTTTTTTTCTTTTCAAACTAAAGCAATTCTAAGCTGTTATAATTTAATTTTATATTTTAAAAAGAGCATGGAAGTCATTTAAAAGCAGGTCACAGTATTGACTTGGTTCTAAAAGTGCTTTCCAAATGAGTGTTCACTGTGTACAGTACAGTGAATGCATTCATTTTACCAAGAGAAAAACACTGAGGAGAAATCAGAAGTAAATCTGACTTGGAAGCATCCATCTTGTCTCTTCTTGCTATTTGACAAATTTGATTAGGGATTTTTTTTTTTCCATGTTGGACTTCTTTATTGAATTTCCAATGACAAGAAGGAAGATGTGCTTTCAATACCTCCCCTTTAACAAAGATGTAAACTTTTTTTCGGTATTTCACTCCAACTCATTTTATTTCTCCTCTGATTTTCTCACTTGCACTTTCATATGCCATTGGCATAGCTGCAAGGGGAGCATTATGAATAGAGCTAATGATGCATAAGCAAAACTAATATGGAATCTCTCTTATAATTAAAACACTTGATCTAGAGGCTTTCTTGAATCAATGGAAAAGTCTGTAAATAGGGATTATTGGTTGATAGTAACTTAGCCATGATTCTGATGATAGGGAATTAGTACTAGTTTTCCTAATGTATGCAGATATATGCTGAAAAGATGGATTAACCCAGAGTCAAGCACTGTGGAAAACATGATTCAGTGAATAAAAGCTCAGCTCTCTTTAGGTCTATGTGCAGAAGTAGTGGGACTTCAAAGAAATAACTTACATGAGAGATTTCATATGAACACTTAGCCTGTTCTGAAATCCTGTATTTCTCTCTAATACAGAGCAGGTAGCCATGTGGTGCCTGCAATTATCTTAGAGAGCTTCTCATGTGAAAGGAAATGTGAGTATATCTTGAGACTATGTGCCAATTTGTAGAGTTTATAACACTCCCATTCCCTTTGTGATTCCTCGGTATCTCTTATGTTGCCAAGTTGCCTACATGGTCTGGTATAAAGTTATCTGAGCCCTACTTAGTCCTCTGATGTTTCGGTAGTGGGTTATTATATTTCACTTCAGTTTCCTTGTCATTCTTTCTATTCTACAGATAGAAGAATGAGTATTTGATACTTCTAGCCCCCACCTCTTTACTGACGCTTTTTGTGTCAGTCTTTCTTGAGCAAGGGAAAACCTATAGTACTCCCTTTGAGCTGCTCCAGGAGGAGGGGATGCAACCTTGAGATCTGGCAAGAATCATCTTCCTCCATGCCAGCAGACTGTGCATACAGTGGCTGAACAGCTCCTGCCCTTCTAGGGGTTAAGAAAGAAGCTTGGGGCCACGCTGAGTGTTTTGGGCTTCCACTGAGGATAATGGTGAATGCCTGCTCTCACAGTTTATTTAGTTCTGTATGAATGATTCAGTATTTCTTGTCTTTGTTTTTAACTGCAGAAGAGAAGAAAAGCACATTGTATAAAGGAACTGTATCCCTGGGTCTACGGTAATGACCGTGTAATTGCTAGCACCTTGCTCATTGCACCTTGAGAATGAACCCAGAATGGGAACCAAATAAAGCATCTAATATCAAGAGGAATACAGATCTACAAGAGTTGTATATATAGGATAGGGAGATACATGTCATTAGTTTGCACTGATACTGACATAACTGATTACAAGTCTTTACAAAAAGTACAGTGATTTTGTTTCCCATTTAATGTACGCATAACAGTATTTGAGTGAAAGAGTAATTTATCAGTGATGTAAATCTATCGGAGACAGATAAGTGAAGAGACACAAGGTTCAGTAATGTGATCACATATACTCTTGAAATGTAATTCAAATATCACTTCTAATCTCATTGTAGGAGTTATCTGATGCATCTTTGTACGTATTTCATAAAACATGCAGTATAAATATAGCTATGTGCTGGAGGTTTATTAGAATATATTTTCATATCCAGTCATGAAAGGGGAGGTCATGAATCAGTTCAACTATTAGTGCCATGTGCTGTTTCGCCACAAGTCTCATACAACAGTGAAGCAGTTTTTGCTGAAGATTAGATGGAGACAAGGTTTACAGTTAACTGCAAAGTAATGACGTGTTTCTCTTTTGTGTTTATTTTTCTGCTTGTTGAGATAACTGTTGCAGAGGCCTCTCCTCTTATGTAAGTAAATTGTATCTGATCTAGAAAATAAATTAGGTGCATTCCATCAAAACAGAAAAATTATTTGATAACAATATGCTTTACAAATAACTAGATGCAAGAAAACCAATACTGTTCTTTCTTTGTTTTAATTTTTACTTTTTAGTTTTGAGGTAAGATAATTTTTAACAAAGTTTGTAGTCTGTTGTAAATTCTCTGTGAGATCTGTTCTCAGTCATTTAAAGTAGTGTTGTGGCCACTGTTTTATCTGAGAAGTATCCAACTCTTATGCACTTAAGAGGAAAGCTCTCTGTCTAGTTTTGGTCATAAAATCCTGCACTGAGAGCAGAGACTTCTCCAGTGACAGATACGCCATCTTAAAATGTAGCAAATAGCACTGAACTGAATGCTCCTTTTGGAGAGCGGAGCTGGTCAGGCAGCAGCAACTTAATCCTCGGCTGACCAAAAGGGTGGTAGATATAGGTAGGTGAACATCTATTCCTGATTGCCTCAATTGTGCCCTTACCTGCGGAAAAATAAAGGATATTTTCTAGGTGTTGAAAGCATGTTTATTTTGTTAGCTAAAATTTCTTCAGTATTGTCCTAAAATTCTGTGTTACTGTAGTTTTTAGACAGAGTAGTCAGTCAGCAGAATACTTGTTTCCAGAATTCTGCACAAACAGATAGATAATCAATAGGTAGTCTTTAGAAGGGTTGAAAGAAAGACAGTAAACAAAAGAAGGAAGTAATCAGAGAACCAAGGTAAACAGTGCGATGACATTAGCTGAGATGATAGGCAGTTGTACCAAGGGGCTTTGATGTTTTCATGGCATGACAGAGTTATAAGGGAGAATTTTAACCAAGCAGTCCAGAGATTTATGGGAAGCTCCTCCCAAGCACAATGAAAGAGCCCCCCGAAAGTGAACAGCAACAGCAATCATCTCCTTAATTCTTTTTGTATTATTTTATTTTCTTCATTCTCATTGTACAGTTTCAGTTCATCTGCAAAATATAAACCTTGACTCATGAGCTACACCTGTCTATGTATTAACCTGGGCATTCCATAACTGCATTTGGCATGGGTTGTGGAGCATTTTTTTCACTGTATGAGAAACGCAATTTAAAAAACAAAAGCATCTTCCTTGCTTTTCTAGCACTATTAAACAATATCACAATTGTTCAAATCCTATATGTATCTGAAAGCAGTTGGTAAAGACAACTGAACGAAAAATTTTTCTCACTAATGCTAACACTCTCAGGAATCATAAGCTCTGCCTACTGTGACTAAGAGGATAACTTCAATAGAATTGCTGTTACATTACAGTAGAGAACAATCCTATACTGGCAAATGAGTGAGCTAGATATTCTAACAAGTATTTTCCATCTGTAGTTTCTTGCATATTAACTATTCTTTCCAAGACTTTTCTTCCTCTTCTAGCCTACTTGAAAGTCTTGTGTTCCTAAAAAACCAACAAAAAAACACCAACAAAAGAAGTAGCTGTAAACTATGAATTCCCAAAGGTTGTCTTTTCCTGTGGAGTAAATTTCAGCTCTAGTTTTTATTGGTAGGGTTGTGGGTTTCTTTCAGTTTTGGTTTTAGAGAAAGAAGCTGCTACATGCTGATTGCTATGGCAGCTGGATATACAGGAGGAAAGGAATTGGTAACACTGATTCAAGCCCTTCAGGAAAAATTTTTCCTTTTCCAAGATATAAACATTTATAGCAGGTTTTGTGTCATCTGAGATTCAATTTCTTTTCTAAATCAAGTGAACTGTTCTACAACTGTCGAGAGTCAGTTAAAGGCATTTTCTCAGGGCAATTTTGTTTTGTTGCAAAACCCTAGCAACTATTTCTATTAGCCGTTCCTATTTTGGAGTATATTTCCTTTTTGCAGTCTATCCTTTTGTGAGCTCCACATTGGTGAAAAATAAAACTGCTTTGAAGTCAGCTAAAGAAAAAAAAAAAAAGAAAGAAAACAAATGGTAAATTTTCTTAGCTCCCTTTCACTACTTCCATAAAAGGGATTACAGAGGACCCAGTAAAAAATAACTTCAAGGTGTAAATTTGCAGATCACAATTGAGGAGTCTGCAGTAGGAGCTTTCCATGACCCTTCCACTTTCTTAAATATACTTTGGAGCAGCAAAAGGAATTCCTTTTATTGCTTTTCAAAGCTGGAAGATAACTAGGGCCATCGGTCTTACTATATTGCATCTTTTTTTTTGTCTTCTTTAGATGATTTCTTTCAAATTTGCACCAGAAAACCTACTGTACTTGTGTAAAGTAAATTGAGTACGCAAATATCCCGGTAAGAGGCGCTTACACATGCTTTGGGGAACGATATTCAGTAAAATAAATAAGTAAAAAATGGTAAATCTAATGCAGTCTATTTACTGACAAGTGTTAGCCTCACATCGCTGTGCAGAAAGTAGCTGTCAACATAGCTGTGTTTTGAGGTATGCTGGTTGTAAAAATGAAGGAAAGTAATGCAAAAAAACATGTCAGGCACAGGTCCTTCAATAAGGTAAAGCTGTCTTTCTGCTTCACACTCATGTCTACCTCCTTTCATGTGTGTGTGGAAGCCGTGCATATATATGTATGTGTATGTATATATATTTGTGTGCCTGAATATAAGCACAAAAAACAATTGTGTATTGTTTTTCATTGAGGAGTGAGATGGATTTTCCTAGTGTGAGAAAAGATGTGGACAACTAGACACTGTCAGCAGATGTGGAGTCTCTGGCCATTGGAAATAGCTTTAACCCCTGACTTACCTGCAGCTGTGAGGGCTCCTCCCCTTTCATTAAGGCTATGTCATCACCTTCCTCCTCCTAGCACTGCTTCTTTGGTGCACAAGGCAAGGGCTCCACAAAGGGCTCTTTTTAAAGGCATTCTTTTCAGGTCCAGTTTGGGGGTGCTCAGAAGAGCTGTGAATCAGGTTTTATTCCACAAGGTAACTGTGGAAGTTGTAAGTTAGGCACTTTTTTGTCTTTTCACATACCACTATAGTTCCAGGCCCATTTAACCTCCTCTTCTACTACAGTCAGTGCTTTTAATTCAAAATAGTTGGTGCACTGTGAATTTAACCATATCTGTTTATATCTGGGAACAAAAAGGTCAAAGAAGTGGCATAACAGTTAATGTACAGCTAACTAGAATACTGGAGAGGTTATAAACAGGAGACAAAGTAAAGACAAACACTAACGTCAATGTTGTTATAAACTGCTGTGTCAAAATGATAACAAAAGCATGTAAACAGAAGAAGAGCACCTTGACATCATGGTGGCAGTTATGATGATTCATTCACTTACCTGTTTAGAGCATGCTCATGCAGTGCTAGGTACATCCAGATGTTCAGGAAGGTATAGATGCCACCTGTTTTTCCAAGGACAAAGGAAGACTAAGTTTAGGACTGCAAGGAATCAAGCATCTTTTGAAATGTGTAGATGAATGGGAAATTAACTCAGGCAGATGGTAATATGTTTGAAGGTTGTAGCATAAAAGAAGGCATAGCAAGGTTGTGCAAGGAGCTAACAGACTGATAGACCCTGGAGGGGTTAACACTGGTAACAGAAAACTTGAATGTAATGGAACTGAGCAAATGCTTGTGAGGCAACCTCACGTGAAAGGAGTGGCATGGCTGTTAAACAAACTGCCTGCTGCAGAATTACCAATTAGCTGTGCTCTGTTTCAGCCCAGGATTTCTGCACTTGCTTAGAGTTTGGTGTAGAGTAGCGGCTGAGTAGATCTGGCAAGAGAACAAAAGAGAATTGATGGAGTGGCTGTATACTTCCAAAGAGTAGATGTTGAGAAGGTTATAGAGTGGATGTCCTGCAGCAATGTGTGTATGTGAGCATGTGATAATTTTCAATCAATAAACTAGGCATAACTCAAATCTTTGTTTTTAATTTAACTGGGTCAGTTAATTCAATCATTCACAAGTAATTTATGCCTGCTTGTTTGTGGCACTTTGTGTGACCATTGATAGGATGTGATGGAATGGCTTACAGCTGTGTTAGGGGAAGTTCAGACTGGATATCAGGAAAAAGTTCTTCACTGACTGGGTGGTCAAGCACTGGAAAAAGCTTCCAAAAGAAGTCTGCATGGTTCCAAGCCTGTGAGTTTTCAAAAAGCATTTGGACAATGTTCTTAGAAATATGGTTTAAGGTTAAGTTGCCCTGCGTAGAGTCAGAGATGCTCATGGGTCCCTTCCAACAGGATCTTTCTACGATTCCTACTTATGAGAAACCTTCCTGTGTGTTTATATGTTGATATAAGAGGAAATTCGAGAAACAGGGCTCAATCAGTACTGACTCGGAGTGGCTCATTGTGCCAGCGGAGCTTTACTGAGTTCAGAGTAGGCTCTGATCCATGACTTAGAAAGAAGAGTGAGAAAACACCACTCTTAAAATAAAAGCCACGGAAAAGAAAATACCATTTTTTACTGTGCTGGATTTTAATTTAGGACATGAATGAAGAAGTGATTCATATCAATAATGTAAATTCCAATTTGCTTTCACAAGTGAATTGGCACTTCAATACTAACTTTTCTTCAGGACTTCATGTTCTTGTGAGCTACAAGACAAGGGAAACTCCTCCAAGTTTCTTACCCAGGGGAACTGCTGACTGGTTCATTTGAGTTAGAATCTGATTGAATCCCTTCCCTTCCTATTAAAATTATGTAGTTTTACTACCTGTCTGAACTGACCTCCTGCAACACATCTGAATATTTTTTAGTATCATAGTACTGAGGAGATTTTTGTAGCTTTGTTCTTCTACTCTCTTAAAAGTTTGCAGATACTTTTCTCCCTCTCACTTTTTCCCTTTTCACTTATCAATTCATTGTTTTGTTTTTTTTTCAGCTTCCCCTATTTTTTAAAATGAGATCAGCACATGCTGATTCTCAATTATTTAAAGAAATTTTGTTTATCTAGCAAAAGCTATTTGCCTTTCTTATATACCTATATGTGTATGCATATACATAAACATTTAGTCAGGTGTTTTGTAGGCACATCATGTGGTTGACAGACACATAGTGTGCACAGGTCACAGGTCCTGGTATGAATCTCTCCTGAGTGGTTGCTATAATATAGAGTGGGACTGCAGTCACCTAAAAAAGTAGAACCTCAGAGCCACCATCCCGGAGTTTTTCATCTTAACTGACTTCCAAATAATCAGAAACTTTTTGGTGTTTTTTGTTTGTTTGTTTGTTTGTTTCTGAGATTATTCCTAAAATAACCTGAAAAAACTGACACTGAATAATCTTTGCACGTGCATGTAAATATTTTTCTTATAAACTTTTCAGTTCCAAAACACTTATTTCTTAAGATTGACAGTTACAAATCTGTAAAATAATCACCAAAACTTGCAAACTGATAAAAAACAAACGTGGGAAGAAAGCACTACACTGCCCTTCTTGTCTCATCTGCTTCTCACTCTCCAAGTTGGCTGAATAATACAGTAAATATTTTGCAGTTCTGTTATAAAATTTCTCTGATTTTTTGGCCTCAGCCCTGACTGGCTCCTGTCTTGTATAAAAATGGTTGTGCTTTTGATCAGGAGTGTTTGCAGGCAGACTCTTACGTGCAGGGCTATTGTAATATCTTCTCAATAGAAAATAGCATTTAGTGAAAGAACAGAATTGTCCGTGACCCACAACCATGGCAGTAACGTATATTGGGGAAGGGGAGAGGTCTGTTAGCTGTATATATTCAGTTTGTATTTTTGTCCATATTCCTTATTATAGGGTTCCTGTTAAGTAAAGTAGGCATAAAGGTAGCTTCTCACAGTCAGTGAGAAATAAAACTGTTACTGTGGTCTGATTATACTACAAGTGATTACAAGAGTATTCGAATACAACTTAATTTTATATACTTAGAAAGCAGTAGTCAGATAATGGCAGTCACTAGTCCATGGTTTTCAACAGTAGTTGGACAAAGCTGTAGTCTGACAAGTTGCTTGAGTCTTTTGTGTGATTAACAGAAACCTGGACGTGAATCTTCACTTCCTTGCACATCAACAAATGGCTTATATTTCTGTGGCTGAGGGACATGACAAGCTCCTCAAGAATCATTAATCTTTTTAGGTGATGTTTCTAGCAATCTGTTCTATAGTTTGTCTGTTCCTTTGATGTCCTAAACCAAAACTTCTGTACCATGCATCTAGAGACAGAAGTGACTCTTCTGTAGTTCCCTGATTACAGCTCTACCTTATAAAGTCCATTACTTGTCAGCACATGGTTTAAAGTTGTTCTTGAGCAGGGTATGGAGGGCACAGATTGGTGAGAGTGGCTCTAATGGACTGCTTCTAACCTAATGCTTTGGGACACTGCAGAGATCATTTTGTATGCAGAAACTTTGACTTAAACTAATTCTGTCCTTCCAAAATAAATCTGACAGATGTTTCCACAAGTGTAATCCATCCTGGTCAGAAGATGTGCAGGACACACAAGCCAAAATCCAAACAGCAGGACCAAATCTGGAACTAGTGTTATATGAGTGTGATCCTTGTAGCTGTAGAACTTAGCTGATTTAGTTCAGCTGCGTATGGTAGATCCATGGTGCAAGCACATGAAGGTATTTTCCATAGTAATTATGAGTGATTGCCATCAGTTGACAATAGGTGGTAAAATTTTCTTCATTTTAATTCATTAATACATCCCCTCAGACACCATAATCCAGCCAGGGAATCAGTGAGATAATGACAAAGAAAAAAAAAGAGAAAGAGAGGAAACAGTGTGATTTCTTTGCTTAAATTGCACAAAAGAGGGATCATGTATGGGTAATTTGAGAAGGTCTGTGCTGTCCAGAGTTTACCAGTGCATGGAATAACTAAAGTATTATTTAGGCAGCTATAAAGACACTTCAGAGGATTGTTGTCAAGAAGGAAAAGGAAGTGAATTAATTCATTGACTACCATTGTTTTCCCATCAGGTTTACGTAAAGTAAGCAATCATTTGTATTTTTCTGCCACATTTTCTCTGTAAGTTTGAAGGGACCAGAAGGAAACCTTCCTGCCTTTCCTTTATGCATTCTATTAGAACAAGAGCTGTTGAGAGTCTGTAAGTTATATATAGTTTTTCCAATTTGGTTGCTGTTTTGTAAGAGTATTTGGGGCCATCATATTGTAAAATACAATTTAGCTTTCCTTTATGGTTGTTATCTTCCATACTACATATTTTCCCCCTCTTACCATGCCTGATATTTCATACTCTCGAATCTATATTATCATTACAACTATCTGCAAGTTGTAGTAAAACTGTATGAATACTAAACTAAAGCACTGGTAGCAAAGGGAAAAAGGAAGACAGAAAGGGCCAAAAAGGCCAAAAGGCTAGAAGTGTGTTATTGTTGTAGTGAATAATTTAAAGATTCCTTGCAATGTAATTGTAAAGGATATTGTAAGACAAAATCAGAATGCTGCCTGGGTACAAACATCTGTAAATATGCAATTAGGAGCTGTGGAATACTGTTCAAGCTGAAGATTTTTTTAAACCAAGAGATTAATAATCATAATATTATGTATATTAAATGTTTTGTACCATTAGCTCCAGTAGCCAGGCTGATTCACTCAGAGTAAAAAGTTAATCACTTAATATCTCTGTGTCTGATCTGTCAAGTTCTAAAATTAAAACAATAATTTGGCATACCTGCTATTTCTACCACTTGTGTTGCAACCTACTGTTTTTGAAAGTAGATTTCCAGTTGTTTAGCAACAGTATTTGTCAGATGTTTGGAAATAGGAGACACATCTCGAATTGCATGAACATAGGCTAACCCTACTTCGCCTATGAAATTCACATAGTGCATCCCCAACACTGAACTAACAGGTGCTTGTCCAATCCTTTGTCTGTCTTGTCAGTTTAACTATAAATTTTTCTTGCCTCTTACATGCTTGCACAATATCTTCTGTGCTAGGGGTTTTAGGCAGCATCGAAGTAATGCTGGTAAACAACAGTACAGCAGAAGTTCTAATCTGTAACTGAAAGGCATTAATTCCCAGGCATATCATTGGAGAAGAGTTTTGTTAGATAGGCAGTACTAAAAACAAAGTCACAATAAAACAAAGTAAATGGCTGTCTGGCTCTTTGATAATTGTAGTATAATGCCAATGGTGCAAGTATAATAACTACATGAAATAATTATTCTTTTTTTAGTTTCTACCTTCTTCCCTCCATAAATGTATTGTGGATCTGGTCAGATAAGCCAATATCAAAGCTTTAATTCTTAAACATGATGTCTGGTTGCAGATTACAGATACCAGCTGCACAGAAATGGAAGCTGGAACCTCTCCAGCCACCAACCTCATACAAAATCCTGAACCTTTTAAATCCCTAGTGGATATTATATACTGACATGCTATCCAGGTACTGAGTTTGACAGAACTAATAATACTATTTATATGTATAATTATTGAAATTACCCATACTCTTTTGGTTTAATGGTGTTCACTAAATTGGCATGCATAATTTATACATCATTGCTGTCAACCATCAATCCAAATGGGAGACAGCAACCTATAAACTGAATGACAGAATAAAGTGTTTATGAGTTTATTCAGGACAAGCTCACCATAAACTGACACTGAAAATTTTCATATCATTCAGTATTTGTGTGAAACAGAATGCAGTCTATGGGATTTCATTTGTTGCATTACTGTAAAATCTTTTCAATAAACACTTTAGAAGACAACAACTACAGTATTCTTTGAAGAGACCCCGGGGACAGGATTTATAGTGGAAGTCAGTGTTACCAATTTTGTTTCAATTTTTTTTGCTATGGTTTATTATTTTAGCCTCTTATTCAAATGTCAGTCATTTAATAATGAAATGGAATCCTAAAACTTTACAGATGGATACACCTTTGAGGCTCAATCAAGAGATATATGAAGCAATCCAAATTTAACTATTATCATGCTAATTTAGAATAATAAGTCTTTCCTACTTCACATTTAAACAATATGTGCTTAAAATAACCCTTCCCTCCATGCATCTAAATATGTATCCGCATGTATTGCCACAGCTTGAAATTACTTTTACATTCATGACATTAATCAAAATGCCAGGTATGTTGCAGATTATTCAAATGCTCCAATCTCATTATGTGAGACTTGCTATACAGTGATATTGGTACTATGCTTTCCTTTGTATTTTGAGAATCCAGTAAACAACTAATAATTTCAGATGTTCTGAATTTCTGTGGTGAGGTGCCAAGTACTGAAAGGAATGTTTAATGTTAAATGAGGAAATCTATGAATAGAAGCCAAAGGGAAACTGCTCAGTTATTTTTGGCACTCTCTAATGAATAAATGGATTGTTTTCAGTGTTCTGTCAGTGAGCACAATGAGTTAAAATGCACTGTGATTTGAAACGTACTGCCTCACTTTCATGTATTCTAAAGCAAGTCTGTTACAATAAATTAGAGCTACAAATCTTCCAAATAATTAAAAAAAAAAAAAAAAAGATTCTACGGTCATATTACCATAAATGCTGAAATGTGCTTCTTACAGAACCAAAGGATATATTTATACTTACTCCATTAAAAAGATTTTTATTAAAAATATGCAGGTTGCTCCAAAAGTAATGCATCCTATTTATTTTTTTCCCTTGGAAACTAAAACAGATATGAAGAGCAGAATACAAATGCATTTTGGATCAAAGTTATGAAGACACATTCAATAGCTCTGGTAGTAATAATACTTACCTACTAAGTCATCTGGATAAGGCACTGTATTTCATGTCAGTGTCAGCATCCTGCTTTAAACAAGAGATTGAACTAGACAACTTCCTGAAGTCCTTTCCAATGAGCTATGATCCTTACCTTGAAAAATATAAATTTGTTCTTGTGTTGTAAATGGCAATAGATGATGACTAGCATGTGAAATTTCTAATAACTTTCAGAAGCCCATTTTGTCTTCTTACTTAATCATTCTTAAGTCCTGCCACGTATTCTCACTAATGCAATTTGATTTACTGAGACATATCAGGTGCAAAAAAAGTAGGCTTGTATTTAAAAAATGTTTAACCTTTCTTGAGATGCACTCAAGATAGTACTGGAAAAAAAAAAAATCTAAATGAAAAACATTAATGACCAAAGAGATGATTTGCTACAGCATATAAAGAGCATAACTTGTACTTTTATACAAGCTCTTGAGATCCAGTACTATATATACTTTATGTTGAAGTACATCTCATCTGAGTTCACTTCCATTGCAAGTATCTGACCACAAGTATCTGACCACCTCTTCATGCAGTTCCTCCTATCTTGGAGCAGACACTCCAGATGTGCCTGTTTCTTTCCTTTAAATACGGAGTAGGTTTAGATGACCATCTCATATGTTGACACACAATTTACCCTGTGTACCCCATTCATCTTGATTCAGCTGGTACACAGCCTCACGCAGAATCGTGATGTCTGGAAAAAGAAATAAGTGATGTCAAATGAACATTTTAGAAGCAAAATTTGTGGCCTCTTATTTTGTGTCTGTTATTTTGTATAGTTCATGTGACCAGCAGGAAAAGGGAAATATTTCTGTGCTCCTTAGCTGCTGATAGGAGAAAGGGTGTAGTTTTATCTGAATCCTCTTGAAAGTTATGTATAATTGCTGTCAAATCCAAAAATGTCAACCAGATTACACATGTGATGAAGTGTGATGAACCTATTACAAAAACAGGATTCAAAATGTGCTTGAAATGGTGTCAGCCATCTGCAAAAGGAAAACGCATTATCTTTGGGACATTTCTGTGTTGTGTCTAAAGATGAAATTAATTATATATTATAAGGAAGGAACTTCAGAAAGTTCCCACAAGCTCTTTTGGTCAAACACCTTTACACATACTTGGGTAGAGCTTAACTGGAATAGAGGAAAACTCTCCAGCACAGAGTGAGCAATCTGTAGGTGTCTGCAAAATCATAAATGATGCGGAGATGGAGACTAGGTAACTATTGCTATTTTCTCTTATACAATAATAGAATAATAGAATCATGAAAGTTGGAAAAGACCTCTAAGACCATCTAGTCAACCGCCTACCTACCACCAATAGGAGTATTATGTAATGAAAGTACCTTCTCATAACCATAGCTTATAACTAATTATAGTACTTGGTTTTTATTTGTTTGTTTTGCCAGAGAGAATCTTCTTGGTAACCTAAAAAAATATAAATGTATTCAAGAGAAGTAATGTTTGATCTGTGGCTGACTGCAGTTAAAGACAGAATGGACAGTCAGACAGGTTGAAGGCAGTACATCTCAGTTTATGTTGTCGCCACAGACCACCCAACACAGGAAGATGTCTCTGAAGATGCCCTGGTCAAAGCCCCAGCCCAAAGCAGGGTCAGCCTGAGCAGATTATGCAGGTCTGTGTCCACTCAGTTGTGAATGTCTCCAACAAGGAAGGTTCCATTATCTCCTTTAGCAACCATTTCCAGGAAAAAAAAAAAAAAAAAGTGTTTCCATATATTTTAGTGGAGTTTCCTGTTTTTTAGTTTATGCCCATTGCTTCTTGTCCTATCATGAGGCACCACTGACAAGGGACTGGCTCTACAACCAGGTATTTTTACACATGGGTCAGACTTCCCTGAGCCTTCTTTACTCCAGGCTGATAAGTCCCATGTCTCTTGGCCTTTTCTCATATGAAGACCTCAGGTTGTTTAATCCCAATGGCCTTCCCAGTCCTGTCTTCAGTACATCCCTCATTTTCTTGTTCCAGCACCAGATCCACCACTCCATGTGTGATGATCTCAGCACTACACCGTAAGTCACTTAAGGTAATTTCACCTAAAAAAGAAAGATACATGGAAGTGTATATGATATGGAGATATGGAGATATGGAGAAGAAGATTTTGATGAGAGAAACAGATAATCCAACTCCATCTGATTTGCAAGATGACGTAAGATCGGGAGCATCTGCCATAGATGTGATGAGCAATGGATGTGACAGCAGTACCAGATCAAATCTGGCAGATAAACTGAATGAGCAGTTACAAACATCGGACCACTCAGATGCTAATTTCATGGCTTATCTGCGGTACTGTGGCATGTTTCCAGATATTATGGAATCAATGAGTTGCTTGCATCAAAAACAGTGTTACTAGCAGGAACAGGGAGGTAATTGTCCCCCTGTACTCGGCATTGGTGCGGCCGCACCTCGAGTACTGTGTTCAGTTTTGGGCCCCTCACTGCAAGAAAGACATTGAGGCCCTGGAACATGTTCAGAGGAGGGCTACGAAGCTGGTGAGGGGTCTGGAGCACAGGCCTTATGAGGAGCGGTTGAGGGAGCTGGGATTGTTCAGCCTGGAGAAGAGGAGGCTCAGGGGAGACCTTATAGCTCTCTATAACTTCCTGAAGGGAGGTTGTGGTGAGCTGGGGGTCGGCCTCTTCTCTCGTGTAATCAGTGATAGAACTAGAGGGAATGGTTTCAAGCTGCGCCAGGGGAGGTTCAGGCTGGACATTAGGAAGTATTACTACTCAGAAAGGGTAGTCAGGCATTGGAATGCACTGCCCAGGGAGGTGGTGGAATCACCGACCATGGGAGTGTTCAAGAAACGTTTGGATGTTGCGTTGAGGGGTATGATTTAGCTGGGAAGTATTGGTAATGGTTGGACTGGATGATCTTCTAGGTCTTTTCCAACCTCGATAATTCTGTGATTCTGTGATTCTGTGTAAGTTAAAATTCTTGCTGAATGGGCATTTTTTGTAGAGACTAGCTATGCTATTGAAAGTTCTCTGGCACGTGTAAGACTGTCAACTGTTTTAATCACAAAAACATTTAAAGGGGAAATGTAGAATATGCAGACAAGTTTTTCATCACTCAGGACTGGATCTGTAGGTCATATTTATAAGATTTTTCAGAGATTTTTTCTTCTCAGAACCTCAGAATATCTACATGGCTCAGTACAATTTTCTGCTTTTTGAATATTGATTTTTGTTTGCTTGTTTAATAATAAATCTGTTCATAACTGAAAATTTATTCATAATTTTTACTGCTAACACCGGAGGGTGAAATATTATGTAAAGTAAGAGGACATGGGCATTCCAGTAGACGAATTCTTGGCCTATCTTCCACTTCTAATCTTGCACAGTTGCCCTCCATAGCACTCTGAGGAAGGCTTTGGGAAAATATGTAAATCCCTGGGGAAAATTAGCTGCAACTCTGTGGACAGTATTGATTCTCCAAGGTATACTGATAATTCCAACAGAAGTTAGACTGGCCTTGACAGTGTTTTAATGCCTGCATAAAATTGAGAAGGGACTAAAGTATGAGAAAACTAACTAACACTTTCCATTTTTATGACTGCTTTCCTCTGCCACTCTGGTTAAAGGTGCCCTCCTCCCAGTAGCCAGTAGAGTATCAATGTCAAAGCCACGCTGCCAAGACTTACAGTCCCTGTTGACCTTACAAGTGTAAGTGGTCCACCACTGTGTGGCACATGAGACATCGGCTCCCTTCCTCATATCACCAAAGCAAGAAATTTACTTATACTTTTTGAAATTTCTTTTGTTATTTCTTTTACCACTAGCAGTGAGTGGAAATGTAATAATGCCCTTCCTAGAATATTTCTAAGTAATCAAAGGAAGCACTGCCCTCTAAAGGTTGAAGGTGATATATGAAACAGCTTTATATATAAGTTTGAACGTCTTTTCTGAGGGATATTTCTAAAGGTATTTAAGGTCATACACAGCACCTATTCAAGAGGTCTGGATACCTTGTACCAGCATGGTAAGGAGTAGTGGCATAGTTATGGCAAGTTTATGGGCACAATGAGTAAATACAAAAATACTACACAAATTTAGTAGTGTTAGAAGTCCGGTATATTTTTAAGCTTAAAATCTTTAGGTATATTATGGTGTTTTAATTAAAAAAAAAAAGAAAGAAAAAAGAAAAAAAGCCTCTAATGATATTTCCCATAGCTATTACCACATTTGATTTTAATTAATGCCTATCTGCAATTTTAGATCTTCAAAAATTTGTTACCATTGGCAAATGCAGAGGGTAAAAGGAAAAGTGTATAATAAGAAGCTTAAGGTTAGATTGTGACACTGAATTAAAAAAAAATTCTGTGAGACCCTGAAATTTGAAACACTGCATTTTTAATGCATCAATAAAAATTCATATTAAGGCAGCTAGGCCTTCAAGGCTTCCCTTCATTTTTGCAATGTATTATGTACCGGAAAGTCTTATTCTAAATAATCCAATGAAATATAGATTTTTAGTATTCTGGCTTTAGAGAGAAAAAAGAGTCGTTCTGAGAATAAGCCACCTTCTATGATAATAAGCCTACATTTTCTATGAGAACTTTTTCACCATTAAACTATGAATATAAACTTGAATGTGAACTGACTAAGTCTTCTCAACAAAAGGAACAGGACGGAATCTCAAACTGTTTTATAATGATGGGTTTAGTAAAATAAAAATATAACAAAGGGAAAAAATGAGTATAATAAGACTGGAAGACTACGAGCGGCAATTCCAAATCCTGCTTGAATACCAGGTAGAGTAAAATACAAAGCTGATTTCTCATACGTTTAAAAATAAGAGCTGTTGATTTATTGCAGGATGAAATTTAAATTCTGTGAGACAAAATTGGAGAACTTAAAAAATGAAAGTAAAACAGATGCTTCCATCACTCTGAGACCACTGCAATAATTTTTAATACTAAACTGCACTAATTTGCAGACTTCTCAAACACTTCTTTCTCTCAAAATATTCTTCTTTCCCAATTAGAAAATCCTCAAGGAACTACTAGACATTAGGGAAACACAAGCCTCCGATCCTGACACCAGGCTAGGAAAAGAAGGGACAAGGAAAGGAGCAGAGCTTGCTTTATGCCATGGAGAAGGTATAATTCATTTATTGACCAAAACATGGCATTTCCTGGGGAGAAAGAAGCAGCAGAGAAAGATAACTTGGTTTCCTAGACCCGGCAAAGCAGTGAACAATTCAGTGTCACAGGTGTGGGATACAACAGTAGCTTCAGAATCTGCTAATATTTTATCAGTTGGCATTGGTATGATTTAGGAATTCTGGCTTAGAAGTCATAGTGTGACTACTGTATTGATAAGTTGCGTGTGATTAAAAGAGTGGTTCCAAGTCATCTAAAGATTTGTCTGAAGAGGAAACTCTCATGGCAAATTGAAATGAGAGGTTGACATAATATTATAAAACCATCTCAAGATGGTTCACATTCTCCTCAGATAACAGCCTGTGGGAGACTTAACCAATGCCATTCAGTTAAATGGACTGATAAATAATATCAACTTTTTTCAAGGGTAGATAGTGACAGGACAATGGGGAATGATTTTAAACTAAAGGAGGGGAGGTTTCGATTATATGTCAGGGGGAAGATTTTTACTGAGAGAGTGGTGAGGTGAGGCTGTCCAGAGAAGTTGTGGATTCCCTGTCCCTGGAGGTGTTTAAGGCCTGTTTGGATGGGGGCCCTGGGCAATCCAATCTAGTACTTCATCTACAGGCTGGCAACCCTGCCTGTGGCAGGGGGGCTGGAACTTGATGATTCTTGAGGTTCCCTCCAACTCAAGCCATTCTACAATTCTATGATTTTATGATATATCCAATCTAAATCTCCTCTCTTGTTTGAAACTATTTCCCTTGCTGTATCACAACAAATCAAGCTTAAGAGTCTGTCCTGTTACTTCTTAGATATGGGTCTTCCAAGAGCCTTCTCTTCTCTAGGGTGAACAGCCCCAGCTCTCTCAGCCTGTCTTCGTAGGGGAGGTGTTTTATCCCTTGGATCATTTTTGTGGCCTTCCTCTAGACCTGATCCAACAGATCCATGTCTCTCCTGTACTGAGGATTCCACATCTGGACTCAGTACTCCAGGTGAGGTCTCACCAGTGCAGAGTAGAGGGACAGGATCACCTCCCTTGACCTGCTGGCCATGCTTCTTTTGATGCAGCCCGGTATACTACTGGCTTTCTGGGCTATGAGGGCACATTGCTGGCTCATGTCCAGCTTGCCATCCATCAGTACCCCCGAGTCCTTTTTGGCAGGGCTGTGCTCTATGCTTACATCTCCTGGCTTGTACTGATAGCAGGTGCAAGACCTTACACTTGGATTTGTTCAGCCTCATGAGGTTCACCAGAGCCCTGGTGTAGATCTCTCTGAACGCCATTCTGTCTACCCACATAGCCTGGTGTCATCCACAAACTTGCTGAGTGTGCACTCAATCCCACTGTCAATCTCATTGATGAAAATATTACAGGCCTCTTTTTCCACTACTGACTACTGAGAAACACCACTTGTCACTGATCTCTATCTGAACATTGAGCCATTGACCACCATTCTTTGGGTACAATGTCGCAACCAGTTCCTCATCCATTGAACAGTCCACCCATCAAATATATGTCTTTCCAGTTTGGAGAGAAGGATGTTGTTGGGGTCAAAGGCCTTAACTAAAGTCCGGATACATTACATCAGTAGCTCTTCCCTTGCCCATTGATAAAGTCAAGCAGGCAAGGTCTTGTCAGAATTGAACACATTTTCATGGAACTCCCCATACAGCCCTCAAGTTGCCAGCCAGCATAGTAGCTGAATACACTAAACAAAGTTTCTCAGAGTGCCAAATGTTTTCACACTTATCTACCTTAGTATATGAAACTATTGAGCCCCATTTTTATCTCTGTAAAGGCAGTATTTAAATTCATATCTGAAATGAAGCCATGTGCAGTTTATTAACATTCTGCCAGATAGATAGCTCTGTGCTGTGCCCCTAAATAGCCAAGGGTCATCTTGGGGCAGTGGTTTAAAGAGCAATCTTGAATTGCAGCTGCTTTGCACATAGAGAGGGAAGTTACTATATCTGTATTTTAATTTGTTTTGGAAAGTGTGTGTCTAGATTATGAAAAGGACTGAGGAAAGGAGCAATTTGTAGGGAAATTATAGGTGGTAGCTAAGCTATAAAATAGCTTTGAGCTATTTTAAGCTATATACTATTTCTATTACTTTTTAACTATAAGAAACAGATATACGTTCTGTGGCATCTGCACAGGAAATATACCTTCAGGTGAAGTTAACTTGTGTTGAGAAAACCATCACTAAGTCATACAAAACTTCTGAATTATCATCATCTATATTCCTGGTATATCATAGTATTAGAATCTCCCTGATTGTTTTCAACATCATCTGTGAAACATATTTTCCTCCTTTATCTTCAAATATTAGTGTAGAAAAGACCCATAAGAGCAAGGTACTGTTAGTGAAAATTTTAAAATATTTTTCCTACAGAACATCTTTTAAAGTAGTAAGAATATGAGGCACGACGGAAGTAGTTTCTGTCATTTCTGTCCTCTATGGTCACGCATCTTTTCAGATATAGAAAGGCATGCACATTCTCAACAGAGTGTACACTGTTTGCTGAACTGTCCATAACTTTCTAAAATATAAATTCTGGCTTTATAGTAGTGTTCTGCCTTGCATTAGATTGCATAAATGCAGGTTGAAAGGTGAAGCAAAGACTTCCTGGCAGCTATATGCAAGAAAAATAGGGATTTGAGATAATCCTTGAAAAACAGAAATCTGGTTCTCACTTGAGGAGCAGTGATGGCAAGACAGGGTTTTCTGTCACTCTGGTTTCTGTAAAGAATATTCCTCATCAGTAATCTTAATCAGATTTCATTTGACTTCTGTATTGGTAATACATTTGTGGTCTCACATACTAGCTTACATTTATTTCTGGAAAGGAAAGGTCTTCAAATGGTGTGAGCCCACATAGCTTCACTAAAATCAATAGAGTTACACTGCCTGTAGAACTACCCTTTTTCAATTTTTCAAAATAGTATTTAGTTTTATTTAGTAATGTTGAGAACACCTCTTCGACTTGCTTTGAGTGATTTACAGTGATTTTACTATTGTGTGCTATGATTTTAGGAGCTTGCCTGCAGCTAATTTTAATGAGAACTGTGGTTTAATCAATGAGCTCTGTTTCAAATATGCATATTCACTGAGTCTTTCAATGTGTTCTGGATTTTATATATGGCTCTGTATCGATATGAAATGTGTATCTTCATTAACAACTCCACAATTAATCTTAGAGCAGGATAAATGCCAGGAAATCAAAGGATATTTCTATTTTCAGTCTAAGAACCATTTACTTTTTCTAAAGACCAGCACAATAAATAGTCTACCAGGTAATCTTATGTAGACCAGATGTTATTCTGGAATTTGAGATACTGGACCAGAAATACTAATATCTCTTGCTTAGCTTATATCTAGGCATGTTTTAAAGGCTTATAGAAATCTACATGTAAAGAGGTTTATTTGCTTTTTCAATTAATGCGGTTGCACATAAGACAAGAACTGATATGTAAAATGCAGTTGTGCAAATATTTATAACAATTTAAGCCAATGCATTTTCATTCCTGATGCAATGTTGAATCACATTCTGACAGTCTTCAGTTCAACAGCTGCCTTGGAAACAGTCACAAAATTTCAGTTTCTCCTGTTGAAGCTTTGCACATTTAGTGCTCTATACTGGCGCCATAACCCAGATTTTGCTTTGCCTATTTGTTGTTTTAAAATAGCATAATTAGAAGACTTCTAGCAATGGCATATTCATTTTTCTCCTGTTGTAAAACTCATTGATTGTTCATTCATACCATTTTTTTTCCAAATAAAACTATATTCTGAAAGTGGTGCAGGGAAAATGGAACTTAACAAAAAATCTTTTTCTTATTGTTATATAATGTGGTAATTTTTTATTGAGTAAAGTGTGCACTTTTTCTATAAATTGTATGTCTTCAAAGAAAACCGTTTTTTCCTGGCTCAGAAATTGAACAATTTCCCAGCATAAGTATGAGTACTTTTGTTTAACACAGGTAGATATATTTAATAATCTCAGTAGGAAATGGTCTAGATGCAGTAAACTAACTGTGTATGTTTCTCAGTTTATGTCTGCAGTCACCTATTTCATTTTTGTTATTTTTTTTACTTCAAATTAATATCTCTAGTAAGCTTAATACACTATGAGGAATTTCTTCTCCCTCTTCCAGTGTCAAGAAGAAATACATCCAAAATGTTGAGAAATTGATACTAGTTTCTGAGATCTCTTTATGACCATAACACCACCAATTCACGCTTTAATTTCCTATTGGCCCCAGGTCAACCAGAAGTTTCATACACTTTTGCACAGTTGTCCAGTTTCTACATGAAACACAATGAATATCCATGCCTAAAACATCACCTAGGCTTGTGGATTAGGGTCAAAGGCAATAGATATGCAATTGAATCCCTTCAAGATGGTAAAAGCAAATGGACTCAAGACTAACATTTCCTGAACAATGCTGCAAGTCCGGTGCTATGTCAAAGGAGCAGGAGGGTTTCCATTGCATTCAGAACTCCACGTTTCAGCCTCTTCTGTTTTTTTTCCCCACTGTATGTGGACACAGATGGGTCACTCTTGCTGAGGTGATTAACTCAATTTTCTGTGTTAAGAGAATTTACTTTGTATTTGTGGAATCTTCTCTGTGCATAAAAGCCAAGAAAATGCACACATGACATGGTGCCCAGCTTGTAGAAAGATTAATTTGCTGCTATGAATGTACAGTAATTTGCATCTCCTCTAACCCCCATTTCAAAGGCTTGATCCCAAGCTCTCTCTGAAAAGTCATGAGGTCTCTGACTATCTGCAATTTCCCCCTAAATTTTGTGGGGATTTATTGCTCTCAGCATTTTGTAGGTTTTATTTCTTAATGAGTGGGCATTTACAGAGTCTGAACATCTGAGCTGAAAACTGGAGCAGAAATCAAGGCAAATAATGATGTAGAATCTAACCAGAGAAATACTCCATTCTCAATTCATGACTTTCTGCACTCTAATTATTGGAGAGGTAATTCTGCTTGTTACTGCATTCTTTTTCCCATTCTATGACAGATGCCATAATAACTAATTTGGTCTTTGGTTTCTTAGCTCCCATGAGACTTTTCTTTCTTTACACCTTAGTTCTCTGTATGATTGTTTACTTGAAGAAAGGACTAGCAAGGAGGAAAAAGCCCAATAATTATTCTTATATACTTTCCCACTTTCTCCATGCAAAGGATTTGTTAAAGATATTTATTATCTTCCCTAAATAACATTCTAAGCTAGCATTTCAATCATTTCAGTAACTAATGTTTGTTTTTATAAGCAGTAGTTTAATTTGGCACATTGCATAATGCATGTGCAATAAGGGTGCCATATTTGATGGATAAATGCCTAGAAAAAATCATATTGCCTAATAAATAATGTTGAATTTGGATATCCTATTCATTTAAAGCATACTCATCATGAATTATTAACTGTCCTAACTAGTGGCTTGTTTATATCAGTGCATTAATAATTTGAAGCATTTTTGAAACATGCCCATTTGAAACTACACAATATTACCCCTTTATTTTCACAGATTATTAATGTCTCCTCTGCGGTGGGCAAGTTTCCAGAGCAGCTTAAACCAGTACATATAGTACATACACAGAACCTTTGCCTTGTCTCTTGGGCTGAAAGTTACCAACACTAAGGTGTTTCTGCATCAGAAGGGAATTATTAGAGCAGCATGTTTGTACTGATGTGAATCTGAATTTATGTAGATAGTACATTCCCTCTCAGAGTAGTCCAGGTAGCAATGACTTTGAACTTGCTTGTGTCTCTGGACTGCATTGCCTCCCTCCCTCATGTTGCAAAGCACTTGGCTGCCAGCACACCCAGCAGAAGATCACAGTATTTGTTGTTACACACTGCTTCTGAGGCTGGCAATAATTAGGATTGTTATCAGCAGGCTTAATTTATAGTTAACACCTTCCTTGCAGTTCCCTCTGAGACCTTGCTTTACTGAGTGTTACTTGGGCACTATACTATTTATTTAGACAAACCATGTTTTTAGAAGTATCTATCATCTGAAAAAGACTGTACACCTGGGATACTGGTAGTGAGCCGCACATAGACTTATTTTTTTCCCCACCTCTCAGAAGCTGTTCATATTTAGATGATAAAATCTGCTCATAAAAATGCCCACCTATCCTTATTTCAGGTAGCATATCTTTTAAAGAGTAGGTTTTCTCCCCCCACTCTTTCTTCCCTCTTTAATTTCTCAGCTGGTTTCAGGCTGAGCTTAGCTGTGGGCTCTGCAATTAGCCTTTGGTGCTGAGTTGGAAATTGCTCATCTAGATTAAATACAACAGTTCACTCTGATATTTCACTGGTGTCTTATAAGGGCTTACTAAACCATCCTTAGGACAACAGATCAGTATTACTAGGCTGTAACTTATCCTCATTGGAGAAAACATTCAGTCATTAACAAAGCTGTGTTCTTTAATTATGCCTTTGGTATCTAACTGGTTTGAATACATACAGAATCCAGCCAAAAGTTTTTAAACTCTTCATTTTGGGGGTTTACCACCTTTATTATATTAAAATCAGCATTTCCCTTTTTCAAATTCTTTCATTTATTTGCTCTCTTATTTCACCTACATACAATTACTCAGAAAAACTCAGCTGGTTTGTTTCAGAATTCTACCCCTTCTAAACTCCTTCCTGGCCTTGTTTTTCAACATCCATTGCTACGTGCAGGGCACAGGCCTTTGCATAATCACGTTTATAGCAACATGTCTAGAATGGCATTTTATATAGCCCAGCTCAATGATCCTCTTTAATACAATAGCTGTTTGTTGCTATGACTTAGTTGGAATCTATGGAGAACAGGAAAGGAAAGGGCCAGTGTATTTCAAAACTCTTTGATTAAAAAAATTATGTAGGGCATGCTTGGCCTCTATCTGAAACATTCTCAGTGGGGAAGATGTTAACCCCTTGGAAAAAGGAATTGCTGAGTTTTGGGACTTAGCTAGAGTGGAAGGCATAGTGGTTTACACCATGCAGAACTGCTGGGAAAATGTTTATCTCTCAGCCTCAGTTCTGCATTTTGGACTCTGGTTGTGAAAGTTCTGTCATTATCAATCATCATCCACTTTCTGACCCTAGTGCTTAGAAAACCCACTTCCCTGCAAAACACCCTTGAAGTACATATCCTGGATTACACAGGAAATATATAGGAAAGAAGTCAATATGCGTTCCTTTTTCATCTGGTCTGCAACCCACCAGCTGAGAATGGTAGGTCTCAGTTATTTTGTATTTATGCTGTCACTCTAATAAATATTTCCAATGCTGCGTAACTCCTTCAGATTATGTCTTTTTGCAGTATTGTTATGTTTTTAATAATGCATTTCATTACAGTTGGCAATTGATGCTTTGCATTGCTGAACAAACTGTTAATTTACTGCTAACACTGTTTTAATTGTTGGCTTAGTCTGATTTCCTTCTTGTAATTTTTTTCCATCTGTGGAGGAAAAACTGTTCCACTGGAGCTGAGGAACTACACATTTTAGATTTTTTTTTTTTAAGGTTTTTTTTTTTTTTTTTTTTAAGAAAATATTTATTAATTTGCTTAGTAATAAGTTCCTGTTGTGCTCTTTTTTTGCATATATTTGTCCAAATTAGATCGTGGCTCACTGAAGACCTCAGAATAGAGCAATAATGCTGTTAACACTATGTAGTTGTGAACACAGGGTTTCATATACTACTTTCACCCCATGCATAAACTTAACTTGTTGATACTGACTACGATGCAGTAGAGTTCATATTTCTGAAAGGGTAGAATTTCATAGAAACCATGTTGCATTTTTCATAAAATATAATGACTCTAGTATTTTATTTTCTTATTGTGTGAAACATGCACATATGCAGTATCTTTCTTGTAGCCCTGTCTTCCACGCTCTTGACTGAGGGAAAATAGGAAAGAGAGAAGTTTATTTTCATAGAATGGCCTGGGTTGAAAAGGACCACAATGATCATCGAGTTTCAACCCCTCTGCCACAGGTAGGGTCACCAACCACTAGACCAGGCTACCCAGAGCCACATCTAGCCCAGACTTGAATGCCTCCAGGGATGGGGCATCCACAACCTCCTTGAGCAACCTGTTCCAGTGCATCACCACCCTCTGTGTGAAAAACTTCCTCTTAATATCTAACCTAAACCTCTCCCGTCTCAGTTAAAAACCATTCCCCCTTGTCATATCACTATTCGCCCTTGTAAACAGCCATTCCCCCTCCTGTTTATATGCTCCCTTCAGATATTGGAAGGCCACAATGAGGTCTCCCCAGAGCCTTCTCTTTTCCAAGCTAATCAAGCCCAGTTCCCTCAACCTTTCCTCAGAGGAGAGGTACTCCAGCCCTCTGATCCTCTCAGCAGCCCTCCTCTGGACCTGCTCCAAGAGCTCTGTCTTTCTTGCGCTGAGGATCCCAGGCCTGGACACAGTACTCCAGATGGGGCCTCACAAGAGCTGAGTAGAGTTTTTTTAGTTCACTTTTCACAGCTCTTCTGATGTCTAGACCTTTAAGACGTGTGTTAGTCTTTTGCATTGGATGCAATCACCTGCTATAGATGTAACACAAATGAGATAAATTCTAGCTTTGACCTTCTTTAACACTGAACTGAAATATTCGGACATAGTTGAAGTTGTTGATTTAGTTTGGAAGCTGTTTCTATTCTATCATATGGCAACTCATATCTGTTCGTATGATTTGATTTTCCAGTAGTCTATGCCAATTTTATGTTACTGTGTTTGTGCTGATTTCTGGCAAGTTCCATATGTTTTATTCCTCTCTGTCAATCACATGGTGTGAAACAGAAATATCGAGAATAAAATGGTAGCAAACACAGCAGGAAAAAAAAAAAAAAAGAAAAAAAAAAGAAAAAAAAAAGAGGAAAAGCAGTTTTTAGTTACTGTGAAGCAGGGGTTGATTCTTGTATTTGGAAATAACTAACTTCTCTCTAGGCTTAACATACTGACACTTAATCCCAGTGGAAACTTGTGAGAGATTTTATTGACTCTGACCTGACAGACTATAAGACCGAACCTCTGTTCTGCTCAGGAAACACGGAAAATATTTTGATGCACTGATTGTGTGTTAGAGAGCATCACAGCAACACTGGAATTTTACAAAACACAGCTCCCTCTTGTGATGAGCATTAAAATAGGTGCCAGGAGGTAATAGGATAACATTAAATTGTTAGTCTAACCCTCTCTATTTTAGAGGCAGTTTGCTTAGAGCAATAAATGATCAAGTTGAAATGCACAAAATGGGATGTATTTTATGTAGAACTATCTAGAGTGCTTCTTAAAAATCTCCAAAACCTATCAAAATCAGTTGGCACTCAATCTCAGCAGTGACAGTTCTTCAAAATTAACATGTAGATTAGAAACCTGATATCTTATCCACTGTTAAATTTTAGAAAATTGGCTGTTTAGATAATGAAATATAATTTAGAATGCTTTTCCTCAATATTTTGCAGTGAATATTGGAGAGTATGTTTGCTTTTGTGAGGCCCCATCTGGAGTACTTTGTCCAGTTCTGGAGCCCCCAGTACAATAAAGACAGAGAGCTGTTGGAGAGGGTCCAGAGGAGAGCCACTAAGATGATCAGAGGGCTGTCACACCTCCCCTGCGAAGACAGGCTGAGGGAGCTGGGCTTGTTCAGTCTGGAGAAAAGGTGGCTGCAGGGTAACCTAAATGCAGCCTCTCAGTACCTAAAGGGAGCCTATAAACAGGAGGGGAGTCTACTCTTTGAAAGGGTAGATAACAGCAGGACAAGGGGAAATGGTTTTAAGTTGAGGGAGCGAAGACTTAGGTTGGATGTCGGGGAAGTTCTTTACTATGAGAGTGGTGAGGTGCTGGAACAGGCTGCCCAGAGAGGTTGTGGATGCCCCGCCCTGGAGGTGTTCAAGGCCAGGTTGGATGGGGTCCTGGGTAGTCTGGTCTAGTATTAAATGTGGAGGCTAGTGGCCCTGCCTGTGGAGGGTGGTTGGAGATTCATGATCCTTGGGGTCCCTTTCAACCCGGGCCATCCTGTGATTCTGTGATATATAAGCGATACGATTGTGCAGCTGTTTTTTCCTACAAAAGATAGACCAAAAGTAGAAGATAAAATACTTCAGATATATTTCATTTGCTTCTGTGGATGTTCAAATTGCTCCATTACTGCAATATAGAACTTCTGGAATAAATAATGCTATGTTTGTCACACTCCGCTGAAATTTCATTGTTACCAGCTGTATAAAATAATATATTTACATTCTTGGCATCATAAATGAAATCACATTATTAAATTCTAAAGAGTGAATATGTAAAAATTAAATGATACACAGCTATTTGAAAATAACTCCTTATTGAATATGCTCAGTTTGCAAGTAGCATTGCTGTTTTTCTGATTTTCACATACGTTGAGGTTATGTCTAGCTGAGGCTTCATTCTCAAGTCAATTTGAAACCTGTAAAGGAAATTACATGGACTGGGTTGTAGTACATGCAACTTTCTGGCCTCTCAATTTATTTCCTTATTAACAGGAAATAATCTGAACTTTCAAATAAATTTCCTAGAATCATAGAATAGCTTGTATTGGAAGGAACCTTCAAGATCATCTATTTCCAACCCTGAGACAAAAAGGTTGACTTTTAAAAGAGTGAAAAAGTCAATTTTTTAAAAGCCTTTTTTCCATATTTAAGGAGGTTGTAAATGCCCTGGTCTTTCAAATGCAAAAGAAATAAAAAATAAGGATAAAAAAATTTAATGATGGAATTTACATTGATGAAACATGAAGGAGTTGAAAGAGATACTGAAATAATGGCAAGATCCAAGGCATTTCAGAAAAACAAAATTAGAGAATCTAGAGTACATGTTAAGAAAACGAAACAAGCAATAGCAGTCCACAATTCTTTCTTCATAGATTTTAATGCCAACCTTACTTATTACAAACTTGATTCTCTAGGGAACTCTAGGGAAAGTAGGGAAGGTTTTGTGATCTCTTAGGAAACTTTTTTTTCCCCACGAAGTTCCTTCTCAGCTTTCCTGTATGCCCTTCAGTTAATTAATTAAAAGCGTATAGTAGACTTTTTTTTTCCCTTTCTGTGTGCTTTGGATAGAAACAATCTTTTAGGTGCTATAATAATTGTTTAGTCTGCTCTCAGAGGCCAGGTGTCTACCGAATTTGGATATAATGGTAGCTTGCCTAGATTTCATTTTTGAAGTTCTTTTTTAGGAAATGCTCAAATGCTCAACTGCAAAACTTTTTCATTTGTCTAATTATCTGTTCTGAGTTTAATTGTTGTTGGGTTTTTTATTATTATTTTTTGTCCTAGAATTTTTTTTTTTTTTGTAAGATAATGATAGGACACACATCATGTCAAATTAAACACACTTGGAAGACTTCAGGAACAACGTGATTCACTTCATTGTCACACTGGCTAAGAGTTCTGATAATTACAATTATTTTGTGCATTTCTGTGGGTATAAATCTACAAAGTAGAACTATTGAGCCTTGCTCCACATATAATCAAAATGTTCAAGTGACAGAGGAGCAGAGAAATCAGCACAAAAGATCATTTGTGTCACTTTATAATTTTCCAACAAAGGGTCAAGTTTCCTGGGAGGTAGATGTAAATTTGCTTTTCATCTTGCAGCTTGAAAACTCTAATGTATTGTAATGGTGAAAAAAAACCTTAAAATTCCTCATGTACTTTGAGAAGAAGAATATGCAAGCATAATAGAGAAAAAACAAGTTATGCTATATATATGCAAATTAGTATGTATGTATGCATCTTTCTTCTGTAGAATATTTTCTCCATCATCTCAGAAGGCTTATGCCCTCTAACTTTATTTTCCCTTTGGAATCTCTTTCTGCCTTTAGATGACTACCTGCTGACTAACAGGCTGCTAACAGAGGTCACAGGCAAGAATCAAAATGCTTTGAGTATAGACTCCTCAGTGGGGTTGTGGTATTAAAGTTATAGTCTATCTCCAAGAAGATCATTATCATTACAAAGTAATACACATCATTAAGGAGAATCTCCATGAAGACCATTATCGTTATGTGGTGACACACATCATTAGACAGTATCTTTAACTGCACAACCCATTGAGGAGAGTACAGTCATAATATGACAGCTCTCTAGAGTGACATAAGTCAATCTGCCCATTTATTTCAGCAGGGGTTAGCTTACTTAGGCCTTAGTGATTCCTCTTGGCACACTTTCTTATCTACCGGTTTTTAAATGGGAGGAGTTTCTCTAGGAAAGACCCAGGGTTCTTTTCAGAAAAGGAAAATTCCCAGTGGAATTGTTGTACTTTTTCTGTAGTATTACTGGTTGGCTGCAAAGGGCTCAGACCTGTTGCCTGTGTTCTAGGGAAAGGGAAAAAGCACCTCAAGTGTCTGCACACTGCATGTGAGTTTCACATGGGGCATACACCAAAGGGCTGTCATAAAAAACAGATATGTACTGAACTTAAGAACATACAGCTACAAAACAAATTTGTTACTGAGTGCAATAGATAGAATCGTAGAATTGCTCAGGTTGGAAAAGACCTTAAAGATCATCAAGTCCAACCTCAACCTAACCACACCACCCTAACTAACAGCCCTTCACTAAATCACATCCCTGAGCACCACATCCAAATGTTTTTCAAATACATTCAGGAATGGTGACTCAACCACCTCCCAAGGAGCCTATTGCAGTGCTTAACAACCCTTTCCATATAGAAGTGTTTCCTGATATCCAACCTAAACTTACCCTGAAGCAACTTGAGGCCATCTCCCCTCATCCTGTCACCAGCGAGAAGAGACCAACCCCACTGGCACTGCAGTCACCTTTCAGATACAATTGACTGTCATATTTACGCCATTGTGAAAGAAGCTCAGTTGTCCTTACTTACCATGTGTTACAGTTGGAAAAATTAGTGCACTGGAAAGGTGATACAAAAGTGAAACGGCAAGAAAACATACCCACCTATCTCTAAAGATCTAGCCTCTCAGAGAAAACTCCACAAGGGGGGGGGGGGCAGTCAGCCCTTAAATGGGGTCTAAGAGAGGTGCAGCCAGGCTCCACCCCTTCCACAGCTGAATTCCACACAGCTGAATTGCCTTCACCTGTGCTCCCAGGGCTGATTTGGTCTTTTCCCCGGGTGATCAGTCAATGGTTCAGGCCATGACTCAACAGTTCCCATAGACCATGGGTTGGGTAGAAACCTAGACCTATACCGCATATACAAATAGCGTAGTCATCCTGAAATAGGGCAGTACAGAAAGGTCACGTTTATACTTTGTGAATGAAATTTACATGCTTCAAACATGTTTCTCTCTCAACTATATAATCCTTAATGTAGGCCTAATAAATCAAAGCTAAGTTTGATGTCTGTGATCAATCTATACTCATGACTATTGACAATAATACATTGTGCTATATATTATTTTGCACTGGTATGCTGTCTTTACACTCCTTAAATATGTTCTTTGTTTTTGTATCGTTTCTGAAATACATAAACATTTATCTACCCTCTTACAAGAAATCATCTTTTCATAAGTGAAGTCATGAGTTTTCTACCTTCTCTCTGGATAAAGAAGTGAAAATCTTTGAGGATAAGAAGTGCATATTTTCAGATAATAAAATTTAGAAATGATCCAGTTTTTCAGACTTTATGCTTGAGACCCAGAAGAGAGTGCATTTCCTCCAGTGTTTTCCACAGGACAGCTTAATTGGAATTCTGATTAAGGGTATAAATAAAACTGTACAGATTTTAGATGTAGCTTTCAGAAAAGAAAAGCAAAATCTATACAAAGATGATCAGAACATCCTTTTTTAATTATTCAAACTTAGTATTACAATAATAAAAGATAACTGGTCTTTTATTATGTCTTATATTCTGTGCTCCTTTTACTCTTTGCACCCAACGTCTTAAATGGCTTCCAGTTTTAACATGACCTGAATAATCAAGGATAACATTCATAATGCCATTGCTTTAGTAGCTTTGCAATGCATATTAATATATATAGACATACACATACACATGAAGGTTGATCTGAAATTAATGCCTCCTATTTATTTCCATGGAAACTAGAACAGTTACAAAGAGCCCATTAACGTTATTTGATAGAGCAATTTCTTGGCTACAAAACACTATTTTTCAACCTAGTCACCACCATTAGCTATGTGTTCTCACCAGTGATGAACAAGAGCCTGCATGCCGCACTCATAAAAATCTGCACCAGTGCAGGTGACCCACTGTTTACGTAATTTCAGTTAGAGTAGTAAACATGCTTCTGAGGTCACTCTGAAAGTAACTTTCAGGAACAGTCACTTCTAATATTTTCTTCTGCAGGTACAGTCTTAACATTTTTTTTCTGAGCTTGATATCTCTTCTTAATCACTTGAGAATTTTATAAGAATGGAATCTTTTGGTGTTACTATTTTTTTTTTCAGCATAAAAGTATAAAGTTTAGGACTCCCAGTGTCATTTAACACAATTTGTAAGGCAATTAATTCTCACGGGTAAATCCCAATGGCACTGTATTTTCTTACAAGATAGTTCTCTTAATCTCTGATTAAACTGATAATTTCTGATGAATGTCTAAAGATTTAGCTTTTCTGTCAGATTCTTTGATGTTGATAAGAAGAGCCTTAATTTAAGGAATGAACAGGGAAATTCAGTAGTGGCTGCATAATCTCTTCATCTAGTTTAGGATACAAGAAGAGAAAATGAGTACCAGAGAGATAAAAGAAAAAGAGAGTGCTAAATTTACTAGATCAGTAGTTGGATAAATAAAACAGAGAGTTCAAGAGCTCTACCTACTTCCTCTAGAAAACTGGGTCAGAGAAACTTAGCAGAAATATTTTCTGATCAAAAACTGAAAAACAGAAGGCCAAATCTTGAACTTATGATGCAGGATTTTAGATGAGATCCAAAGGGAAAAGTCAACCTCATGTTGAAGAGCTGTTATGTCCATACACTGAGTGAAGTGGAGAATAGGATGTGCTGGATGTGGGAAGTTGTCCAGTTAGTTTGTGCCTTTGTGGCTACAGTCCTGTTTTAGCGGATTTTCAGTCTTCAGGAGGCAGATAGTAAAGGGGGCAGAGTAAAAGACAAAATTCCCTAGATAGTGAGGCTTCATTAATTCTTCTGCTCGCAGAGCTTCTTCCTTCCCTTCCCTTCCCTTCCCTTCCCTTCCCTTCCCTTCCCTTCCCTTCCCTTCCCTTCCCTTCCCTTCCCTTCCCTTCCCTTCCCTTCCCTTCCCTTCCCTTCCCTTCCCTTCCCTTCCCTTCCCTTCCCTTCCCTTCCTTTCCCTTCCCTTCCCTTCCCTTCCCTCCCCTTCCCTCCCCTTCCCTCCCCTCCCCTCCCCTCCCCTCCCTTTTCCTCTCCTCTCCTCTCCTTTTCATTCTTTCTTTTCATTCTTTCTTTTCTTTTCTGTGAAAGGCAGCCAAGGGTTGCTGTGCAGCTTAGTTGTCTTAGCAATTGACCCAGGAACAGATTTCAATACTGAAGAGCAGAAAAAGTCAGATTTGCCACAGTCATGCAGTGTGGTGAGGATATCTTTAGGGAAGGTAAAGATATGGTGTGTGATGTTCTGCTAAATAAATAAATGTGTTGGAGTAAAAACTTAAATTATTACTGACTGAACATCTGTAGGAAGGATGAATAAAACAGAATATCTTTAACATCAAGATTGCCTTGGGGAAGCATGGTGGGAGGAGACTTTTTTTGTATTTTTCCCAGGACAGATCTGTATACAGACATGAATCATCCGTACTGTTATTAGTAGGATAAATATTAGCAACTGTTTCAATCCAACACTTTTCTTCACTAAGTTGTCAATTAGTTTTATAGATTTATTTTAAAAATATTTTCAATTACTATTGCCACTGTTGTATCTGAGCATTCATTAATTCATTCAGCCAAAATTAAACAGAAAAAATAAAAATGCTCAGAGAGGCAAAATTTGAAAAATGAAGGAATAACTTTCTGAGAGTGGATGAACTGCTCAGTAAGAGAGACATAAAAGCAAACAGGCTTGCCTGTTGCATCTCAAAATTGGTAAGCTTCTGGAATAGACTTTTTAAAAATACTAAGCATTAAAGGGAAAATACAGTAAATATTCTGTGGATGTAGTATATGTAATGATTTTATAAATGGAGGAGTTCTGTTGCACACTTGTACCATTTATTTGGATTCACTAAAGCATTTGATAAAATGTAATTAGTGAAGCACGAGAAGATTTAGTAGAGCAATTGTAAAGCAAAGCAAATATTAATGAATAAATTAGAAAGAAGAGTCATACATTCATTAGTGAGATTCTTCAAGAATTAAGATAAGTGTTACTTAATATTTTAGTATTTTCAATATTAAACACTGAAGCATACTGGTAAAAGCTGCTATTGACAAAGTTATTACATAGAAAGACTTGTATGATTTGTGATGAAAAGGAAATAAGTAAGGGAGAGAAGTCTCTCTGGTTCCTCTGGGCAGCACTGGGATATTTGGCCTACCAGTATGGCACAGCCCTGAGAATGGGAAATGGACACTATAATGTCATGAAGTAATGGTCTGCTAGAGACAGATGTTTGTGTGTGACCATTGCACAGGGCACCACTATAGACTCCTGGAGTACAGTGTACAGTGCTCTTCACCCAGTTTCAAAAAAAAAAAAAAAAAGTGGAATAGACTGTAGGAATAAAGCTACTAGAGTGACTACAGATAGCAAACATTCTATAAGAGGAAAATGAAGGATACTGTCTAAGACAAAAAGGAAAAAAACTGAGGCTTTAGTATTGCTGCCTAGAACTATCACAGCAGGAAAAACAAAATGGAAAAAGAGCTGAGGGAAAATAGCACTAGAACAGTGAGGTGTAAAATGTCTGCAGATAAATGTATGTTGAAAATGAAGAAGTGTTTAACTGGCAGTCATGAGATGCTGGAAGATACAGTCTCCCATCGGGAGTCATGGGGGCAAAAAGTTAATTAGTTTTAAGATGGAGATTAATCCTATTTTTGAACAGATTCCATGATACAGATACCTGAAATAACAGGGGATTGGACTTCATTCTGCAAGTTTCTTTCACAAGCCAGGTTCCAGTGGTTTTGTCATAAGACTTTCAGAACCTGGTATTTTCCCAAAATCTCTAAGGGCTTGTAACAATGAAAAATCTATTCTTTCAGTAACTACCTACTTCTAATGATTACAGTGAACTTGAAAGTGGGAACTTCAAGGATGTAATACGTATGAAGAAAATAAGGCCACATTTGCATATATTTTAACACTTGCAAGATTTATTGCACTAATAGCAAAGAATTGAAGACGGTGAACTGCAGAATCTGAATGCTAAACTTTTGACTTTATTGACTATCAAATACTGCATATGACATCCTCTTATTTCAGTTCTTATACATACTTCAGGGTGGGTATTTCAGAGCTTGACCTTCATTAGCCCTCTCCGATTTTTTATGTGGACTCAGCTCATCCTTAATCTTAAATCTCTGTTGAAAGCAAAATGTATCCCTTCGCAAACTTTTTACACCTTGATCTTGTTCTCACAAAAACTTACACGGGTCATGTCTAATGTTACCCAATAAAAAAATCCGTCTATGAATAATCAATTATTTCAGTATGATTGATGACAATTAGCAGTTAGACATGTATACAGAGAATTTTGACCAGATTTCAGAACACATGTGAGCTACAGGTAATGTGCAGGCTTGGGGAAGAACCCCTCACTAAGGATGGAATCACTCCAAGGAGATGACTGTGACTCAGATCAATGATCCTATTTCTCCCAGCTGAAAATTGTAGTTGCATATGCAGTGACATACTTTCTACGGTTTACAAGATATATTCTTGGCTTGCTAAATGGGAAATGCTGTGCTCCAGTGCATTTCAAGCCTCATAAGTGATGTGCAGGGGTACCATATTGAAATGCCTTTTAAAAATCCAGTCAAAATAATTGATTTTCATAGGCAGAGCTCAGTTTGTCATCGAGTTGCATTCCTCACAAACCCCTCAGAAATGTAGTGTGCCAATAAAATATGCAGAATGATTATACAATCACTATCAGTTCTGATTGTGTTGTTTGTTTTGGCATCCTTATGTTGAAATGTTTTATTTCCTTCCAACATTTAAGTGCCAAAAAAACTGAATGTTATTTATTCTGTAGCTGCCCACTAAAGCCCCAAAAATGCATGGATAACATTCCAGACTTTATGAATACCCTTTTCTAACGTTGACTCATCTACAAACAATAATAAAAAAGATTAAACATCATTCTAGGCAGATGTATTATAACAGAAAATGTTATACAAATTCAACCTTGTAATAAAATTTATTAATACCATTTATGTTTTTTAAGATAAACAAATTAAAGCTAAAGTAAGAACTGCACATTCAGTAAGTTCAGTAGGATTTCTTTGTTTGGGGTTTGGTTTTTGAACCCAACTCAGCTTTAAAAGATAAAAATGTAGATGAGTAACAAGTTTTGTACGTAACTAGAGAATGGGTATATAACAGATGAAAATCAGTGTAAGTCCACTGAAACCAAGGGAGTTTTTCAAGCTCCAAAATTGCAGAAAAATTGGCCTGTTTTTTTATGTTTATTTTAAATAGGTTTTTTTAGATAGCTCAGTTTGCCCTTTCTTTTTTTCAGTGGTGTCCATCAACTGATAGATTATTGTCAGGCATGCTAAATAATAAGCTAAGTTTGTTTTTTTTATTTAAAAAAATATACTCATGTTGATAGTATTCACTGCGATTTTGCCACTGAATTCTTAAGTCTTCCACCCTGAACCAGCCAGTAATGACCAGCCCAGCATGTAACCTTGCTCAGAGCATTTCTGACTTTGGTAGTTCTCAAACCAGATGCATGTAATTCTGTTGCATGGGCCCAGTTGGAAGATTAAGAACAAATATTAAAGCAGTTCATTAGAACAGTTTCTTAAAACACCTATTTAATATATTCTGGATCATAACCATCCAAACTTGGTAATGTAATATCAAAGTCACAGAATCATAGCATTTGGAAGGGACTTTTGGGGGTCAAATCCAACCCCCAGCTAAAACATGTTCACTAAAGGAGGTTACACAGGTTAGCCTCCAGGTGGGTCTTGATTAACTCCAGAAAAGGGGACTCCACAACCCTCTGGGCAGCCTGTTTCAGGTCTCTGTCATTCTCACAGAGAACCAGTTCTTCCTCAGATTTCTATGAAATCTCCTGTGTTCCAGTTTGTGCTCATTTCCCCTATTCCTGTCAACAAGCACCACTGAAATGAGCCTGAGCCCATCCACCTAACTTCCTTCCATTAGATATTCATAAGCATTGATAAGTTCCCTTCTCAGTCATCTCTTCTCCAGGCTGAACAATCTGAGGTCACAGCCCTCCCTTGTATGGGAGATGCTCCAGACTCTTCGTCATCTTTGTAGCTTTCTACTGAACTCTCTCCAGTAGTTCCCTGTCTTTCTTGAATCAGGAAGCCCAGGACAGGACAGGGGACTGCCTTGCTCCAATTTATAGGAGGGAGCGGAGGTTCTTTTAATAGATGTATATCGAATGGTGACATTAAGACACAATGGGTCAAATGTTAGCCCGACCAGTTTAGACAAATCCTAGTCGTTTAGGGAGACAGGGAAGGGAAGACGAACGACAGAAAAGATAGGAAATAAAAGCAAGGAGTCTTTGTAGATAGCAAGAGGGAGATAGTCACCACCACGGGTCCAGTGTGGTTGGTAGTTCACTCATTGGTCTTCAGTAGTGGTGTTTTGTTGGGCATTGTTGTTTGGTTGAGAACTATGACTTTTCAGTGGTAGTACAAACTTTTATTTATATAAGTCCAGAGTGGTTGAGTCAGCTCTCTTTGGAGTGGCAGCCTCTGGCTTTGGGATCTCAGCAGAAACTCCTTTCTTCCCATCTTCCAGGCCTTGCCAGCAGATAAGAGGGAGCAGGGAGGTGCACACGTGCATCCTGTTTTTCACAGGACATGATGGTATAATTTCCCAATTTTCCCATACCAAGCTGGAGTTATTTGGTCACAGGACAGATCTTCTGCCAGTAAACACTCCTGAGCACTCTCTTCTGGAGGCAAACAGCTTCAAAGGAAAATGCTTTCAAATGTCCCCAAAGTGATGTAGAATGTCACATGGCAACATCCATCTCTCGCCTCCTCAATAAATCAGTTAGAGTCATACCACAAAAAATCCCTCAGGAAGCAAGCTTTGTGCCAAAAACAAAGAAAAGCTCTGACAAGGACTCTAGATGTGGCTTTGCCAGAGTAGAGCAGAGGGAAAAGACTGCCTCTTTCAACCTGCTGGCCACACCCTTTAATGCACCCCAGTGTACCACTGGCCTTCTTGGCCACAGTGGCACACTGCTGGCTCAACAGCCAACCTGTTGTCTACCGGGACACCCAAGGCCTTCTTCACAGAGCTGTTTTCAGATTTGATCATTCATAAGAAATATGCATATCTGTAGAGGATACTGGAAGTGTGAGCAAAGTTTCTGTATGCTTTATAGTGTGAATGGACCGGCACCAATTAAACATGATAAACATTTATGTTACATGTGGCTTTTTATAAAGTTAAATTGGAGAGATGAGAGTTCAAATCCCATTACAGTGCATTATTCTTAGATTTAGCAGTTACCTTTTGTTCAGGGGAAGGATTTTAGGATTTTTTGTAATTGCTATGTTTGAGTACTTGTTCTTTGTTCTCTTAAAATGGGGGGAGAGATGAAAAGATTACTGAATGATTTAATATAGTGAAGTGGATTAAATCAGCTGTGAAATGGATTGAGAAATACAGTGATGTGAAGAAACTCAAACTGGCAATAAATTTATATCTCTTAAAGTCAGGTGATGTTAAAAAAAAAGAAGAAAAAGACAAAGAAAAAAAGCAGGCACTGGTTTAACTGTGGATGAGTTAGGACCAGTGAAGCTGCAGGCATGAGTGTGCTTGTAAATAGCAATATCTCTGAGCAGAGATAGAAGTGTATATGTTTATGCAGATGAATCTATGTGATAGAGCTTTGATATATTTTTCATTTGAAATGCGGGATCTGTTTCTTTACATGACTAGGAAAAGACATTGGTTTGACACAGAGCAGAGGTTACCAGTAAATTTCCAAAGAGCAGTTCAAAACACATGAAGCTGGAGCCACATCCTGAGCTCAGTGACTCCCTGAGAGAGTCACTGGTCACTCTCTGAGAATGTAAGGATCCTATGTTGAGCTGTGACTCATGTGGTTATCCCTCATCCTTTCACCTGTTTAAGAGTGTGGTTCTCAGTGCACAGATCAGCTTTCATTTATTTCATCCACAACTATTCTGATTGTGTTCTGAAATGCCCCGGAACCTGAAGAACAAAAGCAGAATTTGAGTCTAGGCAGGACACAAGTGTTTGGAAGATTTTAATCACCCATCTCACTAAAATGTGTTGGAGTGAAAGAACATACAAATGGCACTTACTGAAAAATATCTAGGATCAGCTGTCTTTTTCCAGAAGGAATTGTGTTAAGGCACAGAAGAACAAATCTGCAGCATAAAGTTTCCAGTCACACTGACAGTATAATTGGCATTTTACTTCATTCTTTTGTCTCTTATCCTTTTTTGGCTGATAAACACACGAAGGGGAGAAGGTGGAGAATTTACTGAAGAATTATAGCTAGAAAGAAAAGCGAATCCAGTTACAAAAGGATTTTATATCCCATGAGACAGTGCTGCTCTTGCCTGGTTGTATTAATTACTTCCTCCATAAGGAATCCCAAACAATGACTACAAAAACAAAATTGGTCCCTCTATTTTGATTGGGACATAGCAATCTTAGCAGAATGTTGTCATACCTATCTTTTATATGTAAAAGCTGGCTGTTGTTCTAGACATTGCTAATATAGTACACAAACACATGCAGGAATTACAGTTAGATATTAACTGTGTGTATTGAATGCTTCACTGCATATGTTTAAGTGTCTCATGAGAAAAATCTGAGCGTGTGCACAGGAATGGCATGTGTTGCCACCACAGCTGCTACAGTACTTTCACACTTCAGTGTGCTATTTCATGGCAATCAGGAAACTATTATTTTGTATAAGAAGTAAAGAAAACTTGAAATGATGGGTTTTGTTAGATGCCTGCACTCCTTAAAATAGCAAACCTTGCACTCTCATGCCTGCAGTCTACCTCCAAAAAAATCATCCAGCCATGCGTTCTCCACCGTCTGTCTCCCAGAGTATCTTTCCCTCTAATTCAACAAAAACACTGCCTCTGGCTTCTCATAGAAGTGGAGTGTGAGTTGTTGTGCTGGGGCTCAGACAATAAGAAAGCAGATTTACCAACGCAATTCTAAGCTATCACTTTTAACATACATATGTTTTCACAAAGAAACCTAAAGAAATATCCGAGCAAATGGGGATTTAACTCAATTTCTAAATTGCAACTGAACTCTCTAACAGCACAAAGAGGGGCTGACATGATGTTTCTAATATTCTTTTACTTCTCTTGTATGCATTGTATGTATGTGTTGCATTGTAGCATATGTGTTCAGGTTTCAGAAGAATGGTCATCATAAATGCGTGTTCCCAACACTATCTTTATGGTATGCTTACAAAAAAAATGCTGTGTCGCTTTAGAATCTGGTAACGGGCTCATTTCAAAACCTCTAACTCAGATTTGGTAGTAAGAATAGAAACAGAGCAGATATACTGAGGAACAGAATCCTCTCCACAAAGGCAGATACAAAATTTCCACTCCTTATTTATTTTCAATATAGCAGAATCACAGCTGTTAATCTGTACATGGCAACTTCCCAGGTAGGAAGCTAAATGTGTCTGTGATCCTAGAGCTATTCCCAAAGCACTGCTGGGGATTTGGCACAGAGATTCTGATATGTGCACATAGCAGGAGCCTTCTTTGTCTCTTCTCCCCTCAGTTAGAGCCACCCCTGGTGGGAAGCTGATTTTCCTTTAGCCTCCAAAAGCACCCAGAATGGGTCTGGGATTTCCCTTGTTGTAAAGCTGTGATTATTCTGTGTGAGTCTTTAAAACAGTCTGTCTAGTATTCTTCTGAACAAAGCACCAGTAAACCACACTTTGATTTGTGAAGTCTGCAACTGCTCACGTGATTAGCAACAGTTTGATTGCTTACCCATGGTGCTGTTCTTAGTGTACACTAGAAAAAGACCATAAAAGTTGCCATGTAAGAGTTAAAAGGAAAGGGGAAAAAAAACATCACTGCCTTTGGGTAGATGGAAGGCAAGTTAAAAACAACATGTTTTTGCCCAGAAGAAAGTAGCAGATGTTCCTGGGACTGCACACAAAGTGACTGGAATGTCTGCAGAGATTGTAGCATGACTTCTGCTGTTCTGACTCCATCTTGGGTGTTTTATTGTAACGAGTTAGAATCTTGGCACTGCTTTCATCCCTGAGAAAAGCATAAAGCTGCATTTTAAGAAGCTCTCTTTAAATAAAAAGTTGTAAAGTTTTAGGTTTTCATCTTAGGATGTATTTACAAGGGCTGCTCTGAAAGTTATGCCTCCTATTTTATTACATTGGCCCATGTCTTCAGAGGCAGGTGTTGGTATGGCAGTAGGGGTTGAACCTTCCCACCAATATTGTGTCCCATTTTGTTGCTGTGTGACCAATGTCAACAGAGGGGCAATCTGACAGAAAGGGGCAATCCAACATGAAAGTACACATGAAGAAAATTTGTGTCACTTAATTCCTCCATATGGAAAAAATTGCATGCATTGGCACTCATCGATGCTTGCTGAGTGTTTAATATCCACCAAACTGGATATTTATTAAAGAGTGGGTGCTGCATTTCAGCAGTGGAGACAGTGACAATTTCCATCAGGTTTCTGTATTCTATTGATTTGCTTTATCCCTGTGAAGGCCTCTATTTTTTTAATTACTTTCAGAATGAATGTATTAACAGAAATCATTTTCCCTCATTGGATTGGCAGCTCGTACACTAAAAAAGGAAAAAAAAAACCAACACAAAAAAACAGAAGACTTTCCTTTCACCACTGTTTTTTTTTTTCTCTGGACAGAGATCCAATGTTATTTTGCTGCTTTTTAGCCACTTCTGCTTATTCCAGGTGCTGATAAGAAGATTTTGCATGATGTTTATTTTAATGTCCCTGTGAGGCATAGTTCTGCCCCATGTCTATCAAGATTCTTGCTAAAGGTGCAAATTCCTTTTCATAGCATATTCCTATATATGCTTTAATACAGTGCTGTCAGTAGGACTGAGGGACTGGAGAGGCTCAGAGCAGTACAGACCAGATGTAATGGGGCGGTATTGCAGTTTCTGATTTCCTGTAGCATTATGCTAATATCTTTTTTTTTCTTTTTTTTTTTTTCTTTTTTTTTAATCTATTCAGTATAGCTTTATTGCTGTGATGCTCTATGGTTAAATGAACAGAAACTTTAATTAAAGAATAACTAAATCACAGGTCAGTTTGTCTCATTACAGTGGTACAAGATTAAGTAGGTATAAGCATCTTGTTATGTCTGCTGCTACTTCTTTGAATTTTTCTTAAAGAAAATTATTAGGAAAAAATGTTTTCCATGTACCTCACTGTGTAACAGTTTTTCTTTAGTAAAGTCGCATCCATACCAATTATCTACTGGCTTGGTAGCCACTCTCACGCAGTCATATAAAATCGCTGAACAATCAGCAAAAATCAATCAACTGCTTTTAAGTTTTGTTATTTTTATTCCACTAGCTTGTAAGTAAAATTGCTTTTGTGTTCAAGCAAAGGAATCACTGACAATTTATTGAAGAGAAGCTTATTATTAGTCTTGTCAAGATGACAACTTCATTAATTATCCAGTGATTCTGTTGATCATTTCATTTCTTCGTATGAATTATTTAAAACTTTGATACATGCAGTAATTTTCATGAAGGGCCCTCATATTGGTCAGCTTGTCAGTTGCACATTGAAGACTTAAATCCCAATTAAATATCTAGTGTCCTTTTCAGCTTCAGTGAAATTAATTTAAACACCGTTGCTTTCACCATTTCTAATTCTGCTATAATAGTCCAAAATAAACTATTGAAATAGTGTCCTGTGATCATAAGCAAAATTTTAATGTTTTATGTTGTGTCTTGTTACTTCTATATTTTGTGATGCAGATGCCGTGTGCTGTTTCTCAACTATTTCTTATTGAAAAGTAGGCTGAAAAATAAGTTACTAACAGACAAGTAGTAAAAGAGAAAGCATTAGCTATTGGGAATAAATCTATATACCTTATCTTTAAAAAATAAGCAGGAACAAATCCAATATCATTTTATTACTATGTTTATGATATGTAATTGCTGAGGACCGATGCTAAATGAAGTACCAAACATGAGTTATGGTTTTGAGTTAACTGCCTTTAAACAGCATTACTATGTATTTGTTGCTTTTATTTTCATGTAGGGTGCTAGTATTTTCCTCAGTAGCACAGTGCATGAAGATGAAGACAGTCGGTGCACTTCAATACATCTCCATTTTTCCAGTACTTGTCTTTGAAACATTTTCTGTTGTTCTTTGTGAGGGGTAATGCACCTTCTTTCCATCTTGCAGATGTAGAACTGAGTAAAACAACTTTTTCTTGCTAAATCTGCACAGTTGATATTCTTTTCAAAAGTTGATAAATAGAAACACAATTTTTCTAGTATGCCTCTTTGCCAAGTTAAGTACAGTGAATAGTTAGCCTAGGAAATAATGGCATTCATTCAGACTGCCCGTTCAGAATATCCATGAATATTCACGTTAAGCATACAAACTGAATGTTTTCCACCAGATAGTTTCCTTAACGAACCATAAATCTGATAGAATACCTGGAATAATTTGCCTGATTGATCGACTGCTTCATGTTAGAGTCTTTCATTATGTGTAGGAGCAGGCAGCTGAGAGCTACAGTGTTTGTATCTTTTAATTAACAAGAGAGAGATTTTCAAAGGTTACAAATGAAAAGCAAAAAATATCAGTGTAAAAATCAGTTTTCTTTAAAGGATGAAAATTTACAGTTCCATGGAAATGAGTAAAAATGTGGAACTGGGATTAAATCATCTAGAATTGCAACCACCATTTGTGGTATAAAAAAAATTGTCATTTATTACAGTCACCCACGGTGTCACAGTTGGAGAAAGGCAAACTTGGCACTTTACTGAACTAAGGCTTTTGATTCAGGACTTGGTTGGCTTCCAGTACAAGCACACAGTATTTTCTCTTGTGATGTATACCCAGATTTGCTCTCTTTTCAAGTCAGTAGATTGCTTCTTACATTATTTCGATGACCAGTGGAGTAGCGTTGAAATACAACGAAGAAGCTTTTGCTATTTTTAGTTACCAGTGGGCAAGTGTTCTTTTGATTCTAATCTTTACCAGACACCAAGGACCTCTGGATCTGTCTTTACGTATGCACTGTATAATGCGAAATTACCTCAGGTTATTCAAACCTGATGTAGGACCCCAGTAATATTCTCTCTCAAGAGAGAGGGAAGGGAAAGCTTTCTTACATACACCCAACTGAGTTGATCTGCCATGGTATTGGTGAAGCCTGGTGATTCCAGCAGCTAAACCTATGAAAATATACATTTCTGATTACAAGTAACAGACAATCTTTATGTAATATTTATTACAATAGCACTTTTCCTCCATACTGTTCTTCCATACTATTAAGATGGATCTATTCAAAGGAGTGCTAGCCTCCAGTGAATGGAGCTGTAGGCCTAGATAAGAGTTAACATCACCTTTGACTTTGCAGGAATCATATATAGGCCTTTGTGTGTTAGGTTGTTGTCTCACTCCAATTTATAGGAGGGAGAGGAGGTTCTTTGATATATGTATACCTGACGTGAGAGTAAGAAACAACAGTTCAAATGTTGGTCCGACCAGTTTATTACAAACCTTAATCAGGGAGACGGGGAGGGGGAGGACAGACGATTTAGTGTGATGGGGAAGGGAAGGCGGGCAATAGAAAAGATAGAAAGAGGAAAGAATTGCGTAAAGCAGGGATAGTCACCACCAGGATCCAGCAGCAGTCCTGTTGCAAGACGTTCCGATGGTCCAAGGCAAAAGCACGGGGGTAGAAGAGCAGCAGCATGGCCAGCCTTGGGCAGCAAGCAGGTAATGGGAAGAAGCTGCAGGGTAAGTTGGGGAGCAGGCAGCAGGACTCAGGTAGCAGGCCCAAGAGAGTCCATCAGAAAGCAGGCATTCTGTAGAGAGGGATCTGATGGTAGACACCTTCAGGGGAAAGCAGCAGCAGAGTGGCTGGCCTTAAACAGCAAGCGGGTAGAGCACAGAGCAAGTCCAGGAGGGAGAGGCGGGTTATGATGCTTTTCATGTCAGATACCTTCTTGTTCTTCATGAGGAATCTGTTGTCAGAAACCTCTCTTGTTCTTCATGAGGAATCTGTTGTCAGAAACCCAACTTCATGGTTGCTGATTCCTCTTTTATCCTCCTTTTTTCCTGCCTATGTGACATCTCTGGGTACTTGGGTAAGAGTCATGTGCAGCACCCCCTGAGATGGCCATCTTCCTCTAGATTAGCCCACACAAAAGACTGCTTCCTGGCCATTCATCTGCAGCTTCTCTCTTTCTCTTCTTGCCCCTGGCCTTGTCCATTTGTGTCCCTCAGACAAAGGATTTCTCAACCCTTCTCAACCACAGGACTTGCTTGGACTTGTTCATCTGTGTCCTTCAGCAAGTTTTGAGGCAATGGTATATAAGAACAATGTCTTACAGTTCTTCTGTATGTCAGCAGGATCAGAACTTGGGCCAGACTCAACTATCCTCCACAAGAAATTAAGTACAAAGGACTACTAGTTCAGTGTGCTCTATTCAGTAATTTTTTTTTAGTTCTCAGTGTATTTTCTGACAGGTGAAGCTTGTTTGGAAAGATCTATGTCTTCCCTCAGAAAGACGCTTCAGAATTTGAATTTTCTTTTTAATTTCCTGAAAGATCTGCCAGTGATTAATGTTTTCCCCTTCTTTCTGTTCTTTTTTCTTACAAATTCAATACTGCCAGGATCATTTTGCCAGTTTACTCTCTCTGGCATATAACTTATGTATCTCGTACTGGAGGTGCATGGAAAAACATTCCTATGAGGCCTCCCTTTTCTTTTCAGGTGATGTATGGTTCAAAATGCTTTCACGTCTAGCGTAACAAATAAAAGTGCTTTTAGTAATGACACTCAGCATTCAGTCAAGCACTCTGATGACTTTTATGATCCTTCTCCTTGCTTCCTCAGCAACTAACACTTGGACTGCAGGGAAACCACATGCTGTCCTTCTTAAATAATACTGTACAATATTGTGTGTACTGTCCCATTGTGGGATGGGAATTTCATCATTAGTTATCTATTTGCTAATTAATATAATTTTAAACATCAAAGTGCATGTGTGATAGAGTGTTAAAGTGTTTTTTGAGATGTAAAAGGGAATAGCATCTACCACTGTGAAGCAGGTTACTGAAGTGTATCCAGTTATGTACATGACATAATAAAACTGTAAGGATGTTAAAAATGTGATGTAGGACTTCATACAGTATGCTCTGTATTATGACATTCAAAATATTTTTTTCCCAAAGCTGAACAAATGCAGCAAACCCATATTTTGTGTTTTTTTAGTGTAAGTTTTTAATGAAATTTAACTTTTTGCTAATGTGTACATGTATCATTCATGAAATAGGAAAATAATACTCACCTTGGTATTTCGTGCACCCAGGATGTTTTGTTTAGATGTAAAAGCAGTTTTTTTACATCTTTCATTTTAATGACAGAGACCAAAACTTTCCAAATATGGATGTAAGATACAAGTTTAATGGCAAACTCTCATACTGCCTTTGTGGGTATTTTTTTCTAATTAAACTATAGAGTTTGAACCAGATACCAGCAACGATGCAATTTAGCTGATCAAGATTAGATAACTAATAAGCAAAACAAAATGGTTTCAAGCAGAAGAAAAACAGTGATTATGAAAAGCCTAAAATGTACTTACTGCAATAAACTTCTAATAATTTCTTTATTATATCATTTGAAACACACTAAGTAATGAGAGTTCAGAAGAAAACTGGAAAAAAAAAGAAAAAAATACCAAATTCAAAACACGTAAAATGCTAAAACATGAATTCTAAAATAAAGTTAATTATTTTTTCAGTATTCAGGAAACAAAGGAAACTTGAAGTACTCAAGAGAGATATTTTCTTTCATTGTACAATATTTAAATCATACTAAAATGATATGAAAAGAAGTAAAGTTTGCAGGGCAAGAGAAAGAAGTACATATTAACAAATCAAAAGGTATGAGTACAAGACAGTGTGGGGAGTGTTTGGGTGATTGGGGAAGAAGGCTTTTTTTCATGCAGTCTTAATAAATTAATCATGTGAACCACACAGTAGAAATCTGCTACTTGCCAGTTCTTCATGTGTCTCATCCCTACATTTCTTTCACTCACTTCTACCTTCTCCTTGTTCTTGAATTCAGGACTTTGTACTTCACTGCACACTTTGTTGCATCCAGTTTTCTCTTGCCATGTGCCTGGTATCTCACTTCTGCTCCACCTGACTGGCTTCCTCATTGTCTCTATTTTCTCACATCAAAATTATTGTGTACCGCAAGAGTGACTCCCTGACTTTGCTTTTATCTGAATGGCTCATGCAGTAAGAAGTAATCTTTTGCTGTAAGTCATTTCCACGGATGGTTCTTCCTTCAGGAGGACCTCCTTTGTTGCCTGTTATTGATTGTAATGTTATGTCCAAACTTGAGCACTAATTCTGAAAACACTTAGTTGGCTGCCTGAATACCCGCTTTAGTGATTCCATTGACTCTAACAGCAGTTTTGTGTGATTAAGAATAGTGGAATTTGGTATTTCATCTTTGTCTGTTAAGTACAAAAGATTGTCGTTCTATTTGTACAACATTTTCAGGAAGCTATCAGTGGAGAAGTGTCTAACAGCAATCATTTCTGATCTACCAGCTTTTAAAAATATATATTAAATTTATTCCCATCCAGGCCTGATTAAACTTCAATTTGAACTTGTCCTGACCAGAAAATAAATGGCCTATGGAGTCTGGATTTTTGCCTTCTTGAAAAATCTAATGTGTGTGTGAATGTGTGTGTGTGTAGAAGTATGATTTATGAAAGTATTGATTTTTTTTGTTAAATAATGAATTAGATGTCCTACCACAATATTATTTATCAAACTTTTTTTGTCATATAATTAAATTGTCACATAATGGATTGCAGCCATATAGATTCATTAAATATTAAAACCTACATATGACACAGTTCACTTTTCCTTTGGCTAACAACATATTTCCTCTGTACTTTTCCATTAAGATCAACAATAGCTGGTTTTCAATTTTATCATAAAAGTTGCAGTGTCTGTACTCTAAGGTTAGAAAATAGATGGCAAGCAAAGTTGAGAAGTTTTTAAGTGTTCATATTTTCAGCATGGAAGCTAATTCTCTTATGATTGTAAGTCTGCTCTGTAAACTTTAATTGTAATAGTTGATGAAGCTTTTCGCTGTGAAGATAGTTATTTTATCAGGTGTCTTCAGGTGTGAAATGAGAGTCTGCTGCACTGTAAGAGAATGGATAAGGAGAGATTTGAGTTCTTATTTTGTAGAGAAATAGTCTTTGAGGTCTGTTTGTAACTAAAGCTGTAAGCAGGCATCAAGAAAAGAATTTGATAGATATTTTCTTTCATGGTACAATATTTAAATCACACTAAAATGATATGAAAAGAAGTAAAGTTTACTTCCATCTTGAATGGATCATTTAATGATATTTTAAAATATATTCAACCTGAGATATTTTAATCTGTGCTGGAAAAGAACAATGCAGATAAACTACCAGGTAGCAGTAACTAGAAATTGAGACTCAGAAGAGGAAGCTGATCAGTTATCAGAAATAATTGCAAAATTGCTTCCACTAAGACACTGTTTCAAGAATGGATTCTTATTCAAAAAAAGGACTAAAGAAATTGTGACTGAAGAGAATGTTTTGATAAATATTCTCTTCGCAGAAATGAAGTATTAAATATACTACTGCACTTGAGTGTGTAGTTACCTTCAGCTAAAGGTAACCCTAGAGATTTCTCATCTGGCAACACTGCTGACTCCTTAATGGCACTTCTGATTAATCACTTATTAAAAAAAAATAATAAAAGACTAAAGAGATGGAAAAGGAAAGAGAGAAATAAAGAGAGAAAGAAACGAAGGAAGAAAACACAATCACACAATCAAGATATTTTTTAATAAGCAACCGCACCATAGATATAATGTAATAATAAAGAAATTGTCTGTTTGGAGAGAGTACAGAACAGAATCACAGAATCACCAAGGTTGAAAAAGACCTACAAGATCATCCAGTCCTACCATCCACCAAACTTCACTGTCCAGGTGTAGTATTTCATTGATGTCATATTTCTGTATGCTCTTAGTCTTGTGCTGTATATTGGAACGAGAGACTTAAAATCAGTTTTCTTCACACCTCTTCCCCAGGAGTAGTTTGGGATGTTTCCATTTTATGGCCACCTGATACCACCCTGTTATTTCTTCTGCATGTTATAAATTTTGCAAGCAGTCTGATTATTGTATTTCCAATATTGCTTAATTTTCTTCTGTCTTTTCATTATCATTTATGAGATTGTAACATGAACTTTAATTACTTGCAACTGGAGTCTCACAAGGGATTTAAAACAAACTAATTTTGCACTCTACCTTTACCAAACTTTCACATGCGCTGCGGAGTAGAAAATGTCTATAATAGAGCTGACTATATCTAAGGGTCTTGGGTTGGACTCCTCTACCTAGTTTTAGCAGTCTATATCTATTTCTGAGCTAGTTACTTTCCTTTCTAGTCAATGGGGATTAAAGAGGTCCGTGCTTCTAAAAACACAAGATCAGTGTACCCCATTTTAAATGCCTCCATTGACTTTGAAGGAAGTCTAGACTAGCGTATACACAGCTCAAACATGTTGCAATAAGAGATAAAATAATATAAAGAGGAATTTTCCTGGGATGCATATAAAATAGATAGTATAATTAATCTATATAAATAAGAAAACTTTATTATTTTTTTAAATTAAAACATAAAAAAGAGGGCAACAAAAACTTAAAATCAATTTTCTGGACATGTACACTCTGTATTATCTGTTGTGGGAGGCCATGCACTGCACTGGCCCAGTGAAGCAATTCTCTGTACATTGTCTCTGTACATTGCTTGTTAAGTGCAAATATGGAATACACACAAATACATTTTTTACAAACAGAACAAACTACTTACGTAGAGAAGAGCCTCTCAAAAATAGTGATTTATCTGATATACATGCAAATATAAGCATATGACTGTGAATGTACACATAAGCATATAATGATACACCCAATGATAAATGAGATCATAGTGGCATTGTCTGAGACCAAACACATGTACGTTATGGTTTTGTCGTAAGTCTGACAGCCAAAATAAAAGCAGTTTTAGAATACTAGACTGAAGCAGACATGACAATCTAGGCACAGATATAGTCTGTCTCAACACTGCAGTGAGGAAATCTGAGTTTGATAAATGACAGTTTTATCCCAAAGAAGGAATATACTAGACTATCCAAACATAGCTTTTTGGTTTTGTTTTTCTTGAAAATGCAAGATGATAGATTTCCTTGACTTGTACTTTTTCCCAAAAGGGTTTGAGATATTGTCCTTCTCGGAACAGAAACTCTACAACAATCCTTCCCTTGCAAAACTACTTTGTCCTCTCCTTTCTTTTTGTGTACGGGTGTGAGTTCTGAATGCCTGTGGCTCAGGTCTGTGGAAAGGACAGCAGTTTGTGGTCAGTGTGAGAATTTGCAAGGATTTTGTTAGCTGCAATGGGGAGATCTGCAGACTTGGTCTGGTTTGTTGAGTGCATATTACTAGTTTTTATAATGGATTTTCTTTTTTGACTATTGTGTATAAACCAGTTGCAGAAGACAACACTCATGATTGTGTGATGTGCAGGAGCAGAATTTAATAAACTAAAGATTCTGATATTTCAGATCCGTACTTCACTCGAGTATTCCTCAGCAAAGAACTGCTGCAAGTGGCCTTACTGAGGACATCTGTTTTCCAGTTTCCTTTGTATCTCTTTTTTCTTCTTGTATTCTATGCGACCTGTTCTCTGTTAGTTTCTGGAAACTCTTGAATCAAGGCTGACAGGTTTCCAGTAAATGACTATTCGGGTGAGATATTGTCCATCTCAAATACAAAGAGCTAACATTTCTCAGAAAGATTTCATAGTTCCCATTCTTTTCAGTCAGCAATTCAGAAAATATTGCTGCTGCCCCTCCTGGTGTGACTACAGAAGCCTTACATGTATTTTATTCTTTTTTTTTTTTTTTTTTTTTTTTTTTTTTTTTTTTTTTTTTTTTGTCAGTTAATGTTCACAACTGCACACCACAGTAGATTCTCATAGGTGAAAGCCACTGCAATTTTTTTTTCAGCCACTAGATGTGAAACTCTTCACTTAGTAGTATCTGGGTCTTCCCTTGGGAAATAGCTGGGTAGAAATGGACAAACCACTGGAAGAGACAGAAATTGTCCTGAATCATCATTCTTGTTTTAAATGGTATGTTTGGACTTTTTCCCAGCTATTTCCATTTCTGGTCTTCAAACATTCCTCCTCACCTCAGTTCTTTCTAACTTCTAACCTAGACTAAACCTTACAACACTGCCAGGTATTCCTTTCTGATTTTTCAATGTCTCTCAGTTCTTAAAAAGAGATTGTTAACTCCTTCTACAAAATGTACAGTCATGAAGAATATGAAGCATGTGCCGCTTTATGAGATGACATATATATGTGTCAGCATAGGTAAGATCTGAATTTGCTGGGATCAGCGCCCTGGAGAATGAACTCATCACAGGAGATGCTGCACAACCAGAACCTTAATTAGGGCAGTATGGGAAAGGCCACAGGAGGAGTTTAAAACATACTAAAGGTTCACAGAAATAAAATGAATTCTGTATGTTTAACTAGATGGAAATCTTCTAACCTTTAAAACCTGCCAGTGCCTGGAATTGTACCTCCTCCCTTTCACTGTGGGGCACAGACACAGTAGCTCTGCAGGCAAGAACTGAGAGACAGAATCAATAATGAGCCCTCCCAAAAGTCTTGTAGCTGAACTTTAAGCATCTACACGTCAGGCTGTGAATATGCCATGCAGGTATGGCTCCTAGCTAATCCATGGGGAGCTGACAAAGCCAGGCTGGGGGAAATCCACATAGCACTGCAGGCTCCTTTCTTCCCTTTCTTCCTTTCTTCCCTATCGCTTCCCTTCCTTTCTTTCCCTCTCCTTGGGGACGAAGCCTGATGAGAGCCGTGCTGAGCCTGCTGCTCAAAGCAGAGGGGAAAAGCAGGAGATGGGGTGAAAAAAGAAGACCAGGGGAATGTGCTGGGGCAGCACTGCAGCCTTTAAGCAGGCATGTGGCCAAAGCACCAGTTTTCTCTAACCTCTGTGAGGTGGAAGCATGTGTTTCAAGTAGTTCTCCTGACGGGTTTGCTTGTATCCGTGTGAAAAGCAGAGCTCATGGCCTCCTGGAAAATCAACAAGCTGTTGAACTGTGAGCTGTAATTAGCAAACGCTCTTCCAGAAAACCAGGATGAGAAATGAGATTAAAGGAGCAATATAATCCACTGTGAGGCCTCCTAAGAGTAAATGAATTTTTCTAATTAATATACAGGACACTGATGTATGGACCATGTTCTTAACTTTTAATTTACCATTTAATTTCAATCTAGGTTTGTTTCTGTTCTCTTGAAATCAAATAGCCTGATTAAAAAATAAAATACATTGTGAGTGTGTTATTTGTAATATTGTACTGCCAGCTGTTACTCTGGCAAATAAATGTCAAGGTTGACTTTTTGATAAGTTTAGCACTGAAGTACTAACCATCACACCTTACCTATCTAGCAAGTATGATATTGGATAAATGTATGCAGATAACTTAATTTTCCATTTCCATCTGACTCTATAGCCTGTCTGCATCTGTTATTTAGCTGAAGTTGTTCTCAAAATCCTTGCTACAGGAGGTGGTAGGGTAGAAATTTTTATCCTTTTTTTTTCTGTTGGACTTCATTCTGTCACTTTCAATTCGTGCTAGACAGTATGAGGTACATTATTATTAATACATCAGAAGGAACCCAAAGTCTCAACTGTGCAGGGAGCAAAATTATTAACATTCTTAAATCTTTTACTGAACTTCATACATCTTTTAATGCCACTGTTTGCTGTTGAGTCTGGTTTCTGAGATATTTTTCGTATGCTGCATGTTACCAAGTGATGTTAAACAACGTGGAAAAAAAACTCATAATATATATGCATATAAGAATCATTCTAGAAGGTTTCCTAGATTATAAATATCTTTTGCCCTTGGCTAATTGATTGAAGAATGATGGGGAAACATATGGACATGCATCTGTATGTGCATGGATAATTCCAAGTGTTGTTCCACACTTGAAGTGTGAGTCAATCTATTATGCAAAAAAAAAAAAAGAAAAAAAAAAAAGACACTTTTGATGAGGCCAGGAATGCCAGTGGGAAAACAGTGACATTTTATTAGTTATTCTCTTTTGTAGTTACACCTGCAATGAGACACTGTAAGATAACATGAAAAAAATCACCCGTGAAAACTGATTTATTTCTTATACAGAAAATCCTGGGAGCATAAGACTAGGATTCATTTATGATACATAATTTTAAAGCAGTTTCAAATGTACTGTGATAAACCCAAAACTTGAGTACATAAATGCCTTTAATCTGTATCAGTGTCATGCATATGTAATCCACCCCCACTTTATTTGTTTAATTTAACTGAAACAACCTACACAACATTTAAGGATAAATAATTTGCTTATTCTCTATATATAAACAAGATAAGAGAGTAAGTTTTGTGTGTGGAAACAATTAGATAAAGTTATTTGAAACACAGTTCTTCCAGAGTTGTTCTTCCTTTTGGTGCTTCTGTTACTATATGTCAAGCTTCAAATACCACATGCATGACTTCCAGAGATTACAATGAGCATTAGAAACTTCACGTACAGTAGTATAGGGCTAAATACTGTAGGACTGTATACTGCAGATTACTATATATTTCTCTGTTTGCCTCCTTATTTATTTATTTATTTATTTGTTTATTTATTTATTTATTTATTTTTGTTTAATTTAGAGCCCCCTAAAGTTGCAAAGTTGGATGGTGAGACAATAACTGCTACTGCCTTTGATATGGTTTGGTTGCCATCTGTAACTTTTTCCATGACCCCTCTGCACCATTTTGAGAAACAGTGAACCGACTCCTTTTCCTTTCTATGTATACAGATTCTCTGTAGGTGTTGTTTTTAAAGAATTCTGTTATACTCATGCAACTACTGCAGGACTTGAGCTACATTACAATCCCAGTTCTATGTGTTAATGACTTTTTTGGGGAATCATTACATTTTGATTTGTAAGCAGCATACTGATACATTTTTTGGTACATTTATTAATGCAGAGTGTATATATGCAGAGAGTGTTCACTTACTTACTCTTTGTTGATGCCTGGTTTTGGAATAACGAAGTTGAAAAAGCTAACCAGAATTTTAAGTGTTCACAATGATGACTTGTTTTCTAACTTAATCAAATGAAGCAACGGTACAAGTTAAAAAGTTATATGGTTCGTTTCATGCAGCGACTGAAAATATTTCTTTTTTATTCCAAGATACCTGCTGAATGATGCTTCTTCTTCTAATTACTAGTAGCACAGAGGAAGAAATGTAGACATCTGTATTTTTCTTCGTGAATTGCGTGGATTTCCAACACGTCACACAGATGATCAGTTAAAATGCTGGTCTGTAGTAATTATATTTAGCACTTTAAGGGTTTGCAGAGATATGTTAATAATCCCATTAATCTTCTTCCTTTATATGTAAATCTACAGCCCAGATGTTGCATCATTTGCAAATCTTGCAATTAAAACATTTTATAACTTGCAGTAAGGCAAAGGGGCAGTAGACTGGAAAATGGGTAAAATTGCTTGGCTAGGACATTACCATGGCAACACGCTGACCTTCATTCAATTAGTTACAATTGAAGATCCAGCTATTAATTATAATGGTCAGAAAAGGATATAATCTGAATCTCCTTTTACCTTTTTAATACGGACATTTCTCACTTGCTATAAATCTCTGACTTTAAGAGACAAAGCTACAGACCTGAAGCGTTAAAAGTGATAGTGCTTTAAATACTGACGGAAAGTGGAGGAGAGTAAAGGAATCTCATTTATCAGCTATATTCAAGGTACTTCTTTAACTTTTTGTAGTCTAAGCAGTCTGTCAGGCGGGCTTCAAAGTGAATATTCGTTATTGCTCATTTTAGCTATTGAAGTCTACATTATGTGTGCCAGCAATTATCTCTCACTTTAGAAAGCTACTCTTAATTAGGGCCAAACTAATCACCATGGGATTTGTGAAAACAGATAGATGTCTCTCTTTTTTTACATTTTGCTATAGCAAAGTTATTATTTTCTTGGCACGTTATCAAATAGAAGTGATCTAGTAGTTACAGAAGACATTCCACTACCTGACACAAGAACAGTCCCACTGTAGTCGTGCAGTGCCCACCCAGGCTGGGCTATGGACCCATATGAAGTGTCTGGACATTTCATGTGAGGATGTGCAAGGTAAACTGCCTGGGTACATTCCTTTACCATTTCTCCAGTAAATACAGGTAGTGAGGTGTGACAAATATCTAGATACTGCAGATTTTAGTGTCTTTTTAAAATTCTGGTTATCTCCACTTTGAGATCATTAGTAAACAGAAGACCAGGTACTTAGCACTGTGAGTTAGTTGTTTTTGTCTTTCCCCTTCAAGTGTAACTAGTCAATATTCACGGAAACAACATTGGTATGTATACATATCATAAATATTATCTATCATAAATGCATATTTATGATATGTGTATACATATCAAAGTTACACTTTATAGATTATTATTAGGATGTGAGTTTTTTTGTTGTTTTTGTTGCTGATTGATGGGATATTTATTTATCTCTTTTGTCTTCTTATTTGTTTGTTAGAGATTTTTTTTAAAAAGTTATTTATATATACATATATTTTTTCCCTGACAACTGCTGATAAAAGGCAGGGATTGAAGATAATTTCCTGGCTGGAAATAGAGTCTCCAAATTTGTTGAATGGGCAAAATCTTAATTTCAGCTAAATGTACAGGCCTGGCAAAGTATATGGCTACTCTGCAACTGATTTATAGCAGTTCTGGATCAGACCCATATGGATTAATGTGTGCATTTAAACATGTACCTCTTAGCAATAATCACCAAGAAATCACCCCAGAAGGTGTTTGTGCATTTTTTATGATAGTCATATCCTGCACAGATGGCAATTGTATAAATTGCATCCTGATTTTTGCAGACCTGTGCAGACCTCTGATATGAAACAAGAAGCACAAAGAAGTTTGATGCTAAATATTATCTGAGATTTGTTATGGATTATTCCTATTCAAGATACAATTTTCACCAGTTAGACCAAAAATTGCCAGTGAAATCTTAGCAATCATCTTGATTATATTGCACCAGTGATGGACAATTATAGGAAATTCAGAACTCCTTTTAGCATATTGATTACATAGCTCTAACTATGCATTGTTGAGATTTTTTCCTTCTCTGAGACCCTTTCCTGCAAGCTAGCAAGGAATTTACCCATGTGTATAACCTCATTGCCTAGGTCTACTTTGCAATTATTTAAGGAAACATATCAAACTTGTAGCTTGAAGACAGAGTTTGATAAATTACCTTGTTTATCATAAGGGTCCCCCTGTGTATGTAATAGCCTACGGTCATTGTATACTAACTGGTTCAAAAATGCAAATCCAGCATAATTCATTTCCACACAGTTCTCAAATTATTTGTAGTCCAGACCTTAGCACAGACATTTTAATTTTTTTTTTTTTTCCCAAGTAGATTATATATATATATTTGCAATATATATGTGCAATATATATATATTTATATATATATATTTATTTGTAAACCACCTTTAGATCCTCTTCTATTCAAGGTATTTGAACTTCTTAGTATGTAAGAAGTATGTATCTTACATACTTCTTAGTATGTAAGAACTATGTATTTGAGCTTCTTAGAGTTATTTTGACAACATGCTCTTTCTAAATTTTTTTAAATAAGATAAATGAGAAGGAGGATTTCAGCTTTAAAGAAGAATTTGCAGGTACTCTGAGCTAGACACATACCTACTCCAGAATGGAAGTGAACCAGATATTTGATGTATTGACATAAAGCAAAGAATATTCCAATGGAATGGATGGAAAAAAGATTGAGAACAGAAAGAATATAATTGTTAAAAGTCTTTTGTACCACAAAAAAAGGCCAATTCTCTACTTTGCAACAAAATCCTTAGATTTTCTTCGCAGAAGTTTGTGGAATTTTCTTCATACCCCCAAGGCCACCATTATTTATTATTTAACTGCACATGCAGAACAATTTATGTTTCGGATCACAGCACTAGATTTCAGAGTGTGGTGTCTGGCAGTAGCCATATTTACTACTATTAAATTATATTGAATCAGCAAATTTCAAAAATCTTGTAAGTTCTTTCTGCCTACTCCTATTTGAATTGAGTTTCATGTTTTCCACTCTTTATATCAGAAACATTCTGATTTAATTTATTTTCTCCACATTCCCTGAAAAAATTCATCTGAGCTATCCAAATACTTCAAAAGTATATGGTTTATATTTCATCAATATCCCTTTGGGCATGTAAATGTTTTCTTTAGGTCCCTTTTTAAACATCTGTTCAAATTCACTAAACCAACTTGCTGGTTTCTTTTTCTGTGGGTCATTTTGTAAGCATAGCCTTAGATAGGATAGTAGCTAAGTCATCTGTGGTTCAACAGCTCAACAACAAAATAAGTTGGTATCCAAGAGAAAAATAATAGCTAGAACCTATAGGCCTAGCACATAACTGTTTCTTATTTATTTCCTTTGGCACAGTTATATGAGTACTCACTTGAGGAGCTGTTTCAAATATTGCATTCGTAAGGAAGCCTACTGTCATACTGCTGAATCTTCATATTCTTAGTATGTTCATTTTAAACGCTTTATCAGATTCTGAAAGTAGGCTTCACTGCCTATATCTGTTACAGCAAAGATGGAGAAGATCCTCACATCTTCCCCAGCAGATAAAAGGCATAGCATAGGTTTTTCCATGTGGTTAATTTCCCTCCTTCCTTCTCTTACTTCCTTCTCTGAGTGGCCTGGTCTTGACCCTTGGGAATTCCCAGTATTATTACTGAGTATTTTCTGGCAAAAAATAGTTGGTATAGGGGAAACATACCAAGGGAGTCCTGACAATAGAGTAGTATTTATCATCACATCTGAGCACTGACCTGTTTGGTTTGCTGTCAGAAGCAAACATCAGCTCTATTCACAAATGAAGCTGCAGGGCGCAATGAAAGGTGTGTGGTAATCCTGGTGCAGCCAAAATTGATACATTCTAAATATCCAGAAGGCTTATTATTTCAAGCTCAGGATCGCACTTACTTACTTACATTTTCACCGATCTTCTGGTTGCAAATTGGATTATGTTGTATAAGCTGAGAAGGCATAGATTGCTTGCATCTTCCTGGAGAATAACATCTGCAGCTATCTTTGCATTAGCATATGTGGAAACATTAGTCATGTGGTTTTACACAAAGTGAAATCCTCACCCCAAGTACCTGTTTCTTGAGAGTCTGATCAATTTGATGCTAGCACAGGTGGGCAAGTCTCAGAGGCTGTTTCACTTATCAGTGGAAATAACTCTTTAACAGTATACTTTTCTTTAGTCTTTACCACATGTAGTAAAATTGAATACATGCACTGTGAATACATGCATATGCACATACATGCATATTATCAGACATGCATGTAAGTGTAAGATATGTAAACTATAGATAGTATCCATTTTAGAAGTCTAGACCATTTACAGAAAACTTATTTGATAAGGTAAGTGGCAAAATGATCTTGCCCTGAAGAGCAGGTTTTGGAAGGAGCAAAATTCCTTGTGGCATACAGTGGGTAGACTACTTAATGTCTGTGAGGATAATACAGATAGCCCCGTGACCACCCATGTTGCATTATTCATTTGTATGCAGCAGATATTCAGTGTTGACCCATTTCCCAGAAACATGTCAGAATGATTCTTGCTTACTTTGTCAAGGCAGCAAAAGCAAGAACATGAGCTTCCATTTTAACTAGCCCTTGGTCCATCTGTAAGAAGAAGCAATCTTCTTGCAAGCCAGTATCATGCTACAGTGGTGCTGTGAACTCTGTAAGTCTGCAGTTTCAAGTGGTTTCCGTCCATAGTTGGACAGTACCCTGAATGTACACAAACATAATCAGGAATATGTAGGTAGGGGAAAAGGGCTATTGAATTATACAGTACATAAAGCTATTGTGCATGAATGCACATAATGTATTTGATTTTTTCCCCCAAACAAATTGAGTTTCTGATCTAAAACTTATGTTATGACAAAGCTAAAATCAGATGAAAGAAATCCAACTTTGTTAAGAAAGGTTGACTCACTGTGACCCAAATGTCTGACCTGATATTGCTCTCATTGCTAGTAGTCACCCTACAGGCATTATCAAAGCAATTTAGACTACTGTGCATTTAATTCACAGTGACACAATTAGAACATTAGTAAACTTAGCTATCTAGTCATTGCAAGTCATTGTTTTGTGCACAAGATAAAGCTGTAGCAGGATGAAGGCTCTGACACTTTAAGGAGTGCCAAACTGAAAGTTAATTGTTTAGAACATTACACCATGCAAAAAAAAAAAAATCTCTTCTCTTTTTAAACATCTACTGCAGACATCCCTATAGTATGATCCAATGTTTGCTGAAGCTTTGACATTGAAGCATTGCAAAGTGAACCAAAATGACAACACAGGGAACGGAGTTGTGTTTGGCATACAAAATAGCCCACTTGCTAGATCAAACTGCCACACATCTTTCCCTGAACATCAGTAGACATTGCTTAGTCCCATCAATAGTTTACTGACCTGTGCTGTGATAACATTTCCATCTCCAGAGTGTGCAGTATGTGACATTTTGCAAGTATGCTTAATGGGGTGCGGGGGAAGGGGAGATGATGCTTATCCTGCTTGTCAGAGCGTACTGGACAGGGCCAGATATATTGATTGGGTAGAAAACTCTCTTCTGCTGGCTGATTGCCACCCCTCACACTGCAAGGTCTTTGAGCTTTGGAGGATCTGGATAAATAGTGCAGTTTCTAGTGGGATCAGTCAGGTCTCAGCAAAACAAACATCTGCCAAATTGAACAAAAAATATGTAAATAATAGAAGAGGCCTTTGACATTGCATCAGTGAACTCTATAGCCACAGATGTTTAATTCTGTTGCAGGCTATTCAACTAACAATGTAGGTGACTCAGATCATTAAAATTTGAGATGTCATTGCACTTATTTTCAGAGCCACTGTACTTCCTATTTGCCTCAGATCAGCACGAAAAGTGAAAGGTCAGAATAGCAATTAAAATCATCGCAATAAAATAAATGCTCAGTTTGGGAGTATTATGTGTCTCAGTATTTTATTAATGTAGGATGGCTTTGAGCTGCATTTACTTCAGGAGCTGATACTAATCTTATCTGATTTTATTAATTATTCACATAATTTTGAATTGAAGATTTTGGACCTTTATTTGTGTTTATTTTTGCCACTGCTTCACTTTGGACTAAAAGGCAAACCCCTGTATGAGCCGCTAGCTTGTTAAGTCAGACTGTTTATTTTTTCTTTCCCTTTTGTGGCTGAAAAATGATTGTCGTTACTGTAAAGTAACATATTCTGAGAATAACTTTCCTAGCTTACAGTAAATTACAACAAGTTCTCTAAACGTTAGGAGGAAGACTAGAAGCATTTTGTCTTGCACAATGATGCTAAGAATGTGCAGCAAAACAGCTTGGTCATCAGAAAGTAAAGAGTTTTCTCTGCCCCTCTACTGGAAGTTTGTCAGAGGTTCCTAAAGAAACCTTGCATGCAATATCAAAAATTGTTCTTTTGAGGTTTTCTTCACTCTCCGTGTAGTCTTTCATGCTTTTTTCCCATGTGGACATCCAAGGCTTGCTAGAGGTCCCTGCCTTAGATCATTAAAGCAATCAGATTATTTAATTGTACTCTTAATTCCTCATCTTTGAGAGTGTTGTGTTTTTGTTTTTTTTTGTTTGTTTGTTGTTGTTGTTGTTGTTGTTTTTTAATTTGACCTTACTAACTTTTCCGGGAGTAAGAAATGCATCAGTGGCTATTCTTCTTTACACTAATGTAGAATTGACAGAAAAGACTCTTCCAGATTCTCTTCCGTGCAACACATCTTGCTGCAAAGTCATGGCTTTTCTATGGAGAAAGTACTAGGCTATTTTCTGGTACTCCACTCACCATGACTGCCTTAAACTCTAGCTGCTTTCATCAAATGAGTTTCTATGCACACATGCTGCTGCTCTTGTAGATAAAGCAACAGATAAAGTACAGCTGAAGTTGATGCCCCTGGGCTGTTCATTATCAGCTTCTTGGATGTAGTTGTTCAGGTAAGTGTAAGACTTCAAATACAACACAGATATTCTTACTGCAGAGGAGGAAAGGATAAAAATTTCAGAAGAATATAGCTGTTCTTTCATTTCATCTGTTTTTAGCTTGTCTTCTGCCATATTCCAGGAGGCATAAGTACGAGGAGCATCTCCTTCCATGTATACAAGCTATTTTGTAATTTCTCTTCCAGAGAGAGATGCAGGCGAACTCTCTGCTTGGTTCCTTATGACCTTATACTCTGTGAAGCTCATCCATGTTTTGTTATGACAGACCTCTTTTTAGTCAGCTTCTTAGGTACAAGCCCTTTCATGGCCCTCCAAAGAGATGACTTAATTATGTGACCTGCCTTGGGCATTTAGTTATTTTGATGAGAACCATAAAGGCTTGTGAGGGGGGGCTCAAACTGGTGCTTCAAAATTGGCTTTTCCACAAACACACTGTATTCAGATAAACATTTGAACTAAGATACTAAGGCTGAAATGGCTGAACTGGAACAAGGAATCCAAGACTTTGAGGCAGCTACAAGTTATGTGAAATAGAATTTCATCACTTTAGTCTGTCTGCCATTTAAACAAGCTGTCCCTATTACCAAAATGTTCCTACAAAGAAATGAAATTTTCTTGCCCTCTTCTTAGAGAACCTTTAAACTACTAGAGACATTTAACCTGATGTTTTAGAATTTAAAATTGTTTTGGAATATCAAATGAAGTTGCACACCATTGAACAGACACATTCATGTTTAATTAAAATTCACAGATAGCTAGAAACATGCAAGTATTAGCTATCCATAGTTCTCAAAGTACTAGGGAATTAAGTCTGGATTTCACCCTATTTGAACCTTCAGTAGTCTTCTTTTTCTGCAAAATAAGTAATGCTATCTTTGTTGATTCTGTGAAAAGTATCTTTGTACATCAAGTGGTAGATGATATTTTATCAAAACTAACTATATACCACCATACACTGATATAGACAAAGTGGGTCTAGAAGGGTTTATATAATGTGAAGGCTGCTCTGAAAGTAATGCCTCCTATTTTATTTTGTTGGCCAGTGAGGTCAGAAGTGGATATTGGTGGTATGGCAGTAGAGGTTGAACCTTTCCATCAATATTCTGCTACATTTTGTTTCTGTATGACAAATGGCAGCAAAGGGGCAATCGGTCAAAATGGTGTCTGACATGGAAATGCATATGAAGCAAAGGTGTGTCACTGAATTCCTCCATGCGGAAAAAATGGCACCCATTGACATTCATTAACACTTGCTGAATGTTTATGGAGACCAAACACTGGATGTGAGCACAGTGAGACAGTGGGTGGTGCGTTTCAGCAGTGGTGACAGTAATGTGGAAGACCACTTTCCAGACAGTCATGCACAGCTGTCACACCACAAAATGAAGAGCATAATCTATGCAAATCAATGGATTGTGACCAGGGAACTGTGTACAGAGCTGAATACCATTTTCAATGCCTTGGAAATGGTGGCTACAGCACTGGAATGTCACAAAATTTCCTCTGGGTGGGTCCCAGGAATGATCACACAGATACAGAAAAAAATGCTGCATGCAAGTTTTTCAGGAGCTATTGAACCAATAAGAGGCTGAAGATGACAGTTTTCTGGATTGCATGATTATCAGTGACGAGACATGGTGTCACTGCTATGAGCCTGAGTCAAAATGGCAGTCAGTGGAGTGGCAGTATGAATTCCCCTTTGAAGAAAAAGTTCAAGACACAGCTCTTAGTGGGTAAATAATGTGCACTATCTTTTGGGATAAGAAAGGGGGGATCCTTCTGGATTTCCTGGAACCCAGGCAAACCATCAACTCTGACCATTGCTTTGTGACACTGACTGAAAGCATGAACTTCCAGAGTCAGTCCAGAGAAGACAACCTTTCTCCTGGAACACAACAATGCCTTAGAGGACAGTTTGAAAACCATGGAGCACATTGCCAATCTTCGCTGGCCTGTCCTATGATACCCACTCCTGACTTCATTCTTTTTGGACTGATGAAAGATGGGTGACATTTTCTTAGCAATGACACCATCATAAAAGCTGTGAAATAGTGGGCCAGCTCATCCGGTGCAGATTTTTACAAGTGCATCATTCAGGCTCTTATTATTCTCTGGTGAAAATTCATAGCTACTTGCGGTGAACACATTGAAAAATAGAGTTTTGTAGCTGAGAGTTTTCTCTGTCAAATAGTATTATTGCACTCTCTGTTGTAGTTATAAATAGGAGGCATTGCTTTTGGAGCAATTTACATACAAACAGGTATTTTCCTCGTCAGTGAAACATAACTTGTTCTTTGCCCTTTTAGAAGAATTGATTACTGTTGTATAGCTTGTAATTTTCTTTCTCTTATTTTATTTTTTTATTAAACTGTGGCATTTATTAACAAAGGATTTGATTTCATCTCTCTACAGCATGATTTCTAGTGAATTCACACTACTCTGTAAACTCTGATAAAACATGAATACATTCCTTTGCAAAGCAGTGTTCCATTGCAAAAGCTGTCTCAGTAACCCGTGATGGATTAGTTCCATGAAAGAACCAAATCAGATAAAATGACAAGAACTCATGCAAATTTGTTAAATATAAAGGATTTTTTTGAAATGATAATAAAGAAAATCTTTATCTGAAAATATAATGTGCCCTTAGGGCATTATATTGGATATTGCTACATGAATTAAATTTTGGAATGACAGGATAATTAATATAATAATTCCTTCCTCATAAACAGCTCTGAAGGTATGAGGGGATGCTTATAGAAGAAATGTATTTCCATCAGCTTTAGTCCTGTAGGGGAAAAGAAATAGTAATATATTTAGAAATAATTTATTTTCTTTACTGCCACCACAAATGTAGTACACTACTTACTGTCCTTTCTTTACTGTTTATAATGAAAACTACACGTATAGGCACAGTCACATAGCATTTAAAAATAGACTTGAAGTTTGTGTTACTGTTATGGTTCAGTTATATTTCATTATTGTAGGCCCTAGACCCACCTATGAGTGCCACATACTACTGTACTAAATGCCTTAAAATATCAACAACATCAGAACCTGTTTTATGGCACATTGTCTTGAGGAAGCATTCTCCATCTCTACAGCAAATGTAGGCAATTAATTGAGTAAACAGGGAATATTTTCTGGTCTGGAAAAGCAAGTCAGGAAAAAATGGCTTCCAGTTCTGGCTAAATGCATTGACTATTTTATGTAGTCCATAGATGCAATAGGATACATGAAGGAAAAAAACCAAACCAAAACAAACAAACAAACAAAAACAAATCAAACAACAGAATTTAGTTACATTCTTCCTTCGAGTAAACTTTTCAAGATTTCTTGTTTATCTGCTTGTTTCAAATTATGTTCAAGAAAACACAATTCAATGTCCACCCCTACAAAAGTGAGGCCAGAAAAAAAGGTGCAAACACAGATAGGCTCATCTCACTTGTCTTCAAAGTAAAATCTAAAAGTGCTGTAATGATAGGGTGTACTGCCTTGGTCTGGCCTTAGGTGTGAGTGATGCCTCCTACAAAAGCAGAGCCTGCTGGATAAGAACATTACAGTGTATTAGTTATTATCAGCTGCCAGCATGCTGGAGACCGACATAAGCTGGCAACCCAGATATGAGCAAAAATTAGATTTCTCTATGCCTTGATGAGAGAAAAGAGGATTTTCAAATTCAAGCTAGAGCTTCTGGGGTGGCTGGCTGCCTAGAAAAATGAACTAAATCAGTGCATGTGTCATGTGCTTCAGCCTGGCCTTCTCTCTAGATGCTGCTATAAGCTCACTCAGGTCCAGAGTGGATGTGACAGATGGTTTAGATGTGGTACCCTACTCACACCAGGGAAATCTTCCCTGCCAGGGGCAGGTGGACTCAGTTCTCCAGGTAGCTACTGTCTTTGCAAGCGTGTAAAAATTAATAAATTAGTAAATTGAAATTAATAACTGCGAAATTGTTGCATAAAATTTCTCTGTTTTTTTTGTGTTTTGTTTTTTTTTTTAATTATTAAATTTATAGGTTGCCAATAAGCATCAAACAAAATATTTTTGCTTATGCAAGACAACAATTTGGCTCTTTTAAGATGTTGGTTCAAGAAAACTCAAATTGCATGCAGCAGCATCTGGTTTTCAGTTCTGCTTTCATCTAATTTTACAGCTGGATTGTCTGAGCCACAAGAAGGTCAAATGATTTGCCCTGACTCTGCCTATGAATTTATGGCATATGTTTGACAATCTGAGCCCATATGCTTGCCAAAAGTGTGTTACACATTTTAAATGTATGGCTTAAAATAATGTTGTTGTTTTTTTTTATCAGGAAAGAGTATTGCTAATAAAATGATCACTTGTGCTAATTTAACAAGAATAAACTGAAAACTCTAATTTGCCACTAGAATTCTACTGGCAGTAAATGTTTTACTGATTTTTTTTTCTTGCACTGTAATATTTTAGGAAAAAAATGTTTTAATACGTAATGACAAATTTTACAGCTTAGCATGCAAAAAAAAAAAAAAAAAAAAAAGAAATCAATTCAAATGTAACTGTTTAAATTTAAATCAGTGTTTTAGGATGAAGAAAACAACTTTTTAATTTCATACTGCATATCCTTGCTTGTGGCCATCTCATTACACAGACATATACGCAAAAAATTTTCAAGATTATGTAAGCTTTACTCAGGGAACAAGAGGAGAAAGACTTGCTGCTTACCTGAGGTGAGTATGTTTGTTGTTCAGCATGGTATTTGCTGACCAATGCTCTCATCCTTTGCTGGCAAGCTGAGGGGCAGCAGTGTGAAGACTCCCTCCAGCAGAAACCCAGAAACTTACCTTGACCGTGGTCAATTGCCAAGTGGGAATAACTGCAACCTAAAATCCTGTCATCCTGCCCACCCACATGTGGCTGGGATTAGGATAGCTGAATTGTTCTGAATATCAAGTCATCATTTCAAGAACTGCCCTGGGGAGAAGTACCGATGCTAAGGTCTACCTTTCCACAGACATCATCAACTCATACTTTTATAGTTTATACTCACTTAAGTATACATAAGAATATACATACTTTTATATGCATACATCAAATCACAAGAGAAATTTATTATGAAGTGCTTTTTCGTAGGAATCTTTTTACCCATCTTTTCCAGAAATATTAATCAGACCACGCTGAACATTTTTTCATCTTTGGAACAACTCCCACTTTTTATGATAATTTCAGTAGGGTTCAGTGGATGACAGTCCTAGCTGTGCTCCCTGGTTTCTGGTGGTCTGAAGGATAATTTAAGGTGTTCTCAGAGTGCTTGGAACCACTGAGAGCTGCCCACTGCATCCAAACTTAGGTGTAGTATCTTGAATCAGTGGTATGTATTGAACCAGATCCTTCTTTATTTTACAAAACAAAACAACTCCTCCGTAATACAGAAATCTCTCTTGTTCCCCAAAGAATTTCCACTGTCAGAATTCCAAAAGTCTTAATGTTACAAACTCTGTGCTTTAAATTGTGTGATACGTTGTTGTTCTGTACATAGACTGGTCTTTCAAAAGAAGTCATTGAAGTTTCTGAGAGCATATTTTTAAAACCTCTCTGGGAAGTGCATCCTATGGTAATTTTATAGGGAAAAAAAAAATGTTACAAGGTGATTTGGGGTCACTTAGGAAGGCTGGAGCTATTTTCAGGTATTTGCTTTTTAAGCATAACCTGTTTGATGTGACGACATGGAGTGTAGAATTGCTTTGATATCAGGGCAGAAGAACTTTTCTGTAATACCTACTGATCTCTCACTGTTCCCCTCAGCTATATTTGTATGTTTAAAATACAGATTTATTCAAACAGCAGGATTTATTTCTTAGTAAAATCTCACCTATGATTTATAAAACAGTGCTACCTCACCATAAATCTAACTGTTTTTGATAAGGATGAACTTTTGAAATATTATATGAAACTGATACTGAAGTTGCAAGCAGTTTAGGGGAAAAAAAAAAAAGTAATTTTCACTGGCGTTAAATGTTTGTTTTCTAATCACATTATAAAAGAAAGGATCGTGTTACTATTTTTAAATTATAATTTTAAGTATTATAAACTTAAGTATATTAAGCAAATTAAATGGTTTGGATTTTGATAGGAGGAAAGAGCTTATCGTGGGAGCTGCAGTTCTTTAATTCCTAAAGCCAGAGCAATTGAGATACAGGCTCCATTTAATTAGAAATTTTGAGGTGGATAAAATGAGAAGAATAAAAGGATTTCTATTCCACTCATCCATTTCTAATAAATATATTTTTTGACAGCAATAACACTGGATTAAATAGTTAATGTTACATGGAACTTCCATTTTATTCGTGTGGGCTGTTCCCCCTACACTGAGAAGCCTCTGAACTATCATGTTCAGCAAGGGTCTATGCTGGATTAAACCGAGATGGAAATGGAAAATTTGATTTAATAATCTTGTGATAAAATCCATTGATGTTCTTCCTATGAGCATTCCTTCAAACTTTTCTCCTTCAATTTGTCAAATATTCTCAGTGACCCAGACAGCTAGTCTCAAACCAGAAATCTCTCATCTCTCTAATCCTGACAGACCACAATGCCTTTCATTTTGCTGCTTTGTTCTGGATATACATATCTGAACAATATGGAGGAGTTCTGTAGAAAGCTAAGAAAGGTTTCAGATGTTGGAATTTTTAATTTTTTTTTTTTTTAATGAAAATGTAATTTCTAATTTGCTTTCTAAAACATATCCAGTAGATTTAGCCTATCACTAAGCGTAGTCAAAATATCACCCAGGACAGAAGGATTGATATCTGCGGGCACAGGATAAAAGTGTATAATGCACTTAATCCAGTAGATCATATTCCTTCACTATAATTGCGTACATGACACCAAGAAAACTCATGTACCAGAAGAAACTCACAAGATCATAGGACTCAATGAAGCGCTCCACTGCCAGTACAGAACGATTCTGCTAAATTTGTCTTATCTCTTCTGATCCCCAAGAGAGACCTAAAAATAACACCCATAAACCTGCCTTGAGAATTCACAACACGATTTATTTCCTGTGCTTTGTCAGTCTCCTCCTTGACTGTTCGTTGCCAAATCACTTCTCATTTCCACAGGACCACTCATCTTTTTCTTTCAGAGGTGGCTTACACGGATAAACACTAGGCGCTTGCTATCAGATAACAACCCTTTCTCTTAAGAATATTCCAACAAGGAAAGAAAAATCTACTCCTCTGTGCTACCCTAGCTGTGAGGAGTAGCACATGCAGGATTTCACAGGTGGTAGAGATTTCTAACAAAAATCCACAGGTTAGCATAAAGATCTGATTTTAAAGGATAAAGTGACAAACATGAGAATTCCATCTCATTTTACTGCAGAAAGGATGAATAGATTTATTTTTATTCATTCTTATGAAGTACTAATAAATCATCCCACAGGTAAACTCTTTAACTGTTAACAAGTAGTTTTGGAAAAGATATACTGAATGCATGGATGACCATCTGTCCTACTGCAGAAATCCATTGCATAACTCCTTGTACCAAGTGGATAACTAACTTGATTTACAAATGCGCAAAACAAAATACATTCATGATGACATGTAGTCCTGTTTTTTGGCCACGTAATTTGGGGCTTGGTGCCCCAGCAACGTAGATGTCACTAATGCTGCCACCCAACTACTTCTTCAAGTAAAATAAAATGATAGGCCTGTTTTTCCTATGAAAATGTTAAAAAAAACCCAGCATTCCAGGGCTCTTTAATAAGTCTCTGTGGCTTATTTTCAGAACATTTTAATACTTCTGCCTTGACAGTCTTTGAAAATGAGTGCTAATTGGACTTCTGGGTTGTCAGGAAATTGCTGTATTGATCATCTCTGGAAATATTACGTATCAAAAGGAAGGGAAAGGAAGAGAAGTCCATAGGAAATGTTTTTGGTGGGATGCTGAGGTTTTGTGAAGTTTATTTGTTTTTTATCTTGAAGAATTATTAATACTGGGGCAAACGCAGATGAGCAAAATACATCGCTTCTGTTTTAGGCTTTTATAAATTGCCTTTATTACATTAGTACAAATCCAATAAAATCTCCTGAAAGAAGCTAAGCCTGCTTTAAGTAAGACAACTTAAAGCTTGGTTGTAAAGGAAATATTGCTCTTTAAAAATGTAAAACAAATCCTCCTAACAGGACTTTTCAAGTTAAGCTACCTCTAAATAAAAAATGATGAGATATTTAAAGAGTTTCAGGGTTCTCATTAAATGCATTATTCAGGACTGAATGTTGTAAAGAGAGTAAAAATATAAAAGGTTTCAGCAATATATCTTTGCAATTCTATGCTGTTTGGCTGGGAAGTTTAATTGACACAGGAGACCTGAAGTGTAGCTAGGAAAACAGCTTGGATTATGCTGATTTTAAGGCCTTAAGCAACCACTAACTCTTCAAACATACTTACAGTATTTAATAACCCCTGTGTCGTGATATAATACCTTGTGATATGTAAGAACAATTTGAGTAGCATGAACGAAAGTAGCTGATGTTTTGAAATGGTCATTAATGACTTTAATGCATAATTCCATGAACCTTACTTAGTGAAGGGTTTTAAAAATCAAATAATCCTGGAAGACATCCTGGTTGTCTTTAAGGCTTATGTTGAATATATACACATATTGGTCACTGAAATGCAAACATATATTGAGGAACACTTAGTTAAAAACCACTGGAGCCTTGCTAAGTGATAAATAGTGGGTTTTATCTAGATGTTTCCTATTAGAACTGGGCTCATAATTTCTTATATTTCAAAACTATATGAACAGAATAGCTAGAACGATGCACAGTTTTAGCAGCTATCACTTGAACGCTGTACTCATACAATGAGGAAGGTGAAAACTTGCATATCTTAAGAAAGAAGAAAAGAATTAAAAAATAAAACTGAAACAGGTTGTTTCTTTTGTTTCTTTGTTTGTTTTGTTTGTTTGTTTGTTTTAATAATCTAAAGTTGCTTTTTGTCCATCTTAGTAATTATTTTCAAAAGGGGCATAGTGAGCCTTCAAACCATGAAAACCAAATAAACATAATTCATATTGCACTCTTTTTGCATGGCCATGTAAAGTCTCAGAACCTCATAAATGACACCAGCCATTTGGACAGCAAATTCGGTGAATTTGGTTAAATATTACACTTTGGTGGAAAAATACCATCTCCATAAACAAAATGCATCACAATGGCAATCACAACTACTCTTGTCAGTGTACTGACTGCTGTTCTTCAGTTTTTGTGTTGTCATCAGATTTAGTTTGGGCCGAACCAGACTAAAGTCTCAACAAATGTAAAATAAGGCAATTTCCAAGTTACTGGTGATTCATGTGTTATGGTGAAGATACTCTGAGGCATAACAGCACTGGCACTTGCCAGCATATTTAGACAATACTTTCATTTTCTGTTTGAATAGCTGTTTGAATGTATAATTTTTAAACTATTATGATTCTTAGTAGCGACATTAATATTTCAAACATCAGTGGGCAGGGGTCATTATGTAGAAGTGTAGAAGTGATTTTGGGTGTCCCTGGAAAGGATGGACATTACAACATAAATGGCATGTAGGAGATAGATGTTTCTTCTGAGAAATCTTAATACAAATGCAGTGTAAAACTGATGTATTATAAAACTCACTCCAATACAGGAGGGAGATGGGAGGACATTATCTGTTATGAATGTGGTGAAAATTGCTTGGTTATGGAACATTAATGAGAGCCCTGTAGCCAAAGAATGGGTGCTTAGTCTGGTTTGAACTTCCTTTCAGCTTCTATGAAGATATATTTTTCTCTGGCTTGAGTAGTTCTAAATGAATGCTACTTTTAAGCATATGCTTTAGTCTTTCTGAGGTATTTTAAAATTTTATAATAGAACAGTATAAATGCAGCCAAGCATTCAGTAATTTGTGTTGAAGAGGTACCTCTGTCTTTGCAAACATAGAATGAAAATGTGAGTGGGATGGGCCATGCGAAGGACTTCCTGTAAGAAGAATGGAAACATCCACCCATAAGGGCAAGAAATCTGACTCATTTTCTGAAGAGGGGATGATGTGGTCTGTGACTTTTTAAAAAGAGGGCATTAGTGGTTACATTTCTTGATGTGTTGATTGATGGCTGTTTTTCTATACCTGGAACTTACCCAGTCCTAAACATCCTATAGTTGTTTTCCTTAAGGTTTTGGAGCCCAAGTTAGCATTTGGTTTGTCTTGTTACTGTTGTCCTGGGAAGTCTTCTCTAGCCCTCTTAATTTCATACAATGAAACTGTATTTTATTGTGTGTTGAAATTAAATATTTCTAATATCTGTCCTTCTGAGAGGCTAGAACTCACTGAAAATTACATTTTGCAAAGCTTTCTGTTAGAAAATCAAACTGAAACCCAATGTTATGTTCTGTAACAAAACTGTTGAAAAAAATGGCTATAAACATGCACAGATTTTTCAGAGAATGTAAAGTATTAAGAAATTGACATTTGCAGTACATTTATGGATGTACATATTGTGCCGTGTGTGGATTACTGATTTTTCCCCTTCCATCTTTGAGCTTTGCAGATTAAAACTCTGCTTCTGTAATAGCACATTTCAAAGATTCGTATGAAAGTAAGCTTCCATGGAATTCAGTGTTAAAGGCTCAAACCTAAATTTGGAAAGAATTAGCTTTTGTTGCTATGGGAACATACACTTCATTTAGTCCTTAAAGAAAAAGAATATACAAATTTATGATAAAAAATAACACCATTAGTCCACTTGGTGGGGCAGGAGGCACTAGAAATAACTGTAATCTGGGCAAATAATATCTGTCTGTTGTGTACAGCATGATTACACTGAAAAAGAGTCTTGTCAGTTTACTGCTCCACTGCAGTCTTTTCTTCTATAAGTTCACATTTGTTTGCATTGTAAAATCACAAATTGCACATAAATAAGTGATTTAGTCATTATTTGCTTTTCTAAGGCATCACTGGGGATGTCTATTAATTCTCAGATGATTATCTTTATTTCTTTGCCTTTCATAAGTTTTTGTATGCAGCCTAGATCTCAGCACGTTTTTATTCAGCTACCAAAGAGTAAAGGAGAGAAAGTTGATGCTGCAATTGAGTTTATTCCAAGATGCTATTAATATGAATATGCAAGTGAGTTCTTTTGCTGACTCCTGGGTTTGCCTCTTTGCTTTAGAAACAAGATTTGCTGACTGTGAAGTAGTTGTAAGTGTCTCACAATTAGACTGTCTTTATTTGAGGAGGAGAAGATCTGTGGGGAGATTTTTCTACACTCTTTGCTGCTTTCTTCCCTTTTATTATTATTATTTTTATTTATTTATTTATTTTTGTAAATCTCTGTTATATTGTAGATTTTCAACTTGAAAATTTACCTGTGGAGCATTATTCAGAAAAATGCCTTTTTTTTCTTTAAGACTGAAAGTTTCTAACATGAAAAAAAGTGCACTTCTTGAATGAAATCTGTGATGAGATTTTCTTTTCTTTTTATTTTAATATTATGGCCACAATCCTGTCCTTTGTAGAGTAGTACAGAACTTGTAAGAAGTTGCTTGCAATGAGGTGATGCAAATTCATGCTGCCTTTTGTGTGCAGCATTTGTATGGTTTCATGCAGATACTTATTCTCCCATTTCTCTAAAATCTGATTTCATATTCACGTTCATGTGGACATGCAAATATAAAGTGAAATATAATAGAAATAGAAAATATCATGTGGTCTCCCAGTGAGATTCTGTAGTGATGTATTTTAAATAGTATTTTGATGTAAAAAACCCTAACTTTTTTACTTCAGACATGCGATTAGTAATGCTGACAGCATCTGCATTTTAACAAATCTTAAATTCCGGATGCTTAAAGAAAGAGCAAGCAATAAACTGTAAAATCAATAAGAGGTAGAAATAAAACTTAGCACAGAAGTGGGAAGACACAGAAGCTGAGTACTCTCTCACGTCTTCTCTGTGATGGAGAGGCAATATACGCAAAATGCTTTTCATCTTTTGAGATTCCTAGCATGATCTGGCATGATTACCACCTCTGATATGAATTCTGCTTTTGCTATAAGCAGTCAACACTGCTTGTGATGAAATGCTGCCATTTTCATTTAGTCAACAACTATGTAAAGTGCTGTGCCCACTCAGCACAGAGATCATTCTTTGGCCTAAAGACAAACCACTGAAGCAGTCGTTATGTTTCATTCTTTCAAGTAAAATCCTGTTCCAAGAATTTAACTGGTGAAATGTCTCAGCTAATACAAACTCACACGGCATTTTACACTGCTGTGGATTGCATGAAGAAAAGCCGCAGAATATCTAAAGGTTTTCTAAGTGGTACTAACACATTCTGCTTCTGTCTCCTATCCAAAATTTCATACACTGAACCACTGTGCTCAGGTTGCACTCAAGTCTTCATCAAAGAAAAAAGAAACAGTTTATTATATTACAGAGGTTTGAGTTTAAATTGCTTTTTGGAAGCATTACAGGGGCAACTAAATATACATGATTAAAATCAAAAGAACATTGCAGTGGCTGTTGAAGAAACTTATAAACTAACTCCATCGTCACTGTGGAAGACATAGCATGGACTATTTCTCATCCATACACAATCCAGCATACATTGCTGTGTGTCTGCAGGAGCATTATAGCTTGCATCCGAAGTTTCCTCTTGGAGAAGAAGAAAAAAGAAATTTCATGTGATCTCATTTACTGTCTTTCAGCTCCCTTTCTAAGCAGTCTTGAAGCACATGAACTCAGTTCCTTTCAGGAATCCCACATGATTCCTGAGGACTAGATTAGTGCTCATCTTACTAAAATGCCCTGGAATGCTTATGGCGTGTACTTTGGAGCTTTAGCAACAACTTCATTGTTCCACAAATCCTTTTCTGCTAGCATTATGTCATCTGAGCTCTATCACTACTTCATTTCCCCCATCTTTCTCTCCTTACCTGTTACACATAATTTACAGCTTTAAGACTTAGCACATTTTTGTTAAGTTATTCTGTGGATACTTGGTGATTTGTCTATGTGTGCATGTAGAGATACATGAGCCCAAGGATATGTGGGTATTTTTATTAATGAGCAATCATACACAGCCACTGTCTTTTGCAGATCATGGCTGTAACATTATTTCCATTGGCACTATCCAGAATCTTGATTCATACCTACAGTTCCTAAGAGCAGATCAGGGGAGAAGCTGCAGTTACCTCTCTACGGGACTCATTCCTTGGGTTTGGTCTCTGACAATTCCAACCTGTCTGTATCAAAGAATAAATCTCTTATCGTTTTAGAATCTTGCTTGCATTTGTATTCCTTATTATAGCTCTCAGATAAATAGGCCTTGCCTCTGCAAAAACTGTGGAGTGCGAAATATCAGAGATATTGGCACTGAAAGAGACTAAGATAATAAATACAATTAGTTTCTGGTGTTTCTCTGTGAAAGAAAGTGTTGACAAAATCTTCAAAACTATAACAGTGCCCTGGAAATACATAGCCATCATTAAAGAAAATTTTTGTTCCTTTAAAAATTAAGGGTGGTTTTCTTTGCATAAACTCAGGTGGATTTTTTGCTTTGATAAATATTTTTTTTTTCTGAAGTTCTGTTGATTACTTTAATAAATTTATTCTTATCCATGGGAAAAAATATATGTAATAAAAAAAATCATTTTTATGTCAGAGGAATTACGAAAATGTTTATAAACATTTTCAGAATAAAGGCTATCATCTTGGAAAAGTACTTGTATGGAGTATTTATTTATTTTCTTTTATGTGTCAGAGATGGGGAAATTACAATTAAGCAAGGGAAACTGTTTATAGGTTCTGGCCTAATTCAAGTGTTGAAAAGACTGGTTCTTAGAAAGTCAATTCTATTAGTGTATTTTTGATTGAATCTCTCACATCAATGAATGTATTAAAAAAAAAAAAAAAATCCATTTCTGTGGTAAAACTTTCCATTTGATATGTGTTCTTCCCAACTTTAAAATTTGCATATTCATATTCATTTGCAGTATTCTTGGGTGACTATATGAACTTTGTTCCTGGACTTGATTTTGGGATACTCATAAAATATGAACAAAGCTTCACGTCAAACCAGTGTACTGTTTTAGTAGAACTCGTGCTTCACATCTTCTTCCAGTCAACTGCATGAGTCAGGGAAATGTCTTTTTATCCTTTAGTAAGTAAATTTTAGGGGGAAAATATTGTATCCCTTTTCATGTATATGCTTATACTACTCACAAATCAAAAATAAAACTTAATTTTCATCCTTGGAAAATTGTTCTTTCATCAAATGGATACAGTGTAGTAAGGCAGAATTGCATTCCTAAAAGCTTGTTTGCAGTACGTATTTGATTTCTTTTCTGGAAATGTCTTTAATGGTTCCTTTTTAACATCTCTATTGCTAGTCAGAGCATTCATGATTGCATTTATAAAGAACAGATCACTGTGCTGCCCTTTGCAAATGTCTACTTCCTTTTTTGCGAAGCTGAAGAACAATTGTTATGGGCATTTATAATTTAGTTAATTTGTTTTCTTAATTTTTCTTTCTTTCCCTTTGAATCCAGGCTACTATTTGGAATCTAGATATCAGAGTAGATTCATTAGTTTCTGTTTTATCTGATAAAATTCTCATGAAGAATAAAAGAAAAAACACCTTAATTTCCATAGCATTTTGTAATACATCATAGAGATTAACAGAAACAAGATTCCTTTTCTTGTAATAGAATTTTATATTTTCTTCTATTCTTTATATTAGTATTCTTTCTTATAATAGAAAATATTTGATAAGTAGCAGGAAAAAAAAAAACAAAAAAGGGTTTAGAACTAAATTCCATGTGTCAATCAGCTTATTTCTTCAGAAATGATACAATCTGAGAGAGTTTTTCATGTTCAAAATCTTCATCTTTGTTTTTTTTTTTTCATGTGCCCAAGAATAATATTTCCAGCCAAGCTTCTAAAGATAAAATAACCTACATTTTAAGTATGCTTTACTTGCAATAACAAATAATCTCTTCTCAGTACTGAGCCAGAGCTTCAGATGGTTTAAATCAACACAGACATCAATAAAACTGTGTTGATTTACTTTTTTACTATTAGAAATTTTTGTAGGGAAAGCAAAAAAATAAATAAATAAATAAATAAAAAGGAAAAAAACAGCCTGCAGAAATTTAACATATTATTGAGTTAGCAATATGTTATTTCTATGGAGAAGACCTTTCTGATTAGCAATAGGATCTAATTAACTTTGTTGTCTCATTTTCTGGTAAACAGGGTGAAAATGACCACTTGGTGTAACACTTTCTTTTTGTAGCAGTTGACACAATGGAAGGAAGGGGTGCCATTCAGAAGGAACTCAGCAGACTCTAAAGGTGGGCCTGGGTGAACCTAATGAGGTTCAACACAGCAAAGTACAAGGCTTTGCACTTGGGCCGGAGGAATCCCAGGCATATATACAGACTGGGAGGAGCAGTCCTTGAGAGTAGCCCTGCAGAGTAGGACCTGGGGCTCCTAGTGGATGAAAAACTTAACATGAGCCAGCAGTGTGCGTTTACAGCTCAGAAAGCAGATGGTGTCCTGGGCTCCATCAGAAGAGGGGTGGCCAGCAGGGAGAGGGAGGTGACTGTTCCTCTCTACTCTGCCCTCGTACGGCCCCATCTGGAGTATTGTGTCCAGGTCTGGGGTCACCAATACAAGAAAGACAGGAAACTGTTGGAGAGGGTCCAGAGGAGGGCCACAAAGATTATGAGAGGGCTGGAGCACCTCCCCTAGGAAGACAGGCCAAGGAAGCTGGGCTTGTTCAGCTTGGAGAAGAGAATTCTGTGCGGTGACTTCATTGCAGCCTTACAGTACTTAAAGGGGGCCTACAAACTCTTTACAAGAGTAGATAATGGCGGACAAGGGGAAATGGTTTTAAGTTGGGGGAGGGAAGATTTAGATTAGATATCAGGGAGAAACTCTTTACTACGAGAGTGGTGAGGTGCTGGAACAGGCTGCCCAGAGAGGTTGTGGATGCCCAGTTCCTGGAGGTGTTCAAGGCCAGGTTGGATGGGGCCTTGGGCAGCCTGGTCTAGTATTAGATGTGGAGATTGGTGGCCCTGCCTGTGGCAGAGGGTTTGCAGCTTCATGATCCTTGAGGTCCCTTCCAGCCCAAGCCATTTTATGATTCTATGATTCTTAAAATTATTTTATGTGCCGAATATGCCTAAGGGAATTCTTGCAATGACAAGGTTGTGTTCAAATCATGATGTTTTTATAAATCAGGGATAAGCAAGGTTATCATAAGATATTGTTTATTTATTTTTTGCCTTGATAATCTCACTCTCCTAAGATTACTTTATTTTTATCATGTGCTGCTCCTTCATGTCATATGTGGTCTTTTTTTTGTCAACAAATGAAGGACATCCTTATGAAAGTATGGGTTGGTTTCTCTGAGTAAAGGAAGTGAAAATCACCATCACAGAAGTACATTAGACAATATCGAAACAGGTGGGGCCTAGAATTTTTAATCAATCTGTTTAAAAGGAAAAGAAATACAAACATCTGAATTCTTCCATTGAGTTCTTTGAACACAGGAGATCACACATATGCTACAAAGTAGCTCTGAAATTGTTTCCTAAATGTTACTTTATTTCAAAGAACGAAAGATAAAGAAATAGAAAACAACAGCCAGTGGACATACGCAACGTGGGCAATAGTGACAGTGGGAAGTGAAGAAGACTGGTATGCCAGAACTATTAAAGAGTATAGCAAAAAATAAAGAAATAAGTAATGACAACCTTATAAACCAAAGTAACTGATTGAAATATGAAATATTTCCTATTTAATCCTTTTCTTTAACAAATCTTTTTTTTTTTTTTTTTTTTTTTTTTTTTTTTTTTACTATTTCTGTACAGAGCAGTAATCTCAAGATATGAGTTAAGGCTGATATTATTTATTCATTCATCTGTTCATATGACTATCGGGGTACTCCTGTGTTTGTTTGTTTTTTGTTTGTTTGTTTGTTTTTGTTTTAAATTCCTCTGCTGTATGTTACTTTCCCAGGTAGTTTCACAGGCAGTGTTCAAAATTCCACATGCAAAAAAATCTTCACCACAGAAATGCTCACCAGTTCATGTAGGAATGCTCAGACACTAAGCAAAGAGGTTATCTTTCCCCCAAACCATGCCTCCACCCCCAAACAATAAGGTTTAGAGAAAATAAGGTCCTGCCAAAACATGTAATTACAGAAGCCAGAATCTTTTCAGACACTCAGATTAGCATGCCTAAACAACCTCAGAAATCATAAGTAGCCTTTAGTTTAGTTTTTCTTCTTATCTCAAAGTCAGAAACTCCTACAACACAAGGCACTCTGTTATCAAACTTTATGTTTAGTCTGAATTTTGTCTTATCTGTTGCACTCTAAATAGAAGTTTGTTTTATTAACCAGTTTTGAATTATTTATCTTAAATTGGTACTAATTACATGCCTATTAACAATGTTTTCTCAAATAGAGGATGATGTTTAGTGAGGTCTATAGAAAAGAATGCTAGCAGACTTTAGAAAGTTCCTGTTTGAAAAGTTCTCTGTTTAATTGAGTTCATTCAGTTTTCATTCTTTTTTTCTGGAATAACATTAAATGGGCAATTAAACATTTTTAGAATCGAGTTTAAGATTGATTCGGAGCAGTAATAACTGTAGATCCTGCTTATCTGGATAGTGTCATCTTGTTGAAATCAAATGTTTTCTGCTAAGAACCGCAAGATGACAAACATGGTATTTTTCTGAAATGGAATTAGAAGGTTTTTTTCTGCTCCCTTTCATTTTCATGATGCCTAGGATTGAGACTGAATTCATGTCAGTTCATGTTCACTACTGCTACAACTTTGCCATCCCAAATGGGGAAGTCGGAAACTCTGGGTCTTTTATGTGCCCTTGTTTTGTGAAAGGATTGTAAATACACTGGACCATGCTGACCTTTTCAATATACCATCCATTGATTGGGTAGCCAGTCCACCTTTCCTCCACAGGTTAATGAAGTTGTAAATAGGAAAAACTGAAATGGCAAGCCAATCAAAAAGGTCAAAGTAGTATAGCACACCACTATAGCTGCCAAAATATATGAGGCATTACAATTTGGATACCTCATTCTTAGTGACAAAGACTGTAATGGGAGCAGAAAAGAAAGCTCCGTTAATCCATTCGCATCATAGAGAATGTAGTGTGGACTGGAAATGATGCAAGCCTGTGATGAAGATGGTTGTTCTCCAAGATGAATATTTGATATATTTCAGGGGCCATGTAAAAGCAAAGTTAGGTTGAAAAACACATTCTCATGTGTAAGAATATTCTGTTCAATGTTATTGTCTTTGTATGCACAAAATCTGCAAATATACAAATGATAATAATTCTGATATAATTTTTCAAAGGAGGGTGTAGAGTATGAGGGCCGTGGAATTAAAATGAATAGAAAGCTGCCTAGGATTTTTCAGAAAAAAATATATGAACCTGGTAATGTTAAAGTAGACTCTTAAATAAGCTCCTTCTTACTTTATTGATGTGGTGCTCATACTGATAACATTCATACGGTTCAGGTGTGTTGCTCTGGGACAGGATTTAGTGGTGGGTTGTTAAAGTTAGGGTAGTATGGTTAGGTTGCAGTTGGACTTAATGATCTTGAAGTTCCTTTCCAACCTGAGTTATTCTATAATTCTATAACTATATTAAATGAATACAAGTCTTGTAAAACATACAGGGATACTTCACGTAAATGCTGCTCAGCTAAAAGACTCTCTTTTTATATTTAGACCATTGTTTAAAAAATACTCTCAAATTTTATTGCTACAAGAAAATACATGACAATTAAGTCAGCAAAGAGATTATGGCTGTAACTTTTTTTTTCCTTTAATAGCAGACAATTTTGTGAACATTATTATTTATCCTTATCTGATGTAGAGACATTTCAAGTTGGTGTATTACCCGAGTACTCTATTGTCTTTGTCTTTAAACGCTTCCATTCACGTTTGCTATCCATTATCTCTTAAGGAGCATTAACTTCTAAGATTATTTCCCAAGTAGTTTAAAACATGTCCATATGAAATTCATGTTCTGTGTTGTAAAGGAAGATGGTGAAAGTCCTAGTTAAAAGGACATGAACTGAAACTATGTCTGTGGATTGTTACACAGCTTTTGGGTTGTGAAACTTTCTCTTTTCTACAAGCAATGAAAGAATATTTACCCATGAGGGAGTAACTTACAGTAGCATGACCTGGTCCTGTAACTTATTTATGTTAGATATATTGTACTGTGCTTGCTGTATAAGCACACAGTTAAATGTGGCTTTGATTAATTAGTTTCTCTTAACTCTGAAGCAGCCCTCCAGTTCAAGCCTCACTGAAAATTCCCCTGCACTGGAACTGCAGGCAGAGAGGGATGAGTTATAAGGATGGGTGCCAAGAGGTGCCTTCTGCTGCACTTTATCACTGACTGTAATCCAACTGTCTGAAACTGTGCCAAGCTAATTAGCTAGTTCAGTGCTTGTTATATCAAGAGCCCAAATAAACGAAGAGAGGTCACATTCGAATGGAAGAGAAGCATTTTCATTCGTCTCTGTTCATGCGAGTTTTGAGACAACTCCCTTACAGGACAAATCCCAGTTAGTGCCTCCTATTTAAACTTGTACTGGAATATTTTGGAATGTTCAACAATCAATAGTAGCATTAAATTAGAGGCTAGTTGAGATGAGTGGAGACAGTCCTTGTTTTTGTGAAGAATATCTAATCTGAGCTTGTTTTGGCTAATCCAGGAAAACAATAGAAAAAATATATTGAAACTTGGTCACAGTATTACTAAGTTGTGGGATATTTTTTTGCCCAAACTCACTGAAAATGAGCAAAATCTCTTAAGAGATCCTCTACATTTTAATCTCAAAATGCAACCACTGAGGCTAAAATCGGGCAGAGGAGAAAAATGATATTATGATGATAAATACAAGGAAGAAGAGGGGTGAAAATAAATATTATTGTATGTGAATAGCTTCATTCTTAGGTATGTAAGCTTAACCTAAAATGCAAGCCGACTGGCTCATACACATGAGACTGTGGAAGATCAAATTACAGTGTCTGTCAAGCTTTCCATAATATCTGCTTAAGTAACTGCAAGAATGAAAACCATGACATGATATTCTTAGTGGTCTCGTTTTATGAGGTTAGATCTTTTATTTACTGTGAAAGCCAAGTCCGTTTCTTCAGTTGCTTCAAATTAGTTTTCCTCTGCCAGTGTAATTCAAATCTTTCATAAACTTAGGAAGGAATAGCTGCCTGACTAATCCCGCGTCTTTGTCCTGTCAACGAAACTAAGCAATCTCCAAGAATAATTATATTCACAAATGTATGTATTACCAATGGTTTCAGTTGAAGAGCTCGATGCTTTCAGGATCATGATACTAAAAAATAAGTAGAAAAGGAAATCAGGATTCATAGTGTAGTTTCTGTTGCTTTGCTCTGTTGCTCTCTTTAAACTCACACAGCTTTTTTGTTGTTGTTGTTGTTTTTGTTTTTTGTTTTGTTTGTTTGTTTGTTTTAATCAGAGCACCATAACATTAGCTGTCTCTTAGAATAAGTGGTCATTTTAACTTTGTGTCTTGTCAGTGTAATGCCTGTATAAAATATGTTTAACAATAAAGCACAATTACAGAACAAATCTTGTCAAGATATCTCACAGGTGTGATGAACTAAGCAATTCAGAATATTGAATGAAAGAATGCAAAACACATACAAGTTTGAGATTCTTTTTCTCTTTTTTGAGAATTTCATGGGTCAACAGGATTAACAAATTTAACCAAAATAAAAAAGTTGCAATAGTACTAGGCCCCATATCAGTTTGAAGAAAGTGGAGCACATTGCCAATCTTGGCTGGATTATCCTAATACACCCACCGTATAGTCTGGATTTGGCACCTTCTGATTTCCATCTGTTCAGGCCAATAAAAGCTGGACTGCGCGGGCGATGTTTTCCTAGCAATGATGCTATCATATTATAGTAGCTGTGAAACAGTGGGTCACTTCCTATGGTGCAAATTTTTACAAGTGCGGCATGCAGGCTCTTGTTCATCACTGGTGAAAATACGTAGCTAATGGTGGTGACTATGTTGAAAAATAGTGTTTTGTAGCTGAGAATTTGCTCTATCAAATAGTGTGATTGCGCTCTTTGTATCTGTTGTAGTTTCTATGGAAATAAATAGGAAGCATTGCTTTCAGAGCAGCCTACATAGATATCAGAATATACACGAAACAATTTCTTCTATCCTTTGAGAGCATTTACTGCTTCATTTAGTACTCATAGTGTTATAGGAAGTTATAACCACTGCTAGTTAAACAAGACTGAGTTTGCAGTACAGGAAAAAAAAAAAAAAAAAAAAAAAAGGAAAAGATAAAGACAAATCGTAGTACTGTAGTACTGTGGGCATTGTAAGCCCACATGTAAGCAGTACATGTAAGCCCCATGTAAGCAGTACAAACGTTGTTTGGATCACAACCGATGAAAAAATGTAATATTATAAACACAGGGCCAAGAAGTCAACTCAAAACTCTCTCATTAGAATAAGTGGTATGATGCAAAACACTGCAGACTTTACTGAAATTTGTTTGCAAGCTAGCTAAGGAAAATGATCATTTTCCCCAGGGCTCTAGCAATGCGCCATGTAAACAATTGGAAGCTGAAGTTATTTTCCCAGGGTAAAACTGTTTTGCCTGTGGGTGAGAACTATTATTTCTATTTCTGATACACCAACAGAATAACCAATTACTATTAAATTGGACAGGGGTTCTACAGTCTCCATATTACCTGCATCTGTTGATTTTCAATATTTTAGAGATTTTCTATTTTCTGAGCCCAAGTTATATCTAGTGGAAATATTTGTATTTGCCACTGCCTATGTGGAAATATGATTATCTTCCCTCCATGTGCATGGAGGGAAATCTGTTTTGTGAATATCACTGCCTCTACAAGCATCAGTACAGTCTGCAGCAATAGACATTCATGTACTTAAAAAGTGCACTACTTCAGTACCAGCAATGGCCCTTCACTGCAGCTATTTCAAGAAACAAAGTCAAGGTGATAGAAAGATTTAGCAACAAAATTAAAATTTGACTTTATACACTTCACTCAACACTTTCGTTATGAAATGTGTTTTAAAAACTGTAATTTAAAACTAAATTTAAAGGACCAAAAGAATGTCAAAGCAGTTAAAATCTATATCTGTTTACAAGTCTAAATATTTGCAGAACAATCAGTAGAAGAAGATTTTCTAGGCACATTAAATAAAAAAAAATAAAAAAAAAACCTTATAATACTAACAAATGTCAGTTAATGATCTTAATAACCTCTTTTGAAGCTGTGCTATAAGAGAGTCACTCATGACTACTGTTTTGGAACAGGCGTGTCCACAGTTCCTCAGTCACCAGTGGTTATTCAAATAGGTTTGTTGTGTTTTAGGTAACTCAAAAGGCATGTTTGGTATGGCCTGCAGAAAGAGAGGAAGATGCTGTTTTCTCATTATCAGAACTTTCCAGCAGGTTTAAGTTTCTGATCCACTTGGTCAAATCATTTACCAAATATTTTTATCCAAGGAATTGTTGGAACTCATGTTGCAGAAAATGTTTCCCCAGCTAGGCATGATCTGTGTAACTTCTAAATGGGTTTACTTTGTTTATGTGAGACTGTGAAACCTCAGCCAGTTAGAGCCTTCCCATCTGCTCAAAGATCCTCTGCTACCAAAGGTGGTTTTTATTAGCTCAGACTTGGAGACCTATCATGTCAAGCTGTTGGAGAAGTTATTCAGACTGTTTTGGCATCAAAAACATTTACAAAAACTAAGAGAAAAGAAAGATTTCTTCTGTAACAACTGTGTGCAGAATGGAGGAGTTTCTGATGTAGGTTTATATACAGATCACCAGATTTCAGAAGACTACTAAGGAATGACTTGCACCAGAAAGTATGCAAAAGTTTAATGCTGTGGGAGTAGGAAGTGAGCACTGAAAGCACGATTGTTGACAAGTTGGTATTCTACATCTTATTTTAAAAACAAATAAATAAATCCCTGTGTTTCCTGACAGTCTAAAAATCCAGATACTATACTCAATCAGATAACAGGCTTCTAGGCTAGCATCATATATTATTAGTTATACCCAGCAACCTATAATTACAGATAAGCAAAAACAAAAACCAAGCACCTGGCTCACAGGGAACAAGGTTATCGTGCTGATGGCTAGGACTGAAGGTTAACATTGAAGGTACTCCAGATATGTTTTCTGACTTTCCAGGTTTGTAGAAAGCAACGTTACCTCAGAAATTGCAATACAGAGTGTGTATTCACTTGGTGCAGAATGAGAAGAGCTTATCATGCTCAGTGCTACTGCACATTGCTTCTTGTATCATATGGGCAGAAATAGCATTCAAAAAAAAAAAAATCAAACCTTAAGAAAGTCGATTTAGTGATGAAGAGAAATATGACATGTTAAATTGCCCACGAGCTTACAAAACAAGCAGTCCAAAACAAATAGTGGAAGTACAAAACAAGCAGTTAATGTGTGCTAATCTTAGGTTTAAACATGATTAGCTTGTATGTAGAAACAATGCCTGTAATTTTTCGAAAGGTAGAATTAAGGTCCGTATTGTCTTCTACAACTGTTACTTTGTACACGTAAGATCCTTTTGTTATTTTATGGACTGTCATAAAACACCTCTTGTTTTGAAACCTTCTTATAAAGAAATCTCTTCTAATAAAGAAGGTACTTTTTGAAAGGTGGTGAGATGCTGGAACAGGTTGCCCAAGGAAGCGATGGGTGCCCCACCACTGGAATTATTCAAAGCAGAATTTGGTAGGGCTTCAAAGCTGCCTGCTCTAGTGAAAGAGGTCCCTGCACAGGGTAGAGGGTTTGGACTAGAGCTTTAAAAGTCCCTTCCAACCCAAACCGTTCCTTGGTTCTATTATTCTAAGATCAAGGATAATGTGAGCTTTGTTCTGTTAGCTACCTATGATGGAGTAACAGTTATTTTTACCTCAAATTCTTGAACTCGTGGCTTGATAATAAAGCATGATATTGCTGAATTCATAGTAATCCTAGATCCACCTGTTACAAAAAATTCTTGATTAGACCTTAGTATTACTTAATTGTCCATAACCATTAGTTTACCTTAATACTAGTTATAGAAATAAAGTACCTGGAAGGCACATATAATTGTTTTACTGCTATGCTTTTATAACAGTGTGAATTTATTTATTCACTTTTTCATTCTTTTATTTAAAAAGTGGGGTACAATGTAGTATTGGTGCTGGATGACAGTTCTGGTACTCATGTTTTGAAACAAACATTTAGCAGAGACCCTCTTGCTGAGATGATCTTGCCTAGTGTTTTGCCCTGAAACCTCCCTGTGCTGCAACCATAGAGGATTTCTTATATACAAAGAATACATTTGTCAAAGCCTGCATGTGTGAAAATAGCACTAGACAATGCTGGAAAGGGAACTATGTTATTTTAAACTTGTCTTTAAAAAAAGAAATGGCAGAGGGAAGAACCAGTAGCTACTATGTAACTCCATTCCTCTGAGCTTCCCAATGGAGACCTCCAGGAGCATTCTGCCTGAGCAATGTGAAAAAACAGAGCAGCTACCCAGGCAGACAGCAAAAAGCTACGAAAAATAGACATGAGTATAATTAAAAAAGAACCTGGAAAGTTACTGAAGGAGCTGTAAATGTATCACTATGTCTTGAACTGTAGTGACATATGACCACCTAACCTTAACCCCCTCACTATCTTGTCACCCTTGTTTTCAGCCAAATCAACAAGCTGTGATGACTTGCTGTGCATGAAGGAGGTTAAGAGGAAAGGGGATGTAGGGCATAGGACTTGGAGACAATTGATTTTAATGTTGACTTAAGCTGATGCAGAAATCACCTCAACCCTTTCTGTGGAAATTTTGTGAGAAATATCTCACAGGAAATCATTACTGCTCACTTCAGAGTGATGGATTTTGAAGACACACATAGATTGCTAAGCACATTGCATGTGTGTATGTGCTCCTGTTGAGTAGATTATCTTTCCAGTTGAAGTGAAAAGAAAGATTGCTAGCAAACTAGTCAATTGACATATAAGTTGTATCTTACATACCCTAATGACTACAAATGTAAGAGAAATTTAGCTCTTGAATTCTTGAGAATTCAAAGTGAAACATTTGTGTTTTGTGATATCTCCTACCTTCATGCGGATGGGGTATTTTCCTTCTTTTTAGCAATGTTATTTGATTTTTACAGAAGCTTAACTCTGTGAGGAGGCAGTAGAACACTAATTTGGTTATTAGTATGTGCATGAAGTGATCCCACTCCACTCATTCAGAAAATAGGAATTAAGGTGATTTGACAGCCCTCCAATTTTGCTTTCAATGCTATTGATCCCTTTCATCAAGGCAATGCTGTTCTGTGCTTGATCTTGCAAGAGGGACTGATGGCACACTTGCTCTAATCACATTTCATTGTACATTCAGTGCATGTAATAATAAATTTGACTATCCAGATCAATTTTGGCCCAATTTCCTCTCACAGGATGCAATTCAGTGATTGCTTTCTATTTTTCTTTTAAGGACCATAATTTGATCCATATAGGGTCCTTTTTTTTTTTTTTTTTTTTTTTTTTTTTTTTTTTTAATTCCCAAAATATTGACTTAAATAAGCTTCAGTGATATTCTATACTTTTATTTATAATCTGTTATGGAGAAAGACTAGGCTTGATCTTCATAGATCTGAGGTTTTTACATGCTATATTATGAGCTTTCAAAGCATAGTGTGTTTGTAGGGCCTTCTTGTGTTTAAATATGTTTACTTCCATAAAGTGTACTGTTCAATATAACAGGCAAATGAAAAGAACGTATTGCATAATTTTCCAAGCAATACTGCAGTGTATCTCATCTCAGTGTTTTCTATAATGACCTTATAACAGGATCATTATTTGACAGAAAATTTTGTAGATGAAGTTAATGTACTTTTTGTAATTTTTCCCATAGAAATTAGAAAAAGATCTGTTACATCAACTAGTTCATTCTCTGCTGTCTATTTTATTATACCTATTAATCAGTTCAAAAGGCCACTTTACTGTTTCAAATTTGTATTAGAGAAAAGGCAGTAGTGGAATTGCCTTTTAGAGGGGTTTATATTGAATGCCATCTAGTGAACACAGTAAAACTTTTAACTGACTTCTGGTGTGCTAAACAACAACAACAACAAAAAACCAACATCTGTAGACCTTTGGAAGTGAGGAGGGAGAATAATCAAAGGCAAAGGACTGTTACTTCTCCAGTAAGGTCTCAAGTTGATCTTTACAGAAGATAATGCAACTAATAACTCTGTGGATCTGGAAGAGCTGATCTTGGATTAAAGACCTAAGTTTTACAACTAAGCTTCATTTAGCATATGAGGAAATAACAGTTACACGATCCACAAATGCTTAGTAACTACATCCATTCATACAGTTGTTAAGTCCAATTAGTCATATGGATTGTACATACATGGGAAGAGAATCTCTTTGGGCAGCTGTTACTGCTGTATTGCATTACATCTGAAGACCTGTTAACTATGATTGAAAAGTTATGACTGTAACTGTAAAAAGTGATGTGCGCTAAGATTCACAAGAGTATGATCTGTAGTCTTGTTTTCCCTCAAATATAAGCCATCATGATATGAACAGAAAGTAAATAACAACGGAACCAGAAGACATGGTTCCCTAGTTTCAATCAGGCCTGACTAAGTTTCAAGCAAAATATGCTTATACAGCATAATGCCAAGCCTGTATAGAAACTATATGACATTTTGGAGGTGTTGTATAGCCTTCCGTAGAAAGGGGGGGGGGGGGGGGGGGGGGGGGGGTGTTCTATGTCTCAAGAATTCAAGAGCTAAATTTCTCTTACATTTGTAGTCATTAGGGTATGTAAGATACAACTTATATGTCAATTGACTAGTTTGCTAGCAATCTTTCTTTTCACTTCAACTGGAAAGATAATCTACTCAACAGGAGCACATACACACATGCAATGTGCTTAGCAATCTATGTGTGTCTTCAAAATCCATCACTCTGAAGTGAGCAGTAATGATTTCCTGTGAGATATTTCTCACAAAATTTCCACAGAAAGGGTTGAGGTGATTTCTGCATCAGCTTAAGTCAACATTAAAATCAATTGTCTCCAAGTCCTATGCCCTACATCCCCTTTCCTCTTAACCTCCTTCATGCACAGCAAGTCATCACAGCTTGTTGATTTGGCTGAAAACAAGGGTGACAAGATAGTGAGGGGGTTAAGGTTAGGTGGTCATATGTCACTACAGTTCAAGACATAGTGATACATTTAAGATAAATTAAATGTCAAATGTTACATAACAATGATAAAAGATATGATAATATACAATTCAAAACTTCATCATGGATTTTGTTTTTATTTTCTTCCTTTCCTATAGGAGAGTATTTGTAAGAAATTCCTTTGAGTATTAACCTTCTTTATTTCATCCAATGACTTTATTTCTAATGAAGCAATTAATTTGATTTAGTCTACTGGCTTGAAAACAGAGTTGCATAACTAAATGAAAGTATTTTAAGCATATGTTTTAAATATGTAGGTAAGAAATGATTTGAAATTAAATTGCTGAGAAAATCTTATTTTCACTGTCAATTTTTCTTCTGAAATAAACTTGGATTATTTTTTTTTTCTAGAAATAAAACAGTTCTTGCATCAGATGCTTTTGAAATTAAAATTATAATCAAGAAGACCTTCTAGAATATGTATACCTACTCTTACATATGAGTTAGGATTTTATAAAGTATTGTCACAACTATAGGAACTTAAAATATCCATAATTTTCTGTCCTGAAAAGATAAGGAAAAAAATATGATTTATAAATAACACACTTTAAGAAATAATATCTTTTTTTTTTTTTTTTCTTTATGTCTGGAGATAAACTGCACAAATTTTATAAAGCTCTTAGATTTTGGAGGAGTGAAAAATTCATTTTAGGAAAACTTGGGCCTGTTCTCTGATGTTGTAGTACCCGTATTTCATATGTTTAAAAAAAAAAAAAAAAAGAAGAAGTAAATAAGTGCCAGTATTAGCAGCAGCAGCTTAGGGTTTTGCAGTGCTACATGTCTGGAAAAGCGTGCTTATTTTGACAGAATACTTAACAGTATTCACTAAGCTACAATGAAAGCTATAAGCTATAATGAAACAAGCTTGGCAAGTTGTCTGAGGATGAGCTTCCTTCTCTGGGCTTAACTCTATTTCAGTGTTCCCATTTATCTCTCTTGTGAGTGCAGGCACCCTTCATGGTCTGACAGATATTCTGTCCCTGCCAGGTAGCTGTTGCTTTTAGGCTTTAACTGCCAAAACAATTCAGAGATCAATGTGAAAACATCCATAAATTATAGTACAACCTCTCCACTTTCACAGAAAATGTAAGATCTTTGGTATGTTTAAACGCTGTAAAACGTCTTAATTTGTTCAGACACTGGCACAGTTATTAATACAGTCAGATGCAGACTACACAGAGAACAAGCATCTAAATTAGCTTTGAGGGGATTTAATACAAGAAGCTAGCAAAATATTCCAAGAGAATAAATTAGTGTGACATTTTACTATGATTTTAAAGAGAGATCACCAAATGTATATCTTAAACATCGGTCTCAAAAACCTGCAAAAGAAATCTGATATCAAATGATTAAGCAGGGGAAAGCTGAATGGAAAACTACTCCTGTGAGGCTCGTAGACTTCGTAAGGTAAGACAACACTTGTCACCCTGAATAAGCCATTAAATGCATTGTTTTTCCAAGTCTTTAATTACAGTTGGCATTCCCGAGTCTATTGCTAGAGGCAGCTGTCCTGCTGAAGAAGAATAACCTTTGTGACACTGAAGAAAGAGAAATCCACAGCAGGGACCCTAGCCAAGTTTCCAAAGTGCTTCTAAAACTCATTGCTGGCAGAAATAAACTTCTTAATTTTGTGTAATCTAAACATCTAGGACCAGCCACAACAAATAATCACGATTTGTCATAACACCTTTCTGAATCCAAAACGTCCATGGACTTCTGTCACTGGCACCTAGTAGCTTTTCAAACCTCTGCAAAATGGACCTACTAGGCCTCAAATGAAAATTTCCTAATAAGGTCGTAACACATATCCAAGTGAACAATATTAACAGTTCCCCAAAGAGTATTATCTGATTACTGCAATACACACTGTCATTATAAAAGATCTTAATGTCCTTTCAGCCCCTTGAGATGTGATTGAGCCTAGGCTGATTTAATAGGTTGCTGCTACTAAAAATAAAAGGGTTGGTTTCCCAATTACTTCTATCTCTCCAGCTCTTCCTCCAGCATATGCTTGAATCTTCCTTGGTTTATTCTTCTGCACCCACAACTCCTGCTAGCTTTGCTGCTGGCTTTTGGCAGTTTGATAAGCTACTTTGTCTCCCTGAACAGCAGAAAACATCTTTTTGACAGTACTGTACAATTAAATATGCTAGATCTAATTTGAATTTTTGTGGTTAAGCGTCTTCTGTGGTTGAAACTTGTCAGTTTCCTTCAAAGACTGAATTTGTTCGTTCTCACACAAATTAATACCATAAGTGACTTGCTTACCACCTCATGTGCACTCATACAACAGCTGCAGTCTTCAGAGCCAGCAATGCAACTGTGTACCATCTGTAATTTGTATAAGATTATGCAGAATCTTAGGGCTGTAATGTGAAAATGCCTTGTTCTGATATGTCAAAGCCATTGCCTTTTCAAATACTCTCTGCATCAGAAGGTACAAGCTGGACCTAGCCTGGTCAAACAAAAGCATGACATCCAGCTGCTGCTTCTCTATGAGTACACCCTTATCCACTCTACCAAAAAAGCCAGCTACTGTTGAGGTCAGAGGAGAGTTCATACCTCTTCTGTGAGGGAGTTCAGTAAATAGGTGAACAGCGGAGAGGAGGGACATGAGGTCTGTGGGGATTCCAGAAAGGAAGGGCATAAAAAAGCTGTCATAGGAGCATTGGTAGAAAAACTCTGTGAATTCAGCTTGTGGCTCTGATTTGAGTCCCATATTAAGTGGGTTGAATAGGTGATACTGGCTAATGATTACAATAGAAAGGTGAAAAAAGCAACCTTCTGGGTTTTAGTCCAGAACTAAGCATAGTTTCCTTTCCTTTTTCATTTGTCTTAATAGACACAAGAAGATATTTTAAATGTAATGTTTCTATTTTCTCATTTTATTTAAAGAAAATAATGAAACCTTATTTTTGTTTTGCTTTCAACCCAGTTTATGTTAAGCCCGAGTGTTTAGATTAGCCAAGGTGTATCTGCATGTTGACCCTTACAAAGGAATTTTGAGGAGCCTTTAAGCAACGCCCAACATCTCAATGCCTTTATTTGGAATGTCAAAACAAATGGCTTCCGTTAATTTGTACTGTCCAATTTGGAAAGTTAAAAGAAAGGCGTGTATATGAAAGGTGTTCAGTATCAGTAAGTTTTCTGACTTAATTCTTGTCAAGATGTTTCTGAGAATGTTTCATTCCTGCTAGCAGACTGCTGACCCAGGTTAAGGTTGCTGCATAAAGTGACAGTGTGATTCTGCTTGTGCTTGTAGCAGCCAAACTAAAATCTGGTACAGCTCACTGGTCTGTAGGGTCAGGCTCTCCTTCACGCAGACTAGGACTCAGTGTACAGCCCCTTCCCTTGCACCGGCAAACTGCATCTCTTTTCACTGTAATGGCTCTGAAATGCCGTTTAATCATGCATTGCTAAACTTCACAGTTAGCTAAATGCTGAGAGAAGTGAGTGGAGTTTTCCAAAACTAGAATGTTTCAAGGCCAAAAGAGAAAAAGAAAGTATCTCATTACCTTGTTGAGTATTTTAGTGTAATCTGTAGGAAGAATACATTTTGAAGGCCAATTCACAAGAAGCAGGACAAACAGCAGTCAGAATTGTGAGGGATTTTATAGTCAGACTCCCACACATTGTTCATTTTAAATGAGTAATGTTTCACTGAAGGTTGAAGCTTTATTTTGTCAAGTACTATTGTAGCAAAATTAGTTGATACAATGCATTTTAGTACAATCCTTAATCTATAAGAATATCTATCTTCGTCTCTTGCTCTTTTTTTTTCTTTTCTTTTTTTTTAACACCATACTTAATTTTAGATCCATGACCTATGATCTTTAATAGACTTTCTGACAATAATGATTAGGATAGTGGATATTCAGTATCAAATTATCAATAACCTCCTTCTCTGAAATTACACTAATGAATCATCATCTAATAGGGATATTCTACTTAAAACATAGATCATTAACTGACTCACATTTAACACAATAAAAACCTCAATTTTCCTTCCTGACATTCTTCCAGGAAATTATATATATATATATATATATATATATATATATATATACACTGTTCATATATTTTTTTTTAATCTGTGGGGTTTGGGCTTGATTTGTTGGTTTTGTTTATTTTTTGAAAGCTACAACTGAAAATTCTTTTATTTCATCCATGCACTATCTTGGAATAGAAATCTTCATATGACACATTTAAAATATAACTTAAATAATGAAATAAATAATGAAACCTCTCATAATGGCCTCTGCCTGGAAATGCATAAGATCTGTAAGATTCTCATTATATTCTGGGAACAAATGGACCCTAAGATTTCATCGAACACCTTGATTTAAAAAGTGTGACTAAGATAGGCTCCTTAAGGATTATTGACGATTAATTTAGCATTTGATATTAACTATCTATATCCAAATCAGAAGTAACCAAGCAGCGCTTCACTCTAAGAAGTTTTCAAAGAAAGAAGAGATTTCACCACTGAAATGTCTGTTGTTATGAACATCTCAATTAAAATATTTTAATAGTCTTGACCTTGAAATGTAATCAAAATTGTAAGAAAATATTCTGCTTTGAGTGCTGAATGAAATACTTACAAACCCATTTTAATTTCATTGTCTTCACAACTATCAGATTTGAGAAAGTTTCATTTTAAACAAATTTATTCTCTGCTTCAAACCTGCATAGGGTGCATACTGGGAATAATAAATTTCTGCATATAAAGATCAAGATAAGCACATTCCCATCTGACATTCTCTCAAACCTTTAATCTGTTCAAGCAAGACAACATCTGTAGAAATTCTGGGCACCCAGACATAGGGAGCAGAACTGTGCCTGCAAATCTCATATGCTTTTACCAGACCAGGCTCACTCTTGTTTGACCCAGCATTTATTTCTGCATGTTCTGCAGGGCTGTATGTCAACATCCTTTCTTTGAAAATTTCTCAATGTATCACCACTTCCTTTATGGCTAGGAATTTAATTGGTACCACAACATAATTACTGTCAGTTGCCACCCATTTTGTATTTCCCATTGAAGTACTGTTTCTAAAATATGTCATGTGGCAAGCACGGAGTCAAGCAGAACAAAGGAAGAGAACGGATGCACTCATGGCTGCTTCTGCTGCTAGTGATTCCCTGTCATAAAAATTCCTCTAAGAAATCCACCAAAATTCTTGGATGATGATTCATCAATGTTATTGCAAGGAAGGAGGTTATTGATGATCTTGCTGTCCTCATATACTTGCCCTTGCTCCCAGGAAAGAAGCTGCAAGGAGGGAAATTTAGCAGTTTCTTCTGTCAGGAGACTGGGGGCAGACCCTCTGTAGGGTGGCCCAACTACTAAATCTTCCTCAAAATGAATTAATTTGTTCCTGTTAGTAGCTAGAAAGATTCACAAAGCCCTAATTGAAACCATATTCAGTGTACCATATGTTATCTTTCTTTAGGTTTGGAGAAGAAGAGTCTCTAGGACTGTATCAGAAAGAAATACCTAGGTAGAAACTTTAGAAGAATATTTTTCTTTCTCATGCCATGCTCAGTGTCAGTTTTATGCTACGTCCTCAGCATTGCAAAGAAGTATGTAGCCCCAGAAAATGGAAACCTTTCTGTGAATCAGTTTTCTTTTAAAAACTTCCATAGAAACCACAACTTTAAAACAAGATATTCTCAAGTAGCATATTGAAAAGTACAAAGATAACAGTTTATTCTCCAAGCCATATGGAAGCATTTTCAGTCCATCTATGCAGTTGAGGATGGGAAGTCATGTAAAAGACTCCAACAGGCTAAGTAAAACAAACTAAATCCCTTGCACTTCAGTATTATTAAAGAATACTTGAAGCTAGCTCACCAGTTTGAAATGTAAAGGTGGACTGCATGCTGGCATAGGTAATAAATGGAATAGTGCATTTTATGAATGATTAGATTAATAATGTGATAGCTAACTTCATAAGGCTTACCAGCAACATGTAAGGGGATACTTGTCCCAGACATTGAACCAAGTCAACAATGTCAACTTCATTATTTTATCACTATTTATGTTATTGGAGGAAGCCTTTCTTAAATCTATATTTACTGAGAAATTATTTGGTTTTAACTAGAAAGGTACTTATGTTTTCTCTTAATTTTATCGCAGTGTGTAAGAGGGTAAAATCTGTGGGCTTGGTTAGGGAATCTGAAAGGGTGGAAACCATCTTCAGCATATTGGTTTTGTTTAAATAGCACTTTGCCCTAGTTAAAAAAAAAAAAAAAAAAAAAAAAAGTCTAAATTGCTGCATTTGCTTCATATTGCCTGCAGTTAAACAATATATGCAGTAAAAACATTCTTTTTCACTGTAGTTTCTGGTCTGAAAATTCAACACTATATAAATTGAACAAATAGAAGGGAACAATTTCACTACTCTGTTTTGCACCTTCCTTCCCACCAAGGGACTGCCAAACAAAATTTTTCCTCCTGAATCCAAGTTTCATCTATCAACCACAATAGATTTTAACTTCATCTCATCTCCAGTTTTGGTCTCATATGGGACTCCTTTGATACTAAAGATTAATCTCATTTAGTTTCGGGGGTTTTTTTGTTTGTTTGTTTCAGAGTTAGACAAATATTTAATTTCATGTTAAGCAAAAATGTAAGTTAGTCAAAGTAGAAGGAGAAAGGTAATGAAAATACAATGAAAAATTCCCACATGTTCACTTAATAATAATTCTTCTTCTTTTTTTTTTTTTTTAATTTGTCTACATCCTGAGTATAATTTTAAATAGGTTAGAAATAGCTTTAACTAAAAACCTGAAAAGCCAAATTGCACAGCCATTGTCAAACACATACAGTACTCCTGAGAGATGTGTAAATGTGTGCACAGCTGCACAATACCATATGTGTGTGTATAATCAGTAGATATCTGTACATGTGTGTATGCGCATGTGAATATTTTATAACCACATTGGTAGGTATGGAAAAAAACTAGAATATGAATTAGACTTTTCCTAGCTCTCTTTGTACTGGCTGAACAACTCTGTGGTTTGGATTAGAAGTGGAATAAAACAGCTTGGTTCTTGTCTTAGAAACAAGTGAATTAACATTGAGTCTTAAATTAAAGTAGGTCCAGAGTAGCTTTTTCCAAATTGCAGTCTGCCTACGAGACAGATTGCTACTGAACATGCCAAGCTGACCTCATTCTCTTTTATGCTGTATAAACTTAAATATCCTGATTCTATAGCAGAAGTCCTAGTCTAGATGAAGGATTATATCTTTCCAAGATATCAGCTTTGCATAATACAAGCTGATAGGGTATTTTTCTCTATTAGTCTTCAAATAATTGTAAAATACACCCAACATTGTTCTTCTGCCCTTCTTTTCCATCATTTTACCTTCAATTTCCTGTTGCATGTCATTGTGATTCTTGTTTATTGTTTTAGAAATGTGATGCTTCTTGAAGCAACATTGTTTGCCAATCCATGTTCTTCTTTGCTATACTCATTTCTCCATTCTCAATACATGGCTTATTCTTCCCATCCATGTAGATCTTTAATAGGCTGTTTAATTCACTCTCTGGAGACCTCCTTTAGAAGCAAGAGAAGATCTAACATAGGGCAGTAACAGCCTGCTTTAAGAAGCTTGCTACTAATAGGAGATAGCTCTCAATCTGTAGACCATAGGATGTGGCTAGGCAACAGGCACATGGAGAATTTCTTGGCAAAAAGTGAGCTGATTAAATCCAGGAGCAAGGGCATGTTAACAACCACTTCTGTTGGCTGGAGTGTGAGCAGTCATTCCAGCCACCACACACTGCATTTGCTCCAGCAGAGCGCTGAATTAATTTCTGAAAAGGTAGACCTAGATATCAGAGTGCTGAAATAATAAATCTTCTGTTGGAAGATTGATTTATTTTGAGCTTGAAAATATAATAGATTTTCTTCTAAACTGATGTTTATCTGAATTAAATTAGCAACTTCTGTGAAACTTATTAATGAATATCAGATTATGAACCTTTAATGTTATGCTTTAGAAATCTATGAACAGCTAAACATAATCCTTGGAATAAGATATTATCCAAGGAATATAAACATAATCGAAGGAATATTCTATCATTGATTTTAAGAGGAATATAATGAGAAATGTAATTATTTTTAAAAACATTCATTTCTGTTCTTCAAGTGCTTACAGTTTTATTGGAATGAAAATAATTATGTCTTTCAAAACATAACAAGGACAAATAGAGGAAAGTAAATTTCATTAAACCACCTCTATTGTAGGCTAAAAAAATACATCCTCAAAAGAATACTGGCAAAACGTGTTACTCACTTCTAAAATGGCAAAATGAATGTTTGTTTTTGAGCTGTATCTCAATAGACCACAGAATCATAGAATCATTAAGGCTGGAAAAGATTTCTAAGATCATCTAGTCCAACCGTCTGCCTACCACCAATATTGCCCACTGAAACATGTCCCTAAATACCACATGTATTACATCCTTTTCTTAAACAGCATTTAAGTCAGTAATCTTGAGGTAAGAAATGTGGTTTCTAGGTAGGATCATGTTAAAATTAATCATCCCTTCTCTTTCTTCTGTGGAGATATTTAAGATTTATTTCTGTAGTACATAAATTGCTTTGAAAGCAATGCCTCCTATTTATTTCCATGGAAATTATAAGAAACAAAGAACGCAATACCACTATTTGATAGAAAAAATTCTCAGCTACAGAACACTGTTTTTCAATATAGTTGATGAACAAAAGCCTGCATGCCACTCTTGTAAAAATCTGCATGGCCATCCAGAATGTGGCTTGTCTTCCATGTCATTGTTGCCACTGAGGCACCACCACCGCCTCACTGTGCTCACATCCACTGTTTGGTCTCCATAAACATCAGCAATGGGCACCATTCTTTCCTCATGGAAGAACTGAATTTCACCCCTCTGCTTCATATGCACTTCCATTGTCTGATGTGGGTCAGACACCATCTTGTCAGACTGCTCCTCTGCTTCCATCTGTCACACAGCAACAAAATGTAATGGGATATTGGCAAGAAGTTTCAGCCTCTACTGCCATACCACCAACATCCGCCTCTGACATCGTGGGCTGACATAATAAAATTAGAGATGTAATTTTTGGAACAGGAGCTGTTCAACTGATGTGCTTGAACTTAAACATTTGCTGAACTGTTTCTGTGGGTAGGGCTAATGTCGTACTGTATTCACCTCAGGTTCTGCGTAATGAAGAATGTTTCATCTTGTGAAAATTCAGCTGTGCTTTCAGGTAGGGTTTGTTTCTGTAGTATTTACAGTAAATTGTTTCTGTTCTATCTAGCTAGCAATTAGCTTGTTAATCTACTCAGAGCTTTGTTATGGTTAGTGCTTTAGCAGTCATCCATACTAATGTGTACGTCTCAATGTCTCTGTACATTTTGGTGATGCTCAGCAGGGCTGGTACCTTCCCCTCCAAACACAGCTATAACTCCCATCTTTTCTCATTTCACTGTGTCTCAAAATGCAGCGTCACAGCCAGTGTAGCGCCAGCTGCATAACTGAGTCAGGTGCTTTCAGGAACTTGTCACTAATATTAGATCATTATCACAGAATCACAGAATTGTAAAGGTTGGAAGGGACCTCCAGAGATCATCGAGTCCAACCCCCCTGCCAAAGCAGGTTCCCTACACCAGGTCACACAGGTAGGCATCCAGGAGCGTCTTGAAAATCTCCAGAGAAGGAGACTCCACAACCTCCCTGGGCAGCCTGGTCCAGTGCTCTGTCACCCTCACTGTAAAGAAGTTCTTGTGCACATTTGTGTGGAACTTCCTATGCTCCAGTTTCTGACCGTTTCCCCTTGTCCTGTCTCCACACACTGCTGAAAAGAGTCTGGCCTCGCCACTTTCCCCCCACAGCTTAGATATTTATAGACCTGTATCAGGTCCCCTCTCAGTCTTCTTTTCTCAAGGCTAAACAAACCCAGTTCACTTAGCCTTTCTTCATAGGGGAGATGATCCAGGCCCTTCACCATCTTTGTGGCCCTCCGCTGGACTCTTTCCAAGAGATCCCTGTCTTTTTTGTACTGGGGAGCCCAGAACTGGACACAGTACTCCAGATGAGGCCTTACCAGGGCAGAGTAGAGGGGGAGGATCACCTCCCTCAACCTGCTGGCCACGCTCTTTTTAATGCACCCCAGTATGCCATTGGCCCTTTTGGCCACGAGGGCACACTGCTGGCTCATGGCCAACCTGTCGTCCACCAGGACACCCAGGTCCCTCTCTGCAGAGCTCCCCTCCAGCAGGTCATCCCCCAACCTGTACTGGTGCATGCAATTATTCCTCCCTAGGGGCAAGACTCTACACTTGCTTTTGTTAAACCTCATCTGGTTTCTTACCACGCAGCTCTTCAGCCTGTCCAGGTCTTGCTGAATGGCAGCACAGCCTTCAGGTGTGTCAGCCAATCCTCCCAACTTTGTATCATCAGCAAACTTGCTGAGGGTGGACACTATCCCCTCGTCAAGATCATTGATGAAGATGTTGAACAAGACCGGACCCAGCACTGACCCCTGGGGAACACCGCTAGTTACAGGTCTTCAACCAGACTCTGCACCGCCAACAATGACCTTCTGCACTCTGCCAGTCAGCCAGTTCTCAACCCACCTCACTGTCCACTCATCTATCCCACACTTCCTCAGCTTTGTTATAAGGATGCCGTGGGAAACAGTATCAAATGCCTTGCTGAAATCAAGGTAAACTACATCCACTGCTCATCACTGCTCATTATTCACAAAGTTTATGACGAATAGCTTAAAACAGCCTCTATTCCTTTGACCTGAAGCTGCAGCCACTCCTGATAACAGACAAAATATTTTCTTTTTCTGTGAAATGAATTTTTTTTTCTATTCCTCCAGTGCACACCCTTTGACACAAGAGTCAACTACTAGATAACGAAAATATGCAAGCAAGAGCACCTGTACAGCAGATAAGGAGAGCTTTGGGTGTTCGGCTGCTGGTTTGTTTCCAAAGCAAACTGGCAGGTTGATTGAGCTGGGGTGAATTAGAAGAACAATCTGTTATGGAAAGTGGACACCACATAATTAAAAACATTTTTTCCCTGCGCCACCTCTTCTCAAACATGTATTTCTTCATTTAAGTTTCATGCTCCGTATCTGATTTGAGTGAGAAATGTTTGGTCCACCTGGTGCTGTCAGTTGCAAGTAATGTCTGTTTACTATGTGCGCTAAATTAGGCACTTAGCTGTTTGAACACATTTGTGCAGATAGCCAAGCAAAATTTTATTGGAATACCTAGGTAGCTCTAAAAGGTCTTGGTTTACTTGAATTAAGGTTGTTGTGAGTCTATGTAACCATAATCCAGCATCTGCTGATATGCAAGTCTCTTGAAAAAAAAACTGTGTTGTGGATTGGAGAGCTATTAGAGGAATGTTTATGGGAAATCATAAAGCAAAGCTTGTAGAAACCCCCTTAAGTGCTCGCCTCTAAGGCTTCTGGCCTCAGTTGTTATAGACTGGGAACTGCTCAAATTAAACTACAGGCAGCTTTAACTAACTGAAACCTCATGTAAGAAATCTGCAAGCATTTAAGAGCAGGTAATAAGGCTAAAGATAGGTTAGTCTGGTTGTGTTAATCGCTTCTAGCTTAAAAGTTGCTTGTTAGAGTCAGCTGGTGCCAGAGCTAGAGAGACACATGATGTGGAGGAGGATGAAACCAAATGCAACACTATTCTGAAGAAACGCTCTGGGCCAGATTTGCTGCTGTCACAAGTGGCAGCTTTCCATTCGTGTCAACTCCCTTAGAAAGTGGGGGAAGAAAGAGTCTGTTTCAAGACACTTGACAAGATTAAGCAAAATCTGTCATGACACAAAGTTCATTGGTTTTATATTACAATAATCAAAGCTATTATATTTATATCTTCTAACTAACTTAAAATATATTCCTTTTAAAACTTTAAAGTGCCTGAAGACTTAAACACAAAAGCACAGTATTTCTAATTCCACTCTGAAAGCAGGAAAGATAGCTCTCTAATAATTAAGCATTTCAGAAATTAACCAGTAATATAACTTTAATTATGTGGTTAATTTTTAAATAGAGCAGATGTGTTCTGACATTTACTGGAACCATTGTACTTTTGCAGAGCATTTAGATATTAATAGAAATTTGCTTATGATTTGCACATGCATGTGCCAACAACATTTCTGTATTTCTAAAGAAAGCAAATCACACCTGAATTTCAGCATATGCTGCTTTAATTTTTTTCTCCTACTTTGAGTTTTATGATTTTTATTTAAAGACTTCCAGGAGGTCTTTAAATATTTCAGTGTTTTTAATGAATTTCCCCCAGAAAGAAAAAGAAAATTCTGGAGAGGCAGGAAGGTGGTCTTGCCAGAGTCAGACCCTTGTGAACAACACAGCTCCTCATCTGAGTTCACAGCCAGTCAGTGTTGTTGGGGCTGAATTTTGTCCTTCCTTACAGCTATAAGCAGAACAGAATACCTTTGTGTTTCTCTTGTGTAACAAAGGTTGGATCTGGACACTGAAACCACCAGAAGATGTTGCTGAAACAGAAGCTCCAGACTCTCTGAACACAATGTAGACTCAGAAGCCAGCTTTAAAAAAAAAAAAAAAAAAAAAAAAAAAAAAAAAAAAAAAAAAAGGGGATCTGTTATAGAATCCAAGAAAAGCAGTGATCAGTCATGAATAAACAATAGTTAAATGGTCAGTGATCCAACAAACAGTGAGACCAGTCGGTGGCAGTGCTCTTATCTGGTATACTGATATCTCCACTGACTTTTGCTCCTAAAATCTTCAAAGATTCTCATTCCTCCCTTGACACCTTTCCTTGATGCCTCTTCACATAACACATATTTTACAGCTAAGGACTCTTTTTTTTCCTTTCTTGTTGTTAAAATAAATTGCTTCCCAAGTTCCTCCTTGTGAATACGAAAATTAATTTTAGTTGTTTCAGGACTGTAATATTTTCCCTCTAAATACTGTTTCCTAGACTAAACAAAACCAATCATTCAGCCTTTTTATGTGTCACGTTTTCTAAACATTGTATCATTTTTATTGCTGTTCTCTGGACTATCTCCAGTTTGCATAGAGCACTGCTGAAAACTAAACACAGCTCTCTAGTTGAGGTCTCACCAATGGAATAACCACTTATGTATCTTCCCCAAAACACTCCTATGAATATATGTCCACATTATATTTTTCTTTTCTAAAAACAGTATTTGTTACATTCACAATTACTGAATTCCACCTTATTGATTTCACTTATCCATGCAGATTGTGACCTAGGAATATCCACAAGTCTTGCCATTTTAAGTGAAAATATAGAATAGTGTGATTCTAGGACATATATCTGTGTAATTTCGGTTGAATTTCCTTCCAGTTTTCCAAGAAATAATAAGAAAACCTCTCAAAATAGGATATTTACTTCAAAGTTCAATTATTTTTCTAATTCACTATCCTTAAAAACATGGAAATTTCCAACAAGATTTTTATTCACAAAATGAATGATTGATACCTCATCCAATGCTCACTTTTTGTGAAATTATTGTATTTTGTGAGTTATAATTCCTTGGCTTTTTCAGTGTTGCTTCCCCAGATAAGACTCAGAATATTTGAGCGGATTTTAAAACTTCATATACCACTGCCTTCTATGCCTACGGGATTTTAGGATTAATAAGAGTATGTGTGATTAGCAGTGTAGGACGTACGCAGTTTCTTGGTTTAGAAAACTTGATAGACTGTAATCTGAGCTGGTCTGATGATTATTTTCACTACTGTGTCAAACAGATTGAGCTCTTAGACTTCATACCTCATCAGATTAGTGTTGGGCTATAGATCTTCTCACTCTTGGGTTGGACAATTCAGATCTGACTCAAATATATAATGACTAATACTTACTGTGCTGAAGCTTCAATAGAAATTAGTTTTCTTCTTATGAGCTTGGACATTCCTGAAATAGCTTTAAAAGTAACTTCCTACACAGTCCACAGAAAGTCAAGCATTCTCCTCCAGCTGTATGGTGTAATTGGTTAGAGCTAGCCATTCTTTTCTTCTGATCTTGAAAATTTTGATCCTGCTACATAGATTATAGCAGGCTTAGTGCTGAGGGATTGGTATTTTATCATCTCCTCTTTCTCAAATAAGGCAACATGGCAAATGAAAGAACTGTTCTGTGCAATCAAAGAATCACAGAATTGTAGTATCATAGAATGGCTTGGGCTAGAAGAGACCTTAAGGCTCATCAAAATCCAACTTCCCCTGTCATAGGCAGGGCTGCCACCCACCATCTCAGTCTGCCCAGGGCCTCATCTGACCTGGCCTTGAATTCCTCCAAGGAATTCCATAACTCCATTGGGCAGCCTGTGCCAGTGCCTCACCTCCCTCTGAGTAAAAAATTTCCTCCTAATATCTAATCTAAATCTCCCCTCTTTTAGTTTAAAACCTTTCCCCTTTTTCTGTCACTATCAGACTATATTAAAAAATTGGTCTCCTTCCTGTTTGTAAGCTACCTGAAATACTAGAAGGTTGAAATGAAGTCTCCTCAGTGCTCTCTCTTCTTCAGGATGAATATGCTCCGCTTCTTCATGGGAGAGTAGCTTCTGCCCTCTGATTTTCTTTTGTGGCCCTCCTCTGGACCCTCTCCTTTAGTAGAACATTAGACCATGAATTTAAGAGAGGTATTTCATCACATTACTGTCCAATCTTCACTTTTGTTTTAGTTTTGCCGTTCCCTTGGCAGCAGTCATTTGCATTATACTAAATGCAGAGAGATCCAGAGGTCCTTGTTATCTGATGAAGATCCGGATTAAAGGATTTTGGCCTAGAAAGTAGAAATGAAAGGTTCATTTTTGCTTCCATTTTTTTTGTATCTCCTTAAGCCTAATTTTGTCAACAGCATTTTGGCTTCCTTTTCTCTTTCATAAATTACAACAAAAAAATGACCTTCACTCCCAGTAGTTGAGGCTCCTGATAGTCAGCAACAAGCAGAATTATCCAAAATCGTCTAGGACAACAAAGTATGAAGAAGTCTTTGCGCTTCTAGAATCTGTCTGGCATTCTTACATATGTATAGGGGGGTTGTGGAGTCTCCTTCTCTGGAGATATTCAAGACCCGCCTGGACGCCTACCTGTGCGACCTGGTGTAGGGAACCTGCTTTGGCAGGGGGGTTGGACTCGATGATCTCTGGAGGTCCCTTCCAACCCCTACAATTCTGTGATTCTGTGATTGTTAATCTCTCCTGTTTGTGGATAACATGTGAAATGGACTACTGACCATAATAAAATGTTTCAATCTTCATTATTTTTGAATGTTATTATATCATTATATCATCATATCTTTGCTCTCTATAACTTCCTGAAGGGAGGTTGTAGTGAGCTGGGGGTCGGCCTCTTCTCTTGTGTCATTAGTGATAGGACTAGAGGGAATGGTTTCAAGCTGTGGCAGGGGAGATTCAGGCTGGACATTAGGAAATATTACTTCTCAGAAAGGGTGGTCAGGCACTGGAATGGACTGCCCAGGGAAGTGGTGGAGTCACTGACCCTGAGGGTGTTCAAGAAAAGATTGGATTTTGTGATGAGGGACGTGGTTTAGTGGGAGCTATTGGTGATAGGTGAACGGTTGGACTGGATGATCTTGTAGGTCTTTTCCAACCTTGGTGATTCTATGATTCACCTTTTTTTTGTTCTGGGCTTGGTTTTGTAACTAAAGGCATCTTTATTGAATTGCTTTGTGAAAGCGATTCCATCCTACACCAACAAATGATGTGTAATAAGAATATTTGGTCTCCTAAGAGCGTAACTTGTGATAGAACACCAAATAAGAAAAACGTCAAAAAAAGCATGACTAGAACCTATGCAGCTCAGAAGTATGCCAAAATCAAAAGACTGTGTATTCAAAACAGAAAAACTTCAGAGTGATTGGTGAATTAGTATGCTCTCTGTAATGAGGTCAGAAATTTCAGTAGACGTTTGAGTAGATCATAATATTTTTCTTCATGGCTTGATCTGTCAGAACATGACAGATATTCTCAAAATGGCTGTTGGCAGTTCTTATTTTCATTGAAAAAAGGGCTTCTTTTAAAAATGAATGTGTTTACCCGGAGTTTCAACCCAGCAGTACAAGAAGGAGATTTGAAGATGACTTTTTTTTTTTTTTTTTTTTTTTTTTTTGCCAGGAGACTGCCTACCTTGGGAGTTTGTAGACTCTGGCAAGGAACCTGAAAGACACATCAGTGATACCCACCCCCCAAGATGAAAATCAGCTGTTATTACTTTGATTGCTTTGTTCTGCTCACACTTACCCATGACTCTTTCCTTCTCACAAACTCACTTACAAAGCTTACTGAATTTCAAGCTAGGTTTAAGTTACTTGTATGGTTTTTCCCAATATTTACTAACTTTTTAAGCTGTTCATTGTTTGAACAGTGCTCACTCCTTGTCTTTCTGTTTTTCTCTGCTTTATTTCCACTGTGCAGTCTTGAAACGTTGAATCTGAGGCAGTCATTTTAGTGGCCAGATAGATGTCAGAAACATGAGAGTTTTAACTTTTCTCCAGCATGAAACCAAATGAAATGCTTGACTGTAATGAAAAGGCCACATTATTCAAATGCAATCTTTTGCAATGACAGCAACAGGATAAAGAAATCTAGTTGGGATTTCTATTTGGCATAGCGTAAGAGGATTGTAGAAATTAATGACACTGAGTTAACAGGTTATAGCAAAGACTTACTGCAATGCTTTGAAAAACTACCTTGCTATTAAATATATTGCTGCTTTCTACTCCTGTAGGGGCTACAGCAGTTGAGGTGTCTCCATTACTTGGCTCCAAGGACCTCTCCTGTCACCTTGTTACTGCCACAGGTTTTTCTCCATCCCTCTAGGGAGGCTACAAGCAGCAAAGGAGGTCTGGATCAGTGCGTAGTGATTTTTCTCTGCTGCTCATTTTTCACTCTTTTTCAGTGTGGTCTTATCCACAGGCAGCGGTCCTTACAGACAAATACCTGCTCTGGCCTGGCTCCTTCAGAGGCTGAAGTCCCTTCAGGAATGAGCTTCCTTGCACCTGGAGCACCTGCTATTTATTACCTTGTTCCCTCTGTTGTTCCCTCCCTGTTCAGTACAGCATTTTCTGCCCTCCCCAGGCTGTCCTCAGGCGAGCTGCTGGAACATGCTGTGGCCAACACGGTGCAGGCTGGCCTTGCCTCACACTGCAAGCCCCACAGCGTCCTTACACCAAACGGGCACCTGCATTCAGTACAGCCCCACTGTAAGCAGCTATTCCAGAATTTGATACTACTCATCCATACCAGTCTGGTGTGCCAGTGAGTCTCCAGACCTCTCTGATCTTTTTCTCAGCCTCCCACTGGTAGCATATTGATGTCTGTCCAAGCCTTTTCATGCCAACATTGAGAAAACAAATTATATGATGAAATATTAACTGTTGAAAAGTCATGGGTATGTGTTTGCCTTTCAATTTTGTTTCACAGGGAACACTTCAGATGTAGTACTTGTACTGGTAATATATTTTGAGGGCACAGCCCACACTTCTGTAGTTCTGTAGTTGAAATGCTGGATTCCAGAGACATTTTCTTGCACAGCGAAGCAGTCATTAGTGCCTGGTATGACATCCCTACTGCAGCAAGCAGAAGGGATTCAAGCTGTTTGTCTCTACCCAGAATGTAAGAATTGACATTCTTCCTATTTCCAGGGCAATTTTCAGGTTTTTCATTCAACACCTTCTTTGTTTAACTGTCCCTTTGCTGAATTAAAAAAGAAATAGAGAGTGCGGGGAGGAACAGCATGGAATAATTTTGTTTTTCATTTAGGTTGGAAATCTTTTAGATTTGTATCCACTTTATATGGAAGAGGGACAAGGGAAGCATAGCACCTAAATCCTTGTGATTTTGAGGAAAACTCCTGATCAGTGATTGTATCCACCTGCTTCTAGCCAGGGCAAAATTCTCTTTCCTACACTGCTTATTTTTTTTCTTTCTTCATCATAAAACATGGTTTGTTTTTGGACAGGCATTCTGTCATATGTATTTGTGCTTATTTATTATTTCTGTGTGAGACATTTCTTTTGCATAAGAGAGAAATCACTCTAGTTCATTAACTTTTAAGGTCTTATTGCATTCTTTGTGAGCATGCAGGAGATCATGCATCTGTCCTTGCCTCTCAACAAAAGAAAACTTACTTACTCTCTGCCAGTTACTCCTGTGTTTCTTGCTCTCTTATGTGGCTGCATTTCAGGTTTGGTAATGCATGGTTGCTGCATTGCTTTAGGAGAGGGAGAGGTAGGAATGAGTCAGCCTGCAGCTAAATGCTAACTTCAAGACTAGGGGGACATGTTAAGAAATTCCCAATAAAAGACAGTGAAAATAGAAATTAGAAATATTCACATTCTCAGTTAGAAAGGATGTTTTTATCTTCAGTTTTACTTTTCATCCTGTAACTTCTGAGCCTTAAAATCTGCTTGAATTTCCAGTGAAGTTGAGGAGTTTTCTTTTTAGTGCAGGAAAACATTTGGAGCTAAATTTTCTCACTGAATAACTCCATCAACTTGCAAAGCAAAGTATGCAAGATTTGACCCCTTCCTTTAAGAAGCTTTTCCATGCCTTCAATTACATCACCAAGAGTGGTTTTTATCTTATATATTATTGAGTTTAAGAAGTCTAAAAGGTAAATGGAGAACTAAGCTGAGTTTATTAAAGCTCCCACCAGGTCTTTATTGAACTTTTGACCAACTTCTTCTAAAAAAGCCAGTAACCTGCCAGTGAGCTGGCACTTGGGCTTTGTTACACTTAGATAAAAAAGAAAGGGGGAGAAAAAGGGAGGAAAGCAAAGGAGGAAAAAAAAAAAAAAATCCCTCCTTCTTATTATTATCATAAAATTCAAAGGGTTGTTGACTTCCAAACAGTGGGAGGTGGACAGATTAAAGTTTTAGAAATGTAACAACATCTCTCTTTGTTCTGTCTGGTTCAGCAGTGTGAACCCTATAACACTTGACATCCATCACAACATTTCCTACAGTTACCATTCTGCTACTTAGACCAAATCCCCATTTCTGGTTTGTAGACTGTAATTTGGAGACATTAAATTACTATAATGGAGAAAATATCTGATGATGTATTGTGCTTTTGAATAATAAAACCACTAAAATTGCAGCTTGGAGTACTAAATCAAATATATAATTATCTTTGTTTGTAGGATTCCGTCTAAGAATGTTATGTTGTTTAAGCCATGCCTTTCTTTCTCTTTTGTTAATAACCCATGTTCTTAGAAAGAGGATCATGCATTTAAAGATGTTCTTGGCACTTGGCCCTACTCCCACCTCTTTTCCTTCCTTCTTGCTGACCCATTACAAATCTTCTGGCTTTAATTTCACTTCACATTCAAAAGCACCGACAGAGGCTTTAATGCAAAAACTTAATCTAAACGTTCAATTTTATTAGTTTCAATTCTCACACTTGGAAGGTGTCTGAGTGCCAAAATCCTTTATTTTTTGTTTTTCTTAGTCTTTCTTTTTAGATGACTTGTATCTGGTATTAAAAATGAGTACAGTGATTGAATGTTCAGAAGCCAGTGACTTTAGGGAGCTTGCCAACATACAGTATGCGGTTCATTATATTATTTTCTTCCTCCCCACTACAAAATTATTTTACGCATTTGGAATCACTGTAGATATTTTCAGTGTAAGACATTTTATCCCTCCTTTTCATCACTCAACTCACTGTCACAATCTATTGGTTGTTTCCAGAACACGTCCCGGAGAGTAGTATGGAAAATAATTTGCCCTTGCTCTCTTAGTTTTAAACCTGACTGCTTTGCTTGTGCTCTCTCCAGGCAAGCATCCTTTGAGATCAGTGGTGAATTAACCTCAAAAGCCTTAAAACTTGTACATATATGCCTGAGAACATCAGCCAGCACTATATTCTGAATTTACTGATTCTCTAAAATTGTTATGGAAATCTCAGAAGCTAACATTTAGGTACGTGCATTCTGAAGCTACTTCTCCTGGCTACTGTTGAAAGGGAAAAAGGGGAGAATTAGCACTGTATCTTTTTTCTAGATTCTAATTACTATCCTGAAATTCAAATGAAAAATATAGGGCTATGAGAGTTTAGAGTGAATCTTAAGAAAAGCTGCAATCTTTTACTTGCTCATACATATAAATTGAGGAGTAATTTGAATGAAGTGAATGATCTTATTTTATCCATCCCAGCTTATATGTAGACAGGACAAAAACTGAAGCCATGTGGATAACTTAACACAGACAATTAATGTCTGCAGTCTGCCAGACCAGCCTATCGTTAATTCATCTTTTGCCAGAAGCCACTTGGTGCTAAATTCTTTAGAATGTTTTCTCCTTTTCAGAACAAAAGCATGTCTCTCTTTGCCATATTACATTTGTTGACCTACTTAGTCCTAGTTAGTAATAATAACTCAGTAAGGATGTATTTTTATCTCTATCAGTGATCAGAAAGTAGAAAGACAGAAAAAAAAAAAAACACAGCAGCATGTAAAGTCTATGTTGTCCAACATCAGAATTATTTATATCATGTTACTTTTCTGTTTACCCTGAATTGGGTCATGCTTTTCCGTAAGTTAGAAAAAGTATGCTATATCCCTTAAGCAAGGAGGAGGAAGCCAGAGTAATGCAAGGATACACAGATAGAGGTAGAGATGCTATTTTGGGAAACAAGTCAAAGAGAAACAAAATGTAGGTTGACAGGTATAGCAGCAAAACAGCAAAATCATGCTGAACAGTCCAGCTTGACCTAAGAGCCAACAGAGACTACCTTGCACATTTTATTTACCCTTTATGAAACATATATATCCTATCATCATATTGGTTGGACATATACCTCTTTTGATATGATACTAAAGAGAAAATTTGACTTAACTCCAGAGGACTGAGCCAAGCATGATCAGATTCCTGGAACATGATGAAATATCACTACAACCATTTGTTGAAATGTGAAAAGACACTCTACATTTGTTTATATATTTTTGTTATCACAATAAAGATCAAAACAACCAGTAGTACGAAAGGCTGACATTCTTTATTGTCTTTTTATTGTTTAACATTTTTTACATAAACTATCAAACTAACAGCTGTGTATGAGATGGTAACAATACTGAATTTGCCCCTTGACCATAGCCAGAATGAATTTAAGAAAAAATCAGGAAAATTTCATTCCAGGCGAATCTTTCTACAGCTTGAGAAAGAGAAACCGAAAAGCTTAACATCATAAAGCAAACTGTGGATATCACTATGCAAATTTCACTTTTGCTCAGTGACAGGCAAATATTATAGTGATGAACAGTTGTCTGTGTTCATTTTTTACAGCTTATGACTTTTCCAAATACCCAGCATGAATTTTAACATAGAATCCATGACAACTCTGAACAAATGTGCACTAAATTGCATTTAGCCATTTCCACTGCTATAGAACGATATTTTAAGTCTGCACTGAAGTGTTTGAATACTACAGATTAAACCACGGGTGTGAGGGGAAAGTGTTGCTTAGCACTTAAAAATATTCCTGTCTTTGCCCTTTGGCTGGTCTGTCTTTTTTCCAAGGAGGAGGAAAAACTGTAACCATTTGTCCTTCATAATTGGCAGAAGTTCCTGCAGCTAGAGGAAAAGGCTAGGCAGTTGCCCTTCCATTTTTTGAAAAATTATTCCAATATACTCTTTCAGAATATTACAGGCATACTGTTTTTCTATATGGAAACATATCATTATTCCAAGTTTGAGCCTCAGAAATCATGAAGGAGTCAAAATGATTGCTGTAGTGCTGTAGAATCTTTCTAGAGCTGTTACTTAGCTTTGGTTTTGGTCAATGGCTCTGCATCCAGGCGGAGAGCAGTTAGGAGCAGGGAGTTTATAAGAGAAATAAACTTTTTACATGGGCAGATAGTGAGAGGACAAATGGGAATGGTTTTAAACTAAAGGGAGATTTAGATTAGAAGACATAGGGAAATTTTTTACTAAGAGAGTGGTCAGGAGCTGGAACAGATTGCCCAGAGAGGTTGTGGATGCCCCATCCTTGGAGTAGTTTAAGGCCAGGTTGGATGGAGCCCTGGCAATCTGATCTAGTACTTGATTTAGCAGCTGGCAACCCTGCCTGTGGCACAGGGGTTTTAACTTGATGACCTTGGAGGTCACTTCCAACCCAAGCCATTTTATCATTCTATGATTCATTTCTGAAGCAGGAAGAAAGCAACTTGGCTTCCCCTTGGCTTCTTCTGGTAAGACAGCGACCTTCTTTCTGTGAGAAAATGCCATTAAAATATGATAGATTCTTTTAGGTACTTGTGTACCTCTCTACTCTGCTCTCCTGAGACCCCACCTGGAGTACAGCATGCAGTTCTGGAGCCCTCAACACAAGAACAACATGGAGTTGTTGGAGCAGGTCCAGAGAAGGGCCATGAAGATGATCAGAGGCTGGAGAACCTCTGCTACAAGGACAGTCTGAGAGAGATGGGTCTCTTCAACCTGGAGAAGGAAGGTTCCTGGGGGACCTTATAGTGGCCTTCCAGTACCTGAAGGGGACCTACAGGAAAGCTGGAGAGAGACTTTTTATAAGGGTAGGTAGTGACAGCATGAAGGGAAATGGTTTTAAACTAGAAGAGGGTAGATTTGGACTAGATATCAGGAAGAAATTCTTTACTGCAAGGGTGTGAGACACTGGAACAGGTTGCCCAGTGAGGCTGTGAATGCCCCCTCCCTGGAAGCATTCAAGGACAGGCTGGATGGGCCTTTGAGTAACCTGGTCTTAGAGGGAGGTGTCCCTGCCTATAGCAGGGGGTTGGAGCTAGACGATATTAAAGGTCCCTTCCAACCCAAACCATTCCATGATTCTGTGATTCTATGATGTCATGCCTAATGCAATAGTACATCAGTCACACACAAAAAACAATCATATAGTTTAATTCAACATGTTTCCAATTAGATTTTAATGCTAACTTGAAATTTAGAAAAAAAATTATAATTATCAATATGGCAATGCTACAGTTTCACTATCAACATTAAAAACAGTTGTCAGAATGTTACAGTGGTTGATAGTTATTCACAAGCAGTTAAGCAGGCTAATGCCTAATATGCTATCAAAAAATAATAATAATTAATGTATCCTTCTCTCTTCCAGCCAATTATTATTACTTTGTGTATGGGTATAACCCTTTCAGTTCTATAGACCCGGAACTGTGACACAGACACTTGGATTTCTTCTCGATTTATGACATTTTATTTAGATTACAGGCCTAAGGTATACATTGTTTTGTATTCAAGCCCACTCATTATTTTATTAATGTCACATAGCCTAATGTAGCCTGTTCAACTAAATATGTAATAAATAGGTATTTTTAGGATCAAATTAAAAATTAAAAAATAAAAGTGAAATGTTTGTTCAGCTGTTGATCTTTGAGTTTGCAGCTTGTTACCAAACTCCATAGCATGTTAGTAGCACAGAAAAGATGAGGATAGAGTTATTTTCTGAGAAATGAGAGGCCAGGTCTTTTTGGAGGTGGATGATAATCCCTTATTTGCAGTAAAATTCTTGGAAATACTTATGTAGTAAGAGAACTGAGGATGAGGTTGAAGAAGTCTATCACTAAATTTTCATCACGCGTAATTGCATTCTTTCTCATTAAAATCCCACTCTGATTCTAATTAAATTCATAATTGTTCTACATTTGATGCTATAAACTGTTGTGTAGTGTTGTTGGGTGCTATTTAACAGATGTCAATCTACCCTCAAGAGGCAGTGGTATTTCATTGCTTTGTGAATTGATCCTTCAATGCGAAATCTGAACAGGTCCCTAGGCAGCCAAGCAGGAAGGGGGACATTTTGAATTAGCAAGAATGAATAAATGAGGTAACCTAAGAGTGTCTCTCAGAGTGCATAGGATGTAACTCCTTGTACTTACGTAGACTTTAAAAGAGTAATCCAATTTTCTCCTTCTAACCTCTATTCATATAAAGTTACAAATTCATATTGATACTTCAATGCATTGTTCTCACGTTCAACTATACATATGCAGATCATGGTAGACATTTGCATTATTATTTTTTTTTTACAGTACACGTCCTCAGAATTACCTGGAACTGTTCTGATACACACATACACGCATGCAGACACACAGTTGGGAAATTAGTTTTCAGAACAAACTGGTTGTTTTCAGAATGATACATTTACAAGTGTATCAATTTCATTCACCATCCACTTGAATTCCAGCCTGCACATATTCAGTGGTTCATTGAAGCCCCAATGTCCTAATCATCTGCTTAACAGTAAAGCTTCAGCTTTCTTATTTTAGTTTGAGGTTTGGTTTCTGTGTGCTGTGTTGTGGGGTTTTTGTGTGTGTGTTTTTCTTCTTTTTTTCTTCTTACTTCCTTTATTTTTCAAAATAAGCTTTGATTATATGATATTTTTAAAAGACAAGCGTCTGACTTTCTGAGACTCAACTCTCTGTGTTTTAATGATCAGAATCACCATTATAAACTGATTATGGCTGTATATAAGGTTAAGAAATAAAAGACTGTAGTACACTGGATGATATAATATAGAACTACTATAAGGACTAAATGGGATTAAGAAACTGCGAAGATGAAGTGGCAAGATGTAAATGTATAATGATCATTTTTAGTTCTTTCTGCATAGCAATATTCCCAATCTGAAGCTTCTTTTAAAGGATTTTAGGAACCTTGAAGTCAGTTGTATTATATAATGTGTGCTATTATTTACCATACAAACTAACACCAAAATTGTCCCTTCTCTTCTACTCATATTCACATTCTGGGAAATTTGAATAGGAGAGTAAGGTTGAGAATATTCTATTGTAAATGTGGTGGAGTTCTGAGTAATGTCTTTTTGTTTATTCCTTATACACATTAATCAAAGCCAGATATACCAGAGAATATCTTAGCATATGATACTTAGGACTGTCTCAAAGATTCAAATAAAATTTTTAGCCAAAGTCTGCTTATCATGAGTGGTAGGTATTAGAGGTTAAAAACATTATTCAGCATTCTCATATAATTATGAAATATGAATACTGTCCTTCTGTCTACAGGTGCTGTCATGATTATTATTTTTTCATTGCTGTGAAGTGTCTTAAAAAAAAAACAACAAAACACAACAAGAAAACAACAAAGAATAGATGAAAACTGAAGTCTTCTTGCCTCTCTTTGATAATAGCTCTACACAGCCACTAATTTTCATATCCAATAAAAAGTCTTAATAAAATTCCAAATCTTCTTTCAGGTGTGGCTACCAAATTGAGATATAGAGGTGACTTTGCTATGTAGTGAAGATTCATATGCCCTGTTTGCTTAAGAAAGAAGGCAGAATCATAAAATCACAGAATCACAGAATCGTAGGGGTTGGAAGCGACTTCAGAGGATCATTTAGTCCAACCTTCTGCTTGAGCAGTTCCCTATAGTTGGTTGCATAAGAAATCATCTGGGTAGGTTTTGAATATCTCCTGAGAAGAAGACTTCACAACCTCTCTGGGCAGCCTGTTGCAGTGCTTTGTCACTCTCAAAGTAAAGAAGCCTAGTAAGCAATAATGCTTACTAAAGAATAATAATTATTATTATTTTTAAAGCTTTTTATTTGTGTATAGAAACTAAAATTCTTTACTTCAACAGAGGAAGACAAAGGTGTCCGGTGGATCCTCCTTATTTAATGTCATTTGTTGAGTAAATGTTAGCTGTTCTATAGTCTGTTTTGCCAAGCTGTTGGCACCTTGCAGAACTAGTAGCTGTAAGTATGGTTCTGTCCAGTTTCGATGCCACATGCCGAACAAGGGTAGTTAGCTCATCTAAAGAAGAGGTTTGCCAGTTAACGGCTGGTGCAAAGAACATTTTCACACTTCTTAGACTGGCTCCAGGAGTGTGGGTTCTTCTCACAACCACAGTTTCTTCCGTGCTCTCCATGAAACTGCAGAGCTTGCAGCACTTCCTTGCAGGCAGGATTTTATAGATTAAATGACACAAAGTGGTAAAATGATGAATGGGAATTTACATACTGTAGTGGTCTGTGTTGATGTTTGTCTGTACTTACTACGGAGTTCTGCTTTTCGAGATTCTTTTTTTAACTTTTCTTTAGGAACATAGAATGTAATATTTCACTTTTCGATTTGACATCTAAAGTGGTTTGTTGCCATGTTCTAGTCAGTGAATTTCTTGGAAACTGTATTTAAACTCTAAAAGAAATCTCTGTGACATCATGAAGTTGTATAAAATGGTAATAATTTGTAGGAATAAAAGCAGAATATTTTTTACACAGAAAAGTTGCCAAATTTTGTCTGTCCACAGATATTTTGCAGTGCATATAAATGAGTAACAGAAATATAAATGCCACAATAATTTACAGAAATTGACAGTGGCAAATAAGAGTGAGATAATCAGTAAATAAATATTCTTACTTCAAAAAGATCTTGTAATTATACAAGACATGTATGACAGTAAAATTCAAATAGATTGTCAAAACATCAAAATACAGACACTTCTGATTCACTGGAACAATTATCTGCTTTGTGCCTGATAAACAACTTCACAAGAGAGGCCCAGTCAAACACAATGAGGAACACAGGAAGAAAGATAAAATAGTCTGGTTAAAATTCTTTGCATGCCTGAAATGACCACCTAGAGAATCAATGTACTTCAGGAACTTATAATAAAAAATGTTGGTGTCATTAATTTTTAAGACAGAGAGAGAGAAAGAGAGAAAGTTTGGGGGTGGGGAGGGGAAGGAAATGAAGAAGACAGCACTAACTAGGATAACTGTAGATGTGGCTTTAAAATAGTCTGCAGTTCTAGAAGGAAAATAAAAGAAAAATCTGGACAGATAGAACACTGACAAAACAGTGTTATTTGAATCTTAAAATGATGATAAGAAATAGCAGAATATGCTTTTTCACGTAATCAAATAAAAGGCTATGGAATAGATGTTTGCTTGTTCTTGTGCACTTGATAAAGCAGGAGGTATATATTCTAAATTCATACTTTCCTAGCTTAAAGTAGATTAATTTCTTGAGTGAACAAAGGTGCCACAGGTACTCTAGACACTAGTCCCAGTGTCTGACTACCCTCATTAGGAGTATTTGCTTATAGGATCTGGTTGGATCTTTCCTTGATTTAACTTGAGTCTGATGCCTCTCATCCTGTTACTGTGCACAGTGGCTCCACATATGACTCCATAGATACCTGGCAGCAGAGAATAAAGAAATAAAACTTAAGAAAATATTTTTTTTAAACTGCGAATAGGATTTAATACTGATGCACATTGACTGTAGAGGCTGTAGAGTCTCCATCCTTGGGGGCATTCAAAACTCAGCTGATCATGTCCCTGATCTGCTTACCAGGTGACCTCCTGTGCTTTCTGCCCTGAGTCAGTCTGTGATTTTAAAATCAGTGTGCTGTAGTAAAAACAAATTTGACAGTTGCCTGGTGTCTGATAGTGATTGTCGACTAGAAGAAGAAAATCAAATTTTCTCACTTGTGCTCATCCTGAAGAAAAACACTAATGGAGATGATCTCCATGTTTTTAATTGTGTTTAATTTTCTAAGACTTAAATGCCTGGACTAATGTTTTTTGAATTATGTGCCACAGGCAATTTGTTTTGTGCAATTCAAACTAGCATACTTAAATAATTAGGAAACTAAAATTTCACAAATTCATACAGTGATGCAACTGTGATATATACTGTGGTCTGGTTCATTGCTCTGATTGCAAATGTATCGCTGTTGCATTATCCTGGTCTGTGCCATGAGGAAAATAGTAATTGGCTTTGATGGCTTAAAGCTTAGAAAATATTTTGTGTATGCTTAACAGAAGTACACTGAGAGCCTAAGTTTAGCAGATGTGTATTGTATAAAGATGCACATAATTAATAAAGGTGTCTTTTCTGCTGAACCAGCTCAGAGTTGGGTAGGTTATAAAGGAAACCCTTTGGAACTTGGTGCTACATACTGAGGTGGCACATGTGCAAATAAACTGAGTTAGAAGAACACGCCTCTTATCCTTTCCGTACCTTCATTCAGAAAATCTGGAGGAGGAGGAAGCAGAAGCCTGACAGAGACTACATTTTTCCTTCTGCCTAGCTAGGAGAACAGTTCTGTTAGTTTCCATTATTTCACTGGAAGCCATTATTTTGCAGTAAGGAATGTCCTCCTTGAGTTAAAAGTTCCTCTGTGCCATTTCTTCAGCTACAGCTCCTATAGTATCGTCAGATTTTTTATAGATCATTTCCAAAATTGCAGTTTTTGTCCTCTTCATCCTAAGGGGGTGAAACCATAGCAGGAAACTAATCTGATTACTTTATTTTATCAAAACTGCTATAGCCATTCAAACCCACTCCAGGAAAGCTGAAGGCATTTTTCCCACATACTGCAAATGTTCTGTGTATGTTTGCTGTTCACGAGAAACTCTGTGCTGGAACTCATAGTTCATATCAGAACATGGCAAATACCTGAGTATGCTTCTGGGGTCCTTGTCCACACTTTTGAGTCTACAAACAAGTGCAATCTTCACAGTACTTGGGAAACTGATTTCTGAACATGATTTCTGATGTTAAAATCCTCAAGCTGTCTATTCACCCATTCTTTTTTTTTCCAAGTCCGTTAACTTGGCTGAGATAGATAGAGTACAGAAACAAATCCGCCTTATAAGGTTTAGCTTTCTTCTCACTAAAATTGTGATATTACATCCTGGTTATCCATGCTATGTTGCCCGGAGGGACATCATTTCCACTGTGACTCCCAGTTTCTTCCTGAAATCTCAGTTGTCTTTATTTTTCTGTAAATTGTTTATTTCATTACCTATGCCAATTATTTGACAATTCTATGTGGCTCACTGCAAAGTGTGGCTCACTTTCTAGTTTGAATTTTGTTTTTGTGAACCAGACAGGGCGTGGATACATTTAAACCACAACATCAACGTTTAATTTTCAGAATTAATTGTGTGTATTCTCATTATAGGATCCTGGCTCATTTATTCGTTTCTTTGTCCTGGAAATTCCCTAATGATTAAGATGTTTTGCTAAAATTAATTTTTCCTTAGACTCCTTGAAGTATTTCCTCATTGTTTTCTCTTCGAATTTCAGAAGCACTTAGTCATTCCTAACATCCCATAGAATACCTAGACACAAAGACTCGTCAAATGTATTTCAGTTTCTCTTTCATCTTACTGCTCACTATTAATCATAGATGATGCACACAGACAAATCTTGATTTCCTCAGTCTTTTATATTTCTTATATTTTATGATACACAGAGCTGTGTGATATCAACTCAACGAAGTCATCATAATGACACATTTATCTACATTGAACTGTCTTTGCTGTCTATTAATCTTTTAAATGCAAAGACTCCCTGCATATGATTAAATATTTTTTCCTTTATTTACTGTTAAAAATCATCTCCATTTGACTAGCATAGTGTTTGTTGTTTTGTTGTCTTCTAACCTTTATTTTTTGGAACAAATCTGTGAGTGCACTTTAAATATTATAGTGTAAGTTATAAGCATTCATTTCAGATAGGAAATCTAGTTTTCAAAAACTTTAGTTGAAGTTTATCGTGTGCAACTGTTCGGGGATTTTTTGATTGGTTTGGGTTTTCCTTTGTTCTCTGGCTGTAGTTAAGAACGTGATCAATGATAAGAAGATTGAAAAATGGGTGCTGATATTAATTTATATTTTGTGGCAACCTAGCAAGGTCTGCCTTTAATCTTTCTAAGGGAATTTATTTGGAACAAACATTTACTGAGTATATCTTTGAAAGCATTTCATGCAAAAAAAGTGTGGTACTCTTTTGCCTGAAAAGAAAAGCAAGTAGAAAGGTTACTTTTTCAACAGATAGTCCCCAGCAGTTTTAGTTTGTTCATTGATTTAATTCATATACCAAGGTGGTTGCTTTGGGATCTGTATTTATACGCTCAATAACAGGAAGATGAATTTCACTCTGGTACATCTACCAAATGAAGTAAAATGCTGCAGATTGCCATTCAAGGCATCCATGGCTTTCTGCACTAGAGGTAAACAGAATGAATTAATGCTAACATTACCTACCTAGAAATAAGACTTAATCAGAAATAAAATCAAAGGATTATGAAGTAAGTTAAACAATGCCTTTCTCTGTGAGAAAAAGACTTAATGTTTGATGCAGTTATCAAAAGAGGCTGGAAGTAATGCTTCTGGAGAAGGAGTCCTGGCTTAGGAGCAACCAGAAGTTCAGATGCTGAATGAAGCAGCAGCAGCAGCAAAGCAGTAGCTCTTCCATGATTCCCAGCTGCTGCCTGGTTACCTGCAGCACTGGAGGGAATATGCCTCATCTTCACACAATGAACAGCAACAGCCCTTGGAGAGTATGTCCAGGTTGAAAAAATACTACTGCTTAATAAAGATGAATGAAAGCCTGGGCAACAATCTCATAACTTCAGTAGCTGTCTTGGGAAAATAAAAGCAACCATAGCTTGCTTCCTTGTCAGAGAAGTGATTACACCACCCTTCACACATAAATAAATAAATATTTACTTAGTCATATTTATAGCATATAAGTCAGTTCCCTAAATATAAAAACTAAAATTAGGTTTCCATGTAGTAGTATCAAGCTAATCTTTAACTTTTCCTATTTGAATCAGTGGACCATCTTACATATGCCATAGTATTTCAGTGATGGTAAAAGTGTTTCAGTAAAACGGTTTGCTAGGTAGGGTAACCATTGCAGCCTAACACAATAGAATTTAAATTTAATGTATTGGTACTTTTTGAAGGAGGATCTCTTAAGATACGTATTCCTTAATTACGGTTCCCAGTGACTCCTGAACATCTTTACAGGGCTGGCACTTAACATGGAGATACATTAAATTATATTTGAATTAAATATTGAAATAAAAAATCTGATATTCCATAATATTTTAGGAACTCTGAACTGCTCTGCTGACTCTGTACTAAATTTTTGCATATACATACACTCATTGTGTATATAGTTCAATATGTATACAGTTTGATTTAGAAATACAGAAGTACTGTCCAGATGTTTTCAGATAATTCATCATTATTGAACATAAGATGAAGAACAGCTGATGTAAATACATCTTTAGGTTCCACAGAGCATTGATATTGAAAAAGAGAGAGAGGGAACATTTGGTTTTTTTGCCCTCTCTAACTTTCTACAGTTCTTGCCATTTTTTCCAAGTGGAGAAATGTGCAGAAGGAAGAAACCATATCATCAGACTATCTGGCTAGATAATTTTCACTATGTTTATATTTTTAAACAAATTGTTAGACAAATTTTCTATTGTTTTCTGTTATCCACACTGCTTTACTGCTGTGGTTTATTTTTCAAAGCATATTGACTATTTGATGAGTTTCAAGTTATTCTGTACGCAAGACTAGACAAATGATTTTTCTTAGTCACTCTGCTCTAATTAGTGCATTAGGAAGTGATGTTGTCGGGGTTATGAACATTGTAACATAGGAACAATGGCTACTGACACAATGCCTAAATGCATATATTGCAAATGCTCTTGAGTTGCTGTCCTCTAATTAAATACAGTCTTCAGGTCAGAAAATGATTAGTTATCAAATGACAATCTAAGAGGCTAGAAGTACATGTCTGTAGTGAAACTGGAGTTCATTACTGGTATTTGTAGTGCATCAGCACAGTGCTATTGATGATTTTTTTATGAGAATTTTGCTACAAATAAACTTTGTTCTTGTATACAATATAAGAAATTTCATAATGCAGACTTAAAATGTTATATTTTTTTTTTTGTTTATTTAAACAGAAAATCTCACATGAATGCAAGCATGATCTTTCAAGGTCCCTTCCAGTCCCTGACATTTTGTGTTTCTGTGATTTTCAAACTACTCACAGAGAAAACAAGTAATGATAGGAAAAAGATAAGTAAAATTACCAGGAACCATTGGAAGGTGTATTGTTCTGCCATGCCATGGCTTTGCCAAACTTGATAGAAACAAGAAAAAAATTAAATTTGCTTTGTGTCTTGTCTTCTCTAGAAAAGCCATATATCTTGGTTTGTGGAGTTTTGGTTTCTTTTTCCTTTCCTTTAAAAAATGCTTTAGTTAGAAAGAATACTATGATGTTAGAGAGAATACTGTAAGAACAATTGTGTTGTAAATAATAGACAAGGATTCTTACTTGAAATTTATTTACATGCTCAGGACCATAATGTCAATAGCAAAAAAATATTTGAAGCCTTCATAATGTTATATGAGAAGTATTATGGATTGTTTTCATTTTAAATCTCATGAGCTTGTAAACAAGTTTGTTACTGGTAGAGGAGAGACTGTGAATGTCAGTGTTTCCAGGATCTTGTGTCTCTGGCATTGTTCCCTCATCAAGGCTGTGAAACTTTGCCCTCAGAGTGAGAACTGCTGTGCAGGGCAGAATTTGGGTACCCACCTCTGCTTCCTGCCTCTCCACTGCCTATGAGTACCCTTAAAACTCTATAGTAATGCACACACATGCACACACAGTGCAGCTCTGCCTCTTCAGGCACACTGAAGAGGACCAGGAGGAACAGCAGGATACAGATCCACTGCCCCATTTTCTCTCCACTTCCTCAGAGAGGCCTTGCTCTTATCTTGAGAGAAGGAAAGACATTAGGGTGGAGGGACACAAAGAGACTCTGCCAAACAATGAAGATAAGTTATAAAATACAGCCTATACCAAAGAGGCATAGGCACTCACATTTTTTTACATGATTATGATTACATTCATTAACTATTATAATACTAATGGCACTGGACCATTGTTTACTAATAAGCCACTGTAAATTTAAAATGAAACTGATATCTAGAACAATTTCTTCTACGTTATACCCTTAAAGCTTTATAGGTTTTACTGCCTTAATATTTGGACTGGGTAATCATGAGAGGAGCTGCTGACATTTCTTGTAAAGATTCTAAGCTAGACACGAAAATACTTTTTCATTGACATTCCTTTAAATTTACACTTTTTTTAAAAAAGAAGAAAGACCCTGGTCTTTGAAGGAGAGGAACCAAATCGTGGTTATCCTGTGATTTAAGTGGGGTTGTTTGTCCATTTCAGATACAGCTATTTTCCCCTATTTAAAATTGAGTCGATCTCTCCATTATCTGTGAAATCTTTCAGTCTGAATGAACTTAATGTGCTTCCATACGCCAGGAGCTGTTTAGCAGATTCAGGACTACAATAACAGCTGAATAACCTTCTCACTTTACTGAGGACAAGATGATACACAGTTGTTTTCCCCAAGGATATTCTCTCATCTCTTGCTTGAGTCCATCTCTAAAAGGTGTTTACAGCAGAGAAAGAGCACTCAGCCTTATACCAGAAATGATGCTGTGACTGTATTGACACATCCGCAGGCTTAGCTGACGAGGGCAGGAGGGATCTTCTTCACATTAAGAGTGAGAAGCATGGCAAGAAGGGTGTTTAAGAAGCCAGTGCTATTTTACAGCAGTTAGATGTGTGTCCTATATTTGAAGAAAGTTACTTTGTGAAACCATTTTCTGGTTCCAGCTTTCCCAAAACTCAGGGCTTGGACTGTGCCTAGAGGGTTTTCAAACAGTTTTCAATCTTCTTTTTCATTTGTATCTGTAGAAATTAGCTGTGCAAAGGAACACTTTTTTTCTTAGATTCTGGAAGTCATAGAGAAATTTTTATTCATTCCATGTAATGATTGCACCATCAATTAATTTATGAATCTATATGTATTCTACATATATATGCAAGCAGAGATAAAATAATCTCTGAAAGATTAAAGAGACAAGGAGGGTAGAGAGATGAGATGATGTATTATTTACCATATCGGGTAAGTTTGTAGAATAAGAATTCAAGCCTTAGTACTTCATAGTGACATATTATTCAATGATATTTCTAGACAGAAAAGGGTAATCTAAAATCTGCAAGGCTGAAACAAGCAGTAATATTTCACAGTTACAACCCACTACATCCTTGCTTTATGTGCCTTTTTAGACCTGTATGTATCAACTTGCTGGTTATGAGTGGGATTCTGAATGTTGCTGAGGAATAATAAATAGTTCAACAATGTAACTGATAAATAATCATATATCAAGATTTCATACAGACCTAATTAAAGCTACAAATCACGCTTTATATATGGAATATTTTCAACCAGATTTTAGAAACTGAGTTGGGATTATACATCAAAGAAAAGGTTTTCCTTGTCTAAGGAGCAGCATTTGAGTCTTCGCACAATTACGTTTCTTATTTGGTTTTAACAGATATGTAGTACAGTCTTATCAAATGAAATAGATTGCTCTAGCTTCATGGTAGGCAACTGAAGCAGTGTAATTTTTAAATTGGAGGGTATCTGACCTATCATACATTCCTTCATTTCCTAGAACTTTTAAAGAGAATGAAGTTCTTAATCCATCATTCAGCAAGGAGAAGAGAAAAATATAGTATTGCCTTGACCTTTATGGCACTCTGGTAATACAGTTTCCTGAGCGCTCATCTTCTTACCAGAGTTCAGCAACCTATGATATAGCAGAGAATGGGGCCAGACCCTCAAACCGTGGTGTGTTCAAAGACTACAGAATAGAAAACTTTCTCTAGTGCATCTCACTAGTTATTCTGAACATAACACTTGAGAGCTTTCATTACTCTCGTGGTCATGACAAATAAAGAGTTTGGCTCAGTGTTAATCCTTTCTTGTGGACTTAACAGGAAATAACATGTACTGGAAATAGTAAAGCTTAAACCCTGTTACTGCTTTTCACTGGGGCTTGGCCCAAAACGTGGAAAATTTGCCCTGTTGTTTTGCACTGGAGAAAGAAATACCTTCTTTCATGCTCATCTGAAAGTCTTACTTTAGAGGTGCATGCATCTCATCTGCCCTCAGAGAAACTGTATTTTGTGATTCTGCTGGTGCTGCCTGTCATGTCAAGGGGTTTAGATGTGTTTTTCTAAAGGTTGCTATCACTTATTTTCAAAATGTTACTCATGTGGATAAGTATAACAATTAGTATGCTAACAGTTTTGGAATGGCCATGTAGCCAATAAGAAGTTATAATGAGCTGTGTTTGGTTCTATACAAACATTCAGAACAGTACTGGCCTGATAAAAATACTTGGGACCTAGAGATGGGGATGTTATATAGTTACAAGATACACCTGACCTCTAACTTCTTTGTCACTAATTTACTTCTGAACTTTGAGTGGATCTCTTAGTGTAACTGATTCAGTTACTCAAAAGTCAGAAAGATAAGACTTCAGTGAAACTGAGGAATACTTTTTGTTCGTTAAAATTCTGATGTGAAAAAGTAGCTGACCTAAGAAATAACAAAATAAAGGGGATGATTATTTTATCAGAGCATCAGCGTAGGTTTCTTCCCAGCATCCTTTCCCTGACCTATACATGCTGAATCTACCAAGCCAGTCTCAGGTTTGTGATGGGTTCTTACCTCTTTTAGACCAGAGAAATTTAAAAGTGATTAATTTTTAGTATAAAAACATTTTTTTATGTTGTTTATTATAGAAAACAGGTACAGAAATTCTCAGATGCTTTACAACATGAGAATGAAAAAGCCTGGATAGTATCAACAAAAGATCATGATTTTTTCAAAGTAAAGATGCTTGTGAAATTGCTAGTTGCCATCCTTCCTGGGACCATATCCTCAGTTGATATAAACTTAAATAGATCTGCTGAATTAAGTCTGTTCCCTGAACATTCTACCCAACAACGCATAGAATATGCCTTGAAGCCCCTTGATGGACGAGTGGCAAGTGACTCACATTCAGAGGTTTTTTATTTATCTCAAATATAAATGTAAAGGTTCTTTTCCCCTTGCAGTTTACTGCAGAAGTATTTAATCATGGAACAACAGAGAGAACAAAAGGCTGTTAAGATGCCTGACATTTATTTCATGAAATATTTAGTCAAAGTTCATTAAGGATGAATGACTTTGAAATTAATGGGACCAATGCTCTAATGCAGTTGACTGCCTTAAACACAGTACGTTCACTGAGGATATTCTAAGAAACTATAGTGCAATGGAGTTGAGTTCAGTCACAACACATGCATATAGAATATTAATGTTTCTGCAGATAAAGGAATGGGATCAGATTTTAATAGTAGAGTACTTACACGCTAGCAAATGGAATTTACAGTATTCTATGTTATGTTCTGAGTTGAAACTTTCAAGTAAATAAGCAGAAAAAACTTTATAAAATGTAATTTCTGTTTAGGCGTTAGGAAAAAAAAAAAAGTGTGTTTGGGGGGTGGGGGTGGGGGGTGGGAAGGGGAGGGAGTTGAGTGGCCTGTGTGTCAACATGCATATTTTGACAAATTAATGCACTTCAATATTTCACTTGGATTTCTAGAGCTACTAATTGATTTTGGCTTTCCTGGCAAGATTAACTAATGGAGAGGAAAACCTAGAAGCTTAGAGAAATCACAAATAGCCTGTGCTGAAACACATATGAACTAGAGCATAACAATTCAAGAACAAAAACAAAAACAAAACAAAACAAAAAATCCAAACAAACAAAAGAAACCCCTCGGTTTTTCATAAATATACCCTAGGAAAATTAAATGAATGCTATGACTTTAACAGTCCTCTCCTCAGTTTTGGTTCTAAATTTTACTTTGCTTCTCTTAAACATAGGATTGGTTTATCTTTAAGCTCCCTGGATTGATTCATTTATGTTTTAAGTTTATTTTGCAGCTATAAAAAAAAAAAAGAAAAATATTGTTGCTGCTACTAACTGCAGAACACAATAGGAATATAAAATCTTAATATATGATAGCATAGGTGTAGAGAATGTTGACATATCAAATAATATGAAAAGATAACACCAATTACTTGATAAAATGAGGTAACGAGACAAAAACAAACAAACAAACAAAAAAGAATGGTTTTTTGGAAATTCTGCAATATCATGATTGAATGAGAAGTGGAACAAAAAACAGTGGCAGGACTCAAATAACCATGTAAGAGTAGGGTCAGGTAGACACTGTATATTAAAGTTCAAGAAAGCTAATGGAGATTAAAGCAACAAAGCCATTCCATCCTTGTCTGGGAAGAATTTAGTCTGTATATCTGTTTTTATTCCTTATGGTATTTCATGACAACTAGTAGAATTTAACGCTGTTGACTGCGTCAGGTGCAAGAATGAAGTCCTGTTGACAGCCACCTTTGTTATTCTAATTCATGATGCAGCCCTGGAAGGTGTTGGCAACATTGACACTGCAGTATTTCCTTTGTTTCATCTTTTTTTTGTTTCAGTTTCACAGCTTGTTTTTGATGTTAGGGATTTTTTATCCCTTTTTACTGTTTTGGTGGAGTGTTTAAGCACTTAGTAGAACTCATATCAGGTTTTAAAAATACAATGTCATCTAAAAGTAGATTTTGATTTGATTTATCCTTAGTAATTATGATATTTTGTTATTCTAAATGGACCATTATTTTTACATAATTCAGTAAAGGAAGTTATGTTACTTATGTAAAGATAATATATATACAATAAAGAATTATCAGTTGTTTTTAAGCTGTCCAACAGAAAAAGTGGGAAATAGTAGGAATATGTTCAAAGGCCAAATCATCTTGAAATGCTGATTTTTTTAATTTCAAGTACTATGGAGACTTCAAAGGCTCTTATTCACCACTGTTTTCAATAGCATTATATCCATGTCCTTCCTTGGGACAGAAAAGAAGCTTTAATGAAAATATGTAACTATATACTTAAGTTAACAGACTCAAGACTTAAATACATTAAATTAAGATTTTTTTGCAAACACTTTATGAAAAAAAGTATTTTTTTCACACACATTTTACTTTATGATTTTTATTCTAATTATTTTTATAACTGAAGAGACAAAGATAAGATACTGGCATATCGTTTCTAGGAGAAAAAAAGTATGATTTTTTGTGAAAAACACACTGGTTATGCAAAAAACAAAAATTGTCTCACAGAAGTAAAAGGAATAACATCGCATATATTCCTATGACCTAGTAGTCTTGCTCGGTTTTCTTCAGCTTATTTCTCTGTTTTCCTCCTTGTCTTACACGATCCCTATAATGCAAACAACATATTGCCCCCCTGCTTCTAGGTAGGGAGGGATTTTGCTGGAACAAAAACACTCCTCTTTTTCACCGTTTCTTTTGTCCAAATATTAGAATGAGAGGACCCAGCTATTTCAGAACTGAGAACCCCCAAGTAGAAGTAGGTTTCATCTCACAAGGGACATCCTCTTCCTATTAACACTCAATCTGCCTCCTTCTCTATGGAAAAAGTAGCTGCTCATCCACAATGCTACTACAGCTGCTGATAAATTTTCCTTTCTGTAGGTTAAGATTGTGTCAACCTACTATTCCAGACTAATTCCAGCTTACTATTCCAACTGTTATACTTACTGTGTGTTTTCAGTACCAGTACTCCACACCAGTAGAAAACAAAAAAGATTCACTCACATGCCTGTATTGTGGAGGTCTGGTTTCTTTTAAATCACGTTGAGCACATAAACATTTTAAAGGCCAGCTCAGAGGTGTGTAAGACTTGAGAGGTAACAGGGGGACATATCCTAAAGGATTTAAAGAGTGGAAGAGGATCAGTGCCCCCACACAATAGATCTCAACAACACATTTGATTTCAGTTATAGGAAAAATTACATTTTGAAGGATGCAAGTATGCCTGAAGACAAAGTCAAATTCGTACATAGTTCAGATTTGTTGTTAAAGGAGTTTAAAGTGTTTTCTCCACTCCTGTGCAAAACAAATGACTCAGAAATACTGAGCACACACAGCACTTGTTACAGCCCCCAACATACAGAGACTTTCAACTCTTTTGAAATTCCATGGAAACTTAAGAGCAGATTTGAATTCAGCGTCTTCAAAAATTTTCTATAATGGACTACTGGGTTTAAAAGGTTGTTTGTTCTTAGTATTTGCCATATATTGAGATGCTTTGAAAGTTATGTATGAGGTTTTAAAAAGCTCCAACTTTTGAAGTTTGGTCCCTTCCCAGCTTATCCTTTCTTTCTTCTCTTTTTCACCATGCCCTCCCACCATCTTTTTCTTGTTTTCCTTTCAGCCCTTATTGACATTTATGAATTTGATGGTCAACTGACAAGGCTTATCAAAAAGATTAACTACTCCGCTACCAGGCAGATCATATTCCTGCACATATCACCGCTTCAGTGTACTCCCGTCATTTTAATGAGACAATTCTTTTGAGCTGGCAAGCCGCATTCTACCACCCAGAGCATCACTCTGAGGTATTTTTATAATGTCACAGTTTTTTGTTATGATCCATGCTAGCTGGCACCATTTGGCACATGCTTCCCTGCAGGCTATTTCTAATCCCATTACTGTGGAAGTGACTCAGTTTGTAGCTTTTTTAACACATTTGAGGGAACATCTGAGAGACACTTTGGTCTCCATCAGAAATGTCTGCACTTATCTGGAGTTTCCAGCTGTGTTTAGCTGAAATCCAGTGAGAAAACTGTATTTTAAGAGTAAAGAGTAGATAAAGCAAATTTAACGTATTCACCTTGATGATTAGGAATGCAAGAATGGATGGAAAGCTGCCAAAAGAGTTTCATCATTTTTAAGTAGAAGTATAGATCAGAATTAATCATTTGGCTTCCTTAATTCCCAGTTGTTGGTGGTTTTTTTTTTGTTTTTTTTTTAGGAAAAAAAGGAAAGAAAGAAAATAAAAGCCTACTATTTTCAACTAACATCCCCTGATACTACTAATTCTGGGTTTTGTTTTCTTCTCTAGAAATAAAGTATACCCATTACTGCTGAAATGTTATTCTCTATTTTCTGCAGTCTTCAAGGTAATTTGTAATGAATTATATTAAGTTTGCAAGATTTCAAACTTTAGGGAAATGGTTTGTTTCTAATTTTAAGGGCTAAATGAACAGCTGCAGTAGCTCCAGCTGAAAGCCCTGTTAAACTGGCCTTCTGTTGTGCATGTGGACATTAGCAGATGGCCAGAGAAAGAGTATAAAAGCAGAATGGTATTTCCTGTGCTATAACCTTCTGACTTCAGTAGTTATGTCTCTTCAGAAGTGGAGGTTGTATGTATCTATGTCTGTGTTTTATACTATTCACGGTATAATATGAATGCCTGTGGCTGGTTTTTAATACATTTTGGTTTTGGCATCCTATACATCCTATGGCAAAATGTTCCACAGTTTAATTATGTATAAAGTGGAAATAGTACTGTCCCTTTTTTTTGTTTGTTTTTTTGTTTTTTGTTTTTCCTCGATTATAACTTATTTTAATGCCCTGAGCTGCTATGTTCAGGGCATATGATAAAATCCTTCCTGTTTACTCACCATATAAATTTTATCAGTTTCTCTGAAATTAAGCCAGTACAGCCAGACATCTCTTTCTTTTTTCCCAAAAGTTCTGTCTTCCCCAAAAATTTAAAAACAATTTAATTTTTTAACTTCTTTATCCTTAGATCTGCTTTCTTTTTATTTAATTGCACTCCCAGAGCATATATGCAGCTATCAGAATTCATATATTAAAAAAGTTATTCACTAGTGTGAACTTTTTTGCTCTTTCTTTGCTCTGTATTTTTTCTGTGATGAATCTGGACAGTTATCCACAATATCTCTAAAATCTTTTTTTTCTGGAAGTTAGAAAATTTAATCACCTAGATATCCAGTATCAAGAAAATATTTTGCGCCTATTGATAGTCCATTTTAGTTTGGTCCCAACATTAACTAGTACTGGTTTGTTCATCTCCCAGTCTGCTCTCTCTTCCATTCTATTTAAGGCCATGCCCAACATTAAGATGCCTTTACATGAGAACTCTACAGGGCTATTCCAGTAGTTCAGCTCTCTTTACAGTAGAGAACTGGATATTTTATTTCTTGTGTTTAAACCTCCATTGATTCATTTTTTGGCCGTACCTCTTGTGTGTTTTGTAGCTTATTTTTTTTAGAAAATTTTCAAGAGAGACTTTGTCACAAGTGATGTGGAAATCCCTGTGTTCTATATTGCCCTCACCACTCTCACCTATCCACAGCTACTTTCCCCAAAGAATTTTAGTGGATTCTTTTTTTAGGATTTATTTCTCCATTTAAATGCTGGTGGTTATCGCTTCCCTAATATATTAAATTTATCTTTTTACCCAGAAAGTCTAATCTTTTTAATAGATTTTATTGATTTTCTTAGTACTGAAGTTGAGCATGTACTTCACAGACATTGTTGAGGCACCCCTTAAGATCTGCCATCTCTTCCCCATTCTCCTTGACTCCAGCACAGAGGCTAAACAGTGTGGCTCTGGGAAGGGGGCCATCTGCACAGTGCCAGAGGTCATGGGAAGATGAACAGAATCTTCTCTAAGACCACATTTACAAGGGGATCCTCAAGTCCTCAGTGTACTCCAGTGTAAGTGGGATGCCCTGGCTCTGGACCCAGAAGAACATCTGTGGTTGTTGCCTGTGTTGTGGAAGAGGGGCTGAGAGCTGCATCCAGTTAAGTGCCTGGACTGGGAAAAGTGAACAGTGGAACTGGGAAAAGTGCCGAGGGACTGTGATAGGAGACTCCCTGCAGTGGGTGACAGACTTGACTTGACTGGCTATTGGGAAAGGTTTGCTGCTTGCTAGGAGCTCAGGATGTCATGGAGAGAAAGGTGAAGCTCATCTGGCCTTCAGACAATTTCCCTGCGGCCTCTCATACTGGCACATGCAATACAGACAGAGGAGACCTAGGGTATATCAAGCTTGACTACACAGCCCTAGGGGTGAGGATACATGAACCTGTCAGTGTCTCCTTAATACTTAGTTAGGGGGACAACTGAGGAAAAGTAGATGAATCCTGCAGGTCAATGCCTATGGTGCAGCTGATCTTTACAAATTTGGATTTTGATACCACAGAATGCTGCTTATGTCTCAAGGACTGGGAACCACAAACATGAATTTGTAAAGGGAATTAATATCTCATTAACTTGATTGCCTCCTATAGTGAGATTACTGTCTTGAGGATGAGGGCAGAACAGTGGATGCTTTTTATCTTGACTTTATTAAAGTTTTTAACTCCTGTATATTAATGGATGAAATATGGGCTAGAAAAGGAGAAAATTAGGTGGACTGTAAAGTGTCTGAACTGTTGTGATGAGGAAATTGTGGTCATTGGTGCAGAGTCTTCGTGGACACCACTCTGTAGTGCTGTACCACAGGGGTCAATCCTAGGGCCAACACTGTTTAACAGCTTCATTTAATGACCTGAGTAATAGACAGAGTGCACACTCTAATCAAGTTCCTTCTGGTTCCTACTTCTAAAGAACATGCTATGTTAGCTTTTTTTTTTTTTTTTTTCTAATTATTATTTAGCAAAACATTCCTCAAAAGTTCTGCGGTCTACCTGTGATTTTAAATCTAAAACTTGCCACATATTATGCCTTGTCTGTTCACCTTGCTTTTGATTTCCATACTCTTAATTCAGAAGGCTATATTTTAAGTTTATGAGGCCTGATAAGTTAGGTTGAGGTTTTTCTTTATTTAGCATATGTAGTTTGTTTGTATTGTGTAATTAAAAAATTAAAATTTTTTAATTTTAGTTTTTTAAGACTAATGTTGCAGTCATATATGGGGATATCTTGAATTCATAGTGTGATGTTTTCAAATAGTCTCCATGCCCTTTGCAAGGGTCTTATCTAATTGGCACACTTCAATTTACCCTTAACAAGATTCTTCAGTCTTATTTTCTTCCATTCTTTGAATTTTAATATACAATGGTGGGTTTTTTTGCTTGTTTACTAAGTCAAAGATAAAGATAGCTAGAATATTTCTTCAGTAACTTTACCTTGAACAAGAGGCACTGTGGTTTAATCAGAACTAAGGAAAGATTTGCTTTTCCCTTTGTAGTTTCTTTAACCAGTAACTCTTGGAAAAATTCTTGTCTGAAATTTTGGTTTCTTTATCATCATCTCTTCTGACAATTATAAGCTTCTGTGGGGTGGTTTTCTCAATATTGCCATGAGACTGAAGCACAGTCATACACATGGTCCCACATGTGTTAGTGGAAACAGGGTCAGAGAATGTTAACATGTATGTCCAAACAGCTACCATCTTACTTAACAGCTCAGATGCTGCCTCCTTGTAAAGCTAATGCAAATTTTAAAGTCTGATAAAAGATATATTTTCACCTTAAAATTATGGAGAATGTTCTTATTTTTAATGAGTTCTACTTTACACCAGATTGTGGATGATCCCTTTAGTTCTGCCATCACATAACTCAAGCAGAGACAAGTGCTGCTTTGAAGTGTCATTGTGTTGTGGAAAATCTGACATTCAGATCTGAATGTAAGATATAACAGTGAAGAAGTGGAAGATGTAGACTCCCAGACAAGGACATTTCTCTGAATTTTAATACACACCTGTACATATTCTTCCAGTCCTTCTGATTCAAACATCACAGTATCTGTTTAGCATCAGAGAAATTCAGTTTCCTTTCATTTACAAGTTCCACAGGAAAAGCCAAAAGTAGGTTACAAAATAAAAATAATAATAATAATGTTGTCTTGTTTTTTTCCCAGTAAAACAGAGTTAGAGAAAAACCTCTTTTGATCAATATAATGACATTCCATTTTGTGGTAAAAGCTTGAGAGGCTACCAAGACATGCATTATTTGGGACTTCTTAAAGGATATCAAATAAAGAAGTGAAGGATTTTGTTTTAAGGAAAGAGTAAGAAGAAACTTTTACGTTGTTGGTCTGAGATGTACCATCTCTGTATTATACCATTAAATAATGCAGAGATATCAAATAAATGATGAAAATCGACCCCTATTTGCACTAACTAATAAATTACCTTAAAAGAATAATTGAAAAAAACAGTGCAATTGCAGTGGAAAAATTCCTGCTGGATAAGAAAATTTGTGTTTACCTCATATATAATAAAGGGGACATTGTTGAAAAACAATTACATTTAATTGTTAAAACTTAAGAGTCTAGCAAGTGAGGTTTATAGTGTTAGTATGATTTATAGAGCCTTTTAATTAAAGTAACTGGAGGAATTGCACACCTTTGCAAAGGTTTTCAAGTGAAGAGAAACAGCACAGGGTTTGCATTTTCCTGGAGTGGTCTTTTGCAGTATTTTAGCTTGAAATGGAACAAGAGGATCAGAATTTTTTAGCTAAGATTATTGATCAGTGCATACCTTTTTCTCATGTGTTCCATAATAAAAACTTCCAAAGTTTTACTTTAAGCTCAAACAGTCTGAATGATATGAGAGAGAAGAAGGGGGTATTTGCAGGAAGATGTGAGATTTTTCTCTTCTCTTTGAGATTACATTGTTCTGCAGTACCTATAATTGTGGCATCTCTCTAAATAGTTCCATTGATAAATATACTATAATTTTAAAAATGTACTGTAATACAGCTATCTGTTAGACCAGAAATACAATAAGTATAACAATTATCAGATGTGGGATCATTCAATTCTCAGTTGCCATGCAGTTTTTTTAAGTCAAAATAAAAAGCAATATCATGTCATACTGCACTTCAAGAAATAAAGAACACAGTACTAATTTTCTTTTATTCTAAGCATTTATGTAGACAGCATTGAAAGGACTTTTCTTTGCAGATGTGGTCTTTCTCTGGTATTAATTATTCCAAGTGTGTCATTATCATTTATGAATCTAAACTTGATATCTAATGGCACATATCATCAGTACTTAGGAGTCTAAATTTGATATTTAATAGCAGCAAGGTACAAATTTGGGGTATTTAATTCCAGCTCTTAATTCATAAACTTGGCAGTTGTCACAATGATTTGTGGCACTTGGTGATGCCAATTATGGAGACCTAAAGTTCCCTTCTCCCCCTGGAGATCCGTGCCTGACTACCCTACCCACGGTCTTCTAAAAGTAACAACAGGCACTGACTTCACAGTCCCGTTTATTGACTAAGGGAGCATTAAATTAATTCCTCTTTCTATTTTCTTAAATTCTTTTCAGTGTTTGTGTAAATTATTTTGGGGCATATTAAATTATTGACATAAGGAGTAATGTGCATTAATATAGTTTACCTAATGACTAGAGTTAACTGCCATTAGATAAAAACCCATTTACTTAATGATTCTTTGTTTTTATTTTTATTTTAGTGTTTTCTAGAAAATAGCTTTTTTAATTATTATTCTGAAGTGCTTAATATGAATAGAGACTGAAGTGCATAAGCATTCTGGGGAGAAATCTCTTGGCAATTAATGGACTTTGTGGCTTAGAATCCTCCTTCCCATGATGCTTGGCCTAATGACTATAGAGACCAGGCAAAAAAAATGTACAGTAACTTTCCACTGCCTTCTGTATTTTGTTTCAGATTGTTTACCTAAGTAGAATGAGCTTTAGATTGAAGCAGCATTATGTCAAAGGCAGTTATATTTGTGTAATAATGTATAGTTTTAAATGTTAACGCCATCCTTTCCAAATTTCACCTGTAAGAAATGGAAGAGTTATCTCAAAAGAAACAAAACCTCTGGCTTCCAAATGGGAGTTTCTGTTTTAATGTTTTGCTCAAATCTCTGCCCTGTCTGTAAAATAAATTGATAATTAAAAACAATTACTTGCCTTCTGCTCAGAAAATCGTGGCTACAGATACACTACTATCCTTAAGATGCGCATGCATTCAGTAAACGTGCTCTTTGTGTTTATGGTAGATAAATGCATGTATATGTATTTGTAAAATACAAATTAACATATTGTTATGGGAATTCTTTTATAAATCACACATTCTTGGTAATATTTGATGCATTTCAATAGTTTGGATTATACTAAGAATAGCAGAGATATAAAGCTATCATACTTTGTTCATCCTCAGATAGAAATTAAGAAACAGTGGTTTGACTGAAAAGGATCTTCTCAATCCATATGTAGAAACTACTTCGGGGGGTTCTTCTATCAGTTGTGCACAGGCTTCATTCAATTTAGAGTCTGTCTGTGTTGCGAACAATGATAGAAAAATTCATGCTAACTCAGTTACCAAAGCTGGTTAGCAATTTATCTGTCCCTGTGTTAATTTTTAACTACATCCATTTCAGATTTATGAATTTAAAATCCTGTTTGCTTTTAAAAAATATTTGTTGATATTTTCAGAAAGTGACTATGCCTGACATTACATTTTGTGGAATATGACTGGCATTTCTACTTTATCATGAAATTAGTTTTATCAAGACTCTTGAAACAGGGGGTTAGTGGAAAAGGTGTAAAATGAATTTCAGCTGTGAATATGTTGATTAATGTTGTTTACAGGTTTACAAGGTTATCACAAGTATGCTTAGAGATAACTTGGATTTAATATGAATTGCTGAACATATGCATCACCTAGTGCCTGTTAGCATAAGCAGGTAGATATGTTCAGACCTACTGAAAATATTGCAAGACGTAGGGACATTTCAATTTTGGAAATAAGTATATGAAAACTTGCCAATCAATGTCATACGCAATTAAGGTGCAGAGAAATGTCCTCCAAGGATTATAATTCTACCTCATTGCTTTCTACCAAACCATATTCACTTTATTTATATTAATCATTTAACATTTCTAAACAAACCTATTTTCATTTGTCCTCCATCTTTGGTTTCTGTGATCACTGCTGCAGCAGGAAGGGAGGGGTATTTTAAAATAAAGATACACTCTTATGTGGCTTGATTCCTCTTATTTATTTCACAAGTAGTTTTAATAGTAAGATAGGAGAAAAAAAAAACAATGAGTTAAGAATCCTGAATACGTCTAGTTTTTATTAAAAACATCCATTTCTGGTGCACAAATGTGTTGATATGTAGTTTACCAAAAGTATAAATAAAGCTGTGTGCAAAATACAGTTCACATATGTTATTCTCAAGAAAAATAATAGATGCAAAAAAAGTGTATTTTATACCATATGTAGGATATTAATTATTAATGTGACCTGAATATGTAATATGCTAGTTTGATGACACAACACATGATATTAGTCTTTTTGCCTAAAGTCTTATGCTATGAAAATGCAAGAAAGGTTTTCAAGATGTTTGTCGCCTAACTTTTATGAGGGGAAGCCTGAGGCTGTCATTATGGCATGGCTTGTCACTGCTGCAGAAAGGAAAACACTCAGAGTTAATAACAGCTGTTGCAATCCAGGTTTTCAGGAATCAATAGGGAGTGCTTTCACCACTGAGGTGTGAGGAAATATTCTGAAATATTATGTTATTACGTTTCAGGACCAGACAGCACTACGCTGTTCATTGTCAGAGGAGAGCCTGGAAATGTAAACAGTTATATTGGAAAGATGAACAGGGGATATGACATCTAAAGTCAAAATTGCGGTACAAAAACCCTGCTCAAATGTTGAGATGAAAAGTTTAGGAATGTCTGATCTTACGAGGAAACTCCCTTTTAAATTTCTTCTAATCTCTTTCATTTAATAAGGTAGACATTATGTAGCTGACTTAGAACTGACCTGGTCTTTGTCAGGTAACTGAAGTCCACAAAGATACCCTGGTTCTTAAATGCCCTAAATGCCCCATCAGATAGGTAAACTCTGAACTTTTCTGGAATATGTCAGATGAAACTGGTTTCTGAGAAAATGCTTATAAAATCTGTTGTAGAAAAGAAAAAAAAAAAAAAAAAGGCATTTTGTTTTAAAACAATGCTTAAATGTTTTTAAAGTAAATCCACTGAAGGCTCTGTTAGATTGGCTCCTTAGATTGTATATTGATAGCTTTGTTCTTTGGTTGCTTTACTAGGAAGTGGAAAGCCAAGATTTAATTTTTCTTCCAGCTAAAATCCCTACTTCCTAATCACAGTAATAAGTTTTCCAGTTTGGTCACTCTCCAAATTAAGGTAGAAAAAAGGGTTCTCAGGAGTAACAAGCCCTGGAGGAATATGCAAACAGAAGGAGAGTGCTTCTTTAGCCTGACAGATATTTCATGTTCATGAGATATGCTAGATTTCAGCTCTTGATCTCAGAATTATTCTATTTTCAGCAGTTGATAATGTATAAAATTAAAGAAAGTAAACCATAGACTCAAGTCTCTCCTTCTGATTACCTACTATAACTAGCAGGTAAATAATCTCTCTATCCTATGGAGCATCCTACGTTCTTGACTTCAGTGCCCCAGCCTCATAAGGGCAGTTGTCTTTGTTTTAGAACATCTACAATATTAAAGTAATGGGACGAAGTTGGAGATGTTTGATAGTGTATGCTCAGGCTTGCAACGAAGTACAGAAGGTAGCATTGCCAAATCTCCACAGTAGAACTGTAGAAAAGATTCTGCTCTTAGATTCATCTTTCTGAAGTGTCACCTCTTCCCATTGACCATGATGGGGTTCATGAAGCCAACTACAGTGAAGGAGAGAAGTAAAAGGACTCCACAGTTCAGCCCTAATATCTGACATGGGAATGTGTCCCAGTGAATCAAACTTGTCAGGATGTCATAGCCTCCTGAATTCTACTGGTAAATTTGTACCTCGTATATACTGTCTGGATACCTAACCCTAGGATTTCACTTTACATTGAGATGCAAGCACTTAAAATTTTGCTTGATGCAGTTTTTTTTTGAAGAGCAGCAATCAGTGTTATGTAGAACTGTGATTACAACTACAGTCTTCTGAGACCTCAAGAGTTGTTCTAGCTAGTCGTTTGCTGTACTCCACTTACTGTATTTTGCTTTGGAATCTGTATTTTCGCATCTGTGTGACCGGATCTCGACTTTGCACAAAAATTATGTGCCTTAAAACTTTCGTGTAATAGATGGAATCAAGTCCCTTTGGTAAGTATTTGAGGAATACAGCTGTCCTATAAATATCTTAAGTAAGAAACTTCAGTTCAGATGAAGTACAAAAAAACTGCTGCCAATTTGAGAGATCCTAAATTCGGGCAAGAAGGAGTTAATGTGGACTTCTTATATATATCTGAAAGCAAACACACTTAATGATAATGACAAGTACTTATGCAAATGAACTGCTAATACTCATCCAGCCAGAGGTGATTAAGTCTTTTAGGCCAACTGGAGATTTCACCCAGCAGGGGCTATTTGGAAGCTGGTAGAAGACAAAGGCTTAAATAACTTCAGGGGTTATAGCTCTAGTGCTGTACTTAAACCACATTTCTCTGAAATATTCTTTCTTTCATGCCCCTTCCCTTCCCCCAAAATGGAGGTCATAACTTCAGTTACGTTGCAAATCTTTTGACCTATACTTTTCAGGGCGTATAAGGGCACAGTAACCTGTCCCAGAGTGATATGCTGCCATTAAATAGACTGGAATAATGAGTAGACCTAAGGGATTGTCAAGTCAGATACTTAATTATGTAGACTAGGATCAAGGGGGAAAATGGAGGAACTGCATCTGTCTCTTAGCTCCTATAGACTACGTCCTCAGAAAACAGTTTTTGATACAATTTTATTAAAAGCCTTGCTTTAATGAAAGAAGGTAATACAGAAAATAGAGAAAATCAGTTCTACATAAAACAGTGAAATCTTTAATCAAAACAAGCTACCCTATCTGAAAAAGAGAGAAAAGGATAATTATTAGCTACTGTAGTATCATGATAATAGTTCTTTTTTTTAATTTGCAATACTTCACTTATTGTTTCGTTTTTATATTCTGTTATTGTATAGTTGAATGCTACTGGAAACTAATGTGTTTTCAGTTACTAATTTTCCCTTTGTCCTGTATTTCATTGCTGAAAAAAGCTGTCCTTCCCTGAAGGCAGACACATAAAGACATCTGTAAAGCAAAACATCTCATAAGTAAATAAGAAGATGAGGGTAGGTTTGAGAAAAGAAGTTGGATACTCTTGCAGATATGAAGCACACAGTAGGTTTGAAACAGGCATCCTCTTCAGATGTATTCATATATACATACATACACGTGTATGTATTTTAGAACAAATCATCCAAGTTCTACTTCTCATAAAAAAAGGCTATTTTCCCATATATGTTTTCCAAACAAACAGAAATTGGATGTTTGATAAATACAGACAATTTAAAAGAAGCCTGTTACTCAGAATTATGATCTGCATTGTGCTATTGTGGCTGGTATTTTAGGCAAAAAATAGTTGTACAGGCTTACAACTCAACAGCTTCAGGAAAAAGCCAATAGTTAACAGGTGTTACCAATCATTCCTCAATCTGGTCTTCATAGCTGGAAGAAGAGGATCCAGCTGTCTGAGGCGTTCTGATTAAAAATTCCTTCTTAATAAACTCCCAGTCTTTTGCTTGTGCCCACACATGTTTTATACTTTTCTGTGGGCTTGGGGAAATGAATGGATTAGTAGTATCATGCCTCTGAGTCAGTAAGTTAATTAAAGGCTGCATGTATAAAATGGAACAATGAATTATTTAGTGGATAACAAACATGATCTAAAATTCCATTTACTCACCTTTCAAGTCAATTTTTATTTTCAGAATTCATATAGCAAAACCTACTGTTTTTGCATAGAGCTAAAAGTAAATGTTTGCAAACAATATGTTGCTAAAGTTTCATCTGCAAGTCTCTTGAGTGCTTTATACCTTTACATTTGCAGTATTTACTTTCCTTCCTATTCCTTGACACCAGTGAAATTTCAGGCAGTGAGGGGAAGATTAAAAAATTGTTTGTCTGAAGGTCAGTACTGAATATAGTAAGGTGTGGATTCAGACCCACATTCCAGACCCTATCTTGATGGGTGAAGCTCTGTTGAGATTTTGCTACAACTTTATAACGGAGCAACCGAAGGTACAAAGATAAAAACTTTCCTAATCCGGATCTGAGTTTTAAAACACAAAATACACCCACTCACCCCATCCATTTGCTCATTTTTCATACATTTAATTAAGCACAATTCCTTTTCCTTTTGTGCTGAGTCCTGCAGTGCAATTTCTGTTGATTTCACCTGGACTTTTGCAAACCCATGGTGATTCTAGACAGAATGTTTTGCCGCAAAAGGCTTTCATTTCTTTCTCCTTAAAAAAAAAGTGTCATTGACTGTCTTTACTGTAACATACACTGTTCTTCACCTTCATCATCACTCTAAGTATGGAAGGCCCTGAAAATCTGCAAGACTGACTGTCAGCAATGCATTTAACTTATGGTGTCCTAATTAGAAACAACTCCAGAGTGGCTCTTTCATTTAGAGCCAAAAGAGGCCTCTGATCTATTGTTTGTGATGACTGACATCCATTTGGCACTGGAGAATGAAATATCTACTTGCTGAATCTGGTTTATGCAATGAAGTATTTATTTTAATAACTGAAATAAATGATAAATATTTATAAAGTATCTGACTGATGTAAGCATTAAACTCCTGCAGGCTTTCAAGGAGAGCTGGAACTGATCCGCTTACAAGAAAAGGGGACCGTGTTTTCCTGCTCTACTGCTGTAAAGACGCTGTAAAGCAGTCCCAGAGGCCATGAGATCCAAACCAAAGACTTAAGAGATCTATTATGTAGTCCACTTCTGATAATCACAACGGAGCAGTCATGCTCATTTGTTGTTGTTATTGTTTTAATCATTACCATCATTATTAGTAGTTAAAAAAGCTTATCCATCTCCAGTTTGTAAGAACATACTGTCTTCAGCTAAGTTTTGGAAAGAGGATATTGAGGGGGTCTGTCCTCGGAAGAAAGTAGTTGCTGGAAACACTTTAGGCACCTCTGTGGTCAATATTTTTAATACCCAGTCTCACAGAGAGGTGTTCTGAAATTAAACATTTCTTTGCTCATCATGATAACATTCTCATTCTGATCTCTTTGAGGCATGAAACAATCTTTTATGAAATCTGCCTGCTAACAGCCATACATATTCCTTGTGAAATTAGGGATTTCACCTTTGGCTATTCTTCAGAAATACTGATTTGACAGCTATTGGGGAGACTGCTATATTTTTATTTGTTGCCTAAGATTTTTTCTAAGGATTGGATTGAAAAGTTTTGCCAGGTTTTATGAGTCTTTGCTCAGTGCTTAGAGTTCCCATGCATAAAAGCTTTTAAGCTATGCACGTACTCCTCAATTCTGAAAAGCTTTCTTACACAAGAGTGGTAAAAGTCTGCAGAGCTCTTTGAAACTTTACCTAGTATGCTTGATTTTGATAAGAGTCTGGAATGCAGAACTAGACTTTGAAAGCAGCTTTAATTTTAGTAAGGAGTTGCTGAAAGATTTTACATAAGATCTAATATAATCATTTTCTGTTATAAAATGGGAAGTGATTCATTACAAATCTGGGGCATCAACAGATAAAATGTACTTCTACACTTAAAAACCACTTACATTTAACAGAAACATCAAGTACTCTTAATAAACATTTAAATGTATGAGATCTTTTGCAGTGCATCAACTCTTGGAAAAACTGAATAGGAAATCTGATCCTTTATATTGTTCTTTTTGCTCAAATGTTGAATTATCTTTTTACTTGCACTGCTGTGGTTGTAAGGATTTAGGGTAAATAGATTACTGTTTTCTATTATGTCATCTGCAGTTGTGATAGTAGCAGCCATTTCCCTCAAAAATAAATAAATAGATAAATAAATAAATAAATAAATAAAAAGATACTTTGACTTCGGTAACATGCAAAAATTAGTTTTCAGAAAAAGATGCCCCCTGTTTGGACACTGATTACAGGAAACCAGCTGACTAGATCAGGGGGAAAAAAAAAATCTTTGTAGTTTTTATGTACCACTGATGCATATTTTCAGTTAATTCCATTTTTTTTCCTGCTTTATTCAAAGAAGTCTCAATAAGTAGAGAGCTTGGAAATGTATGTATAAAGCATATATTTCAAAGCCATGGAACCCTTTTCCTAAATAAAGCCTTTGGAAGAAAGGTTAGCATTCTGTTAACCAGCAAACATTAATATGATTATGGCATTGTTACTTCCAATGTTACAAAATGCATTATTTAATTATACAACTTTTTAGTCAAACAAAATAGTTGTTCACAGGTTGAGTTCAGACTTCTTATTTTTTATTTTTTATTTTTTCGGTAGCAGCATTACACTTTATAGCTTGTTAAGAGCTTTTTTTTTCCCCCCATCAGATTCTACACTGTATTTGACACACAGTATTAGCTGCATAATTTGATATGAGTACATCTAAAGTGCACAAGTATTATTTTTCAGTGCTTAGGCATGTATATAAACCATATGTATAGAATCAAAGCCAAAACCAAAATTTGATGCTGTTTACACTGAAAGGTCTTCATTATGTCTTCCCTATCAGGGAGCAGGGAAAAATCTATTCAGAGTTACATTTTTAATCCTGAATGAAAATGTCATGCATCTTAATTCAAATCTTCCTTTTCTGTCCTAAGAATGTTATATCAACCTTGGGCAGAAAATGATAGAATCCTATATCTCTGTCAATTGATGCTAAAGAAAAAGGGAGGTATAAAGCATTCTTTCAAATTTAGTGGTATCTTCTTTTCTTTCTTCCAGTATTGCCTCTGATAATTCCTTCTGGAAATGGATTGTCATTGCCTAAAATGAAAATCATTTAGTATTTTTTTTTTTATTGCTGATTACTGACCCTCATTGACTCTTTTAACTATCACACTATGAAAATAATTTAGAACAGTTTTAATAATGTTAGTAAGCATGAAAAGCCCTTATTCTTTCAAATTCAAAATGTTTCCGTAAATTTATACAGGCTTCTGAAGTGACGGAGACTAGTCCAGAGCTAATAAGTATGTTAGTCTCAAGACTTTCCTTCTTCTTTAACAATTTATATGCTTCATCATGCAATAAAAAACAACAAGCAAACAAACAAACAAAAAGTGTGGGCAGAGACAAACTTTTGCAAGTAGGTGGATTTCTTGTCAGCTTTTATTCTTCCAGATGAAGCGTCTGGGGAAAATAGATAATTACAATGCCAATTTTTCTTATCAAAATAATGTACAAAATTTATGACCTGATAAATCTGTCCTTGGATGGAGATTCTCTTTTTGATAATCCCCCTAAAATGAGTAATAAAGCACCTCTGATAGTAATAAACCATTTTTTTCTTTGACATTTCATGATAAGTGTAACAACAAATAAAAAAAGAACTTCAAAGACTGCTCACATCAAAAGCTCTATAAAGTCCATTTGAATAAAATCTGCGACTTTCATAAAAGTGGTGTTGAAAATGTCATGAATTAAATTAATGGCCTACATTTCTTTGCTTCATATTGTCCGTATTTTAATCATAATTTATTCTTCAGCACATCCTGCCTGTTGTTGATTGAAGGAAATATTAAATCCAGCTGAGCTTTAAGCAATTTTAAAAGGAATGAATGAATATAATTATACATGTTAATAGTCTCGATCCGTTTTTTTATTTGGTCCTGCCTATAACATAACAGATCAGTAAGCTATGCTTTCTATACCTATCATCAATCTTTTGTGAAGGTTCAAAAACACCCATTCTATGGTTTCATTGTTTCAGTTTTCTTACAGCAGTCTTGTTTCAGTGTTCCTACTATGCGCTAAGGTACCTAAAGTAAACTACAGACAATTGACCAACTCCAGCAAAAAAAAAATTAAAATGAAATTAAAAAAAAAAAAAAATGACACTAAAACAAATCTTTTGAGAAGGTAGTGTTGGCTGTTTGAAAGATACTGTGAGCAGTGACAATATAAACTACTGTATTCAGTTCGCTAATGTTCTTTAAAAACAAATTTATCCACCTATGTGCTTTCTCTTTGGAAGAATGTGTTATGCTTAGAGGAAAAATAAAGTATCTTGAGTTATATTCAGTCTGACCCTCATCAACTGCAACTCTGAAAAGACATACTTTAAGGAAGTTTATGTAACTTTTCTTATGTTACCCTTCGCCATAAAGGAAAAAATAATTTTATTATCAACATTGAATAAATGCTAGGGTAGCTGAAATGGTTAATACTTCTTAATAATTGCACAGTAGAAAAAAGTTCTTCAAATAATAGTTCTTAAATTGTACAAACAGTATAGATTTCTTTACAATAATTTATACAGTTCTAATAATTTGTATGGTTTTAATGTGGCTATACATTCTCTCCCAATGCTATGGGCTCAAATGGAATATGCTCTAAAGTTTTTCTCCTTACAAGTTCTGAAACAAATTCATGAGCACAGATGATTGCTGACTGAATTTGCTTTTTTTTTTTTTTTTACAATCACAGCAACAGATTTAAAGTGAGTCCTATTGAATTGTAGCATTATTCACGTATTTTGCAAAAGTTGTAGAGTTTTCTCTATGTCCTGGTTTCATCAGTATTCCATATAAAAACATCATGCAAGGGGCTGTTGGGTTGAGCACAGAAAACACAGTGCACTGTGGAGCTGTGTTTGTTTTTTATTTCTAGCAGTCTCACATGAGTTCTGACTCTCCAAGGGGAAGATGCACTGGGATGTACTGCATTTCCCAGGAGCCTCCACATGATTTCCAATTCTGGGTGATGGGGGAAAAGCTCTCAGTTTTTTTTTCTGGGAGGTGGGGGGGGGGGGGGGGGAGGGGTGCCGATTAAGATTTGGACGGGTTCTCTCTCTCTCCTCTAGTTTTATTTTTGGTTCATTTTGATTTAATACTCTTAATTACTCCGTATTATCTCACATTCCTTTTAATAAATTACTTTCACCTATCTCAATCAGATTTTTCCCTCTTCCTTTCCCCTCTGCTTTCTCCCAAGGGGAGGAAGGGATGTCATGTGGTTAACCTTTCAGACCACGACACCCCATTAAGTAGCTTGCTTTAGTAACATAACAAGCAGTAAGTAGTTTACTTACAATTGCCTGTGCTAACTGTCTGATGATAGCTGTTATATTGATACGTGGAAATAAATCAATGAGACTCTGCCATGATTTCAGCAAAGACAAGGTTTGTGTCTGTATTCTCTATGCAATGCTAGCTGGCATTAACATTTCACCAAGAACTATTGCCTCTTCTGGAATCCCATCTGACCTACCCTGTGTGTGCCATACTCCCTGTCCTGTCCATTCTCTTACTACTGTTGAGACTGTTTCCCAGGGAAAAGTCTGTATTTAACTTGTCCATCAGCATGTTGTCCCTCCCTGTCCACACCCACTAAGTGTGCCTCTGGAGAATTTCAATCCATTTTGATAGAGAAAGGATTTTATTTATTTATTTATTTTAAATTGAGCGTATTCATACATATTGATAGAGTCAAAAGCTTATCTTGAGAAATGTATTTCTGAAAGAAGTCATCTGAGCAGAGGACAAATCTTACTGAAATGGGAATACAGTGGGAATACTTGCTCTCCTTCTCCTGGGGAAAAGGAGTTAAGAATGTCCTACCTGGGGGGACCCATTTTTAAGAAGGGTAAAAAGGATGACCCTGGGAAATACTGACCACTGACCTGTCAGACTCATTTCTATGCTGGGAAAGATAACGGAACAGATTCTTCTGGAAGCCATGCTAAGGCACATGGAAGACGGGGAGGTGATACAGGAGAACCAGCATGTCTTCACCAAGATCAAATTCCATTTGACTAAACTACTGGCCTTTTATTATGGTCTCACTGAATTAATGGACAAAGGAAGAGCCACGGATGTCATCTATCGTGACTTCAGTAAGGCCTCTGATTGTACCCCACAACATCCTTCTCTTCAAATTGGAAAGATATGAATTTGATGGGTGGACTGTTCAACGGACAAAGAACTGGCTGCAGGATCGAGTCCAGAGAGTGGTGGCTCATGGCTTGGTGTCTGAATGGAGATCAGTGATGAGTGGCATCCCTCAGGGTTCAGCTCTGAGCAACCTGATCTAGCTGTGCATGTCCCTGTTCATTACAGTGGAGCTGGGATGGGTGACATTTAAAGCTCCCTTCCAACTCAAATGATTCTATGATTCCATGACCCTTTCCTTGGAGTACATGCTCTGTCATGCAGCAGTGAGTCTTACCATGAGCCATGCCTGCTCGGGAACCAGTATTCACTAGCTGTAAGACTTCTAGGTTCAGCATTCTCATTGGTTATAAAATTGCCTTACCTTTCTATTAGAGAACACATGAATGATCCAATTACAACCATTGAGCTCCACTAAGCCGTAGGAGCAAATGACAACAGGATAACCTGGAAGGTGAAGGTGACCACCTTACTCTTCATTTTGTAGCACCTGAAACCAGTGAACTGCCAGGGCTGACTCACTGAATCACTAAGGTGATTGCTGCTAATGAAAAGGAGATTCACTGATAGTTTCCTCAGTGGTGCTACATGACTTCCGGAGCTGGGATGCCACTGATTGTGTGAGTTACTAAGCTATACACAAGAGATGTGCGTAATACACCATTATATAGATGCTGTAATAAAAATGCAAATCTTTTTTTTGGGGGGGGAGGGTGGGGAGAGTATGCAGGAATAAGCAGGATTCAGAATCTGTTGCCATGTATGTATCTGATTCATAATCTTCCAATCTTTTCTGTTGCATTCTGTGTATTTTTTCTTTTGTGTCATTCCTGATAGTGATAATATTTTTCTTTGTCAAGTTTTAAGTTCATATAAAATGATAAAAAATTGAAAGAAGAACTCAACTTCTTCTAAGAATGCTAAGCAAAACCACATCAAAACCAGTGCTATGCCATTTTTCAATAACAGGTATATTTTCTCACTATAACTGACTTCATAATTTATCCTCTCGGGAGCTAGATAATACAACTACACCCTTTGAGATGATAATTATTGTTGAAGTAATGTTGGACAGATGTTTATCAGTGAAAATTTATGTTAAGCATTTGATATTATTGGCCTTTCCTGGAAGGAATTTAGATTTTTATATATTATCCGGTCTATATTTCTGTCAAAAATAATAAATTTGGACAATAATAACTTTGGACAAATTTCTGCTGAAAGTCATATCCAGCAACAGAACTTCCATTAAGAAACCCTAAACATCTGAATGTGGTAACTGAATATTTGTGCAGTTGAACTATAAATATATCAATTCCTGAACATTTCTTTGAGATCACATTCGTTTCCTCTTGGGATAGATGAAAAAGGTCAAGAGGCATAAAGTCAAAGAGGGAATAACAATTAAGGAAGATAATCCTGTATGTCATCAAAATAACCTTTCCTGTTCTGATGTGACTTCTTTAAATGAGCATGGTCAGACGTAGACATACATATGCCTATGTTTTTTTAATACATCTAACAATATCTTATAATAAGATTTGTAACAACAGAGATAGATATCTTTATTGTCTGTGGACTCAATCATTACTAAATATTGCATTGTCTGCCATTGAAAAACCCTGTCATCATTTTTGTTTATACTAAACTCTACTTCAGATATACTATAGATTAGATACAGGGGGAAGAATGAGGCAAAGGATGAATGTTTACAGCCTGTATACGTATGCATTAGGGAAGCTTCAGGATTCTGAGGAAGCTCTTGACAAATATCTGTATCAATACTTCTCTCAAAACCTTAGGAACATGATAGCCTAAAGAAAGCAATTCAGTGTAGATAATATCAGTGCCACACAGCTATACATTTGTCAATTTTGACTTATTTTTTGTTTTGTCTTTCAAAGACAATGTCTCATTATGATTTCTCCTTTAATGTTCATAATATAATTATCTCCATGAATTTCATTTGTTGATATTTTGCACAGACACCAGGAGTGTAAATATAAAGATTAGACTCTTAAATGAAAAAAGGTTTGTAAAGGTAAATCCTAAGATAATTTTATGTTCTTAATTTTACATTTATATTTGTGTTATATAAAGAAATTGAATATTTATGAGACATTTAAGAAATCTTGTACAGTCAGATGTTTCACATTAAAGGTGTTGCCAGCTGATGTAATGTAAGCACTTTTTGTCCCAGTTCATATTATCCTACTATCAGCATTTTGTATTTGATGGTCCTTTAAAAAATCACTTGAGTAAACACTGAAATCAGCTAATGAACAGTGTGCTTTGGAATGCCAAAGTCACTTTTTAGCAGGTATCGGTGTTAGATAATGCAGTTTTGTACTATATGAAGTTTCCAAAAGGAATTATGAAATGGTGGAATTATTTTCATACTTTGTTGTTTAAAAGCATGCATATTTTTGATAGCTGGCTCTTTTTTTTTTTTTTTTCCCAAGAGTGAAACTTTGCATGTTTATTTTTCTTGTCTCTGTACAAATGAAAAATGTGAAGAAACGGGGAAGAGAGATGTATATGAAAACTCAGAATTCAGAAAAACAGGAACAGCATTTGAGTAAAAGTTACACTTCACTTATGTAAAAGTCACAGAAGGGTCTTCATGATTCTCAGATATTACTCATCACCAAATATTTGATTTTTGAATTTTCTGCTATAGTAAGCATGAGCACAGAACTCTTAAATGATGTGGAATAACACGTCACAATATCACCATTAAATTAAATTAGAAATTTTTACACTCTTGTTCTCATGCAACTGAAATGTGAGGAGAAAATGTTGGCTTGATTTTTGTGCAAGTAAGCAAAACCAAGATGAAATACTAAGAATCAAGTTTCTTGAAAGCTGAATAGCCTAAATAAGACAGATGAATACTGTATGTTGGGTGACCTCTGCAAAATATACAGCAAAACTGAAATAGATTATCATTCAGTCAGACAGCACTAGTTCAACCTCAAACATGAATCTTAAAGTAATATTAACCATAGTTTAGTAATGTATACTATCATCTATATGAACCTTCTGCTTATGAGTAAATGTCTAGCTAAATACAATAATTATATCTCTCTCAACTTAGAGTTATATTGTCTTTATTACCTTTACCTAGCTAGAAGAATTGATATAATTGTTGCCTTGTTAGGTGATGACAACAACCATTTTGCATGCCTCTCCCAGTTTCCATACCATTAAATATCTCTCAAGGTCAACAAGAATTGTGAGGAAATGTCCTTTCAAATGGTAAAATAAAAACAACTGTAAAAGTAAAATTCCTATTATAGTATGTTTTGCTATACTAACTATTCTTGACTTGTATCAATTTTTCAATACTAGTGAGTCATCACTGTCACGGAATACAATATCAGATCTTTTTAGGTAGATCTGTTTGACACTGGACAGAAAACAGCTGTGGTCACAGAAATTAAATGGGTAGGAGGGTGCTAACAGGAGCATGTGCCAAAGTGGCCTGAATGAGTAAAAGACATGCTCTGGCAGTCCTGAGGATCATCTCTTCACTGCTGTGTGACATCCCACACATACCATGGAGCTGTACGGTAACAGAGCTGTCTGGATCGTAATTCATATACAGAGATATACTTCTTTGAGATGTCATAGGATATCACAGTAAGCAGCTAAGGAAGAGGTGCTTATCATACTCGTAATGAGCAAAGATTTACAGCCCCACATAAAAGAAAAATGTTGGTTTGTGATATTCCAAGAGCGGAAGAGCAGAGGGCACCAAGGAAGCCTGGTATGACATATTGTATACAATGTGAGCATGATGGATGCATACACAGTATACTCACATAATAGCTATACCATAGATATATGTTGGAATGTTACACTTTCTAAATGGAAATCATACTGAGAAGCTAAAAGTTGTAATGGAAAGCTCTTTGTTAGAACTTTAAAGTTTATTTTGACCTGTTCCAGATGGATAAAAGTCTTAATTACTCTGTGCTTAAGTTGATTTCTCCACCTTTTCTCTTTCCTTTTAACTGAGTTAAAATACTGGCTTTCAGTAGACAAAAAATAACATAATTCCAAAGTAGCAGTTCACAGAAATGAAAGCCTGACCCAAGTGAGGTTGATCAGATTTTTTTTTCCAACAATTTCATTAGGACTATGTTTCAGCTACTCTTTTTGTATTTTAATCCTAATGCAGGGCATTATGGATTCATGTGTATTGCTGAGTAAGAAGACAAGAAACAAATCTGTGGTCTCAGTGCTGAGCATACTGCCTGCCTGCTTCACTGTCTATGTATAGGCCACTGTTAAAATGCTTTCCCCCCCCCCAAAAAAAATTTAATTTGGAGAAAAAGACTTAAGTGACCCAAACAGAGCTAGTGAGTAACTTAACCAGTATGGATGATCAGCTGCTTAGATCTCTGCTTTACCCACTACCCCTCTTCTATTTAGCAGATTTTTACCAGCTGTGCTCTGTGGTTTGCATTTATGCCAACTTGTACTGGAAGGTTTACAGTCAGTTTAAAGTTCTACACAATCCTTTTGATTATGTAATGACTCAATTTTCTGTAGAAGTTAGATGCCTGTTTAAGTGACATACATCATTTGTTGTTATAGAGAATAACCTTGAAATAACCTTGCACTGAAGCAAAATATAATGCTATGGATTAGCTATAAGCTTTTTCTTAAGGAAAAAATAAGTACTTTTCCTAGGTATTTGGTAACTGTACCTACAGAAAAAAAAAAGACATTTTGAAGAAAAGCAGGCCTGAATGTGAGTGTAAAATGCAAGGTCAATTTCAGGTTTCTTTTGCTTTGTGATAGTTGCTGTGTGGTTTTAGTTTAGTTTACTTTTAATGTATTATTTATTATTGGCCAGACTGTGAAGTTCCTTTTGATTCTTTTGTGATTTTAAATCCTGCATGAATATTAAAGCTTGAGTACATTTACTCAGCTTTGCAGTCTGATTCTCCACAACCCCAGGCAAAGCCTGAGCACATTATATCTGTGACAGTTCTTTGCTGCCTTTCAGGTAGATCTTCACCATATGGAGTTAAGCATAAATACAAAGTCCTCTGAGCTGTGCTCTGAAGGTACTTTTGTCTTCCCACTTGCTACACCAAGATATATTGCTAGCCACATACTTAGAGTTATATTTCTTTTAAAAGTAAAAGAACTTAAATCTTTGATAATGTACACCACTTCAGAAAATGTAATTGTAAGATCCACATGTCCTAAACTTCTGTGGATATAGTTATTTTTTCCTTCTTTCCAAATGAGTTTAGGCTTACTGATGCTTATATCTAGTGAGATGTGATCTGTATGTAGGCCCTTCTGGGTGAAAAGAAGGGAAAGAATTTGTGAGATTGGAAAGAGTTTAGAGGCCATTGAACCAGTGAGGTGGTCTGTTATCCAGGTAAGCCACCTGTGCAGAGGAAGTCCTTTGAACAGACTCTTTTTCATAATAAATTAAAGAAAATAATTATCATTCAGTCCATTAGCATATGGTATTCCTTTCTGCTAACAACAGCTATTGTTTTTAAACAGTTCCTTCTTTTTTTTTTTTTTTTTTTTCTTATTTGATAGAAACTTCTCCCCCTCAAACCACTCTATTCTGTTTCTGCTTTAAAAAAACAATAGATCTTCTTTCTTTGACATAACTAATCAGATTCTGAGAGGAAAAAAACCAAGACAGCTAACACGTATTCATTACTATGAGTGTTGTGCAGTCTGCAGTTTCTTTCCTTGCAAGATTGATTAATAAAATATTTATGAAAGAGTAACACCTGGCACACTTCCATAAACAAATAGGTCTCCTGTGGGTTTGCAACAGCTGAGGAGAGTTTGGAGGGATCATAGGGATCTCAGAGTAAAGACTTCCTCACAGCTTGAGTTCTTACACATTGCTATCTTTCATAAATATGCACCAACACACAAATAATTTCTATTTTGAAGATACAAAATGAAATATCAACAGATGAAATCTAAAATACAGCCATAGAGAAAGGTAAAGATTAAGCAGAATAGAAGTGCTTGCGTGTGGGGAAATTTTGTTGTTGTTGTTGTTGGTTTCTGTTTGAAAGCTCTACTGATAAGGAGCCTCAAGAATGTGAGGCCCTTTTTTTAAGGCATTAGTCTGGGACTGCTATTTAAATACTGGAAGCCTCAGATTGAAGAGATCTGTCGAAATTTAGGGGCAAGGGTTAAGAAATTATGCAAGACACCTAAAAGTGGGAAATTCATTCTGTTCACTGTTTCATCTGCTCTTCCAGATGGATCTGCTTTTTAGATACTTGTCTGGCTCTTCATCTTCAGTAGAATGTTTTCACTGGTATGTCGCTTCTTTTAGAATAATAGTGCTACTGTCTTTAACTACAATTTAGCTGGCATGATTGCTTTTATCGACCTCTGCTTTGCTATGGCCAGCGTGATCGTTTCAGTTCTTGGGAGTGGAAGTGATGTAGCTGTTAGTGTCAAATTCTTGTGTAATGTCTTTTACATGTGCTTATGTGTCATGTGCTGTCTGTATGTTGTATAATAATTTATCATACTGCAGCTATGATTTTTTCTTAAGCAATCTTAGGAATCTGCTATCTGCGCTGAAAATCTTAGAACTTAAAGGTTCAGACTGTGTGGGGAAATGATAAAGATCTATTAAATGTATTGTCTTTCTGAGGCCAAAACTTAGAATGAATTGTTCTGGTAAGAGTTCGTGATGTTGGTGAAATGCTAATTTATTTTTAAAGCTCAGACACAGCAAAATATTTAGGTTATTAAGCTTTTAGATGCAGGTTTTCTGAAACCATTCTTGAATTTCATTTAAGTCTTTATCAAAGCTGGATGAATATTAAGGAAAATCTTTTATTGTTAGTCATTAACTGGAGGGAGGGCAGTGTTGGTCAAGAGGCTGTTTTCTTGTCATGTGTTATTTGAATGAGTACTTCTGAGCTGTGGATTGTCTTCAGTAATAAAGTTGAGAGCATCGCAAACATGTCAGTCTGTATTGGAAAAAGCTAAAGTGAAGATTCTTTTAAGTTCTGCAAATCAGTCAGTACGACTGCTTTATTGTGATAGTAGAGTCTGGTACTATGTATAGAGATGTGGTGTGGAGATAAATCAGCATTGTATTTAATATTAAGAGTAGGTGGTACTTTGTCTTTTAGGTAACTTCACTAAAGTGATGTGATAGCTAATCTTATGAAATTTGGCCAAAAGGCTTATGAAATCAATAGAAGCTTTTCATGCTCTGCAGTGTACAAAAGATGAAGTTTTTAGATGTTTCTACATATAATTTGCAAAACATATTTTCCTGTACTTGATTTAGGGGGCAGTTTAGAGAATGCTGAATCACCTTTTACTTGCCAGCTGTTTTTGACATGTTAACCAGTTGTTGTTGTTTTTTTTCTTTAATTATTTTCACATGATTTTTTCCTATATATGATTATCATTAATATACAGTATATTTTGATATAGCTTGAATTGGTGATAGAAATACTCATTTCATCTAGAGCTGTCTTTGTACCTGCAGTTTCCTTTGGCTTTTCCTATGTGTCTGAAATAACAGAAAAATACATTCAAGGTTCAATTTGTATCTTTAATGAAGATGTTGAGTATAGATTTCATAAAAAGCTAAAATCATTCTTTGAAATTAATGTTAATACTGCATGTAAGAGGATTGGAGAATTCAATCTCTGCCCATCCAAAATAGATTGTAATTGTATACAGTGAAGATCTTAAATGCCCTGACTGGAAAGGATATTAATACTGAGTGGTATCAAATATATCTTGATTTAATAAAATATCTTTATTTCCTGCTAACAGAAAATGATCACAGGATTGTTTAAAAAGGACGAGCCATTGAAATCACCTTGTTAGATATAAATACTTAATAGCATCCATTATAATGAGATAAAAAGTGATGGCTGTAAGGTCAAGTGTGAGAAGGAGAGAGTTCAAAGACAGTGTAGACCCGTCAACATAATATAACCTCTCTCTAAAAGGGAGAGGAAATACATTGCTTGATGAGAAGAAAAGCCTCCGTGTAAGCTTGATAAATATTCAGGGTTTGTGTGTAATGAGAAATGGAATCTGATGAATGAAATGTCATGGTAAAATCATTTTAATCAATAATGGAATGTGACATTATCCAGACCATAGTAATATGTCTTCTCCTCTTTATTCTTTCCCTGTAGTAGGCTTTATTTCAATTTTCTTTCTTTTTTTTTTTTTAATAGCTTTTCTTTTTTGTTAACTTAAGATTGGTTATGCTAATGTAATGTTGTTATACTTCTTCTAACCTTTCTTACACAGCTAAAATATTGAATATGTAGTGCTACAGTTCTTGACATAGTCTTAGATAAACGTGTAGTATGTGAGGACGCTGAATTTTTATGTATTCAAAATATAATTGGTCATCTTCTCCCCAGAATGGGATGCTTTTAAATGTAGAATTGTGACTGGATTACAGTAAATATGAGATGTATAGGGAGTGCTTGTTCAGATACTTAAGTATGTAATAATGACCTCAGTGTAAATAACTGTGCATAAATTATGTAGTAATACATGCTAGTTGACATTTAGTTTGTTGTAACGTTTACTTTAACATAATAAAATTAGGTTTATTTTTAGTTATTGAGATATTCTGTTATGCCAGTAAAAATGATGACTTTATAATGTCTTCTGTTGATCATGCTTTATCATCCTTAAGGACTCTTTTATCTGAAAAGACTAAAGGTAATTTTGAGAACTGAGCAGATAGTCTGTCAGTTCATCTCCATCATTTTATGGAGACAGTAAAGGAGTGATGTCACAGCAGCGCAAAGTTTCTTTTTTGGCAAAAGCAGCACTAAGTTCTCTTGATTCCTACTACGGACCCTCACTGCAGGCCTCTGTGGATACCCTGGTCCAGATTCTGGAGTATTCAGAATGCTAATCTGCATTCCTTTTCAATCATTTGTAGTCTTGGCGATTATTAGAAGCAGCTGACTTGGAAGCACTCTGGCATGAATGAGCCTTATATATATTTTCTTACTATTGAAAGCTTATTTGAGACAATGAAATCTATAAAGGACACCAAAACTGTTGCTGTGGGTCACAGCTGAAACCAAACAGGGAGAAGTTAGAACACCATTTCTAACGCAGCACAGGGAAACCTTAACACTCTATTACCATGTGGTGGTAGTGGATTTTGGTTGTTTTGTTATTGTTTATTTTTTCAAAACTTACTAAAAGTTTGCTGACATTCATTCAGTATATATAAAAAGATTCAGTAAAAAACAGTCTTGGTTCATAGTATTTTACCAAATCAAAACAGTTGATTAAGAAGATCTTTCATTTGTCCATCTATGTTTTTTGTTTTGATTGTTAGTAGCTTATTTGGCAATGATTGAATTGATCTTTTAACTTTACTATAGCAACAACATGGGCTGAATATAGTCCATATATTAAAACCAAGTGTTTATATTTGTTTGGATCAATCTGGCTTAATGTCATTCATATCATTAACATTTTGCAGAAATAATATTGATGAAAATTATTGATCCCTCTTGCAGATACCATTGTATCTGTTGTGCTGAAGGCTTATAATTGTTTGATCGTACATTAGCCATAATTGCTTGATATCATCTATGGTCTCAAGGCAGCCAAACCTTAGTAATTGTTGATTGAGGTACTAGGGATATGAAACCCAGAACCAGAAATGGACTTTAAAAGACTAGGCTTAGGTAAGAGAACCATCAACATACTTAGTCAGTTCTGGGCCTCTTTTCTACACCCTTTTTTTTCTGTGGAAGACTACAAAAAGATAATGGTAGCTCATCCATGTATTAACAGGTATATTGTTAGCTAAGGATTTTACCTTTGTGTGAGTCCTTCCTTCTTCATGAATTTTTGAAAACAGCAGCACAAAAGGCACAATTTGCTCCTCCTTGTTTCTCTCCTTTCCTGCTTAAATTAATATTCTGCCCTGCAAAGCTGGGATATAGGAGGAACAATAATATTTCGGTATGAGGGAGGGAGGCAGAGAGAGGTGAAAGAGATTGCACCCTCTTGCCCTGTCTGGCGCAGCCTGGCCTGAGAAACCTTGGAGAAAAGGAAAGCCTTTCTTCTGGCTGCCTCCCCATGTGCCATTTGGACTTCTGATGGCAGATGTGTAGTAGGGGCGTCCTGGACCTGGCCTCTTTCATGACAGCCTCATAGTAGTTCTTTCTAGTTGGTGGAGATTGATTCTTTCTATTCCTATCTGACAAAACAGTCCTTCTGGACTCCTTGGTGCTTGTGTGCTGGCATTTGGATAGCTGCACTTGCAAGTGTACCTATTTTTTTTATGTCTCCCAAGTACATAACTTTATGTAAGCACAAGAAAAGAGAAATCCCACATGTAGAAATGCACAGTGTCCCATTGGGATACAGTAATATTTTTAGGTGGCTAATGAGGGATTGCAATGTCCATGCAATGGTAAAATAACGTATTTTTTCATTCCTTGAGGGACCTGCACAGTCCACTAAAATTTTACTTTGTGTTTTCTGACTTTGGACAAATATCTTCAGGGTACCTGTCACTGTATGTTCTCTCAATAGAAGATCTCATGAAATAGTTTAAAACTACAGATTAAGAGCCATGTTTCTTGAAGATTCCTATCACAAAATAGGTAGAGCAAAAATATGTTAAAAAGGTGTCCTTGTGCTATTTTGCAACAGGGATGTTTAAAAATCAGTGAGCCTTGCTGAAGGTTTCAGAACTCAGAAACTCAGTTAAGGATAATCCTTATGTCAAATATAGTACACATTGTCATGATATAGTACTGCCTATTGCTCATTGCTGGTATTTTTTATTTTAGGTAGGTCAGGGAGAAATGAAATAAAGTTTCACTGTTAAAAAACAGATATGATCTCTTCAAGTTCTATTTCCATTACATGAAAGGTCATGTGTGATCTAGTAGAACAATGAAAGTCTTTCTACCTTTAAAATGTAATTAATTAATTTTTTTTCTCATTTTATGCATGGCTTTCCTGTTTCTGATATGGCAGTTTTTTAAGGAGCACTGCAAATGCAGGTTGAGGCTTAAGCTTATAGGCAGTCTACAGAAAAGCTAGCAAGTATTTGAGAAGGCTGGCTGTGCAGCATGAGTGAAGCTCTTAAGTACTTTTTTGCATAAGCACTAATGATCACTTTTTTTTCCCCCTTAATTTGAGGGATAAGTATATATGGATAGATGGCCACAGACACAAAAAAAATAAAAATAAGTTTGTCTCTCTTTATTACGTGTGCTATACTTTTCATGTGTATTTTAATGTCTGTGCATTAGACTTGTGTTCTGGTAGTATCTTGTTCACGGAGTCTGTTTGTGATTGATAATAAACTATTGGCTGCCTAAGTTTACAGAATTGCTTAGTTAAGAACGTTGCTTGTTTTATTCAAGGTGCACCAACTGTTCAGTTTTCTATTGTAACGAAGAATGTTTTAGCTTTACGAAAAATGTTTTAACTGGAAGGATGCATTGTAATTGTATTGTATTTTGAAGTAAACGCAAGTTGAGTTGGGATGGTATTGGTACTGCTAATAGAAATTAATGGCAGTTTTTTGCATAAAATAATAAAACTACATTTACCAAGCAATGTGAATTGAATTCTAATGGATGTTTAACTGCTAGCGTGCTAGTTTCAATAAGTGTGAAATAATGTTTTATAAGGGACATAATATTTGGTTCTTACAGGAGCTGAAAACTCTATTCAAATTCATTACGCAACTTACCTGCTATCAAAAGGCTATGACTTCTTAGGGGTTCTTACTGAGTAGAGTAATTGCTAACCAGATCTATTAGAAACATTTCCGAGGTGAGTAATAACTCTAACCCTTAATCCCTGTATGAATTCGATTAATCTTAAAATACTGGTCTGCATGTATGTACTTTTTGATGAATTTATCAGAAAGGGCATTTAGGTTTTGAAGCTGAAAATGAGCTTCATGAATTTTGTAGTACACCATGGACAAAGCTTTTATCTGAATTTCACACGCATATTTGAGTGTGTGGGAATATACTGTACATAATGTTTTGCTTTTAAGAGGAGTTATTGTGAAGAAAATCAGAATTGATGTCAAGGAAGCTCACGAATATTCTGATAGGTTCTCCCAGTAGCTGACATCCATTCAAGGAAGATGGTCTGTATTACTCCTTGGAATATCCTCTCACTTTTTCTATGACTGCAATTATTCCCTGCAAATCTCTCTCTCTACTTGATATACCCTCTAAAGAACAGCACAAAGGCAGAAGTGCTTCATTTGATTTTTCCTTTCTTCAAGTTGATGTTGAGGTAGAGAATTAGTTAACTTGAGCAGTGGGAAAGATCACAGTTCTGAGGATAATTAAAAGTTGTGTGATTATCTGGATTTTTTTTTTTATTTTTTTAATCAGTTGTGGCTTCTGTGTTAAAGTAGATGTTTCAAGGAAATAAAATAAAATGCAAAGATTATATAGGGAGTGATGTGACAACACCATCTGATTTGTTCTATTGGAATAAAAAACAGCTGGCTTTGCAAATCAGTGACAGAGCAGCCCCTTGCCTAAAAGTGACCAGCTGTTAATCACACCATCTCGGTGACAATGCAATAATGAGAGCCCGCTTCAGTTTCTTTCATTTTCTAATATGTTCATGTTGAGATTAAAATATTGAAGATGGGCCAACATGTGTCAATGTCTGTAGTACTAAAAGCAGTGCTAAAGTATGTTGGATATCTGGTAACATGTTATTGCTGTCTATTATCTGTTCTTGGCTGGATGAGTGATTTGTTCTTGGCTTCAGAATAAATAATGCAGATGATCCAAAGAGGCCATCTCACAGTTCTTGAATCTAACTTGAAACTGTGATGAACACCGATATTACTATTTGTTGTGCTTTTTTAAGTAACAAAAATAGGGCAGTAGTGGTATTTAGTGCCAGTTTTTGCTGGAAGTGGAATGGTTTTTTGGGGGGATTAAGACTTGTTCTACCAAGTTTTTCCCCGTGACTTCTGGGGGAATATTAAACACATAGAAGAAGAAACAATGGTTAGTGGGTTTGGAGGAAGCAGTGTGGAAGAGAGTTTAAGTATTTTTCATGTTGATTATTATCATATATTTCAAAAATCAAAATACCACCTTCTTTCAAAGTCTTCTATTGTTATAAAAATGAGCAGTACAAGAGAAATTCAATATTTGACTACAGTAAATTGGTTTCTGGCACAGTTCTATATGATTTTTTTCCTCTTGCACAAAGAATGTTACAAGATATTTTCTAGTTTATATGCTTAATGTATTCCATATATCTAATTTTAACTTTCATGCAAGACTTACTATTTTGTTCCTCAACCCCATAAATTGATGACATGAAATGCAGGTGCACTAACAGCTGCCTTTGAGGCTGTTTTTTGATTAAGTGTTGGAATTAGAAGAGAAAACAGGCTGATTAAAGAATCTGTATCTGATTTTATATAATATACAGACTAACCATGTCTAACCTGTCCTCAGATATCTGTTTACAGATGAATAAGTGAATTAATATATAGTGGCCTGTGGAAATAACATCTTTTTCTACTCAAAATACCTCTTTCATTTTTATGGGGGTTTTAGGGTACAGAATGATAGAATCGCGAAGGTTGGAAAAGACCTCTAAGTTCATCTACTTTAGCCAGCCACCTACCACCAATATTACCCAATAAATCATGTCCCTAAGTATCACATCTACACTTCTCTTGAACACCTACAGGGAAGATGACTCCACCTGGGCAGCCGATTCCAGTGCCAGGCCACTCTTTTAGAGAAATTTTTTTCTTAGGAAGGGCTTTTTGACCTAATGAGTAGCAAAATATTTTATCTAATAACATCCAGATACATTTCTGGTATTAAGCATTTTTTAAGCATGTGTACACCCTTAAAGTTATGAATGTGTATCTTTCAGAAGGACAAAATATTATCTTCAATTAATATCTTAATGACACTTCAAATTACCCTGCCATGGTTTGAAAGGAGGTCCAGCTTAGCTATAACCATGATTCTACATACCTCACATATATAATAGCTATTTACCAGGATTAGTGAGTCAGTGCCTGTTAAGAGTTACAATAACATTACTTGGTTCTATTTTACTGAAGTCAATCCATTGTGTCTAGTAATAACATTGTAGGCAATTCCAGCCCCAGGAGTTCATTTTGGGTATTAGCAGCAATGTGCTCTTTATAGAACTGAACAGCCAAATACAGGAAGATCAATTTATATAGGGCGTAGCACAAACAAAAACATGCTGTCTATTTTTAAAGTTGGATTTACTTGTTTCTTCTACATATGTAAAACATGTATTGTAATTAGTATAATAAATGTTTAAAAATAAACCTATAATATAACATATATATGGTTATATAAACCATATATAAACATATATATATATGGTTATGCATATATATATATATAAAGCTCGTTTGCTGTTGTTTTTTTTTTTTTCTAAACAAAATCCCCAGTTCATGCGCACTTAGAACTTTGAGTGAGAGAGGAGGTGAATATGGTCTAGAAACAGCCTGCTTTGCCACACGCTGCAGTAAGAGTAGTACTGGATGATAATCTTTATTAATTGGAAGAATGATAAGGTGTAATTCAACACAACTCTGAGAAAATTTTAAGTCTTCTGGCAGTGTTTCTTCTTTTGCCACATTTTGAGAATTAATACCCTGAGACCTTTTAGGCACTTTCCTAATGAACCATACACTGTCGTGCTTACTCTGCAAAATGAGTTTGAAGCTGGTTTCACTAAACATATGTGAGCTTGTATACATGTGGAGTTGTGAAATGAAACTTCACTTTCTAAATGAGGTGGCCACATTCTAAAGTAATTTGGTGCTAGAGATTGGAATAGAGTCAGAAGTTGGCATGGTATATACTAGAAGAAAATGAAATATTCAAAAAGAATAAAACATCATCATCTTAAGTTTTGGTTGTGCTTGAATCAAAGTGAGAAGGAAACAATATATATAGGATGTTTTCCTGCGCCCTCCTGCCCCCACCTACAAAACTGATACTGGTGTTTTACTGCAACATCTTATTGCTTTACCTGCGTTATTTGTTGTAAGTAAATAGCTATGATACCTATAAATGTAGATTCTTCGTTCATTGAAAATATGATTCTTTGTAATGTGTTTTTTAGGCCTGACTTATTTTCATGAAAAACCCCAAACTGGCTTATTTTGCTTTGATCTCAGGAAACATTATTGAAGTAGAAGTGAATTCTCTATTTTCAAAGAGCATATCTACACAAAATCGGGCTCTTGAGGGATTTATCTTTTATTTTTATTAAGATAGCAAGTAATATGCACAGTAAATCATTCTCACTGCCTAACTTATTCTTACTGTTTCTCCTGACTGGTGGAACCTTTAAGCTCAGAATAATTCTCACCACGAATATATTACAGATTGCTGTGGTTAGCATCATACTTTAACAAAAGAAATAGTCAGCAGCATGGAATCAGTTCCTCGTTTTTGGTTTTTTTTTTTCCTTTCTCCCCACCCTTTCCAGTCTCCAACCTCCTGCAAGAAATTGGGAGATTTAGTTTTAATCTTTGCAATCTGATTCCTTTCAGTCCTACAGAGTTATTTGCTATGTGAATAATTGACTAAAACAAAGCTCCCAAGGCTTAGAGTACATTTTTGTTTTGAATTGTTTGGGTTGTTGGGTTCCGTTTGATATCTTTCCAATGGAAAAGATTGGAACCCTTATTAAGGCAAGTTTTTTTTGGTTGCTTCACCTCTAACACATGATGCTGCATCTGTAGAGTTCTTATCCCAAAGAGATGGCAATAGCAAGAATCATGCATTTATTATTTATGTCAGTTTGATAATGTCGACAACTTTCTGCAATGCAAAGGTCATATAATTTCACAGAAGAATTTTTTTGTTAAGCCAATAACTTCCTGTGTAGTCTAAGTGTATCCATAAGAAGATGCTGCTGCAAAGATTTCAGTTGCAATTCTGCCCTTAGATAATTATTTACTGTGAATTTAATTGTTTATCGTCTAACTAAGAAACTCACCAAGCTTTTGCAACACGCAACCACTATATCTTTTTTTGATTGAAAAGCTTATCACTATCAGAAATACTTTATTCTCTCTCCTCACCAGTGATAACAGAGGAACTGACTAAAGCTTTAGAGGATTAATCTGGAATCAAGGAATCAGTGCTCTTTGTAGACAATAGCATCGGCATAGGTAAACAGTAGAATATCTGTTAGTGTGTTTTAGTGACTCAGAAATTCATTATCAGTTTCTAGTACAGAGATAATGGGGAAATATCCTGCCTAGGAATTAGGACAAAATTTATGTGGTTCTCTATTGCAACTGCTCAACGACACTACCGCCAAAGAACAGTATTGATGCAAGAATTGTCAGCATTTCAATCTGCTCTGAAGGTTAAAAATTAAAAAAAATATTTGAGCTGAGACAAGGTCACATTTCTAATAAAAACAGAGAACCACTGTTTAAATAACATCCATCTGTAAAATTGTTGTAAACTTTTGAGCCAAGACATTACAAAAGTCACACACTCAAGTAATAATGTTATCAGGAGATGGGAGGAGATCCTGCTTGCAAGGAAGTGTTTGGAGGAGCTAATCCAATGCCAATGCATCTGTTAAAATGCTGTGAAGTTTAGGACAACGCTCACCAGAAAGCAAAGAAAATCATTTCAGGAAGTGGTTGGGTTTTTGTTTATTTGCTTATTGAGTTAGTTTCTTGACTTGGGAAAGGACTTCCTTAAAAATAGCAGTATGGGCCTTTATCTCCTGTGTAAATATTACCAAGTATGAAAAAAGAGTGTAGTTTGCAAGCAGTAGTTATTTCAGTAGAGGACAAAATGCAGACATCCATGCGTTATTTTGGAAACTGACCTGCTTTATTTCTGTGTTCTTGGAGATATCTGTGAAGGGTAGTCAACAATTTAACTGTGGACAAGGAGGACTTAATGACACACTGCACTTCAGCACTGAACTGTGCAGATTCACAACAAATCTGGCTGTCTTTCCAGGCTGCTGCAAACTGGTGAGCTCTTTAAATGAAAGCCTTACTGCACTGTTCACTTGAGTACGTATATTCATGAACTTGAATGTATGCACAATCATATGTTTTGGAAACTTCGGTGAATAATGTGGAAGTGGTTTTACTCCTTTTTACAGATGAAGTACTAGCCTATATCTACCTTTGCAGTGATGTGGTCAATTGTCTGCTTTGTCTGCCCTACATGCTTTCATAGATGTCAGTGCAGGTCTGTCTCAAATACACATGAGTTTAGACCCTGTCGGAAGATAATCCAAATAATTTATATCACAGCTGGGAGCAGATCCAAGATCTCTTAACTTTTATTCTGTTTTATTAATGTCTTGCAGATATCTGTCATGTCAAACTTTCCAGGAAGCTCAGGAGTTGGATTTAGTTTTTAATAGCAGCTATTACTCTGATTTCTTAGAATTAGCTTTAATCATTTTAGAAAAACTGTATAGCAATCTGAAATGTCATCCTAATGCAATATTTTGATATAGCTTTTTCATGGCTTATATGTTAACTCTTAGTTGCAGGCTCAAGCAATAACAGCCCTGGAGAAACCAATGAGAAGTTTAAGAAAACCATAAAAATGCTTGTGATCTTTCTCATGCTGTTAATTTCAGCTTGTTTCTTGAGTGTTTTTAGTTAAATCTAGTGAGATTTCCAGGCATAAATGATGAGAACAGTCAGTATGCTGGCGAGTGCTTTCTTCGAGTCCTGAGAACAAAGCATGTCCTTAGTTTCCTATTAGAATTTAGCATTCTTCAAATCATTTCTTAATGGTGAGTTATTAATGTAATGTAAAAAGACTAAAGGATGAAAGCATGACTATTTATGTTACTGTCTTTCCATCTATCTGACTCTGAACACTGTTATTTTACTTTATTTCTAATTTGAAATGATTTTAAAAATATAATCTTGAATGACCTTCTTACATAAGGTAGCAACCATAAAATGGACCATATGAGAATTTGTCATGGGGAAAATAGTGAGGCAGACAGATACAAATGCAAAAATAAGTTACGTGTGTTGCTCTGTGCAAGAAGGAAGGTATTTAATGGGCATTTGAAATTTAATTCTGACATGTATTTGGTCACCGAATATGTAGTGATTTAAAACTGTTATGTACAAGCCTGATGTACATCACAGCTGCAAGAAATTCAAACAGTGATAGACTTGTTGCTCCATGTAAGCACATACAAAAAAAAGTGAAAGCGAAATGGATTGCAAAATGAATTCCCTTTTAGTGAAAGCCAAGCATGTTGTCTATCTTAGTATTAAGAATTCTTTAATTCTAGTAATCCACAACTTTTTTTAGATTTAAGCTTCCAGAAGAGATAATGGGTAAAGTCAAATGGAAATCTAAGCAATTTTCTGGTTTTGGTGTTTTTTTTGGGGGGGGGAGGGGGGGGGAAGGTGTTACCTGAAGATTTGTCACTTCCTCTCACAATTTCAAGTCCAGTTGTTCAGTTAGAACTACTTGAGAAAATACTCAAGTCCCTTTGTAAATCTATCTTCTTAAAATTGTGTTTTTTTTTCATCTTTCAAATAACGAAAAATGTTAATATCTACGCCATCAGCTAAAATGCATTTCAGGTATAAGCCATTTAGCATGTATTTTTTCCCTCTGCCTAAGCTGACTGGAATGACAATACCTTCACTTCTTCCAAAACTACCTGGTTGTTCCTTTCAGTGGTCCTTCTCAGCTACGCATGTGACTGTCTCCTAAGGTTCTTAAGGTAGACTAGATAGGATAAGAATGCTTTGGGAATGCTTTGGTAGTCTTGGCTTAGAAAGGCTGAGGCATCTCAGAGTTCTTGAGTGAGCAGCTGACTGGATAGTGTGGTGAGCAGTAATCTCCTTGAGCAGTGAGTGGGAATGATCTTCCTCTACACCTCCATGGAGGCAAGAAGAACCTTAAATCAAAATCAGGGAGTTCTGGGTTTTACTCTTACTGGTCTCTGTGATGCTTTATTTTTGTATATTCAAAACTTCCAAGATTGCCTAAAGCTTCTTAATTCAGGTGTAAAAAGGCTGTTCTGATGTGATAGCTTTTCAGTTACTTGAAACAATTCATGATGCAGTTCAAATTAAATTTGGATGATATATGATGCAGTTTTATACTTAGTCATCTAATTCATTTCTCCTGTGAAGACTGGGCAGGCAACACTTTTCTACTCTGAAAACTGATTGATTTAACTTTTGGATCTCTTTGCACCACAGGACTCTGCTGAATATTAGTTCTCACTTGTAATGTTTTCAGCTCCAGCTGCGTTCACCCTTGAAATTAGCCTACTGTATATAAGTGTCTTGGATTGAAATACATACTTTTTTTTTTTTTCAATTTAATGAAAAATTTCAGTCTTCTTGGTTTATCAATAGGCCATCATGCAGGCTTCACAGTTCTATTCATTGATAGGAACACCTACTGATACATTTTATTAACCTCCCACTTTGAATTCTTATTAAATAATTAAAATAGCAATATTAGAAAAGGTTATAAAAATGTGTATTTTAAACTGTTCTCTTGGTTCCTGCTGGTGCTGATTTCACTGCTGTTTTCAGTGATTATTTTATGAGTAACCTTGTCCAAATCTGCTGTTACGAACCGCTTCTTAGGTTCTGAACACTTTTGAAAACTAAATTGCTTTTAGTTTTGTTTATATTCTTTATAAGACATAATTCGGGAAAGCCTAGAAAGCACTTAATCAGCATTATTTCTATGATTTTAGTTTTTACCTTATTCTAACCACATGTTTATTCTGCATTGTGCATGCAAATAACATATTCATTCATAACAGTGGATGTATCTAAATTCCGATAAATGGTACTGACTTATCTGAAATGTTTATTTATGTACAAAGGCTGCTTTGAAAATAACATCTTCAATTTTATTGTGTTGTCTCAAGACATCAGAGGTGGATGCTGGTGGTATGGCAGTAGAGGCTGAATCTTCCCATCAGAATTCCATTACATTTTGTTGCTGTGTGAAAGATGGCAGCAGAGGGGCAGTCTGAAAAAATGGTGTCCAAAGTGGAAGTGTGGATGAAGCAAAGGTGTGTCATTTAAATCGTTCATGCAGGGAAAAAAATGGCACCCACTGACTTAACTGATAGTTGCTGAATGTTGTTGGACAGCAAACAGTGCATGTGAGCACAGTAAGGTGGTGGGTGACATGTTTCAGCAGTGGCAACAGCAACAGTGAGTCACCTTGGCTGGTGCAGATTTTTGGGTGCAGCATGCGGACTCTTGTTCTTTGCTGGCAAAAATGCATAGCTAATAGTTGTGACAATGTGGAAAACAAGAGTTTTGTACCTGAGAATTTTCTCTATAATCTACTATTATTGTTCTCTGTTACAGTTTAAGTGGAAATAAATAGGAGACGCTAATTTTCAGTGACTTACACATTTCTTGAACTTGTATTGATGGTTAGGCTAAGAAAATATGCCATTTTGCTTATCTCCTTTGTGGAAGACGAGAGCTGAACTCACTCTTGGGGGAACTTTTCAGGTCTGAAAAAGCTTGAATTGAATAGTCATTGCAAATATTTTGGATCTTGACTTCGATCTATTCTGGCTTATCCTATGAATTTGAAAAACAGGAAGATTTATCTTCTTTTGGCTACCATGTGGCTAGGAATTAAGAAAAAGTTGTAGGATGTGGCATAAAACACTGCTGTACAAAAGGATAAGCCTATATTCTTATCGAACTAAAAGGAGTGTGTAATATTCATTTATTACCTGATCCTTAATTATTAGATACATGAAGATGAACCTGCTAGAAACACAGAGATGTGTTATTTTATTACTTGCTTGTGGTTCGTTTTTTTTTTTTTTTTTTGTGAAAGAATCTAATTAGTTAGATTATGTATGAAAAATGTTTGACACAGGCACGACTTTTTTCTTCTAAAAACTGATTTCTTAAAAATGTCCTCAGATATGATATTTCTCTGAAAGGTGAATGAAGTAAGCTTCAAAATATTGCTGATAAAAATGTCATAGAAAAACTTAAATTAAACCAGTGTAAAGCACAAGAAGGCGTCTTGTGGAATTAGAAAACAATGACATGAATATTAAGAAAATGCTGCATACTAATGTACAAAGAATTAGTCAATCTGTTTTGTAGTCTCGAACTTTTCTTTGAAATAACCTTTTTCATCTTTGAGTAGGGTTTCAAAAGACTTGGATATATGTATTAAAAAAAATCTTTAATCAACAAGCTTTTGTATGGTGTCTGAAGGCCATGAATTTAGATCAATGGATACGTTGGATAGAATTTTGTTAAAACATCCTTTATCTCCTCTGTCTGCCTAGGCTTGTTTTTCTTTTGAAGCTGGTTATCATAGTTTAATCTCACTTCCAGTTTGTTTTCAAAAGAAAAACAGTCTTCCAAAAAATAATATGACATAAAGGCTTTTTTTGGGGGGGAAAGAAAAAAAAATAATCTAAAAATATAACTCATCTACATAATTTCATATATGCACAAATTGTCTGAAGATATATGAAGAGAAAATACTTATTTTATAATGCTGCCTAAAATAAAATATTGTGCTCAGGTTTACTTTCCTAGATTCTCAGCTAGAACACATTTTTATATTTAGCCTATATTGAAACAAGAACATGGAATAAAAAATGATGATACACTTAACTGTAGCAGCACAACCAGACAGCACTGTAATATTTTATTATGATAACCTATGAATTCACTGTTAACTTGGGACTGTATATAATAAAATGCAAATACAAATGATGACTTTGTTTGACTCTACTGCTTTATAGGGTGAAGATTATTGCATGAAAAAAGAGCAGACTGGACTGATTCTAGGGAAAGTATTTTTTCCAAATGACCCAATGACCCATCAATTTAATTTATTTTGTTTAAATTATATGTATTGAGATTCCAGCCATGAAATTGATTGTATAATGGCACTCTTCTGAGCCTGGGGGAGTCTTGCTGAAGCATGGATACTGGAATATGCTGAGGCCTTTGTGTATTTGGAACCATAAATACCAGTGGAGCTCACAGCTGTCCTCACTGCCAAGGAATTTTTGCATCTTTTTCATACACCTCTGGTTATTTATTGATATTTTTTTTTCCTGGGGATTGCATCTAAGGAAGCATGAATCTCAGTTAGATGTTCCTTAATGTGGAATAGGCCGAATCCAGTAAACCTTTATTGATTTAGTGTTTATTGGAGATGCAATATAGCATCTGGTGTCATAAGGTGCTGAGATAGAAGCATGCAGTCTTTCTAAGTAATGAGCTGTAACAAACTCAAGCGCTTTTTAAGTCTCCTTTCATCTTCTCCTGTGTTATAAAGAAATACCTTAGTACAAAGAGGATTAAGTAAACAGATTAGATTGACTGGGTCCGTAATCATTAGAAAACTGTATATTCCCCAGCCATTAGCAAGTAGAAGAACAATAGATAATGGGTGTGAAGTATTTAGTGTCTTCCATCTTCTATATCCTTTTTACCTGATCTATGTTTGGTCATCTCTTAGGATCAAAAGGATTCTCCTCATGCGGGTACTGCTCTTGCACACTCACTAGGAAATCAGGAAGATTTAAAGTAGAACATATTTACTGCTGTTATCTGAGCTGAGAAGGAGTAGATTAATTCACAGATAAAATCACGGTCATTGGAAAGAAGTGCTGGAAGAGGAATTTGTGTGTGTGAGATCCTATGATTAATTTTACTTTTCTATACACTCTTTCCTTACACTCTTTTCTGTAGGCTCTTGTTTCATGTGTTTTAACAATGGAAATACAATAGTTTATCAAATGTATATTACTTCTGTGCCACTCTCCGTGTGAATTATTTATTTGAGTAGATAGAATTTGGGACCTTTTTCCCCATTCATTGTTGAAATGTGTGACAATGTACTACTTTACATTTCAGGAAACATGAGCAAGAATCTTAGATAAAATCAAAATAAAAAATAAAAGAAAGAAAAATTGAGAGACCTTTAGATGATCAAAATTATCATTCTCATTTTAGAGGTGAAAGTGCAGAGAGTCTGGGTTGACAAACAGGCAGTTTGATTTTAACAGTAGTATATACGTGCTGTGCAGTGTAGGATAGCGGGAGGACCGCTTATTTCCTAACCAGTCTTACAAGTCAGTTTACTGTTAATGACAGGGATCTATCTGATGAGGATTGTATACTACGACATTTCTCCTTCATTTTAACTTCTCTGTGAGCTCCATTGTTTTCCAAGAAATTTGTCGGGTGAATCAGAGCCTCTCTGATGGCTTTAAACGTCAAACCACTCTATCTAGCTTCTTGGCATACACTGATGTCAGAAAAATGTATTTAAAAAATTGACACTGTACAAATGCACAGAACATATGGCATCTTGTTGAAGTAACTAGATCTATTTTAGTATGCAAATAATAATATTAGAAGCAAGTATCTTTTCTGATGCGACTATACTTGGGCGGGGGGGGGGGAATAAAATTGTTCCTTCTGCATATTAGGCTTACTTTTGATCTCAAATAGAACTGGTAAATGAATGAAACTGCAACTTTGTTCAGTTTGAATAATGCTGAGGAAAAGATTTATCTGCTTTTCCTTTCCCTCCTCTCCTTTGAAAGCACTTCTAGTTTACTAGGAATTTATTTATAGACAAGAGATTTTCTTCTTGGTTTGAGCAGATATCAATTTTGAAAGTAAATCAATTATATGAGGGGGCAAAAAAGTGAATTTTAAAAGTCCTAATTTTCAGGCCAATTTGTAAACGATAGTTAAAACAGTCACAGTAGATATTTTCACACATATGTTTGATCAACTAATTCTTATGCAACTTTTAAAATTCCTGGATAGCCTAAGGTATTGAAGAAAGACAAAACTCAGTAGTTGGCTGGATAATACAGTTATTACCACAGTTAAAAGTAGTTTTGTGTGCGAAATATGTAAAAACTACTGTGTGGAATAATTTAATACTTAACTATTTCTGCACCATCTGACTACAGTTGCAATACTTTTTTTCTTTCCAGTAGCACTCTTAAGGATAAAACTTATGCTCAAAAGGTACAGTTGTACTTTGTTCAACTTCAGCTTGATGCTTAAATAGTTGCAAATATTTAATCTAGCAGTTCATAGAGTGAATTAGTATTGTTTTCTTATTAGCCTAATTTTTCTTTGATTTTACTCATTTTTCAAACATTAACAATCACCTACATTAAAAAAAATGAATAAATCTGAGAATCTAATTAAAATGCACCAAGCTTTAAAAAGCATAATGTGCGTGCTTTATTGTCATTTGCAGAGATTCAGTTAGGTTTGAAACTTTGAAAAATACAGATTGAATGTGAATACCAGTATAATATTGGTGACTGCCCTACTCGCTAGATGAGATTGAATTCTAAGATAGCAAAGAATTGCTGAAAAAGGAACACCGATTTTCATATCTACTCATTGAGAATTTTTTGTAATGAGCATTTGGTGATATAGAATAACTTATTGGTGTATTTGTTTTTTTTTTTATTTTACTAATTTGTTCAGTCCCCTTCTCCATCAACATTTTTAGAATCTTTTAGGGCCTTTTTTCAATGAGAAACCTTCACATATCACAACTTCCTATTATGCATGCAAGCCTGTGAGTCCTGACCATCTTATTCTAAGTTGCCTATTTACAGTCTAGATGAAACACTGATTAGCTCTGATTAGCTAATGGATCTCTGATTAGAATGTCTAATTAAGAAAGTAAGTTATTTTATTCATGCAGTCAAATTAACTTCCTCCCACAAAACCAATGTGAAACAGTTGTACATGCTGTGTAAGGACTTGATTCTGGAAGGTGAACTGTGTTTCCCAAGCAGTGAGAGTTTAAATGTAATTTCATTAGGTATTGCGAGTTATGCAATCTTATACCATGTAAATGAAAAGTATTTGCACAAATGTTTTCTTGAAAACATTTTAATCATGAATTTATGTTGAAAAGATATGTAATAGGTTATTAACTGCCACAGTAAGTTTAAATAAGTATTTTTATTGCAGAAAAAAATTTAGCAATGTTTCTGAAGTAATTATTCAGCAGCTCACAAATAATGATTTTGACTGGTCTTCTTACCTGTGGCGATTGTATGGTGATGACTTGAATTACACGGGTTTCCACAGATTAATAGGTTTTTAAAGGTTTTAATTTGACTTCTGTGGAAGTCATAGAGAACAAAGTAGATTGATTGTGTTCTCACAATTGAAACAAATTAATCTAGCACAAAGTTTAATAAATCAGTTGGACAACTCTGTCCACAAACTGATGTGTCCTGCAACTAAGTCAGTAGCTTATAAAGCTTGTTATGTGTCTGCTAGGCCCAAATTGAATATGTATCCAGTTAAAGCAAACTTCTTCATTTGACACTTAGTAGTCTTATAAGGGGTGTGAAAAAGTTAAAAACAAGTATTTCCAGTTGTCAGCAATGGGATGTGCTTTTAAACAAAACTGTGGAAATCTATCCTCATCTTCACAATGACAATGGTAAATAATTGGTATCTATAGGAGGAGGAAGAAAGTAACTACTTTTCTTAAGAAACACACAGTTAATTTCACTTATGAAATGAACCGTGCCAATTTAATGAGGGCTTGAAGGGTGTGAATTTACTGTGCAAGTGTGGAAGCCAAACTATCTGTTCATGAATACGTGTCCCTTTAATACTCATAGGGGTGATGGGCCATAGTAGCTCTGAGGAACTATTAAATCCTTCAGGTCAGAAGCAACTTCAAGTTCAAAACTTTACACCTCCAGTAAAAATTATCCAACATTCTTCAACAGTCTTACTGCTAGAGCAACTGCTTTTATTGCTAGTCTAACTGCAACATTCAGAAACTGTGTTCTTACTCAGTCTTTGACATATTCATTGCAGGACTTTGATTTCAGTAACAATACTGTCCAATATAATGGACGATGAAAGAATTCATCAGTTCTCTAATCCACTGGAAACTTTTCTTTGGACTAAGGAAATCGAAACCTGATAACTATGGCACAATGGATTTCCAATGTTTAAAATTTCTCCTGGAAATGACGAAAAAGAAACTAAAATTCATTTTACAACACCATCCTCACTTTTTTTCTATTATGTATCTACTATATATCACTCCTTAGAGACCCATCTACTCCTGCTTCATCTGTCTTTCTAGTAACCCTTGTGCAGAGTAATGTCACAGAAAGAAATAAAGGGGCAAAGTGGAGCACCACTGATAGTGCTGCCCAAGGGTAATTTAGTGGGCCATGACAGCATTCTTAAAAGAAATATATGGTTGCTTATTGTAGCAAAGGTATAAGGAGAAACAAATCATTTCTGCGTGAGCTGGTGGTGTGGGAAGCTTCCGATTCTCCTTCATTACCTATGTTATTAGAAAGCTGAGGCAGGCTCATAATGATATTAAGCCTTGCTTTGGGTGTTAGTCAAATCATTTAACCTTGTCACCTCCCTTTAACCTTCTATCTCAACCCAAGATTGTTGACAAAGCTGAGGGACGATAAACCACTTCATGCTATCTTAATGGTGGAATGTGATACGGCAGCAAGAGAATAACTTGCTTCAACTCATTTCTTTTGTTTTAGTTGGGTACATTACTGGCAACACATGGGGATTTAAAAAAAAAAAACTAATGAAAACAATAAATGAAAAATATGCTAAGATTTTGAAACGGTAAGAAGGATTTGGTGTGAAAACAACTGCAATTGAAAGAATGGGCAATATATACAAAACAGTGGCAAAAACAAACAAAGCAAGAACCAGTACGTCAAAACTTGTTTCTTTTTTTCCTTTGTTTGATCAATGCACTTGTGCTAAAGTACTTTTTTATGAAGGACCAGATGCCAGAACAACAGAAGAAAATCTAAGAAACTGTAACAGCAGGTTGAGAAAGGGAGAGACTACTTACCTTGGTTTAATTTTAAATTATGTAATATTGACAGGAATAGCCTTTCCCTGGACTGAATGTAGCAAGCGTGAGTGAGAAGAACTAGTTGTTGGCGCTGTAGAATATCCATGAGAGCTTTCCAAAAAGCACTAGCAAAAGAAGTTGAAAATGGAGTAATGGAGGACTTGTTTGTAGAAGACAGTCATTTTAGTGCTGTTGCAAATCTAACAGGTACTCTTTTCCCAAAGACAAACACAAAATTAGCATTGACTGTACAGCAGCTGGATAAGTGTGATACACTTATCACAAACCACCTTTGATGTTCTTGTTGTGAAACTTCTTAAGGGTAGATAAGATTGTTCCACAAGTTGACCCTACATACTTTAAAAATGAATAAATACATAGTTTTGTACCTGGGGAAGCTGTATAATTCTGTTGGTGTTGAGTTCATATGAATTCCATGGTACAATTTACTGTTTGAACTCTTACAGTTCCAGCTAGTGTTAGAAGTAGGTTGAAAACTTTTTGTTTAGGGACTGTCTCTCAGAAGATCAGTTAATTTTTAATTGCGTTTATATTCTTCTAATAGTCATATATGAAAATGTGTTTGGAAGAATTGAACATGTAGAACTGAAAATAAAATGAAAGAAATACTTAAAAAAGAAAAAAAAAAAAAAAAAAGAATGAATTTAGCTGATTTCTGCCTTCATTCTCCCACAGCTTTGTTCCTTCTGAATTCAAAGCATTTAGAATATTTAAGCCCAGGCTGTTAATTTTTCAGTTGTCAACGTTCTGTTGTAATACTGGGCAGTCACTTTTTTTTTTTTTTTTTCCTGTAGAAAGGCACCATTTTTGAATACATATACATTTTTTTTCTGCAAAAATTACCAGGACCTTTATATTAAATGCAATTTATTGTGAGCATCATTACAGGTTTACCAAGGCTGCATTTCCTAACTTGATGCTGCTTCGATGTACATATAACACCCTCAGAATGCTTCTTAGCATCATCGTGTCTCATGGAGTGAATATTCCCAAACCAGTTTTAGTGAAGACGCTGAGAATATGTCACCTCTAAAAGCTGCCATGGAAGCATCTATTGAGTATATTTTGTTATTGAAGATAGCATGAAGATAAGGCAACTTCCCACCCAAAGAGAAATGTGATTTTCCAGGAAGGTTTATTTATTTCTATCTGCTTCAGTATAAATTGAGGGATAGAAGGGAAAAAGTACAGTTTTTATTTCTTTTTTAAAATCTATTTTGAATTTCCATACTTTACATCACCTATAACCATAGTTATTTTATGAATATGTACCCTTAATAGGTGAATAAAAAGTGTTCAACTATTAATGTAGTTTTATTCTGATAAACTTTCAATTAAGTCAGTGACAATAGAGAGCAAGAGATCTTCCAATATCAGCAATATCTCCTTTATGCATACATACATTCAAGTATTTATATCTTGTCCTTCTTCATATCCAGCATTACATTTTGTCCTTTGCTGTCAAAATAACCTACCACTCCTCTTGCACAAGAATTTTACAATGTGTTGAGCAAAAACAAAAGAGGAAAAAATGATACTCAGTGGGTAATAAATCCTCCTGAAAAGCATATTTATTATATAGTCACATTGCAGAACTGAGTCTGGGAAAGATCTGCAAGTATTGCTTTCACAGTGTCATGTTACAAGCCAAAAACCAATCTGCATCAGCTTTTTCCACTTTAATGACATTAGAGGTGCAAAGAAAGTCAGTATTTAAATGCTGAACACCACCACAGGCTTCATATCTCTTTTTGTAATCATTTAACCACACAGGCAATGACCCATATGAAAACATCTATCGTTATTTTTACTACTTCAGCTGGGTGCAATTAAATTATAAATTAATGAGTTTTCTTAGTGACTGAGACTACAAAAAGACTTTCTTTTTTTTCTTTTGTTTTCTTCAGCAAGGAGCAGATTTTTTTAATTTTAATTTTTATTTTTTTGGCCTCCTTTTTTGATGGTTCTTTGACCTGAAAATCTTTGATTTGAAAAGAATACAAATGTGAAGACTTCATTTGTTAGTGGAAGTATAGAAATATTTCTTTCCCTTTGAAATCAAGATACAAGTCTCTGTTTCTATCTAGTGATGATGCTAACCATTCCTCCTTGAGGTTCATGAGCTTGTGTTGTGGTTTAAACCAGCAGGTGGCTAAGCTAAATCCCCCCCACCTTCCTAGTGGGGTCGGGGAAAGAATCAGAGGGAAAAAAAGTAGAACTGAGGGGTTGAGATAAAAAATATTTACTGAGATTAAAAAAAAAAAAAAAAAAAAAAAAAAGGAAATTAGTTATGACTATGTGTATATATATATATATATATATATATACACACACACACACATATATAAAATATATTTGAATGTATATGTATATAGCAAGTGATGAACCAGCCATTGCTACCACTCCCTGACTGATGCCTAGCTAGACCCTCAGTGAGTGGAAGAGAGAGAGATGAACTTCCACCCTCTTCAAAACTCATTCTACTTGATGTCATATGGTATGGAATATTCCTTTGATCAGTTTTTCAGCTGTCCTAATTTTGTTCCCTTCCAGCTCCTTGGGCCCTTCACTGAGAATGGCCTTTGCTCTATACAACACTATTTAGTAGTAACTATATTCATGCTATTAGCGCTGATTTTCTCCCAGAACTGAAAATATAGCATTATATTAGCCACTCTGAAGAAAATGAGTCTGTCTCAGCTGAAACTAAGATAGTGCCAGTGCTAAGATAAGCTAGATGATGTCCATCCTGACTTGGAGAAAACCCACAATATGCTTACGTGAAATAGATTAAATTATTTTCAAGTTAGTATATTCCTCATAATTAGAAATAGACAAGCATTAAGACTCTAGGAAGTCACAGAATCATTTGAGCTGCAAGGGACCTTTTAGAGGTCACGTAGTCCAACTCCCCTGCAATGAATGGGGATATAAAATCATAGATAATGAGGCATATAGTCTTCCTGTTCCACCAGTTTTGCATGAAAACTTTACAGGGATTTTGTTTAACTTTAGTGCTGGTTTTGAGTGAAAGTAGAACTTTTCCATTTTCTGAGATCAACATTTTACCTGTTTTATTGAATTCCTTTGTTTCTTCCCCAGGAACCAAACCTTTACTTTTTCCTTCATCTCAACTTAGACATTCTCCAAAAATTTTTACAATCAATCAATTTTCTTATGCTCATTATTGGATTAATTCATTTTAAAGACAGCTGAAAAAAACCCATAGAGTTCTTGCAACATTATGCCAGCCTTATGAATTTATGAAAGGACAGTAAACTTATTATGCGTGATAGCTTGTATTCAGTATACATCCGTATTATAAATGAGTTTAACTACAGTTTATTAGCACTGAACAGTTACTACTCGTCCTTGCCCTATCTTTGGGGATGGCAAATCATGTTTGGTATTATTATTCTTGCTTTCCAGCTTGACTGTAATATTATCCCTTCTGGAATTATTTAATTGGATTTTATATGGTTGTGAAATTAGATTTCACAGTAGCAGTTGTGTAATATCTGTTTTAATTGTGTGGTTTTTTTATTATAAAATCTTTCTGGGCAAAACATACAACATTTCATAAATTTTAATACATTAAAACAACACAGTTTTTACCACAATATATTACACACCAATAGATAATTATTTGGGGGTGGGAAAGATCAAGTATATTCCAGAAAATAAGCAAGATTAATACATGAAAAATATATTTGCCCACGTGTGCAAAGAATTTTTTTTCCATTTGTACAGAGTAGGAGTGTACTAATAGATGTTCAGCAAGAAGTAAGAAAACATCTTTAGGAGTTAAGTGTTATCTCTAGGAGGACCCAAAAAGCTCCTGCTCCTGCCTCTCTGTGCTCCTCCACCAACTCTCTCACATTTGTAACTTATCATATTCAGCTTACACCAACATCCAAAATATTGCACTTGATCCTGTTTGACTTTATCTGAAGTCAAGTGGACTTTCCCTTCTGTGGTTTTGTCTATCAGGGGTTCGTGCTAATTCTTTGAGTACTCTGGAAATAAGCACATTTGCAAAACCTTTAAATTTCACCTGGAGGCATGAATCCACTAAGCACTTGAGTTGAGATCCTTCTTCTGAGATAGATAGAGTTCTCTCTGAAGCTCAAAGGCTTTTAGTAAACACTTGTTTCAAAATAAAATGAGGCTCTCTTTGTCTGGGGCCATCTCAGCAATTGCTATTGATTAGACTCTGTGTTTGAAATTGAAATACCCCAAATTTGTCAGGGATTTTAACTTCAATGTGACTATTTACATAGATCTATTCATTTTTCTGTAACCAGATGGATGATCTAAAGCACAAGGTTTCAAGACAATTTAAGTAGCAAGGCATCTAATTTCAAGGCTCTTTTGTACTAAAACTTCTCGAATTTTGTAACAATTGGACAGAAGTAACAAGAGAAAGCATAGAATGTCTTTTCCGTTTGTTCTACCACATTAATTAATTTTTTAAGCAATTAATTTTAGCAGATAATAATTTTTGAGTCAAAAGCAAATAGGTATTGCATCAAAAATCACACACACAATGATAGGTTGCTAGATTTATTGCAATGCATTAAAAATCCCATCATTTAATTTTCCATGACCACATATGTGTTTTGTTAATCTATATTTGTATACTTTGCATAGATATACTTGATTCTATATATGTATATTTCTCCCATATCTGTATGAGACATTGTTATCTTTAAAACTGACTTAAATATGACCTACAATTGTGCTTCTACAATATGACTACAGAGAGCCCAAAGTACATATTTTGCCAATCTGTATTATATAATTATTTGGCACTAATAATTACTCAGTTCACGTTTGCCTGCATATTTAGAATGTAAACCTGGTTCTGGATGACACCATCTCACTGCATCTAAAATTAATTTATATTCAATCAATCCTCTAGGTCAAAATGCTTATCTATATCTAATCCATTCTTTATTTTCATGCGTGCACATGCATGGAGTTTCTTTGAGCATGAGGGAAAGAAACAGATGGCTTTAACAGCAAGATTTTCCACTGACTTTTATTTAGTACATAATTTTCACAGAAAAAAAAAAAAATCTCTCACAAAATTTATTAGGTATATTTTGAACAGAAAATTGTAAAAGTATCCAAGTCATCTTCATTTCTTTCCCAAATATGTATTATGTCATCCAAAGACAATACAGTAATTTTCTCAAGATTTTTTTTTTTTTCTAGTTGTAATGTGTATAAGCATATTGCTTTTACATTTTACCTACATTATTATGGGTTTATCACACACATATTAAACAGAACTCATTTTCTATATTGTCCCCTGGAATTCAAATAACAGTGGTTTAATACCAAAAGGAATTTGTCTACCGTGGGCAATTTCAAAGCAGTTATTTACACTGAAGATGAATCCATTCCAATGCTAGTTTTCTTCTTCCACATACAGTTGCAAGGAAGTGAAGGAATGACTGAACATATGATTTATTATAGTAGCTTTATTAAGAAGCATAGGGTATGCACTGCTAACTGTCACTAATAGCTTTATAAAGATGTAATGCTGGCATGTGCTTTTATTGATTTTAAACAAACTAATCCCAGTATTCTGATTTTTGCTTTTACTGTTGGTGGAAGAAGCCAACACTATGAAGACCTAATCTTACATGTTAAAAGAGAAGCATCAGCCCTGTGGAAACTTCTCTCCAAGGGTATGAAGGGATGTGGCACATGCAGTTGATGGAGAAAGGTCTAGAAACTAACACAGGCATTGCTCGGAAGAATTATTATTTCTGGCATGTTTCCATATTTTTCAAAAGGAAATGCAGTCAAATGTTTAACCAAAGTTATTCCCTGATTATAACTGTGAAGCCAAGACTGTAGCAGAAACAAATAGCAGTATAGCAGTTCCCTTAATCCAGTCTACAGTGAAACAGGTTTGACACAACATGTATGAAAATCCCAGAGGTTCTGAAACTTCTATTTGCTTTAAAAATCCCATTATCTATGACACCATAATGTCCTACTTCTTCCCAGGAGCAGCAAGAAGTGTAAATTACTGTGTGCGTATGTGTGATAAAGCATTTTAATGTTAAAGGCTAATAGAAGGCACTGTTTAAAGAGAAATGTTCTGCCAGAATAGCTCATTTGGAATAGTCCAAGTCATACCTATAATATCATTATTGAGAATAATAACCATAAAAGAGTGGAAGTTTTACTCTGATTTGGTTAAACTGAAAGGGCATTACTATGGATTTTTTGTAGGAACTTGTGATCTGTAGCGTATGTTTGGGTTTTTTGTTTGTTTTTTTTCTTTTTTTCCCTATCTATCTCATGTGAACTGAAATAAGAACCTAGAATAAGCACTGTTTAATTTTAATGATTTGGTTAAATAAATGCATTTTATCTTTTCATCAGGCTTACAGACTTTTTTTTCCTCCATTGTTGAGCTCTGCAATACAAATATTGGTTTTGCAGATAAGGAATTCAATTAGCATTTCAAAGGGGTCAAATTCACTCCCTCCCATAGCAAATTCTTGTTAGCTTATTTGGGAAAATGAAATTAGCCTAACAAATTTAAGGGACATAAGGAAAAAGAGGTTATTTTTTTTGTTTTGATACGGTTCAAAAGGACTTACTCCAAATCATTCCAGAACGTTTTGAAAATTTAAGGGAACAGAGTATCCATTAATATTGGCTGTAGTATCTTAGCGAACAGAGGTAAGAGAATGAATTGATATTTAGAATTTTCAGATTTCAGGACATCTTCAAAACTTGGAAATGCATCTGTATATACTTCAACTTTTATGCTTCTAATTGGAATTTAATTTGCAGTACCTTTATTTCTTACAAGAGAATTAACTTTCTAAGAATTGAGCTTATTCTGTTTCAAATATGGAATATTTAGGACTGTCCACATGTCAGTCTTTTGAGTCTTGTTTAAGTGAAGTTATTCCTGACAATTTTTTTGATGTAGTAAAAAGAAATAGCACTACAAGAGGTTACCTGAAGAACGACCGTGCTTTCTGGAGTCCTGATATGCCCTGTATGAAGAAGCAGAATGGTTCTGCTCTGTATTTCATCGCAAACACTTTTGTGACTTTTGACCTCCTTGCTGATTCAAGAATGTTAGCTGACTGGGATGTAAAACAGAGTGATGCTGTAGGTGTCTATCCCAGGAGAGAGATGCTGAGGCAGTTGAATGTTGCCTAACAAGTGCTGTCATGCACTGCACAACTTCCACTGCTCTCATCTTCCCTTTAAACTCTCAGTGGAGAATACAAGTAGCCTCAGAGTACAAAGAGATCGGCTATCCTTCTAGCTATAATTGGGCTTGAAACCAACAGTGCTGGGACTTCCACATGTAGCAGCAGAACAAGCTTCCAGATTTATCTGCTCCTTCAGAAAAAGAATGTTCCATCTCAAAGTGGACAAAGCTGCACTCTGAAGAGTGAATCCATTCTAGCAGGAACGTGTTCAGCTTTTTTGTTATTAATAATAATTATTAGTACTTATTATTAATCACTATTTGTAGCAAGGAGATTAAGGGGAGAGGGAAAGAAGGGCAGTTCCTGGAGAAGTTTCTGAGAAGCTGGCTATGAGTAAAAAAAAGCAGTAGTACTACTCAGTGTAGCTGTTTTCCAATTTCTCTCCTCAGTAAAAGATACTTTCAAATGCATATTTTACATACATATAACTTCAATAGTTAATAGGCATCTATTTTCCTCCCTCCTTTCTGTCCCAGTAATATAAATCTATATGCCAACCTCTCCTTTGCAGTTCTTATCTCCATGTATAAAGCATCTTTCAATCATTTCTGAATATTATCTCTAAATATGAACCTTTTCCACCAAAAAGATTTATGTAACTGCTTAGCTTAGCATGTGTGAGGTTTGGTTTGGCTTTTGCCTTTGCAATAATCTACCTTCCTTAGATTTAGTTAGTAACAGCATGGTAACCCTGTTAAAATGCAGAATATTGCAGCCTGTCTTTGGTGTTGACTTCAGGTTAAATTCTACTTCTGTGTAGGAAGATGCAACTCTTACAGACTACAAAGCAGAATGCAGTCCTACTGGTTCTTGACTACTCTATAATAGGAGTTAATGTCCCAAGTTTACTTCAGAAGTTCTGCCTTGAAGACAGCAGATGTGTTGCTGAAGCCATCTGGCTCTTTTTTGAATATAATTTGTATGCCTATAAATAATCACCATGCATATGGGCTGTATTTCAACCGTGTGTTCCCCAAACTATGTAAAATAATTCATTTCTTTTACAAAGAGTTTTTGCTATACATTCTTGGCCTCTTGTTAATATTCTTGCAGGCTTTTGGAGAAAAAAACAAAACAAAACAAAAACAACCAACCAACCAAACAAAAAACAGCTAATGTGTACTAAGAAGCCAGGAAATTTGATTAGACGAGGAAAACCAAAATACCCTTTAGACTCAAGAAATCACTTTCCTTTTTTCCAGTGTTTTCCATTATCTGAAGCAGCAATTTAGAGTCCCAGAGCTGATTTCAGTCTCAAGTCTGCACATGTGTGGCATTAAGAAGAAAAGTGTAGGAGAAGGCTTATAAAAAACCTCAGTTAGAGGCATTCTTATATCTGCATAGTGTGCAAAAACCTAATGTGTGAACTCTAATTCACTGTTCCATTTAGGATTCTCTTACTGATCAGCTGGATAGCTGTGACTGATATGCATAAAAGATTTCCTAAGCCAGCCCTAAATTTGGCTTTTCTCTGAAAAGGAAAAAAAAAAAAAAAAAAAAAAAAAAAAAGGTGACTCTGCTGCCTATATTCTTCAATAAAAATTTAATTTGAATATCATTGGTTCATATGGGAGATTGCCTTTCAGAGTATCATGAATAAAGAAATAGAATGGAAAGTTCTTTTAACTCAAGTGAAAGGAAACTCACTTTTTGCACTTGATAGCATCGGCAGAGTAAGGAAGTCACATGGACTTTTAGAAGACTGTTTGAAAATGCCTGTTTTCCTCTGAAAAACAACACAAGATGTTGTTACATGACAATTTCTGAATGCACAAATGATTTGTATCCCTCTTAGCATAGTATAATCCAGAACTAACTGTGTTAACAAAATGATGATTTGTTCCCACTTTTGGGATGGTCAAAGATATACCTAACATTGCAGATCCGCTTAGGATCTTTTTGAGGATGAGAGATTTGCTATTATTGTATAGGGCAAGTATCTTCAATTCTGTTGCGAGGCTCCAAGGCAGCATCAACTTATGCACATTCTTAGATTATGTGAGCAGTGTTTTGATTAAAAAAAATGTATATGCAAATATATATGTCAAAGCATTACACAATCAAGAATTTTGTGGAAAGAAAAATGCAATACCTAGTATTTTACAGGGTGGTTTAGATATTTAGCTCTCTGACTTCAAAATCACTGTTAGTCTGATATGCTTAAATACGGTATCTAAGAAGGTCTTGTCAGTCAACTCAGATTTAAAAAGTGAAATGAAAATATAATTTTATGATGATTGTATTGTAAGTGCACACTTAAAGCTCATACTTGCAGAGTAGAAGAATGTTATAGTACATGTAGCATTTCACTTTCCATATACTGTACCGGTTTTGATCAACTGTGGCTGATTAGGACTCTTCAGAACAAATGCTTAAGGATATTGATTCAATGGAAGTGCAACTTTTTTTTTTTTTTTTTGCATGAATACGTTTCTCTGTGTCATGAATTCTGAAGTGTATGATAGCTTTTTTTTCTTTTTTCTTTTTTCTTTTTTTTTTCCTACTTTTCTTATACTACAAATCTTGCACATAATTGGCAGGATTATTGCCCTGCTTATACATTAGCCCATGAGAGAGTCCTATACATTCTTGATAGGATGATCCTATTCTCTGTAGACCAAAAATTAGGGGACACTAAATAAGATTTTCATCCATTTTCAATGATGGATTGTATGGTTCTTGTCAGTAACTGGCATGAACGTGCATCAATTACTGTGGAACATTTTTATAAGGAAGTCACTGGGGTTGGAGATGGAGATGGGTTGGGGGAGACAAAGCTTCTAGAATTCTGAGAAAACATTAGTTTTACTGAATATATATATATATATATCATTTGGAGGTTTACTTTGTCTCAAAAGTTAATATGCAATATGCTTTTAGATTTGATCTGAACCATGTTATCTTTAGCTATGTTGTGTTTACAATGTAAAGTCCAGAAGCTATTCTGAAAAACCAAGCTAAATATTGGTTGTAAACCTGGAATTATGTCTTTAGCCTTAACTAATTGAAGAGGCATTTTGAATATATTCATTTTTTAAAGGTTCTGAAATTCTAGTGAGAAATTTAATTCCAATAGATAATGGGCCTAGTTATTAGTAAGCTTGCTGTGTAGTAACCTTTGTAATATTTTATTACATATATAGGCAGATGGAGAAGCCATGGAAAACACCTAGATTTCCCCACAGTTTGAATTCAGCTCTTGTGGGTGGAGTTGGGAGGTTGATGTGTTGTTCTGTAGATATAGAGACCACTCAAGTAGCAGACACAGCAATCACTACTGGGGCAGAGCGTGGCAGAAGTGCAAGTTGCTGATGCAGCCGAGGCTTGGGACACCTCTGCAGCTTAGTCAAATGGGCTTTTCTTTTGGCTGCTGTGAAGCTTTTTTCAGCCTACCTTATGTACTGATACCATAAGGAAGCAGGTCTGGGGCAATGTATATACAAGTATAGACAGATTAAAAAAAATAAAAATGTCCAATCCTCAAGAACATTTAGAATCATAGAATCATTAAGGTTGGAAAAGATCATCTAAGATCATCTAGTTCAACAATCCGTGTACTACCAATACTGCCTACTAAAACACGTCCCTCAGTAGCACATTCATATTGTTCTTGAACACTTCAAGAGATGATGATTCCACCACTTCTCTGGGCAGCCTGCTCCAATACCTTACCACTCTTTAGGAGGATAAATTTTTCCTAATATCCAACTTGAACCTCCTCTGGCACAAACTGACTCAATTGCCTCTAATCCTATCACTGTTACCTGGGAGAAGAGGCCAAATCCCACTTCACCACAACCTCCTTTCAAGTAGTAGTTGAGAGAAATAAGGTCTCTCCTGACCCTCCTTTCCTCCAAACTAAATAATCCCAGTGCCTTCAGCCACTTCTCATAAGACCTGTGCTCCACTTTTTCACCCAGTGAAGAGTACACCTGCCCAAGTCATGGGCTGCCAGCTTCTCCAGGAAAATAGTGTGGGAGACAGAGTTAAAGGCTTTACTATAGTCTAAGTAGATTACATCTACTTAGATGTTATTCTCTTAGACTTATTCTCATCCACTAGCTGTGATCAAAATATAAGAGAGTTATGTTGTGTGATGCAGTTAAAGGTCTGAAAGCATTCTGGAGTTGCTTGTTTAAGTTTTTCACCTCTAGCTAGAATGTTGAAGCTTGACAGACAGGATTTGAGCGTCACATATCTATTCACAGCTTCTATGTGGTTTCTTCTCTGTCTTGTTTTCTTTCTTACAAACGTGATGCCTGCATCCTGGAAGCTGTAGGAAGGATAGAGCCTCCAATTAAATTAGAATGGCTAGGCTGCTCAAAGAGGTAATTGTAGAAGAAATGTAAAAACCTTCTCTTCCAATGACATGTATCACACCTTGATCAGTAAGTTTAAAAAAGAAAAAAAAAGATGTAAGTGCATGGTAGAACTGAATGCTAATACCTTTATCCTTAACATTAAATGCATATGCACAAATCTTCATAATAGCAGAATCCTTCTGATTAACGTTATATACAGGAGATTTTGAAGCTTCTTCCTGTAATCCTTGCCACTTATATTTCCAGTGAAAATTCTAGGTTGTCAGGAAAAAAAATGAAAATCAGATGTAAGTGATGTAAATTATATGAAGAAAGTAACTCAAAGTGCTCTGTGATGTTAAAAGCAAAACTTGTAAAGAGGAGTGATCGGATGGTGTTGTCAACGCTGCAGCTTACTATTTTGTGTGTACATTTTAATTGAAATAATAGAGGATAAAGCAAAACAGAATATTTATTTATTTATTTATTAATGTAGCCCATAGGGCTTTTTTTGTTTGTTTGTTTGTTTTTTTGAAGGTTTTTCAGAACTGTTTTTAGGATATTTCTCAAACAAAAGCAAAGTAAATGCATCTCCTGGCATCCAAAGTCTTGTGAAGCCTGCTCTCTGTCTGAGTGAGCTACAGCCTGTCTCCACACAAAGGGTGGAGGCAGTGAAGGGTGGTAATACATCTATTAAACAGTACTTTCTAAACATCCAGTGAAATTGAAAATAGCTGTTTCCTCAATACTAGCTGCATGATCAAAGCTAGAATTCCCATCTCTTTCTACTTTCTTCCCATGGCTATAAACTGCCCAAAAATGTTTGTTTGATTAGACTTAGTGGTTTCATTTACTAAACATCTGTACAGCATTTGTGTTTAAAATCCTTTGAAACCTTTTCTCCTCCTCAAATTCTTTGTCTTACTTGCATTGCCATGATTTTGTTGTTGATTTTTGTTTGAATTTTGTCAGGGATCACTTATGATTTCAAAAAGCTGATTTTTATTTGCTGTTTTTTAATGAGAAACCATGAATTCGTGGATAGGATTGTGACCATATTTTTAACTTTATCTCTCCTCCTTCACCTCTGTCACTCAGGATGTTAGCATGGTGCAGTCAGACTATCAGTATAGAACAGTACTGTACTGTACTTTGGAAATCACTAAAGCAACAGCTAGTGATGCTAAAAGGGAGAATAAATAAGTATTCCAGATAACAAGGAATAACTGAGAGCTAGGGCTCTAGCTCTCTAGTTATTCTTCAGAATGCTTATGTCTGATGATACCATTTTGTCCCCTATTGCTTTCTTCCAATTCTGTCCTACCTGTTGCTTCCCATTTGCACACTCCTTAGAATACTGAATTGCACTGCTCTAACCTGACCTGTGCATTTTAATTGATTGTCATCGTAATTGTGGGGATCTGCTGTAGAACATGCAAAAAAAATGTTTCACAGAGTAAATGAAATGTATACAACATATGCAATGAATTGCACTGGCATCCTATATTAATTACTTCATGTTAGGCACAGTTCAGGAAGCTTGAGCTTAAACATCCCCAAGCTGGAGAAATCCAGAGTATGTGAATGAATGGTACTTTTACTGTGATGCATGGCAGTCTCACTCAGGTTCATTTTGGGGTAAGTTATCAATAAATATCCTTATAGAACTCCAAATCTTATTCCATATAAAAGCAGCATTTCTCAATTCCACTTAGAAGTAACAGAACTTATGCTGTACTCTTCTGGTTTTCTCTGCTCTATTATATCTAAAATATCTCTGCATGCTATTTAGCTACAAAATATGTAACAAATTTAATATCACTTTGTAGTTTTGGTAAGGACTTAGCACTGGCAGAGAAGATCAATCCAGTAATGTTTGTTGTGACCTGAAGCAGCCACTGCAAGGCAAGTGGTAGGGAAGTATTGCAACACCTTGAACCTCCCAGGTTGCCTCATTAATTCCTAGGGCTGTGCTCAGCTACATACTTCACCTCTTGTCACTGAGGTGGAATTCCTGCAACAGGAAGAGCAGAGCTATTGGTTTGGAGTGTATAAATTCACAGACCCTGTTTGGACTGTGGCCACTTCGTGATTTACTTCCTAATGTTTTCAGTCACTGGAACGGCCATGCCATAACCTTGATTTCATTCCCTAGCTGGAAGTGCTCTGTGATTTTTCTTTTTTTTTTTTAACACTTTTTAGGTTGATATTGACACAGCTCCTGTCACTTTCTGTTGCTTCCCAATTTAGTGAACACTTAAAAAGCTGCTTTCTGTATTGAAAAAGGCCAGACAGAACTCCTCATTTTTGGTACAAGCTTATTTTTCAAGCTGTAAAGTAGCATCTTTTGCTTGCTTTGGTTACATGACAAAGACAAAAATCAGAAGGTTGGGATAAGGGAATTAAAATGATATGCCTTCATAGTGCACTGAGTTCTCTAACTGATCTTTTTGTCTTCACAATTTCAGGAGCTTAGTAACACATTTTAATAATCATAAGAGATCTATAAGCCAGCTTGTGAAGTGACATTAACACAAAGACCATATGGATGATTGTGAAATATCTTGTTGAATTTTTAGGAGTGTGAATTTGTCTAGAGTCATGTCTTCCTGAATACAAAAATAATTCCTCTTCTGTTCACTGTGAATTCTTTGTTGCTAACAACATAAAGCTTTGCAAACTGTTTTGTAGCTCTTTCATTCTTTCAAGATCAACCTTAATTATATTTCTGTAAAGGACCTGAATATCAATAATAATCTACGTGCTGCATGTTGTATTTGTGAGTGGGAAAAAGTAATACATTCATCAGAATACAAGGTCTTTTCCAATGAGCACATATCAAAGAACAACTGATTCAGTTACTTTTTCTAAAGTAGTTTTCTCTTCAGTCTATCCATTTAATTTTCAGACATTTTTTACAAGCATACAAATTTCCTCTTTTATGTACACATGCCCTTGTCTCTATGTGCAACTTTCAGCTGTTGATGAATTATTGGTTTCTCCTATCACAGTTCTCTTGAGTTACAGTACTCGTGCATGATACTGAAAAAAAAAGGAACAAGATTCATTATTTTCTTTCTTTTAAATGTCTTCCAGCTTCTTTAGGCTTCCTTATTTTCCCTTGAGGTTATAAAATCATGGTATTGAGATGATAGTAAGATGTCAGCCTGCACCCAAATTGGACAATTCCTTGGAAATATCAAACAAAATGGTGAAGATAGGAAGAGAGTTTGGGAGTAAATGTTTCTGTCAGAAGTAATTTATTCTTTCTTGTCACTGAGAGAGGATTATACTTTTTTTTTCTGGCTTTTTTTACCGTGGGCTTTCAGTCAGCCATTTGAAAAATAATTATGTTTTATAAAGCTATTGAGAACTAAATGTATGTATTCACCTTTGTTTACAGGTAGCATCTCTTTAATCAAAGAAGAGACAGGTTAAGAAAACAAGGCAGAATAAAACCACCATAGGCTAGTGTTCTAAACTTGCATTATTAAATATTGGTTGTTTGATTTAGACATCCATGACTGAGGAGTTGGGCTTTTCCTATTCTATCATAGATTTATTTATTGGATTCCCAATATGGGACTACGCTCAGAATTCTAGCAATGGCAGAGCCACTGGGAGCTGTGTGCCAGCACCAGGAGCACAAATCTAAGCCAGTCTGCTGCCTATTTCCTCTAGTATCCTGGATTTGACACATGCCAGTAACTGATAGTTCCATGAAATATGCAAGATCTCCATAGCAGGCAGATGTGAGGTGTATTTGCTTCCCATGTTTGGTCTTTTTCTGTACCTGTTAGAAGCTTATATGAAACCGAGAATGTGAAGTTTCACCTAGGTTTCTACTATAGATATTATAGAATAGGACATTTAGTATCCAAGCACTAAGTTTAAAATATATTTTTATCTTCCCTTATGTTTGTTCCCCCATGGAGTTCTAAAGTTTGTTTTCAGGCTGGGAAGAAACACAAAATCTTTTATCAACTTAATCACTTTAAGTGGTGTTCTCTATCAGTCTATGACAGACAGACATAATTTTTTAATTATCTGGATTGCTTTAAGGCTATAGTGATTCATATAAATATTAGATAAATATATATGAGTAATATAATGCCAACCATTGTGGTGTGCTGATAACGTGTTTGAATAATGGATACATTAAAATTGAAGAAATGCCTTGATTATTGTACATGAATCAGATTCTCAACTTTCACAGACTCAAAAAGGGTTTTTTAAAGACCTTTTTTCCAAGTTGTAGTAGATGACATGCAATATCTGGAAGTAGAATATACTTTCTCTTTGTACTGAACTCCATAAACATCTTGTCAGAGAAGTAAATTGTTTGACAATCAAATTCAGGATGTGTAGGAGACTTCAGTCCAATTTTATTGTTGTTTATACAGTCTGCAAATGAAATTATTCTTGGCATAATAGGGAAGGAAACTTCAGTAAAAATCACTTTTATGAGCAGATGACATATGGTTGTATTAGCAACGTGTATCCTTGCAGAATATCTTTGAAAGAATTCCTTTTTTTTTTCTGATAGGAAACAGTGGAACAAAAGATAATGACATATTTATTTCCCTCTTATCTGAATCGAACTCAGATTTATTATGATGTGGGAAGTATTTCCATTTCTTGCTCATAGAGTACTTCTATCACTATCATGGAATGGCCATTATGAAATATTATTATATTATATATTATATTACTTATATTTTAGGATACATAGAATATAGAACCTGAGGTGAAAAGAAATCATTAGCTCTTCCCCTGTCCCAAAATAGTCACAAATGTTTGTGAAATCTATTCTTAAAGATTACTCTGGGCAAGTTATTCCAGCACTTAGCTGTTCTTTCAACTCAGATTTTCTACCTTAAATGCTTTACCTATCTTAAATTTATCACACTTCACTTTAAAGTTACCACTTCCTATATTATCTCCTATGAATCTTAAATTCAGCATAAATATCTCCCTGAATTTTAAGCTTGTTTTTCAAAGTGCTTAACTCCTTGCATTCTGATGCAAAGTTAAAGCCAGTTTTCTATCCTTCTGATCAGAGTGTGAGGTCAGTGTGGACTGTGACAAAGCCCAGCTTGATTTGATACTTTTTTTTTTTTTTTTCCTAATTAACAGTTAAACCTTAAGAATTACTCACATGAGTAGATCATTGCTGGAAAGCTGGTCTAGTTCACATTGCCTATAGACTTATTACATTGTGCAACAGTTTCATAGTGGTTTGTTCTAGACTGAGTTCTGTATCTTAGTATCTTACTTATGAGATGATCATGTAAGGTACTATCTTATTGAACTCAGAGCCTGTGGATTTTACTGCTTCTTCCTTAAGCACACTGTATCATTATGTTGTAAAACGAAAAGGGATTGTCTTAGATAAGATTTAATATTGACAAAACATGTTACCTGTTGCTCAATTAATTTCTCCTCTTAATTTGAAGATTTTACTCACGATATATGTATAGATAATGTGTTGGTTTTTCTTTTAGGTGATTTCATGTACAGCCACTGGAATGACTTATGCAAAATAATGGCATTCACAGAGTTCAAGGCAAACTCACTGTGCCATTTAAAAAGTGAAGTTAACACTAACGTTGAGCCCCTTTTAGTCTATAAGCCAGATGTTGTGCATTTGAACTCAGAAGTTCCATCCTAGGTATGCTGGGTTCAGTCAGAGGTTGTTTATATTGGCCATCTCCTCGAATCGTTTTAAACGCAGGATTTGTTTAATGTATGTCCACCAGGAATTTGTCCTTCTTTAGTTAGACATTTTTTCCTCTACACAAGGCTTTCTAGAATCCTTGTTTGTGTGCTGAGCTGGATAGATCCTCTGGCCTACTTTTCATAACAGCAGATTAATTTTTGTTTTCTAGTGATTTCTTGAAATATCATCTATTCTAGAAAATTTGATTGGTTACAAACTATGAGAAAAGAGGAATGAAAAACACAAACCTGTGAATTTTCTGGAGATATGGCCTAATTTGAGTAAGGTTTTTTATCCAAAGGTGATTTTTGCTGAGTAGTAACAATGCAATTTTTTTTTACATAAATATTCCTTATCCATTCTTATGTGGAATGGCAGTGATTGTCCCCAGGCTTCTTTTACTCAGACAACAGTTCCCTTATCCTTCCTTCTTCTCACTGATTTGAAAATTATTGTGATAACAGATGGCAGCAGCATAATGTAAAGCATGGAAACTCCAGAGAAGTGCTTTTTTAAAAGTCAGGAATGTTTGGAAGGTTTTATTTGGATAGTGTGATTTATTGCAATAGCACCTCACGCGAAGAATTTCTTTGTTAAGTTTTGGATGTAATTCTTAGAGGTAAGCTTTCATCCATAAGATAGAGATCTGTATCTAAATCAAATAATGAGGACATGGGGCAAAGGGCAAAGATGGATGGAGTCTGAATTTATTCTGTTGTGTAACGTGTTGGAGCAATAGTGGCCCAGTACACTTGGAACTCAGCATAAACAATAAGAAAGGACACCCAATTATTTCTTTAATTTCTGTACCTCCTACAGTCCCTTCATTCTTTCACTTGCTCTCAAGAGAAAATGGTCTAACCTTCAGTTTTGTTGTGCCACTGATATTTTATATTATATTTTGAACAAAATCTCTGCCTTCAATTGATCACTTTTGCTCTGGCAAAAAAATAATAATAATAATAATCATCATCATCATCATGACTTGTGTTATAGATAAACTGAGCAACAGGGAAATCTGGCACCTCTTTTCTCTCTATGACAAGCAAATGGCACTATAGCTATCTACCTATTTAAATATTGCTAAACCAAAACTACTGTCTCAAGCACTTTGCAAATGCCAGTTGTGTCATTATATAAGTTCAAAATCTAGCATGCAAAAAAATCGCAGTTACAAGTTGACAACTCAAGGCTTAAATGAAGCATGAAACCGCACATGGAAGTGGACATGAACTTCTACTGCTTTGACAGTAGTTACAGATGAGCAAGGCATCACTGCTGGAATCAAACGTAGAGTCTGATTATGCATTGAAACTAGATGTAAATTTGTGTGTAAAACTGCATGTTTTCAGGAGATACAAGAGTTTTACTGCTGAACTGTGTAAATATATCTTGATCCACTTGCACAAGGGAAGGAATGAAAGCAGTTAGCAGTGAAAAATGATCATTTTCTTTTTCATTCTTTTTACTTCTCTCTTACCATTGTCCATCCTAGTGCATTAAATGTGCTACAGCAGGGAACAAAGTGGGATAATCTCATCCAAAATCATCACAAATGTTGATCTGATTGTTCTTTGTTAAATCAGAATAGCTTTTATGCCATTCAGTTGCAGCTTCTTTCACTCATACTTCTTTCTGACTACCATTCTTCTATGAATAAGAGAGCACTATGTATAGTGATGTGAGGTACAGCGATCTCTGTCTTAGAATTGTCCTGAAGTAATACCATTTTGTCTGAATTTTCTCCAACTTTAACTCAGACTTGACCCAAGTGGCCATCCTTCATCCTCTCTCTTGTACCTGGGAATGTCCCTCGCATCTTTGGGGCATGGGATAACAACTCCAAAACCAGCACAGCAGGCAGGCAGCCAGCCAGCTTAAAAAAAAAAAAAAAAAAAAAAAAAAAGGTTATTTGCAACTATTATTCCTCTTCATCTTTGTACACTCCTCAGAGCTTCTCTGCACATGTGCATCTGATGTCCTTTCAGTTAAAGAAAACAGTAAGAGATACTAGGGTACTAGTGACAATTTTGCAAATGTTTTTGTAGCATTCACTTTATTATAAATGGTGTATAGTCTATGTTTGGTTTACTCTATGGATATTTTATTCTGAGGCATACTGGATATAATTTAAAGCTTTTATGATTTGGGTTTTTCCTTCATTCACTCTAAGTTAAAATGCTTTACACTGAGGAATATTTACTTCATAATTCCTATCAAGGGCAGCAATTACTGACTAGGTCTTTTTTACCTTTATTTGAAGAAGAAATTATTGGACAGTGTGTAAGAGTAGCTATTTAATTTTGTTACAGTAGGTAAAAATATGTTTTCGTGTACATGGATTCATATTCTAGTCCCGTTTGTTCATGTAGTCATTAATACTCGAGAATGTATGCAAAGACCAGTAGCTAGTCTTAAAATTATGCCTTCAAGGCTTTTAAGACTGTTATCACTTTCAATATTTAACAGATGGCTTTCTGTCCACTGCTTATGAAAGAGCATTTTGTAGTTGCATATAAATAATGGCATTTTGTCAGTTTGTAAAAAGTTTTTGTGATTGACTAAGCCAAAATTGAGTGCTTTTTATTCTTCATTTGCCCACTTTTTGCCCAGAGAATGTTAAGTCTGTATCAAAATGCAGGTTTTCCCTATACATTGATTTGATTTTTCGTAGAGATCATTATGAAAGCAATGTGGGAGAACTTTTTGCCCCGCTTTAAGTTTCCTGCCAGCTTGTGGTCATGCTGCCTTATCTCTTATATCTTCATATCCTTTTATTTGTGTCCTATACATTTTACTTTGAAAACTAATATATTTTGTTATACAATATATGAGCCAAGGTCAAAGAGTCAAATTTTCTGTTGCTAAAAGTTATCATAACATCAGTCCACTTCTCAGTCCTTTCTCCAGCTACACAACTTACTCTTTCCAGCTTAATCACAAGGGAATCTTTTCCTTGCCTCTATTCTCTTATAATTATTGTTTTTGTCTGTGTTCAGGTTCCAGCCCTATTGCAGCCACACTGGGGAGTGGTGGCAGCTGTGACAGGTGCCTCTTTGAAGCCTGGGAAGCAAGTACACGTAATGACAGGGCTTGGATACTGTCTCTAGAGGTGTTTGTGGATCAATTCTAACAATTTCATATCTTTTCCATCTCTGCACTACCCACTGTTTCTACTGAACTCAGTTTGACTTGATTGCAGAACTCCCCTTTCTCATATATGCTGGGAACCTGGATATTGGCTTGTGCAGATGTCACAGGTATCATTTACGAGTGAATGTTTCAGAGCTACCATGAATGTTGTTTAGTTTCTGACTGATTTTAAATACAGCCTTTTGAAATTGGTGCTGATTTCCTGACAAGAGCTGTAACATCAGAGCTTTACCAGGTGATAGAGATAATAGTAATCACAAACTTGTTTGTCAAGCTTAATTAAAATTTGTGACTTTTATCTTACCCCATGATTTATGGAATTTAAATTTCTTTGTAACAAATGAGATACATTCATCTAGATCTAGAAAACCTGAGAAAATCTTGAATTTAACATTGCCAACTAACTTATTTGCAAGCAAAAATTCTTAGGTATTTCTACATAGTTCTTATCACACTTAATCAAAGTAAAGACCACCTTGACCACACCACATGGCTTTGATGGTTTTTCTTTGTTTATTGCTCTCTGATACCAGTTCACAGGCATGGATCTAGACTCAAGCTAGCAGGGTGATGATGCTATGAGAAGCCTCAGACCAATCTGTAGACAGATTTCAATCTATCATCTCATCACAGGCTGTCTTATCTCTTTCCAGCTCAGAGCAACAGCTCAGTTCATAGTTGATTTTGCATAACATCTCTTCTGAGGAATTACCTTCCCATTTAGTAAATGGGAAATTGAGCTTGTGTTAAGTGTTTGTGTAAAGTACCAAGGAGAACAGGCAGGTCAAAACAATAGCCATGAAAAGTAAATTTCTTGAATTATTTTACATTTTGGCCATTGCCCATACTACTGCTACATCCTCTCTGTTGAACTTAATTTGTGAGCAATTTATGTGTTGATAGCTTCTTCTTTTCTATTTGGACATTTGTGAGTACAAGTGAAATCACACTTAAAAGTGCATCTAATTTTCATTCTTGTTTTCTTTCTTGTATAATGAGATGTAAAAATCAATGTCTTTATCATCATACTTGTAACTCAAATTACTTGTTTCCTGTTTTTACTTTCTAGAGATTTCTGAAATATTTTGAAGTCAGTACCCCATTGCACCCCCAAAATTACTGAAATTATCCTCAAAATTACTAATTCTCCATGTATAGTATGTTTCTATGTTTGTATGCATAAATACAAGCTGCAAATATTTTCGTGTTCACCTTAAGGGAGTTAAATTTCACTAGGTCAGATTAGGGACTCATTTTAAAATCAGCATATTTTAAATTTTATTCCTGGTTTGATCTTAAAAGAATTTATGATAATAATAACAATCCAGCCTTATCCAACTGTACCTCTGTGTACTCTACAACAGTGCTTTTGAGCCTACTACTGTTATTAGAGTAACAGCTTTCTACTTGCAGGCAGGTTCAATGCAGTTCCCTTACCAGTGTGCAGAGTGCCAGCACAAGTTCAGTTTGGAGAAAAATGAGTGAATTTTGCCCCAAAAGTGCATTTTTTCTAGACACTTGTAGTAGATGTTTTTATCAATATTAATAATACATCTGTCTTGACAGATGTAAATCTGAACAGGGCTAAATACTTCCATTTCATGTTTTTCATGTTCCAACCATGAAGAGTGGATGGATGAACCGATTTGCAAATACCTCCAATTAGATTAAGGTGAAATGACACTCGTGGTCCATACATAAGAAGCAAACCCACCAACTTTAATAGGAGATTTTCATCAATCAGAGAATCGCAGTAGGGGCTGGAAAGTACCTCTAGAGATAAAGTCCAACCCCCCACCAAAGCAGGCCCCCTAGACCAGGTTGCACAGGTAGGCATCCAGGCTTCCTTCTATTATATCTATCTGAGATATGCAGTTTTATAGGAACTTCAAGTAAGCTTAGAATTACTTAACAACTTTTAAAGATATAAAAAGAGTTCAAAAAAAAAAAGAGAGAGGCCACCAGCCCTGGGTCCAAAGTTGAGCCTGCTGATGGGCATTTTCTGTGTGGCACAGAATGATGGAAAAAGGGAAGAGGTCAGCCCCCTCAACCCCTATTTATAGTAACAAAGAAGAAAGAGAAGGAATGTTGCCTCCACCCCCCCATTTATATTTGTGATTGGCTCCAGTTCCAGGATTGGTTGACACACCTGACATGAGCAGAGCCAAATCTTGGTCAGGACACCAGGCACCAAACAAATCAAAGGAGGTGACACCAGGCCCCCTCCCGCAACTTGACTGTTTCTCAGGCATTTTTCTGCTCTCTTTCAGGAGAGGTTGAGACAACAGGCAAATTAAGGAAATTGACACGAGGCTCCTCCTGTGGCTTAACCCTCTCTTGGGGCATTGTCCAGACTCACATTAACAGTCGCTAGAGGCTCATCCCTTACAAGGTTATCTAACCTTATTTTAATTTATCATGATTATGAGTAGCTAGACTTGCTCCACTTATACTCCTGTATTTACACAGAATGTATGCATAAGCATTAGGTTGAGGAAGGGATACTCAAGGGGATAGTAACTAGAAGTGCCCCATGCAATGTATAAAGCAGCATACAAAGCCATTTTATAGGGATTAAATGTGGGGATTTTAGAAAGCTTTAATTCTGCCTAAGACATCTGTGCCAGAATAAAACAGAGATGCAGCGAAGGAAAATGTGTTCTTACTGAAACAGATAGTCATCATATAAAACTTGGAGAAATATATGTCAGATGAAGCAATGACAAAGACTGTACCTCACCTTCTCAGATGAGTAAATACAGTGGATCATTTCCTAGCAGAGTCAACTAACCACACGACCTGTGAACAAAAGAACATTTTTTACTCTGGGTTAGATTGCATTGCTCAATGAAGTCTTATTTGAGCTATGAAACCAGGTGGAAATGACTTCTGGTGATCTTGGCAAAGTCTTTAATAGTATGAGGATTGTTTCTGGCTTTTCAAGATCTGTGGGGAAATATCAAACCTGTCAAATTTTAACTACCTCTAAGGAATTCAAAAACGTAAGAACCTTTATCCTTAAAAGCCAGCATAAACAGGAAAGTAGTATAGGATGTAGTTACTACTCAGTTAAAAGACTATTAAATCAAGCCTCTAATGATGTAGAAATAGTATCTGAAGTAAAGATTTATTTGTGATTTTCAGTTGATTTGTATCAAAAAACTTTACATAGACTTCATGATGGTCAAAATTGAATCTAGAAATTAAAAAAAAAAAAAAACAAAACAAACAAAAAAACCCAACCAAACAAAAAAACCACCACATTTAATTATTTTAAAATATTTTTAGATTGTTTTATAGTCAGATGCATGCTTAAAACTATCCAAAATTATAAACGCAAAAGCGCATGTCATGTAACAATAGATATAATGGTAGTGATATGCAAAGTTGTTTCATGATAGTTTAGCCTTAGATATAATGCACATTGTAAAATATATTCTGCATGTTTGCCGATTTAAACACTAAATATCTACAGGAAGAGATTTCATGTCTAACCTGTCTTTTCACAGACAATTACAAATATTTATCTGTATAAAATGGCTGTGAAAAGTGTTTTAGTGTTAGTAGTAAAACATCTCACCAGAGAAATAATGGCTTCTCATTTGTTATAGAGGGCACATATTGATAATTTGATCTCTGTGTAATCTGAGTCTTATAAATTTTCTGTTCCTGTACATTAAAGAGTCGTTGCATTATGAGTTTTAGAAATTAGCGTACCTTTCTCATTTTTAGAGAGATTTTCATATACTTAGGTAACCATTTTTCTTCTCTGTCCTGCAAATATGAACCTTCTGTGCATGGCAAAATAGCACTGTAGTTTTTCTCACAAAAATACTTGCAAAAATATATTTCTGATTACTTTTTCATTGAAATATAGTACTTACACCAGAAAAAAAACAATTGAAATACATGATTGAACTCAACATCAGCTTGGTCTACTGTCCTCAGAAGGATTAAAAAAAAAGTGAAATGTACTGTGTAAAACTACTAGTCATGCTTCAAAACTTTGTCCAACAGCAACAAACCAGATATTGTTACCAGAAATATCAATTCTGTTTGGAGCCTAAAATACAATTTATTTTATAATATACACAAAATAGTTAGTCTTGATTTCATCCTAAAGAGAAAAATTGAACCACTATTTAAATTACAGTAACTTGCTACACTGTTTTTCATAGAATAATTTTAAGACTTTTGTGTTTGTAGGCCACCAAACTTTGGCTTCCTAATAAGATAGTACATTCCTTTTCTAGACTGAGAGGTGTGTTTGTGGCAAAGGAGCAAAAGGGAGTGGTGGATTATAATGATGAGTTGAAAAACTATTTCAAACCAACGCAAGATTATAAAGTCACAGGAAATTTTCTTGAGCTCTTATATATTAGAGCAAGCATTTCAAAACTTCGTAGTCTCCTCTGAAAAATCTGTTTTTTTCCTCCACTCTTCTGTCAGAAGATTTAATAAACTGAGCATTTTTTCTTCTTTCCATCAGCCAATAACAGAGTCTATTAAGACCATTCCACTTTTCCTTACGCTGTATGGGCAGTAAGAATTGAGACACTTTTGGTCATTTACAAAATTATTTTTATTTATTTATTTTATTCCATTTTAGAATCTCTGCCTTTCCTCATTATAAGATTTGAAAACTACCTGTGTTCCCATATGTACTTTACATACTTGGGGAATACCTCTTTGATCTATACTGTACCTATTTGGAAAATTCTATCTTGTCCTTTATCTACAGAATGTGAGTCTTTGAGACACTGAAGCATTTGGATTGGATTTCATGGTATCTGTCACTAAAATCTTCAGCTGATTTATCAATTGATTTGTCACCTGAAATGAAAAAGCCTATATTTGAGAATGAGATAGATGGTTTTCACACAAAATGATAGCAGCATACAGCAAAAATGTAAACAAAAGATTAAATTATTACTTGAAACTTCTATTTATGGCATAGAGCAAAGTTGCACATAGTATCCCATTTATACCTTTGAGTTACTAGCAAATAAATTTGAGAAAGGGTGAACATCTGCATTTTCCATCTAAAATATAAAATAACTTTTCTGCTTCATCCACACTCAGACTTCTATTTTCAGTGAGTACTTTTTCTGTTTCCAGCTTTTCCTTACATCCAAACGTTATCTATATGTATTGCCTTCAGCTCATTAAAAATGAGTAAATAAATAAATTAAAATGTTGCTACTCTACCAACATTTGCTATTTTTCCAGAAATATGTTAAATCATCACTGCTGTGTATGGTGTAATTGTGTTATGCATAGATCTAAAGTCAGCCTTCTCCCCTTAAAAATGAGATCATATGTATTTGTCCTTACTGAAATTTTTTGTCTCCCTAGTTAAAAAAACTATGTGATGTCAATGACAGTACCACGGTATGTACCAAACTTTCACTGTATCTTCTTGACCCTTAATATTAGTGTTACTGATGTAAAGAAACTACTGTCATTAAAAGGCAAAAATAATTCTTCATGACTGATCATACCATGGTATGTTATTCTTTAAATAATATTTCTGAAGTTCTTCTATGGGACATCTTCATTAAATGCACACATTTAGAAACAGTAGGTAACAATGAGTTGGAGCAAATGCACATTTCTAATAACTGTCTTTTTTGGGGTACAGATGTGTTGCTTTTTACTAGATGTTAAAAGGCTTTAATAATGTAACAATACAGAATTCATATCACACCTGTCACTACGCACAAGAGAAAAGGATTCCGGCAAGGCTAGTTCATGGAGACATCATGGGGGAGGGTGTGGGGTGGGGAGGGGCGAGGGTGCAGGGAAATTATGCTGAGCATTTTTGTTCCAGCAGTATCCTGCACTTCTCAAAGATACTCTCTTCCTGATATTAAAAATGGAGGACAGGTATGGAGATCAACATGGGTATGGCATGAAAGGGCAGCCAAAGGAGGAGCAGCTACTTGCTGCACACTCCCTGCAGTTCACAGTTAGTGGTGGCAGCAGCAGGGGTTTGCTTTGCAGACCAGAATTCTCATTACCCTGAAGTGGTGCAACACAGCACACAGTGAAGACAGGGTTCAGAGAAGAGGACACAGGACAATGCTCTTATAAGAAACTGTGGTTATTAGGGGATTGTTTGTGCTTCCTAAACCATTCTAGTTTGTCATTTTGCCATGCCCACAGTAGGGTGTGAATGCTAACTTCAGATCTGTGTCTGCAGTTGCTGCTTTGTCTTGCGAAGTTCTGACGAAATTTCCCTTATAGACATAGCTGAAAATTGTGTTTATTCAGATGTTTCTTGCCAAAGCCGTTATCATTGGTAATGCACAATACTTGTTCCTTGACACCTAGGCAAAATCAAGGTTTTAAAGATTAGTGTGAATATTTATGTAATTTAGATTGATTACAGCTGGACCCTTCTGGAAATGGTCAATGTTTCCAAGTCTGATTTTTAAATTTAACTTCAATCAGCAGCGAGAGATGATAGCAAAACAGGCTAGTACAGCTTTTGAAAACAGATGCCCAGAAATATCACTTGCAGACCACTTGCAGTCTTCCCAGAGAGACCTACTGTGCTGCCTTTTCCATCAGCCATGTTTCACTCCAACAGCTGAGCCATGTATGACCAGCGGGGTGGGCCAGGACTTGTGCTGGTGAGTGAATGTGGGGCAGCCCCCTCCTGAGCTCCTGCAGCAGCCTCACCACAGGCACATGGGATTGGCCCACTCCAGTGGCATTGTGGGTGTATAAGTACATTTATATAAACCATAAAAATTTATTGGCAGAATATACCTCTGAAAGAAGTTCTTCATTAGAAAAAGGCAGCTTTAGTTCTTCAAGTGGACTATGTACACAAATTTCCTGCAATAGTTTAAAGAAAATGTGTTGCTAGCTTCTACTTGCTGCTACTTTGGGCATCTTTGGCTAATGGACAATTCTTGGAACAAATGGAAAGAGCCCTTACCCCACCACCTTATATCTTACTTTTTTATCTGTCAACAGTTTATGAGCTGTTTTGGCCCGGTTCCATGACTAGGATTCGCAAATCTGCACCTCCAGAAATAGGAAACAGGGGACCCTGCATAATTAAAAATAGCAGCAACTGTCTTAGGAGAAACAAACTAATTTACTAAATATGGCATCAGAATGCAAGATAACACACTATAATACAATATAATTAGAAGTGAAGATAATAAATCAAAGATAATGGGAGAGAAAATGTCCAAAGACTGAAGGCCTCACTGTAATGCTGAGGTGAGACGCGCAGTTGGGTTGAGCAGCAGGGATGAGAGAGAGCAGAAAAAGGGAAGGTCAGGTGATCCACAAAAGCTTATATCTCCTCTCTGAACATAAAGCCTCCAAAGCCTCCTGGGGTATGTAATTCTTCTCTTCCAGACAGGTGCCCAGAACTAGAGCATTAACTGTTTAACTCCCGGTGCACTATATGATGTTATGATGTGGAATACTGATAACCAAAAAATCATGAAACCATGACATTATCTCTGCTGTCTCTGTTGTGTTTCTGTATTTCTTAGTAGCAACAATTAAGATTCAGCTTTTAGGAGGGAAATGGTCTTTCCATTTTTACAGGTGTAAATTATCCCATTGAATTAAGGACCACTGAAGTAAATACTGAAGATGGGATCAGTGGAAGAGCATCAGCAAACATGTGTGTGAGACTTACCAGATCTTTTCCTGATGAGTTCCTGTTGGTCAGGCAAAACCACCTGTATGCTCTGGTGTCACCTGTGCTGCCATGAGCGTAGCTGATAGGCACTGTAAATGTAAATATTGTTAGAGGCAGAATGATACACGACAAATCAAAAAGACATTTTGTTGAGAAATGGAAAGCTGTGAATTTGGCATGTTAAGGTAATAAAGCAGCAATTAAAATCCATCACCCTTTACAGCAACATGCACCCTTTGGCAGAAAGCAAAGTTATTCTGCAACTATTTATATATATCTCACTGTTATTCTTGGACTGCAGCTATCAATTCTGTTCCTCCAGGTGGATAATCTCTTGAATTCTCCAAATTAATCCTATGGCAACAGCTGAAAGAACCAGAGTGCATCAAGACTGCTGTCACTCTGAGCAGCTTGTTAACATGACCCTTGGCTTTCCCAAAGATGTTATCACTATGGCTAGCCACATCAGTTTCAAACATTACTGAGTTTGTATGGAACCTACACCTTTCAGGCCTAGCTATTGAATTCTGTCCCATCGCTCTTTACAGCAGCTCTCTGACATATCTTTCTATTAGTGTTAACAACATTCCTTTTTTTAGTGCTGTAAGAACTTATTTTATTATTTTACAAATGGAAGCAAGATCTTAAAGGCTTATATTTATCTGGCATTAAGAAAGTATTATTTCAAATTTTTTAAATTTATTTTCTTTAAATTTTCAAATTTATTATTTCCCCTCCTAGGATATGGCTCTGGTAGATAGAGGATTTTGGCAACATTCTCTATTTCACAGAATAGAAGCCGTAAGACACACAGTTGCATGAGAAGCAAAAGTAGTTCCCTAGGCCTTCTGGCTGTCATAGGCATACTTTATATACTAGACTATCCTCTATACTCTAGTATATGGAGTATGTTTATAAGTTCATATCCTTTATACATATCTGTTATATATTAGAATATCCTATTATATATTAAACTGTCCTGCCTCAAGAGCAGTATGTTCTTTGTTGCTTTCTCTGAAGCAACATGGCTACTTGTTGCTTATCCTACATTGTTTTTGAGTGGTTATAGACATTTACATTCTTATTTGTTAATGAAACATTGCTGTGTGTACTTCTGTCTTAAGAAAGTGATATGGTAATTTGCTTAACAGATATATACTTGGACTAAGAGCTAGAAAGAAGCTATACTGATATTATGTAGTTACGGCATTTGGCATTGCCATTCTTTTACCTCTGACATGAAAGCTGTATGTAGTGAAGTATCTTACATGGAAACAGAAAAATAATTAATTAATTTTACAAACGAATGGCAAAAAATTACGTTATTCCTATCTTATTATATAATTTGATATTCACCCCTTCACCCCTCAAAACAAAAATAACAACCAATGCTAGAAATAACTGTATGTTTATAATGGAAAAATTTAAACTTTTATATCATCGTTATTCAACTGAATTGTAGAGGGGACACAAGGGGAAAGTTTCCTCTTGTATGTAGCTAACTTGGGAAATTCTAGGGATATAACATCACACTCAGATGTTTTCACTACCCTTGGGAAGAGAATAACATTCTCTACTGCTTATATATTTATTGTTTGCTGATTAGCTGCTATAGAAATAGTAGTGACACTAAACATTTTCATTTAGAACAGCTTCTCTGGAGCTTTATTCTCTGTGCTTCATATTCTCTAACTATACCTCCATCTGCAAGTACTTTGCTTGATGGCCAACATATCTATCTCTGCATGCATTCTTGCCTTCACTGTAATCTTTCTTCCTTTCCGTGGTGAAGTAGATCATCATTCAGCACAAATAACTGCTAAAACTTTGTTTTCTTTTTTCTTTTTTCTTTTTTTTTTTTTTTTAATGAATAAACTAAGATTTCAAAAAGGAAAAAAAAGTTTACTTTTGCTCTCAAGAAATGCGAAGACAAATTTCCATCTATGTTTGTCATGGAAACAGCAAATGGGAATCAATTGCAATAGCTAGATAGAAAGAATACAGTCAGTTGATTCTCATTGTTCTGTGAGTGTTCTGCTTTTCTGTTTTCTTTTAACCATAATGTAATCTGTGAGCAAATGGTCCTTTAGTGCATTTATTTTATTGAACTAAGGTAGAAGTTTAGTCATTTTCTCATATATTTGAATGACTTCAATTCATAATATTAAAATCCTAAAATAGACTTGGTATAAATTTCATTGTGTATGTAGGGATCAATTGTATTATTAATAAAACATTTCAGTGCTTCTGAGAGCTGTGCAACTATAGGAACTTTTAAGTATATGATGCGCTTTGACTTTTTAAAGTAACTTTGTAGAAAGTGTGGATTGTGTTAGAGCTTTCTAGCAAGCCTTTTTCCATAGAGGCATGCCAGACACATACTGACATATTATGTAAATTTGTCATTGTGATTTACACTCCTTAATGACCTCAAGATGCTCCAGACTTGCCTTTAGATGCACATAGACAGTAAATGAACAGTGGATGAATAGGCCAAAAAGTCGATATGTCAAAGGATTATTAGTGGCAAATATGAAACAGCCAGGCAATATCATTCTTCCTAGATGCTATGCTGTACAAATTTGACTTGATGTGAAAAAAGAAAGTAAATACCCGGCAGCAGCAAAATTTTCCTCAAGGAAGTAGACTCCATTTATTTCCTCCTGTTTTCCAAATAAACTATACAAACAATTCATGTGACCTGGATGAAAGAAAGCACAGAAGAGTCCAGACTGAAGAAAAAGGAGAAATTTCAGCCCACTAAAAGAAGAGCTTTGTTATCTTATTTTTACACATTGATCGTAAAAAAAAAATAATATTGCCTTTTCAGATTTAAATAGCATATTTGTTCTACTTGATCTGACAGCCGTCACTGAGAGAATTCTAAGTAGAAGAACCCTTCTGAATTTTGGAGACATGAAATAATTTTCTCACTATCACGCTTTTACCACTGTTATGTTCTGGGATAACAAAAGAAAAACAAAACAAAACAAAACAAAAAAACCTAAACAAACAAAATTAGAAAACCATCCTCTTTGGAGAAGTTAAGGAAATGCTGGGTAAGGGTATGTGTGTGCTTATGCTGCTTAAGTGTAACACTAAAAAATCAGCTGATATTCTGGGGGCCAAGGGCTAAATTCAAAGTCAGGTTTCTTGGTGTGAAGAATGCTTGCATGCTAAATAATATCTTTTTTTTAAAAAAAAAAAAATCAAGTTTCAGAACTTCAGATCAGGAAGAACTTAGGATTGTAGGTGAACCTCTGGAATAAGAAAGCCCTGCAATCTGGACCATTTTCCAGGTCCTGGTGAGTTGCACTGAAGTCAAGACAGAGCCTGCTGGATGGACAGTGAGAGAAATTGCTCTCAGTTAAAGACATTTTCATGCTCACCTGAACAGAATTGTTCAGTTTCTAAGTAGACATTGCAAAACATTCAAACTAGAATGTCAGGACTTCAGACAACTATAAAAACTGACCTTTGCTTTCTCTCTAATGGTTCCTCCAGATCATAGTTGACTTTGGCAGAGCAACATGAGGAAGTTACTATGTGTATAGAATTTGTTTTGTGACTAGACATCAGTTGTCACAATTAACCATCAGGTATATATTGGAAACTCTAGATTCACCTGGGATTTCTCATGTTAAATGCAAAGCTTTCCAGATGTTCTGCAAGCCCTAGGACTGTCCTTACATTAAATGACTCGAGTAAGACTAAATTTAAAGACATGAAGCAGAAGCTGACTTCTATTATGTACATGTGATCATCAATCAAAATGTAGCAACAAAAAACCTATTGTTACTCACTCCTATAAGGGGCTGTGAAAATATAGATTTAGTTTCTACTGCAGTCCTTAAAATTGTACATTTGCCACTTCCTCTGAGTAGCTTCAAACTTGACCTCTGTCCTGCTTTCAACTGGAATAGCGTCTATTTTCTTCGCAGTGATTGATATGATCCTGTGTTTTGGATTTAGAATGAGAATAATATTGATAAGTCACTGATGTTTTGGATTATGTGGAGCAGTGCTGCACAGAGCCAAGGACTTCCCTGCTCCTTGTGCTGCCTCGCCAACCAGGAGTTGGGGGAGCACAGGGAGATGAGAGGAGACAGAACCAGGACAGCTGACCCAGCTGACCAAAGGTATGTCCCATACCTGATGATGCCATGCTGAACAAAGAACTGAAGGGAGTAACCAGGGGTGCTGCTGCTATTCTTGTGCTGCCTTGCATTAGTTAGTGGGTGGTTAGCAATTGCATTGTGCATCACTTCTTTTGTAATTAAATATATGCAAGTAGGTATAGATATATATATACATATACAGAATATTATATTATAATTTTCCCTTCACTTTCTGTTCTATTAAATTGTCTTTTTCTCAAGTCACAAGTTTTTCCTTCTTCTATTTCTCTCCCCCATCCTACTAGTGAGTGAACAGCTGTGCTAGGTGCTTAGCTGCCTGTCAGGTACACAACAACCACCTATGTCGAGCTGATCCCCTTTGATTGGATCAAAGAAAACATTTTTATCCCCATTAAATCTCTCTATCTATATGTATATGAATTAGGAAATTATAATTCATTACATAAAATTATTACTGTCAATAGAAGGATGAGGGTACATTTTTTGAGAATTTCATGATAGTATTGGTAGAATATTCACCTGATAATTAGTTTTTATTGTTAGACCCTTGTCATTTGTGGTTTTGGAAAATAACAGAAAGCAAAAGAATGATAAAATATTCTTCAAAGCAATTATTAGAATAACAGAATAAGAAAAGTTGGAAAAGACCTCCAAGATCATCCTGTCCAACAATCAACCCACCCCCACCATGTCCACTAAGTCATGTCCCTCAGTGGCACATTAACATCTTTCTTGAATACTGCCAGGGACAGTGACTCCAGCACCTCCCTGGGCAGCTCATTCTAATGCATTAGTACTCTTTCTGAGAATTTTTTTCCTAATATCCAATCTGAACCTCCACTACTGCAACTTGACACCATTACCTCTTGTCTTATCACTAGGTATCTGGAAGAAGAAGCTAATTCCCAATTCACCACAACCACATTTCAGGTGTTTATAGAGAGAAATAGGGTCTCCCCTGAGCCTTCTCTTCTCCAGACTAAACAATCCCAGTTCCTTCAGCTGCTCCTAGTAACACTTGTGTTCCAGGCACTTCACAAGCTTCATTACCCTTTTCTAAACACTCACCAGTCCCTCAACGTCTTTCTGGTAGTGAAGGGCCCCAAACTGAACACATTATTTGAGGCATAGCCTCAGCAGGGCCAAGTACAGGGGGGATGATAACCTCCCTGATCCTGCTAGCTGCATTATTTCTGGTACATGCCAGAATGCTGTTGGCCTTTTTGGCCACTGGCATGCACTGCTGGCTCATGTTCAGTTGAGTGTCAACCAACATCCCCAGATCCTTCTCTGATGCAAAACTTTCCAGCCACTATGTCCCAAGCCTGTAGAGTTGCATGGGGTTATTTTGACTGAAGTGCAGGACCCAGCAGTTGGTCTTCTTGAACCTCATACAATTAGCCTCATCCCATCAATCCAGCTTATTCACATCCCTGTGTAGGGCCTTCCTACTCTTTAGGTGCATCATAGAATCATAGAATGGCTGCGGTTGGGAGGGACCTCAAGGATCATCAAGTTCCAGTCACCCTGGACTATGGGCCTGTTGTTCCCTATATCCTTTTTCCAATCTTTTTTGCAGATGGGAGTCACTCTGGGAAACCTCCAGTCACCTGAGACCTCCTCAGTTAACCAGGACTGCTGATAAATGATGAAAAGTGCCTTGCTAATCACATCCACCAGTTTCCTCACCACCCTTGACTGGATCCCATCTAGCTCCACAGACTTGTGATAGTCCAGGTGTAGTGGCAGGTCACTAACTGGTTCCCCCTGAATTCTTTGGGGGACTATTCTGCTTCCCATCCCCTCTTCCAGCTCAGGGGGCTGGGTACCCTGAGTATAACTGGTCTGACTATTAAAGACAGAAGCAAAGAAGAGATTGAGTACCCCAGCCTTTTCCTCATCCTTGCTGGTAATGTTCCTCACTGCATCCAATAAAGGATGAAGATTCTCCTTCGTTCTCCTTTTGCTGTTAATGTATTTGTAAAAACAGTTTGTCTTTTACAATTGTAATGATTAAGTTCTAGCTGGGCTTTTGTCTTTCTAATTTTCTTTCTGTGTATCTTAGCAACACCCATGTAGTACTCTTCCCATGTTGCCTGCCCCTTCTTCCAAAAGTGGTAAATTAGAAAAGGGGAAAATAAATTGAAAGTTTAAAAATTTTGTGAAACTCTATCTCACAGTAAAAAACAACAACAACAAAAAAAAACCAGCTTACATTGCTAGTAAGTAACTGGAATTTTCTTTGCTTCAGACCTAATACAGCAGCAGCTCCACTGGGTTTTGTGGGCTTTAGTTCAGCAGCCTATTAAAGGCAAATTCAGTACCTTTTTCTGCTGTATTTTAGTTGCTGCAGATTTTGTATTCTACCGGGTTTGTTGTTTTCCCTCACACTTAATTCAATGACAATAATCTTGCTCATTTTCAAAAACACTTTAAACAGCTGTGTCACTATTCATTTTCCTTTATAAAAAAACAATTCACCATTTGATTTGTTTGCTGAAATATTTAGTAAGCTTTCATCCAAATGCTTTTCTTTCTCCCTTTTTAACAACCACTTCTCCCATGCAAAGTATTGTAAAAATCATAGAATTACTCAGGTTGGAAAAGACCTCAAAGATCATCAAGTCCAACCGCAGCCTAACCATAGTGCCCTAACTCTAACAACCCTCTGCTAAATCATATCTCTGAGCACCACATCCAAACAGCTCTTAAACACATCCAAGGACGGTGACTCAACAACCTCCCTGGGAAGCCTATTCCAGTATTTAACTTCCCTTTCTGTAAAGAAGTGTTTCCTAACATCCAGCCTAAACTTACTTTGGCTCAACTTGAGGCCATTTCCCCTCGTCCTGTCACCCGTCACTGGTGAGAAGAGACCAGCCCCCCTCTCACTGTAAGCTCCTTTCAGATACTGGAAAGTATCATCTCAGCCTCCTTTTCCCCAGACTAAACAGCCCCAGCTCCCTCAGCCTCTTGTCTGGACCTGCTCCAGTACCTCCATATCCTTTTCGTACTGAGGTGCCCAAAACTGAACACAGTACTTGAGGTGAGGCCTCACCAATGCCAAGTACAGGGGCAGGATGACTTCCCTAGTCCTGCTCACCACAACATTCCTGATACAAGCCAGGATGACATTGGCCTTCCTGGCCACCTGGGCACACTGCTGGCTCATATTCAGCTGACTGTCCATCAACACACCAAGGTCCTTTTCCATCAGGTAGCTTTCCAGCCACACCTCCCCAAGCCTGTAGGGTTGCCTGGGGTTGTTGTGACCAAAATGCAGGACCCGACACTTGGCCCTATTGAAACTCATACTGTTAACCTTGGCCCATAGATCCAGTCTATCCAGGTCCCTCTGTAGTGCAGTAAGTGTAGTGTAGTAAGATGGGTATTTATTTTAATTTTTTGGTGGAAAGTGGCTGTATGCTTTTGAAGAAATGAGCAGCACGTCCACACAGCAGCCTTGTAGCCAACAATAGGGTTTAGTGTCTGAGCAGGTATGCTCCATCTCAGTGCAGGCTACACACAGGTTATGGGCTACGCCCTTACAGAACCAGAGGCTGGTTGAGGTTGGAAGGGATCACCCGATGTCATCTGTATCGATGTCTTTGTTCAAGCAGAGTCACTCATAGTGTAGGCTGCTTGGGACCGCTTAAGAGGAGCTGCTGAGGGAACTGGTATTGTTAAGTCTGGAGAAGAGAGGGCTCAAGGGAGATGTTACTGCTTTCTGCAGCTACCTGAGAAGAGTTTGGGGGTCGACCTCTTCTCCCACATAACTGATGACAGGATGAAAGGAAATGGCCCCAAGTTGTGCCAGGGAGGCTGTTAGGAAAAATTTATTTTCCAAAAGAATGTTCAGACACTATAACATGCTGCCCAGGAATATGGTTGAGTCACCATTTCTGAAGGTTTTAGAGGAAAGGGTAGATATAATATTTAGGGACATGGTTTAGTGGGCAATATTGGAAGTAGATGGATGGTTGGACAAGATGATCTTAGAAGTCTTTTCCAACCTTAAAGATTCCATGATTCTATTATCATTTTTCTGACGTGTGTGCGTGCAAGGTCAAAGTAGCCTACCTGAATATTACTGGGGGTTATTTTTATCACACGTAATGATGAAAAGGAAATCTGCTGAGAAATAATTCTATAGTTCACTAAAGTATCAAAAAACTTCCTTTTGAAATTAACTGTAGAAAACAGTAAGAAATGTTTAAAATTCCTAAGTTCTTACAGATGTCAGACTACAGTAGTTCTATAAAATAGAAGTATGATTTTGTTTTTTGTTTGTAATGCTATTAATCGTAAGAGAACTAGCTTAGGAAAGGTGGGTGATATATTTTATTTTGAATTGTCATTGTTTCAATCATATTTATTTAATTTACAAATCCATCTATAATTTCATACATATGAAAATCATCAAGACTGTGAATGGTATGGAAAATACACTTTTAAAGAGATATGTCAGAGCTGTTATCACATAACTTGTTAAGAAAATGAGTGTATTCAGCATACATTCAGTTATGCACCATATTGCTCTAGGATAATGTTTCATCCACATCTCTGCCTGACAGTGTTTTGGCTATAAAAAAACTCCAGGATTGGTACCCCATTCTTTTTTTTTAAATCTAAAAAGTGTGTGTTTGGTGTATTTTGGAAAAAGGAAGCAGATCACAGAGAAATAAAACCTTGAGAGTAAGATTTTGAAGCAACTCCATGTTGTATTAAACAAAAAGAACTAAATGTGTACAAATTTCTGTGCTACAACTTAGAGAACAAATTTCATCCTAAAAGCTATTGGCTATTTTAATAATCTGTGCTTTCTTGTTGAATGCAATATTGTGTGTGAGAGAGGGCATTCTGCAGATTATATGAGGGCTTTATTTAATTATTTTTATTAGAGACAGTATAGAGGATAGGCTGTGATGTGCAAGAATTGAGTTTAATTTCGGACTTTTGGCAGTCTTGAATAACAATGGGAAAGATAATTAGAATGAAAACCTAAAGTCAATGAAAATATTGCTACTGATTATAATGGAATCATAATTCTATCTTTAAACTTCCATAAGGCTGTTTTCCTTTCATAAAATGAAGATAATACTAACCAGTCTCACATGGGAGTCCTAAGAATGAAAATGTTACAGGAAAAATAATGTGGGTCAGCTTATTTCTAAGATAGCATGTAACAAGTAGCTAGTTATAACTGATATATTTAGTACTCAGATTAGGTTACTAGAATAGTTTTCCAGATATTAAATAGAAATCTCTATTTTATGCTCAAAATATAATTAAAAGACTAAAGAAAATAGGTGCTCATTCATGTTCAGAAACATAGCAATAAAATAAACTGTCACTACTATAAAATCACACTGTGAATGCAGTACTGAACCTTGTATTTAATTTTCAGAAGTCATGAAAGTCAAGGAAAAATAGCTTTTTCTTTCTCTTTCATAACTGATATTCCTTTGGTGCTCCTAAGTAATATAAAAGACATACACATTAATTAAGATTTCTGCATATAAGAAATGAAGAAAATATTAACTTTTTACAGTAGTTTCCTGAGTAAACATTCAAAGGCAAAAACTGAGATCATGACTCGCATTAAACAGAATCCCTAAGTTGCTCTTTAAGTTGGCATGAAAGGGGAAAGAAAACATTGAGTTTGGTAATTTGGAGAAACAAAACATTTATATTAATCTTTTTGTTATCGCTGCCTTTTGCTGGGGAAAACTACAACAACAACAACAACAACAACAAAACCCCAAAAAAAACACGCAAAAAAAAAAAAAAAACAATCATGAACAACAACAACAAAAAACCTGACATCATCTAAGATGAAATATTTTAAAGAGGGATTTGGAGAATACAGTCAAACTGAGTTCAATAAAATGGAAAACAAGTTTCACAGCAGGATAAATGGGAACAATCTCTATCCTACTCCATCCTAAAAGCATAAAATATTGGTAGCAATCATTCATAAATCAATTAAAAAACAGCAATGTTCATGCAACTTGAGAGGGACTTTTAATAATGATACACTATCAAGAAAGTTTAGGTGCAGTTGGCACATCCTAAATAGATTCTTCATTATAAGTTTCAGTAGTGTTTTTCTGTGAAGTATATTAATTCCTACAGAGATTTGTAATTATAAAGGAATGCTATATTTCTGTATCTGTTTTTTTAAAAAAAAAACATGTTTATATTGTCTATAGTGAACAGTTATGGAGAATAGGAGTAAACTAAAAATCCATCACAGAGATTTGTTAATGTACCCACAGGAAAATAAACGAACAAAAAACCACCACTACTGCCACCACCACCAACTATCAAATTTTGACTTTCCCAATTCATACGCGCTTAAGGGGATATATGTTGTGACTTGTTATTACTTTTTCTGTTTCACTCTCCTTTCCCTCTTACATGAAAATATTCAGTTACTTTCTTGTAATATTATAAACATGTTTATTAAATAAAATATCAGTAATTGAAATAAGAATTATTACACAAGCTTAATTTTTTTATTTTTACAGATAACTTGACAAATTTCAGGCATACATTTCCAAGTTCTTCAGTATTTTCTTATTTTGTAACTGTATACAGTTTTATTCTATTTTGTAATAGAATTATACAAAAAATGTATACAATTACAGACTTTTTTTCCTGGCTTTCTTAAAACTACTGTATGTTACAGGATTGAAAAGGCCATATTGAGCCTCTGTGACTTTGGTTGGAAGCCACTTGGGAGTAAGAGTCGTAGAAAGAAGCTTGAAATGTTAGTAGGGAAGAGGTACAGAACAATAGTTTTCTTCTACTCAGAACATAAAAGCTTGGGGATACCTGGTTAAATACCAAGGTAGAATGTTTAAAATAACGTTGATCTTGTTCTTGAAGTCTTGCTTGAACTGATGGAGGCTGCTGTTGATCGTGAGCACATAAATGGGTTCAAAAAGGAATTGTAAAAAAAACACCTCATATAAGGGAGAGCCTTAGGATTCAGCTTGAATTTCTGATGGCCAGAAATGCAAATAATACTTTAAGATCACACACACAAGATTATGCAAGATTTAATGTAGTGTGCACAGCGTGAAAGCTGAGCAAAATGTATTGGTATCTTTGTTGACACTCTGAATAATTTTTTTTGCAGCAATTATCTTCAATTATATTTTTTTCTTTTTTTTTTTTTCTTCCACTGAATAATAGAACAGAGAGGAAAAGTACTTCACCATTCTTTCTCTCTTAGATAGGCAGATTATTATTAGCCAGACTGGCCTGGCTCTTTTTCACGGTTTGTTTGTTTGTTTGTTTATGTTTGGTTTTGTTTTGTGGTTTTGCATGTTTGTTTGTTTCCCTCTTAGAGCATGTGAGATCAGCAAAATAATAATATATCCTAAAAAAAATAATGAGCTTCTTCAACTTATTGCAGTCCTTCCTTTCATCTGCACGTACGTATAAATATCTGAATCAAGAAAACTTTTCTTAGAAAGTATTCACAGGAAAAATTGTATCTTCCTTTGTGAATCTTGCATTCCTTTCATTGCTGTTACACTATTTGGTACACTTGTGTAGATTTTTTTTTTTTTTCCCCAATCTTCAATATGGTTGTCGCTAAACTACTCACTCAAACTACCTTCTAGCTTAAAACAATTCATTTTTTACTGTTACATTTATTTCTGTTTCATTGCCAACACATCAGTGCTGGGTGATTCCCCATTTAGTAGCTTCCTCTTTTTCATTAAGAAATGTTACAATCTATATTGCATATTCTGTTTTGTTTCCTTCCGATTTTACCTTTTTGAAGCTATATGAGATAGTACCATACAAATTCAATAAAGTGAGCATGGTATTTATAGATCATGATACAAATAGTTTTTTAATTGCTTAATTAGATTATTAAAAGAATCTGAATTTTGGAATATTCCACTTTTATTTGCAATGTACAATTGAAGTGAAGACTGTGGAGATGAATTTGCAAAGTTAAGGAGAATACTACAAAGAATGTACAATGCGGTCTCCCTTTGCAAAGGGCAATGCAAGTACGTAGGTTTGCATAAATTTTAACTTCAGATGATGATTTTCCAGCATAAAATCATTAAACCAGTACTATAACACATAGAAATTGTTTAATCCATCAGTAAAAAACTGGAATTACATTATTTTCTTCTAACTTGTGTGTTTTGGTTTTCTTTTCAATTGGACTAACTAGTTTTTTGCTGTATTCATCAGATTCCCCATCTACAAAGCAAGGCTAATGTCTTTCCTCTTAAAAGTCCCAAGACAATATATTTAAAGCAATCTCAAATCTTCAGACAGAAAGAACTCTAGAAGTGCTAAGCATTTCTATTGTTAGAATACTTATAATCAAACCCTTTATGCTAGACAACAAAATGCTCTTCTCTTAATGGAGATTTCATCTTTTGTTATAACAGTTCAGGAAGATTGCAGTCAGCGTGGCAGTCTTAGCCTTGCATGTGCTTCTGCCTCAAGGTGGTGATTAGATAGCTATGTGCACCATTTCACACAAACTGGGAATACTGTTTGGAGAGTGTTGTATGATGGCAGTGAGTTAAATGTGAAGACCTTGAAAATCTGCATGTATAAAACAAATGTTTTCATAATATGAAAAATGAAACCATTCTTTTCTCACAAGATTGCATAATTCCGAGATCATCATCCATCTGTGTATATCTTTTTTTCCCCTTTTCACTTACTTTAATAGCTTTATTTTGCAACTTAATGTTTTTCCACCAGCAGGTGAAAGCATTCATAAATCTGTCATGAACAGTTGCCAATGAATATTCATATATGAACTGTCTGATTGCAGTACTTTGACATTTTTATTTGTTTCTAGCAGGAGAGCAAACTTAGACATGCCTCTTATTTCCTAATGTATTCTAATTGATACCTCAGCATTATATTGCTGAGTAAGTTTGTGGAATTAAACTACTGATTTGTATTATAGGCATAAATGAAACAGACCATTTAGAAACTAAAATAAAATGCCAAACTTCGTGATGAAGGGCAGTTCCAAACTTCTACTTTCATATTGTTTCTAAATTTGACAAATGACCTTAACCTTTTGAAGACAAAAGCTCATGCTTTTTGAAGGCAAAAGCTCCTAACACACTAGGGCAGTGGGCACAATGTATTATTTTGCTTTCCGTGGCTAATGTTCTTCCTATGAGCACATTCATGTATGACCAAAGGAGTATATAGAATTTTTTGTTTGTTCTTGTTGATGTCAGTCTTTAATCCATACTTACTTAGAATCAAGAATCTCAAATTTTCAACCTTCTTCTCTGGTTATTTTTTGAAAGTCAAAGCATCTCTTCTTTCTCTTAATTAGGAAGAAGAAGAAAGTTAATGTAGTGATAGGTAAAAATGTTATAGTGGTGTTTTTCTTGAGAAAGTCATTTAGAATACCCATAAAAATTTGTATTTCCATTAATCGAGATATAAAATCAAAATATGTTTATAAACAGGAGTGAATTTTGAAGGTTTTAAGTTAAGTGTGTTTAAGTGTGATTTGTTTTCCTTACAGAGAAAACATAGAGTAGCCCAGGAAGAGGATTTACAGAATTATCTTCTAATAGTAACAATTCCTTCTATAGTAGAAATTGTTGGCAATCTGACAAGACCTTCAGTTGTGAAGCATTATTGCAAAACAATGAAATATTTTCAACTCTGAAGATGATGCTGTCCAAGTAACAATTATACATCTCAATAAATCTTAATCTTTCATAGGATTTGCTAGACTTAAAGAAATGTGACATGACTTACACCTTGAGTACCACTGCAAAATCTCAGAGCATACTAGTCTGAGGCAATATAGTTATTATGAAATTGTTTACTGGCTTTATATAATATAAGTGAGATAAAACGGTACTTACCATGTACTTAAATAGTCTTGAAATTTAAATGTGTATATATATATATATATTTTAAAAGTACTTTCTTTCTGGCAGTTGCTCATCAACTTGGCAGCTGGTGAATGAAACTAATGATATTAATTATCTATTTGGAAGGCTAGGTCAGTTTTAAAAACAGCTATTGGGTCATGTTAGCATAGCTGAAGATTAAAGCTGATATTAGATCTATAAAATCAAAACTACATTCAAGAAACAAGAAAACGTGATTCAAAAGCATCTAGCTCCAGGAAAAAACAAATCCATTCAGCTGACATTAAATACGTAAAGAAGCTTTGTACAATATGACTGTGAACACTCATGTGTATGTGTACTTTGTTTCAGCCATGAAAAATGTCAATATGTTTTCTGGGAACAGGTTTATGAATGAATGCAGAATAAGTAATTCTGCTTATGCATAATGTGGTGAAAATTTGTCTTATGTATGGGAAAGCATGGGAAATATGAGAGAACTGGAAACTAAGTGACACTAGAATTAAAGAATATTTTGATCCTCACATTCATCTTGTGTAAGCACAACTGTGCTGATTATTTGATAATTTATAAGTATTTCAGAAGTGATGGACCAAATTAATGCACACATTATTATTATTATAATACTTACTATAATTATATCACAACTGGAAGAAAAAAACCACCCTTATTTAAGCCTACTTTCTCTTTTTTGAATTATATTTCTTAGTGTAAAAATAATATATTTTTTTATCTTGTTAAATTTCCCTCAGTACTGCAGTTACTTTGTCTCATTAAATTCTTATATGAAAAGTTGTGGTGCTACTCTAGATTTGGATAATTACTGCTCTTGTATTAGCTTAGTTTTTCTGTTACAAAATGATCAGAGCATGGCGAACATAAAGTGTGATAAGGGAATATTTGTATGTTTCTAGGGTTTCTCTCGTGCAGCTATTCGAAACTCTAACATTTTATTTAATAAATAAATAAATAAATAATTGTTTAGGAATCCTAAAAGCTTGTTGAATGATTATCCATTTATATCAACTAACCTCTAGGAAATCAGAGATGAGACAAAAATGAAATTAGAACAGAGTAATATAAGTAAGTCATGGAAATAATAAGAAATGAATACACAGAAGCAAGGACATTTTTGTTATATAAAATAAGGTATAAATTAAATGCATAGCTCAATTCTGATTAACAACTTAAGCATGATTATTCCTTTAGAAGAAAACGAAACAAAAAACCAACATGCAGTAATAATTTTAAGTCAAAACCAAGGTTACATTTTGCATGCTGCAAGGCTAAATCTAATCATGGTGTAGTTTCTTAGCTGAACGTATAGTTCTTGAAACTAACCAGTGTTAGGAAAGAATGTATTTTTCTTAAACAACACTAAAAATATACTATAATTTCACTTTTATTACTTTTTTCTCTTCTTTGTGGTCTGTAAAATATGCAGTTACTTTTAAACAGGTCCTTTCTGTTAGGCTTCACCAAGCAAACTGCACTGTAATAATATCTATTTGATCTTTCAGTACCTAAAAACTGCCTAGAGGCTACGTTTCACTTCGTTTCATTGGATCAAAGAGAGGGAAGTCTAGGGTTTTCAAAGCAAATCCAGACTCCAAGTGGTGAAAAGTGTTCTTTTGATTTCAACCAACCAGAACAGGCAGCATGTTTTTGCATGAACTCCATTAGCCACTGCAATCTCTTCTATTTAATGGTGATCCTTATTCCCCCGGTAGTATGGTCATAAATTTGTCACAGACAGTTCACTGTTGCACTCTGTAGATGTTTAACAAGGTTTGTATGAATGTAGGTTCAAATAAATTTCCTTTTAATTACATCCTGGTTTCATGCATAACCTTTGCTAGTGAGCAAATGGACATGTGAGAGAGAGAGATATTCATGAAGTGATCTCTTCTTGATGCTGTTAACTAAGGCATTCATCTATAATTTTGAATCCAATCAAAGATCAACTTGAATATTCTCATGGAACACTGCTTGTAACAGCAGTGAAAGTAGAGGCTATTACCCTTCTTATTCTAATGTCTATACATACCAAAAAAGTTGTATATGGGAGAACTCTAAGAACTCTGTCAAACATCTAGAAGCAGTGAATCATATCTGAATCTGAAAGAAAATATGCCTTTTTAACTCAATATCCCTTTTTTTTAATCAACCCTAAGATGCCTACAAGTATTATGCAAGAAAACACAATGTAGAAAATTGACCTTCCCCTAATTTATTTCCACCTTTCAAATAATTTTAAAATTTAGTAGGTAAGACTCCAGTAATAAGAAGCCAAGGCAATTTTCAAACTATTACAATCTACAGAAAAGTTCACCCAAAGATATTGTTTTTAGATTTTAGTATAAAATGATTGTCCAGATAACTCCCTTAGTGAGCCCTCTAAAAAACTGAACAAATAATTGGAAAATGAACTCCAAGAATCAAACCTGCTTTGGCAGAAAGGTGACCTGGATGATCTCATACATCTCTAATTCCAGCATGATTAAGTCTACTGCTTTTCATCTTTTAGTACGTTTGATTGACCTTTTACAGTCACTGTATCATGCCTTACTCTTTAGCTGATTAAACATCATGATATTCAAAACCGACCAGTAGTTTTTAGAAAAATAAATATCCAGTATACTTTCATCAGAGAGATAAAAAACTATTAATACTGTGTTATAAACATCAATAGATGCTGGATCTTTTTTTTTTTTTTTTTTTTAATCAAGTCTTTTGCAAAAGTGTACTTCTAGTTATTTTGGGCAATGTATTGCTACATGTGAGCTACATTTCCTTTGTAAGTTTAACTTTTTCCTCTTCAACAGGTATTTTTAGGTAGACCTGTAGTATAACCCTTGGAACCTTTTGAAAATGAGAGAAGTAAAATAATTTTGCAGATGTAATTAGACTGAATAAATAGCTGCCAGAAGAGGATAATTTCAAGAAACTGAGTAGTAGCACCTGCGCATCTGAACAATTACTCTTCAATCCATGAGTTTCTCAAGAGTCTGATCTAGTTCAGTCATTTAGCAAATGAGTTAATCACTCAGCCATTCCTACTGGTTTTACAAGAGAGAATAGCTTATGTAAACTCAGCTAAGTAGCTAGAGCAACTTTTTATTGACAAGTTATTTATTTCTGAATTATTTTCCCTTTGGTTCCTTTTAAGTAGTCACTCCAACACTGAATTTTTAAAAGTTAAAAACTTCTACTGAATAATCATGAAAATATGATTTTTAATAACATTACATTAGAAATATATTAAAAAAATAAAACGGCAAACAAGACTGTGCTTCACTATCACATCTAACTCTTTCTGAAGTGCATCTGTGGCCTCAAGTAATGTGTAGACTCAATACAGGCATGGAATGCACATAAAATCTTTCCCTATGTTTTGCTGATTATATGTATGCTCATCTCTATTTCTCTCAAGCCAGCACATACTTATTTATACTTTAACACTGTTTTAAAGGAAGATTATGTGTTTTATGGACTTTGGTATGTAACCAGTTGTTAAAATCTAAAATAGGTTTTAATAGTTATTGGATGCCCTCATCTGAACTTCAGATTGTCCTAGATTCTCATAATCACTTCCTTTGAGGTACTGAAAATCTAGCAGGTCACAAACTGAACTTCAGAATTAATTCTTTGTTAACTCCCTGGCCTAACCTGAAATGCCACAGGAAAATTTTCTTATCAGAGTAGACTAAGTAAACTGGTCTGCCCCTAACTCATCCAAATATGAACAATGTAATACAAAACAATTCTAGATTTTTTTTTTTTTTTTTTCTGAAGGTATCCAGGACACCTTTCTTGACCTCTGTTTTCCAATAGTTTCATCAACTGGATTTGTCTTATAGCTGCTCGCCTTTACTAAAGTAACCATATACAAAAGGCTTTAAAGGTTAAGAGAACCATGCACACGCATTTAAAAAAAAAAAAAAAAAAAGATTGAATTTCAAGAAAATGATGCATGTGAAAGGTAATATCTCTTTTTAGCTCACTTTAGTCTAATGTTAAATGAAAGCAGATGTACTCTCATGGTCTGATCTAAAGATTTTAAGGTCAGTGGGGTCTTCAGTAGTTTCTATGAGCTTTTGTTCATAGTGTCCCAATTAGATTGCCTCTAATAGGCTAAGCCTAGAGACTCCAAAAATTTAGTCGAGAGAATTACAAAGGTGTATAGCAGATATATTTTAAATCAAAAATTAGAAACAAATCATTAAAATATTTAATTATCCAAAGCTAAACAACTGTGCATCTGTTTACTCAGTTTACTCTCACTGTTGCTATGGGACTCTTCTAAGAACCACTGAGCTTGTGCGGATCTGCTGCTCCTCCACTCTTGGGTCACAGTGTCTCATTCAAACAGTTTGGTCTACACTGATAATTAACTTCCTCATATCCCAAAAATGTTAGACTGTAATTAAAGTTAAGATCTGTGACAGCTGGAGTGTTCCATGAGTTAATGTGGTATATTATTTTCTCAAGCCTTAAACACTTATTTTTAATCAATATGTATTTGATTACAAGAAAGATTGTCTTCTCAGTTTCAGCTGTTTTCAATAACTGAGTAAGTCAACAAGTTTCTTTATCTCTATATATATCTTTATGATACTTTCCTTGGCTACTTTACCTTCTGGACTGAGATTTGAAGTATTCTGCAGAAATAAACATGAGCCTATATAGTCTTCTTCATGTACTTAACTTTAAGTTTTCTGTTCTTTTTTCAAAACTGTCACCCCTTTAGACTCAGTAGCTTCCATTAGTTACATTTAAAAGGATGTTACTTTAGATTGTTATGTCAATACAGATGAGAACAGTAAATAAATCTTAGAGAAGTGTAGTAAAGGTAAACAGGTCTAGAGGACGGGAAATTCCATGTGGCCTCAAGAAGTAGTGGTAATCACAAAAAGGGTTAAAAAGTGAAATGATGTAGCCAAAATTTCATCTGTCAGCAATATTTTCAGTGCTGGTAATGTCAATGTGAATGAGACACTATGTACTAGGAGCCTGTGACAAAGAGTTTTTTAAGGCTTTGAAATGCATAATCTAGAGGATAAATCTTGACAAAGGATTCACATATTTACTAGGATCAAGCTGATCTTAGTAATACCTCAGGAAATGCATTTAGTTTTCATTTTATTGAACTGCATTCAGCATATGAAAATTGTTATAATTATTTATATGGATTGATCATATGTGATTTGCTTTGGTTCTTACCTTTTTTTTACTTGGAATTGTTTTTGTTGTCTCAGTTCTCTACCTCTTCCAAGTGAAAACATTTGTAAGTGATGGTGCATAAATTATCTGACAGTTGTTTTCATCCTAACAAGGGTAAGTAAAACTCAACTTCATGTTTTCCACAAAAAATGATTGCAACAGAATCTAAGAGGTGTGTGTATATTTTGAGAGGAGTGCTAAATGCTCCTCTGAAACATAGAGGAACTGGCAGGAGCAACACTTATAAAATTTAATGAAAGCTCTCAAAAATATATGTTATTCATTTTGCAAATAATCTGTACAAAAAGAAAATACAAGTTACTCGATATAAAAAATAAAAATAAAAAAATGACAGTAGGCTGGACTTCGGAGACAGAGGGAAAAAAGTTTTAAAATCTTTCTTTTTAACAGATTAGCAATGCCAAATGTGAAGCCAAATATAATGATTGTAGGAAGCTCAGTGTGGGCATATTAATTACAGAAAAATGGATACACAAAATGTGGTTGTTCTTATTACATGAAATTCAACTTCTTGATAAGGTATGATGGGAAAAGTAAATTCAATTAAAAATGTCCAATTACAGGATGAAAGTGCTGGAAGACTTTTCCTCCATAGTATTTCCATGTAGTTAGCTTGCTAGTGTATTTAGTTACTGTTCTTCAGATATTGCAATACAGAGTTTTGTTGATTTTAATATATATGTGTTGGATTCATTCAAGATAGCAAGAATGCAGTAATATTTTTATTATTTTTATCAGATATATTTCATCATTATCCCATAAAGCAAAAAAGCTATATTTTTCTGAGCAGGTTTTACATACTAGTTTAAAAGGTTACTTTCAAAATTAGCACCCCAGATATTTTAATGAGGGTATTAGTGACCAACCTTTCTGTCTACTGATTTCAAGAGCCCCATTTAAAAAATAACTAAAGTAAACTTGTATCATAAACCTACTTATCTACTACATGGCCACAATCTGACTTTGCTTCCAGTATTCAGTGTACATACCATGTCAGCTGCAAAAATGTCATGACATTCAGAAATCTGCATGAAAATTTACAGAAAGCACTTGATTTATTAAAGATATTTAACTTTATCTTTCCAAATGTTCTCTTTTTTTCTTTTTTCTTTTTTTTTTTTTTTCCTGGTCTATTTATCAAATGGTACTGTCTTTATGCCGTAAGCAATCACAACAACAACAAAAAAATAGGTCTGAACTCCTTGCAGAAGTGTGTTCCCATTAGTGTTACAGTGATAAGAAACAATATGTGACCTGTATATCAACAAGCCATATTACATTATTAACACACGATCATCATCCTTCTGTAATTTAGGCCTGATTATCCTTAAACACATCGCAGACAACCAGGAAATGCTTCCAAGAGTGCAATGCTGAATAATGATACCTTGCAGTGCACATTGTTATACAGGCTAAATAATGTCCATTGGTGATTGGTCACTTAAATGGTAAACCTTTGCTAAGAATTAGTTGCATATTCCAAAGCAATGAAAAAACTCCTAATAATTTAAATTTTCTGAAAGACTTGCTGCAAGCTACAAACTGTTCAGCTTTGAACTGAAAGGATTCAGTTGAACTTGAGGGAATGCTGAAGCATTTTTACTTATAGATCTTCCTGTAGTTTTCAAAGCTGGAAGAGAAAATGTGTAATAAATATAAGTTTATAATTTGGTTGAATTCACTAGAGATCATAAAATACTGGCTTACTGGGAAATATACAGGTTATTCAAAAAGATTTTTGTACACCATGAATTATTTTTCTTGCCAGTGTAAATTTCTAGGGCTCTATAAACTTTGATTTTAAGGTTTTAACTCTAGATACTGTTAATAGGAATAAGTAGTTTTGTGGGTTTTTTTTTTTTTCAAGTTTCAGATATCACTTTTACGATCTATTTACAATTGTTCTTTCTTGGCAAGAATAGATTATCATGATTGATGTTACCTTGTTAGAAAATCTTGTGGTGATTATTTTCCAAGTTAGCCAGTTTTGTTTGCTGGTTGGATTTGGACTTCTTGTGAGTTACCAAAACAAAGTTGTGTAAAAGCAGAGTAAGAGAGATTTTGTTTGGTGGGTTTTTTTTTTTTTTGTTGTTGTTAACATGTACAATACTGTAGAGGAAAATAGGTAGGACAGAGCCACAGTAAATTGGTATGTTCATGGAAGAATGTGTTCTCAGAGGTTTATTTAAAGTGCAATTAATACTGCCAGCAATGATGGTTAGAATTCTTGAAATACAGTCTTCCTTCAATCTGTCAGATCTACTAAATTATCCCACCCAGTGTTCATGTAGTTCTTAGAAAATGAACTGTGTGGAGCAAATAAATTAGATACTGCATGAGCAGTTCTTGATCAAATCTCTTACACAAGCAACTTATTAGAGATTTTATTTAACAAGGCAGACAAAAGTTACTTTTTTAATCTTTCTGTTTTACAATTACTCCAAAATTAAAGGAAAATCCTAGCACTACACTGCTACTTTGGCCTCAGGAATAATACCTTATTCAAGACTTGCTTTATGGACGCTGGAAAACCAGTTAGTCTCCGTTTGCTGTCAAAAAACTTGTTTTCTCATTGGGTTAGGATTATCAGAGGCTTGTATATAAAGCTGTCAGGGACAGCTGTAAAGCATTTACTGAACATCTTTTCTGTTCCACCACTGCACAATTTGGTTTGTTCCATGTAATCACTTTTTGTTTTTAAAACAAATCAAAACAACAAAGATCAGATAATTCTGGACAAATCTCTACTGTACATACTGCAATCACTGATCATGCCTGAAAAAGGGAGGAGAACAAATCCTTCCCTCACAAATACCACCACATTGTTTCCTGTCCTTTAACCTGTTCTGCAAGGGGGGCACATGAAAGCAGTTAAGCTGAAAGGTGACAGGGACTCCATAATAAGAGGGAGAAAGGGAAAGGCCATTAAACTCACTTGTCTCAGCATCGTGACCCTACTACAAGTTAGATTTTTACATTCAGGAGATCATTATTCCTTCCTCCTGTGTCATGTGCTTAATATGGTATCATTAGGTAGGTACATATTTTTACTGCTTTCCTTTCTCAGTAGCATCTACATTTCAGTGATGGTGACGTTTACATATATAGTACTTAAAACAACAACAACAACAACAAACAACACAGAAAAGATTAAGAAACAAGCAAGTTTAATCCTCTTCATAAAACGATTGCTACTCTCTCTGCTAAATACTTACTAGTGGACCCTGAAGATAGTTTGATTTTACCTTGATTTAGATTGTACATCACTGCAAATAAGAACTATTTGGTTTATTAATTAGTAATGTTACTAAATTTGTGGAGGAAAAGTTACATTTTCTTTGAATTTAAAATTCTCGGCAGAGAAAGTTTAGGGAAAATACACACAAGTCTTAAATGCTATTTCTGTTACACATCTCTTCTCTGATTGAATCTGCAAGTCCATTTTTCTTTGGTTTATAAATTTGTTTTAGATAGAAAATGCTTACACTAGGTGACAGTTATGTAAAAGCTCTTCTCTTCACATTTTGGCATTCTGTAAACACAGAAATACCTCGTAGAGCTAGTGTTTCCACTCTGGAATACACAGTGTAGATACACTGCACACAAGAATGTTGCTTACTAAATTTATATTAGAGACAATTAACTCTGGATTTCTCTGAAGATTTTGGAACACAATGTAATAATAGCATATCTTCTTTGTAAAATTCAGTGTGGCCCACTTAACATGATGATGTGAAAAGAAAAAAAAAAGGAGCAAGTAATGTGAATAAAAGACTTTCCCTTCTTCTCAGAAAGACCTTTTAGCCGTTCTAATCATATTTGAATGTGTCATCATGTTAAAATTCTTAGCTAAAATGTTGTGGAAATTTAGTGCAATAACTTAGAATATGTTTCTAACAACATTTGTTTTAGTCAAGAAAATACATGTTGAGTTAGAAGAATGCAAATTGGCATGTCAACTTTTGTAAGAAACGAGATGACAGGGCATATATGATCTACCAGTTCAGGGAGATGTACCAGGCAGAGCTTTGTACTGCTCGGGACAAGTATATTCATAAGTATCTATCTGCTTTTATTCTGACATTTTTCGTGGCAAGCACAGACCAGAATGTGGCCAGGGTAGCTAGTGTCCCTATGTTGCAATCTTGCTGCATGTGGAAAGAGAAGGAGGAGGAGAAAGAGGTCTCTCACCTCTTTCCAATAACAAGAGGACTGGGAAGACAATAGTGGTTATGTTGTGTTCTATTATTTTATTGGGCATTTGTGGTAAGGCTCGTGGCTTCCAACTCTGAATAGATTTCAGGCATCCAAAATGTGTGCACTTCTGACTGGAATGCTGGAGGAGTGTTAAATAGTTTGGATGTCTTTTTTCAGGTAAAAATCAGCTGAGTGATATGAATGCATGGGCAGATTGAAGCAAGTTGTTTATTTGTTAGAAGCAAAAGAAGGAAAAGCAAAAGGAAGAGCACTTAAACTGAATCATTTACAAGCAAATTTTTGTATTTCCCAAAGACTTTTAAGTCTATAAATAATTCATGACCTTCTATTTCTACAATGCTTGTTATTTCTTTCTCTGAAAAAAAAAAATATATATATATATATAAAATATATAGGTTTAGGTCACATGGTCAGAGTTATCCTTTAATGTCCTTTAATGTATTTTTTTCACTTTATCATTTTTCTATTTTGCTGAGGAATGCATTATCCTTTGCTATTTACCCTTGAAACGTCTACTTTGACTGCAGGCTTCAAAGAGAAAATAAATAGTGAGACATTAGTTGCATCGTACATAGCTGGGGAGAAAATTTACCTGAAATATTGAAAATGTCCTGGGAAAAAAAGTGTCTCTTCTGACTTGCATATAATTTTTTTTTTTTTTTTTTTTTAATGCCAACTGTGTTAACTTTGTATATTAAAAACGGAGTTCAAGCTTCTTCTAGAGATTCAGATATCACCTCCTTTATTTTCCTCCTTATTTGAAAACATAGCAGGACAGCATAGAGTTACAGTGACCACATGATAGGGCCACTCGAGCTCCTTACTGTTCTTCTGGAAAGCTTAAACATTGCTTCACTCCTCCTAGTAAATGAAACATCTCACATCCTTCATATTTCTGTGGATTCAAGCTAGAAAATCTGTTCAGTAATCTCTCCCATGTCTGAATTTTGGATATATTTATTACACTGTAACAAGACATATAAAGTCCTCTAAAATAAGTTAAGTTTCCACTGGGCAACTCTAAAGACAGCTGACCATGGTAATACATTCCAAAACCAAATTCCAAACCATCCAGAAATATGCATCCAAATCAAACACTTTAACATCTCAAGCCACTAAGGTTTTGAAAACACATATATGTGTATATATATATATTTAGCATATATATATATATATATATATTTAGCATATATATATATAAATTTTTTTCAGGGTTTTCTTTTTTTTTTTTTTAATTATTCTGGAACAAGACTCTACTGACATTGAAGAATGCTTCAGCAGTGGCTTGGTTTGTCCCTCTAAAAAACTAAACTATTGAGAAGAATTGGAGCTATTTCCTTTATATATACCTATATGCGTTTATTTATTTATTTAAACAGTGCTGCCTTTCCAGCCTCAGGAGAGTTCTCCTATATTAATTGCCTCTGTGCTTAGATGCCTCCAATTATTAACCTGCAGGTGCCTCTAATCACTGTATATTCCCATCAGGTTTAGGTTGAGGGCTATTAGCTATGGTGGTTAAATACAAAACATTATGTATTTTTTGTTTACTATTTTATCTCTGGATTTGGCCTTGAAGACTTCAGAAAACAGTCATTAGCAATCACTTACTAACTGCAATGCCTTGGATCATTTCCTTTTTCCCTTTTTTCTCAAAGAAAAAAATTAAAGACAGTCTCTAGGCTAAAAGAAGAAAAGTTTTCCAAATGTTATTCCACAGTATTGAACTTGGAATGTGATTTAGCCAAGAAAGACATCTAACACTTTTGCTCTCCAAAGCCATAAAAATCCAATTGGGGAAGCATACATATTTTTGCCAAAGCTGCAAGCTGGGATATTTGAAAATACAAGAAAGCACTGGACTCTGTGTTCATTTGTATGTGGTTATCGTGGTACTCAGCAGTAAAATTGTATCTAATTATGTTGGTACTAGACTGAATCTCTTTTAATTGATTAATTATAATTCACGCGTAGATTAGCAGCTTTTAAAGGTCAAAACCTTTCAAATTGCACTGAGTACTTGTTTATCTCTCCCTGTGCTGTGTAAACCTGGTATTCTATTGCAGTCTAAGAGCGACACTGTAATTACGGATTCAGAGGATGACAAAAATTGATTAGCGACCAAGGCTGGTTAGGAACAAAGGAACTGAGTATGGTTATTCTCCTGTCCTCCCTCCTGAAAATCATGAGTTTTGATTGCATTTTAGAGTATAAAATTTTGACAGCCTAAGTTCTTTTAGGAGTCAATGAGCACAGTTTAAATAAAAGGTATCATTTTTTATGCAGCTGACACATCAAAATCAAATATTTATTCTTTTTAAAATTCCAAATACCATAAGATACTGATATGATTACCCTTTACTCAAAATGCACATTGATGCAAAAATACATAAATAGTGTTTTCTCTAATATTCCATTATATGTTGTTCTTTCCTCTCGCTGAGATGCCAACATGGAACGCTATGTTTTGTGCACCCCAAAAGCTTCAAGGTGACTGAATAAAATATATCATTTTCACTTACTGGAAATACCCCCAGTGCTTTGTGTAATCTGCAAGCATGCAATTGTTATCACACTTTTAAAATTGTTCCATGTGACAGACAGAAATGAAAAATATCAAAGTTTTTATTCTTGGTGAAAATGAAAATACATTTTTCACAATATGAAATTTGCCCTTACCTCTAAAATTACCTTACCCGCTTATTCTTACCACCTTTGTGGTACTATACTGGAAAATGTGCTTTGATGTTGCTAGCTATACGACATGGCTTGTGATAAAATTAGCACTCCATATTTTTGAATGTTTTTGCATCCCCTATTCTGTTGCAACAGAGAAAATTTAACGTTGAAAAATGTTATTCTCTTTAAACAACATGAAAAACCTCTTTGGAACTTTCTCATTTGCTGATATGTCAGCAAAATGTGAATAATATCCATTCCTTAAATACTCTATTTAGCATAGGAGATGAAATTAAAGGAACAGTGATGGTCATTTGATTTCGGGTGTGCAATTAAGAGCACAGCACTGTCTCTTAGAGAAAAGACAAAAGAGAGTGAAATTTGCAATGCACTTAGTGGGAGAATGCAGACCTGGAGGAGCTGTCTTACTTTTAGATTTGAAACACCATTCCTGCATTGGAACCTGAGATGGATGGATTATTGTAAATGGAATTATTCATTAAAACTTCCCTGACCTACACTAAAATAGAAACATAGGCAAATATAAAAATGTAAAACTACAGTCAGTGATATTTATGGATGTATACATGTCTTGCCCACCTTTATTTGGCCAGATTCCTGCCAAACTAATTTTGATTTATGGGCAAAACACTACTGAACACAACTCATAAAACTGTTGTATTTTATTTTGTAACTGATTATAAGTATGATTTACCTCAAATATAAATGTGCATATATACCCTGTAAGTAAAATAATTAAGGACAGTAACTGAAAAGTATCAAGTTTCATCTTTGTTGCTCTGGTTTTATTACTAATAGGTATTCTTGCTACAAATCAGATTCTAAGCTAGAAAATGTCTTTTGATGAAATCTTAGCCTCGCTAAGCCTGATTTCAATTTTTGTGAGAACAGGAATTCACACTTTTCATAAAGTTTTTTAGAAAGCTTAAGGTATTGGGAAGGTGGAGCAGGGAAGATGAATACATTTTCCAAGTGGAAGAAGTAAATTCAGTTGAACAAGAGTCTACTTGAAAGTGCTTTAAAAAGTTTGTCAGGACAGGACAGGTTATCAAAATGCCAAAGTTCAGAAACAGGGAGAAGTATTAAAACCAGAGAAAATTATAAATATCAAACTGAATTTTTGTACCAGTTAGTAAATCTATTTGAGTCCAGAGCAATGTTACTTGGAAGATATCTGTAAAGAGTAGAAAAGATGTATAAAGATAAACTTTACACGTTTCCATTCAAAGGAAACAAACTGTGATTCACTCTAAGGTTTCTACACCATCTATGGATGGCTGCTATTTGGGTGGTCATTAGTGCAGTGTCAACACTCTTTTTTCAGGGAGAAAAAACAGCAAAGTTATCTTTCAAAAAACCTGAAAGAAAAAAAGAGTCTGGAGGAAAGCTTCTGTTCCACCCATGGTCCTACTGGGGGTACCAATGTCAGTGTAACTGCTGTGGGGTTGGATCACCCTGCAAACCCTCTGGCTTCACCAGCACTTCTATGACTTTCCCTGCCGCTTCCCCTCCATGAGTCAGGTGCTGAACACAGTGTTCCATGAAGACTGATCTCCTACAAATATTTCAGAGCCTTTCCTGTCATCCAGTGCTAAATAGCATTGCAGTTCTGAGTGGACTGAATTAAATTCCCATTTTAACTGCAAATATCAGAAATAGAGAGATGGTAGAAAGTACATACTGAGAGAGAGAAACCACCATTGTTTTATATGGCGCTGCTGATTTTATAGTAAGTAAATTTAATTTTCATTCTTCAGAATGCTGTAACAATGAAATCAATTTAAAAGTCACAATTGTCAGCAACTTGGCAGAACAACAGTAAACATCTAAGCAAAATTGGCATGGGAACATTGAGATATTAAGAAAAACGTGCATTTAGCAGCATTAATCCTCACTTTCTTTATAAGCTCTTCCCCTTCTAGGCTCCTTGGAATTTAATTTGGCTCTGACACAAAGGAGTTGTGAATGGAAGTAATTTAAAGATGGATGGATGTTAATTTAAAGATGCCATCGTTTTCTGACAGAGCCAGGTATTGAAGTGTAAGAAAATATATAAAGAAGATAGTGTGTAATCAGGATGTGCCAGTCAGACAACAATTTGATAAGTTGATGAGAAAGGGTCATGATGCTTCTATTGGTCTTTAGTCTCTAGTAAATACAATAAATCCAATGAGCTAAATTCTGCTGTGATATACACAAAGCAGGTTTCCTAAACTGTCTTGCTCAATTGTGTATATTTGTCCCATAAATTGTGATTTAAAAAAAAAAAGAGTAATATCAATATTGTTTCCACTAAGCAGTAATGTAAATTGTTTAATATATAAACATTAGAGTGAATTGGAAAATTAATTAAAAGAACAAGTCACTGTAATTATGATAAATAAAGCTTATCTTTATTGGTAGCATGCTTCTCCAAGCAATCTGTCTAAATGAGAGGAAATTATATACCATCAACTTTCCCAAGAGCTGAAGTCTCATTTTAAGTATCAGGTATACTACAGTGAAATAAAAAAAAATGTGCTTATTCAGTGTCATGTTTTAAGAAGATAGGCTGAAGCTGTTTTGCCACCTGTTCTGCATATATGGAACACAATTATCGTCCCATTTAATTTACTGACTTTTCACTCACTGTGGATAATTTAGTCAGATTTCTATACCAGGGAAGCCAGTCATTATGCCTTAATGATAATATAGATGTAACCATTAAATATTCAACACTTTTAAAATAGGTTTATTTGAATTAGTTTTTTTGTTGTGGCATTTTTTAGCCCTAGGATTCTCAAATAATATCTAGTAAATTTTCATGTTCCCTAGACTGTAATCACTACTATGAGTGGAAAAAAAAAGAAGAAGTTGCCTGATTGTTTCTTCAGTTTTGTCATTGTATTAGAAATAACTACAGTCTGCCACTCCTTTTCTGGCTGGTTTTTCTCACCTCTTTTCAATAATGTATTTATTTAATGTATTGAAAAGACAATTCAATAGTTAATTATTCATATAATTGCAAAAAAAAACCCAAAACATTTTCATATGTTGAGGTACACATGCTATATGTCTCCCAAGATAAAAGGGCAAAGAAATCACCGAAGGTTTTGATTTGTTGGGCTGGAGGGTGTATTCCCACCCTGAATTTTGGGATTCTTCATTGGTGCTTTAACCCAATAACTGTGGTGATTACTTTTTAAACTTCCCCAAAACCATTCTCTGAGTGCAGGTGTGGAGAAATATAAAGAAGGTTAGAAGATGGCTGGGGATATGTGAGATGAGAAGGAATGGAAGTAAGTGAAGCAGTTCTGCAGACTGCTTTTTACTGTTCAAATGTGGAGCAGCCATGATCAACTTCTCTTCCTTCTCCTCATGAACCTCCTTCTGTGCCTGGCATTGGGCCAGTCAGGAGGTGCTTCATCAAGACCTCAACCTGTTTTTCTGGTCAGGATATCATGGTACAAAACTAGTGATGCTGGAGCATTAGGATTGTATGCAGATGAGATTCATATAATTACTTCCTATGTCATCTTGTTTTAATAATCACATGATAAAATCAGTTGAACCAGAACTTGTGCTCACAGTTATTGCCCTAAACCAGAACAGCTGCATTCACTGGGAGATGGCTGAGTTTTCCAAGTGACATCATACTCTTTGAAGTTTATAAATCACCTTCTTGATGCCCCCCTCTAGAAAACTGGCTTTATCTAATCTTGCAGGGAAAAGCTTGGCTCCAAGTTTTAGTTGGTGCTATAAATGGAGGAAGATGCTAATTTATTACTTAATTTTCTAGCATAGATGTTCACACATGCGGCATGTTGCAAATCTCACCATCTCTGATTGTTGAAGCATTTCAAGTTCATTTTTTCCATTGTTCATCTTCCCACACTCCTCAAGAAATCACATTAATATGAAGATATATTCCCCACCAGCTTTAATGAATAAAGTGTAAACTTCCTTGTAAAACCACTTGTAGTTCACTATCAAGTTAATTATGCACATTTTACGTTCTTGTCTAATTTCACTGTACAAATGAGATAATGACTGCATATACAACTCTCGTATTAGTTCCTACTAGTATTACTTTGGCTGAGACTGCACCACAGTTTCAAAACAATGTCTCTTTCTTACTATTCACTGCAGCAGAAGTCAGTGAACTTGGTCAGTCAGTATTTGAAGATCATCTGTCTAGAAACCACTGTGCTTAAATTGATATGATGGAATGGTGTTAGTAGAATTTTTAACACTTCCTGGACTTATTCTGACTCCTGCTAGTTGGAGTATTCCTACTTTAAAAGCATCTATCTATAAAAACATGTACTGTAAATAAATTCTAATTAGCAAGAAAAGTTTTCACATGGGATATTTCCTGCATTCAAACTATTTTTTTTTTCTATCCTCGTCCCTTTGAAGTTTCTGAATGTATGATTTATGTATTAGTTGATTTATTTGGGACAAGAGTTTAAAAAAAAATACTAATTTTGACTTTGCTTCAAAAATTAATAAACCTCTGTGAGAAATCATGCCATTTCTTTTTGAGTTCACTTCATAAATTAAAATGTGTTAGGCTTTGTTAATTCCCTTTAAAACCTCCAGGAATAAATTTTATCACCAACTTCTATGCAGAAGTGTTGTGATTCTGTTAAGTTAATGAAATTAAAATCAAAGGCCAAACTACCATCTGAACTAATAAACGGTCTGCCTCTCACTGTATTTTTCCACTGGGGAACAAGCGTCTTAAAGGGGAGGTAGAATCTGAGGTTCTCATAAAATCTGGGGTCATTTAAACATCTTCTATGTGCCGAGTTAAAGGTGTTAGATCTAGTGCCTTTGTGAAATTCCAAATCAAATATTTATGCTCTGCATACCTGAGATCTATGCCTAATTTTATTTAAATATGATTTCTTTTCCCCAGTAGCACCAATCCACTATAGTTGCTGCGTTTCACTGGTACTTTCATTTTTTGAGATGGTAGCCTAACCTTTTGCAAACATAAAAAATACATAAGTACAGTGCATTTGAAGGAGTTAAGAAATTTCTGTCTCCTTTGACAAATCCTTTGCATTAGTTAAATTGTTTTGAAAAAGGAACAAAGAGGAGTTAAAAAGGAGATAAGAAACTGCAGTGGTATTTCCAGGAGGAACAGCTGTTTATATGCCCCTCCTGGAAATACTAACCACTGTCATGGACAGTGACAGAAGGACAACAGTGTTCCTTAGGATCTCTTGGGAAAAATCCAAAAATTTGGGCTGTGTCCCACCTAGCTGACAGGACAGAACACAGTTAAGAAATGTTTGATTTTTGCCTGTCAGGTAAGTTGACAGGGACACCTGTGGCAAGTTTTCTGAGGCACAGGGACTGTGCAGGTGGGGAGGTACAGAAGAAAATGAAGTGTGCTGTGTTTCTACCGCTGTATAGGCTTTCTCATATTCCACCAGAGACTAAAGGTCAGCGTAACTTCTGGTAGATGACTATTTCCACCATCTGGATGTTTTTTGTCTCCTTGATGAAAGCAATAATCGACTGACCTGGTCCAGTTTCGGGACCAGGGCCACTAAGATGGTCAGAGTGCTGGAGCACCTCTTCTGTGAGGAAAGGTTGAGGGAACAGGTCCTAATTAGGTTGGAAAAGAGAAGGCTTTGGGGAGACCTCCTTGTAGCCTTCCAACATTTGAAAGGATCGTATAAACAGGAGGGAGAATGGCTGTTTACGAGGGTGGATAATAACAGAACAAGGGGGAATGGTTTTAAACTGAGACAGGGGAGGTTTAGGTTAGATATTAGGAAGTTTTTCACTCAGAGGTTGGTGATGCACTGGAACAGGTTGCTCAAGGAGCTTGTGGATGCCCCATCCCTGGAGGCATTCGGGTCTGGGCTAGATGTGGCTCTGGGTAGCCTGGTCTAGTGGTTGGCGACCCTATCTGTGGGAGCGGGGTTGAAACTAGGTGATCATTGTTGTCCTTTTCAACCCAGGCCATCCTATGATTCTATGATCTACCAGGAGCAATCAGCAAGGTCATTAGATAGGCTACTTAGGCATCTACACCAGGACCTAATGCTTCCAAAATAAGTACAATAATACTTACTTTCCTTCACAAAGGATGCTGTAAAGCGTAGTACTGGTTGCCCATAGGACTAGAGTTACTTCTAAATTAATTCTGTGCATTACTAGAATAAAACCATTTTAATCTCATTTCAAAATTGAAGATGACACTAATTCTGGAATGAGAACCAGCATATACAAGTCTCCCTGTGTGATTTTTAGCAGTACTTGCAGGTGAGACTTTCTAAACAGTGATAATAAAGTAGGTGTGTACATATCATTTGAGAATTTTTTATTTAGGCTAATCCGAGCAAACACTGAGATACTTTATCTTTTCAAAGCACATAACTAAACTAAGACAGCCTGGACTATTTCCTGCTGGTCCTACGCAGAGAACCAATTCCCTTGTTCCCAGATGCCTCAACTGGTAAGCATAAGTGGACTTCCAAAGTGGGGTGGAGAGATGGGAAGATGATCAGAGCAAAGAAGGATGAAGGTGATTAATATGCTTTTACTTCAAAGCTCAAAAGAGTTCTTAGCTTCCCCAGTTTTTCTACAGATCACATAGAAGCAGAGAGTAAAAGTCTGCTGCAACTGGTCACCAGTCTTTTATTTATACACTGAAGAAAATCTACTAAAATACTGACAGCAAAGTCAATGTCTTAAATTTTTGTTTACACCAGTTTATCTGTTTGGAAAGTTCTTATGCTGCTTAGGTGGCTCAGTCACCTCAGCCATTAAGGGGGGGGGGAATAATTCCTTTCTATACAGCAACATGGCTGAAATATCATGGATCTATTAAAAAAAAAAAAAAAAAGAGGGCAATGAGACAGATGAAAATAATCCTGAAAAGACAGTTTTTAATTATAAAGTAAATGTCGGGAATGTGGTATTTTATTATTTATATATATATATATATTTTTTGTAATATAAATGTGTGACATCTCCAATGTAGTATCTGGAAAGTAATTTATTAATTTCAGTAAATATATCATTTTGAATGTGAGGAGACTTTTGAAATCATTTAGCTGAGAATAATGTACAAAAGTACAATTTATTTAGGAATATACTTTAATCAAAATGCTAAAAATTTATATTTATTTGTATTTTAGACACCAGTTTTTCAAATTACCCAGCACAGAAGCACAGTCTCTGTAATGCTTACAGCCTATTGTCTATACTGTCCTATACATGGGAGCATAAGAGTAAGAAAAACAAAGACCTCCATGCTTCCTATCCTCTAGTCTGAATTTCTCTAGACAGAGCCCAAGATCAAGTTTGGAGGGAGTAAAATGTGTTCCTTTTTGAAGGCAAAGCAGCTGAAATGAGAAAAAAAAAATGTATGTGTATGAGAAATATCCCTTGTTGTAATAAATAATTTATTTTGTGATTGATCAAATGCTTGATTCAAAATAGTCATACTTTCTTTACATGTTAGTGGTTTTTCTCTGCACTGATAGTTTTATGCAGTGTTGTACACAGCTAAGATGTGATGCAGGCCAAGTTGCACTTTAAGTAGCAAAAGACTCTCCTGAAGAGTGTTCCTGCATGTAATTTATGGATTTGTGCCAGTAACTGTGGAAAATTTAGAGCAGTGCCTTTTGCCTTCATGTGTTATTTCCGCCGTTGAGAAGAACACAACTCATAGTAATTCTAAAAAGGGCAACAGGGATAATTGGGTTCCTGCTGCTACACATGTTTATCAGCGCACTACTGCCAGATGTAGGACATATGCTTCAAATGGTCTTCCTATCCCCAAAAGGAAAAAAAAATCCTTAGCTTTCCCCACCTTCTTCTAGTCTTATTAGTATAGCACTGGGACTAAATCCAGGAAGGTTTATTTTGTTTTATGTTTGATTGCCAGTTCTCGTAGATTAATGCTTTTATTTAACTTACTTATGGCTTCAGATGAGGGCTTGTTTTAATTTTGAACATGGAATAAAAAGTCATAGCTTTGCATGAGAAATTTAGATACTCTGTGTGATATTTAGATGTGTACATTACAATCGGTCATTTATCATATCATATATCATATAGGTCAGGCTTTGTCTGAGGCTTTTGAAGATTGGATTACTGCTCAAATTTCCACACCAGGCATTTTTTTACATCGGGAACTTTTGTTTGACTGGGTGATTTTAGACTTTGCTAAAAAATGGAAAAAGTTGATAAAAGAAAAAATCAATTTTAATTCAAAATGTTGTGAGCAAAGAGTTACTGGAGTCCAAGGAGAAAGAGAGGCATTTAAACTATATTTCAGGAAACTGAAAGTAAACGTAATTTTCAAAGAATTAAAAAGTCAGTGAAATAATAAAATAGAATTCATTTTAAAAAGATGATCTTTAAACAAGCTGATAAACTGGAATCCAGAGATTCTGACCATCTACACTACGGTTTCCTCTAGTTATCACCATGTGCCTTTCTTCTTCATCTGTAGAAACGCCTATTCTGCAGTGTTGTGAAGCCAGTGAAGTAGTCCAATACTATTTTGGTTATACAGAACTGTTGCAAGATTGATAAAATGTACGATGGGAAACACTTAAAGAAATGGCCTCAAGTTGCTCCAGGGAAGGTTTAGGTTGGATAACAGGAAAAACTTCTTTACAGAAAGTGTTGTTAAGCACTGGAATAGGCTCCTCAGGGGGGTGGTTGAGTCACCATCCCTGGATTTGTTTAAAAACTGTCTGGATGTGGTGCTCAGGGACATGATTTAGCGGAGAGTTGTTAGGGTAGTATAGTTAGGTTGTGGTTGGATTTGATGGTCTTGAAGGTCTTTTCCAACCTGAGCAATTCTATGATTCTATAATTGACAGCTTAAAGTATACGGAATATTAGGATCCCTGCTTTTCCTCCTTTTAAGACTGTAGGCAGCACTCAGCCGTTATCTGAAAAAACAGCCAATAATGTTGATTTGTGCAGTATAGGTATTAAAGCAGCCTCAAGAAAGACCGACACTAAATTTGTGCAGAAAACACAAATTATTTATAAGGAACAGAAATATTTGCAGTCTGTATTTAAAAAAAAAAAAAAAAAAAAAAAAAAAAAAAGGATTGAAGAGAATTAGGAAGGTAAAAGCAGAGGTAAATTAATCATTGGTGATTAGCAAGAAAAGTGTGGTTTAAAAAACCCTGATCAGCTAAAAAGAAATGTAACTGAGAAAACATAATGCTGCAATAAAATGGATCAGTTGCAGGTTGGGAGATAGAAATAAACCCTCTCTCTCCAGAGCAGTGGGGTTATGCAACAAAAAATTGTTTTTGTTTTTGTTTTTGTTTTTGTTTCATTGTTATTTCCTTCTCAGTGATATTCTGGATACATGACCCATGACTCAAATACATTGAGATATCATTTTTGTTAACAAAAATGTTAGATGAAATAATATTTAGGGAAAATCAAGTCAGTTTAAAAAGGCATTTGATGTTTGGACAAAATTTATCTCTCAAAATGCAAGCAATTTGCAAATTTCAAACTGGTTCATATATATATCAAGAGGTCAATAAGGTTTTCTTTTAGGACAAAATAGTTCATCTTTTCATGAAGTGTGATATGTGTACAGTAATGGATTTTTGTTCACTTTACATGTTGTATTTTAGAAGACTGCCTCTGAAAATGCAAAGACTTTATTATTTATTTATAGAAATTATTTATTAATTTCTTATCATTCTGAGGTGAACATCACCTCAAAGAACAGGAATTTTAATGAAATGAAACCGAAGAAAATAATTGTTTAAAACCCCAAAAAAGCAACATTTTACCACTAACGTGTGTTTTGCTGATGACTGCATGTTCATTCTTTTTACTGTAATAATCTTGGGGAATTGATTTCCAAAGCTCTGAAGTCATAGATTTAATTTGGCTACAGAGAGGAAATAATTTTAGGATAAGGAGTGTTCTCCCCTAATTTTCTTCCTGCCAAGACTTTTGACCACAACTAGATGGAACCCTGTAGAACTTATCAACAGCTTGAACTGTGTCCAGAAACAACTAGGCAGTGAGTGCTGATACTTGAAAAATGATCTATCCTGGAGGTAATAGCACTCATCAAGAAGAAAACTGCACCTGGCACAAAGCAATGTTTCAGGGTTCATTTTTTGGGGAGGAAATTTTGTGCCTGAAGGGGTATCCTAGGTTGTTGTAGGTATTTCAACAGGAGTTCCAGGAGTTGGCTAAGATTAAGAGGACTGAGGCATGCTTTAGGAAACCCACCCAAGTGCCTTCTGGGTCTTTATAAACATGAAGTCATATCACTATAGTGTTAAGATATGTCAGAATTATGTTACAAATGTAACCCAAACCAACTTATTGGCCACTGTTGTCACTATTAAGCATGGATGGCAGACTTTTAGTTATGATCTTGTAGGTCTTTTCCAACCTTGGTGATTCTATGATTCTGTGATTCCATGCCCCAAATTCCTCTCTCCATCGTTGGTATCTCATCCGTTTGTTGTTAGAATTACTCACAGTCAGACTGCTACTCTGTTGTTGTTAATCAGGTTGTTTTCCTAGTACTCCTCCCTGGAGTATGTATGATTTTATGAACAAGCCTTATTATCTGCTTAGGGGAAAATTGTGTGCTAGAGTATACATTGCTAGTTATAAGGTTTCTCTACTGGCTAGCACTGTAACTTGCAATTGCTTTTTCTTATAAGCATATTTAGTGTGACAGATATTTTACCATTTATTATCTATAGAGAAATTTTTACCAGCTTGACAAAAAGCACCAAATGGTATTTTGGGAAAAAGAAGAATATATTACTTGTTTAGTAAAGTTATTCTAGAATAATTTAGAAGACTATAAGCTGAAACTTCAGTTCAGAGTCATTTGTATTTTGAGAACAAGTTATACAGTTTAAGATCAAGAAATTCTGTGTGTATTTCTTCTTGGAACATGTCTTAATTTTCATATCCATGCTCTTAAAAGAAAAGGCTAGTAAGTACATTTACCATTCTACATTTGGGTTAACTGTAGAGCAAAACTTCAATTTTTTTTTTTTTTAATTTTTTTTTTTCCCAAATGCTCTACTGATGACCGCTTTCCAATTGCCCAGAAAGGACCACCCTGTCTAAAATGAAAGACAGTTGCAGGAATCCACATTGGTTATATCCTCCTGCTCCCTCTGAGCAGAAATTGCCAGCTGAGCAGGGCTGTAATGAATTCTTATGTGTTTTGTAGTGTGAACTGCCATCAATTAGGAGCTAAGCTGAGACCATCAAACTCATTTTAATTAGAACCCGTGATTGAATTTATGCCAAGATCCCAAAGGTAAAAAGATAGTACACAGATTTACCATCTTCTCCAATTGAAAATTTTAATTCTAGTCAACAATCCTTGCTTGCTGTGTGTACGTGCATATGTCCCTGCATTTGAGGTTAACTTTATTTCCATAGACGGGTAGTGGAGTTGTTCGTATGCACACTACTGCTCTAAGAGCATTCCGTTATTCCATCCCTGTCATACACCATGCCACTTATACTCGCAGGCAGAAAAGCAATTTTATTTCTCACATTTTCATTCTATGTACTTTATTCCTAACGAGGTTAAGGGATGCTTCATTCCCAAGGCACATCATCTTCTGGTATTACCATAATACGATATAGTGTATAAAATACTATTAGAGAATAACAATAATAACTAATATGTAATTATCAAACTAATTCTGTCTTGAATCTGTTGTTAAAAAGTCTGACTATTATATCTTAGTAATAGGACCACCTACCCTCTGGATGTTGCAGCTTGGAAAGATAATTTCTTATTACATTTTAGCATTTTTCTTACATTAAACTTTGCAATCTGTGATATGAAATTCATGCTTTGAGTTCAGCTAACCATAACCCATTCTCTGAAATGTAAAATGGTTTCCCGTATGGATTGAAACATATGTGAATATTCTTTTCATGATGCAGAATGTCTGTGCATTGCATGCATTTGTGTGTATAGAAAATTCCCCTTGTAATTATCTCCAGAATAGCCCTCATATTGAATAGCTTTGAGATCAGTGAACCTTACAAACAAAACGATAGCAAAGGGATAGTTTTAGAGTTCATTCATTCATTCATTCAAAAAAAAAAAAAAAGAAAAAAAAATCTATAGAACCCTATGTAAATAGCTGAAGGCTAGAGGAATTAGACAGAGAAAAATTGCATCTGCTCAGGGAACAGACAATTCAGACCATGTTGTTGACCCATTAAGTCACCTATGATAGTACTGAGACAGAAGCCAGGGGACTTTAGTTCAATCCCCAATTAGGTCATACAATCAGAATGCATTTAGGAATACATCTAACCAGACAAGTTGCAGGATGCCTCAACTCCTGCCCTATCTGTATCCCATTGAGTAAATCTCAGGCAACTATACCGGGAACAAAATAAAGCTGCTTTATCAGCAGCTTGCATTTGCACTGAAAACATAACTTGAGATATAAATGTACATTCATACTGATGCCATGTTTCAGGGGTCTTTGTTGAGACATCATAGATGCATTTATAGTGCGATGAGTATAAAGTATTATTGATAAAGTATTATATACATAATTCTATTCTCCATGGCTCAGCTAATTTTTTTAGGTTAGATTTTTTTTTATGCCAAACCACAATATTTTCAAGAACAGCTTCCAATGTTAAAAATAACAAAAAACAAAAATTAATAGTTCTCAATGACATTTCAAAGGAGATTCAGGATTTTTATTTGTTTTGTTTTGCGTATGTGATATGGAAATGTTCCAAGGCAACTAGCCATCATTTTACAGCTCAGAAACTCTTGAAAGATCTTAACTGAATTCCTTCTGTGAAGAACTGACATTTGAGAGGGCAGTTTTTTATCCCGTATGTGTGTAATCTCATAAACTTGCAGATTCAAGTTCTTAGAAAACCAAATCACTTTACAGGTGCCAAATATCTACTGCAAAAGAATGTTGAAGAAAGAGCTTGGATTTCTTGGCTTTTGGAATTTGTACACGCTTATGTTTAGAAATTAGCTAAAAAAAAAGATTGAATATCCTTTTTTTCCCTGAATTGTTCACATTTACTGCCATCGTGTTAACTTATGAATATTATGAGTTCCTTTTCTAGGCAAGGGTGCCTTGTTACCTGTAGATATGACCATTCATTTACCTTGAAGTAGTGTAATAACTGCTCAGGAAAAGTAGCTTTGGTACAGTTTCTATGTATCATGATTTTATAATATTGTTATTGGTATTCCACATCATAACATCATGTAAAGCATGGGGAATTAAAGAGTTAATACTCCAGTTCTGTGGTCTGACAACTTTTCAGATACCTAGTTCTCAGAAGAGGAGAACTGCATATCTATCTATCTCAGAGGACTTTACAGTCAGAGAGGAAGATAAGGTATGGAAGGACATAACAGGATCTCACTCTCTCACTCGCTGCCTGACAGTGTGTGGGTGTGCTCCCGAGCCATGCATCTACTGAAAGTAGGCCTTTCAGTTTCAGACACTCTTGCTCTCATTTTATTTGATTTACTAGACTCAATTCCAATTATATTGTATTATATTGTGTTATCTTGCATTCTGATATCATATTTAGTGAAATTAAGTTTCCTCTTTAGATCTTTGCCACTGTTCTGTTTTTGGGCCCAGCTCCCACCTCCCCAGCTCCTTTCCCTTTTCCTTTCCCATTTTTGGGTCGGGGACCCTACAGGCCTGCTGCCCCCTGTCATGGGCACAGATTGATCTAGATAACTCCGTGACACTACGATTTAAAATAATACTTCTGAACAGTTTTATTTCATTGTGTTTTCCATTATATTTAAATCTTTCTTTTTTTTTTTTTTTAATAATCTTTTCCATAGAAAATACCTCAATGATTCAAATGAGCATTGAGTATTCCTAGATGCAAAAGTTCATAATTTGCTATATTAAAATAACAATACATTCTTTTGGAATAAAATGTAGCTTGCTATTTTTTAATTAGTTGTGTGCTTACAGCAAAGATTTTGATTACAGAAAAAAAAAAAAAAAAAAAGGTAAAACTTCTCATACATCTGTGTATAAGCATCTGGTTGGAAATCTAAGTATGACACAAGAAAAGGCATTCATCCAGGATTATCCATCCCTCTGTGCAGAGTGTCATATTTTCAGGGAGAAATAACAGCTAATTGACACCTTACAACCAAAATTATTTCTATACTGATTCCTCTGAGTAAAATTTTAGTACACAAAGCAAAAGGCTTTCAAGGAAATCAACCCTTCTCTGAAAAGCAAGTCCTCTTGCTTTTGCAGTTTATATACATCAATTTTCTCTACCACAGCTTGTGAATCTCCAACTGAGTTAAGGCAAAAATATGACGTTCAGCAGACTCTAGTCAACTGAGATTACATCCTTTGTACCATGAGAGTAAGGGAAAAAAAATATATTTGTTGAGACCAAAGGGCACACAGAGGCACCCTCTGAGTAATTCAAACATAAACAGGAAAGAAACTTGATAGAAAGCCTGGCACTGGTCCATGTCAACGCTAATTACTACGGCTTTTTTCATGCAAAGTTCTGAATTAATAAGGTACAAGAAGTAGGGAATGGTGAGCACAAAGTTCTGTTCAAGGGCACAACTTCACCTTTAAAATAGTCTGCTTGCTCTTAAATTCAAAGGAATTCATAAGAACTGCTTCGCAAAAAATATGTTGGCTGAAACACAGTCCAAAAAAAAAAAAAAAAGCTATTCTAATTTTATTGTCATACAAAAGATGTTGGTAGATATAGGATGTTATGGTTGCTGTAGTCTTATTTCTTTCCTTAGTCAGAAACAGTGGCAGATTTTATTTTCTAGAGCAGCTTTGAAAGTAATGCCTCTTGTGTTACTATGCTGGCCCACAACAATGAAGGCAAATGGTGGTGGTATGGAGTAGAGTTAGAACCTTCCCACAAATATTCTGTTACCTTTCGTTGCTTCATGATAGATAGCATGGAGGGGCAGTCTGACAAAATTGTGTCTGATGTGGAAGTGTGGATTAAGCAAAGGTATGTTACTGAATTCCTCCATGTGGAAAAAGTGGCACCCTTTGACAATCACTGACACTTGCTGAATGTTTCTGGAGATCAAAGAGTGGAGCACAATGTGGTGAGAACTATGAGGCAGTGGGTGGTGTGTTTCAGCCATGGTGGCAAATATGTGAAAGGGAAGCCATGTTCCAGATAGCCATGCAGATATTTACGAGCACACCATGCAGTCTCCTGTTCATCACTGGCTAAAATGCATTGCTAATGGTGGTGACTATGTTTAAAACTAGTGTTATGTAGATAAGAATTTGCTCAATCAATTAGTGTTATTGTGCTCTTTGCATCTGTTGTAGCTTCCATGGAAATAAATAGGAAGGATTACTTTTAGAGCAACCTACATAGGTGGGGTTAAATCTTATCTGTCTAGCGTTAAGCAATCAATTTATTTTCTCCTACAAATATCAGTATTTTCAAAGAGCTATATACCACTTTTAGCAGTAATAAATGGCAAATGTAATAATTATATAATGAAAGATGTAGGATTTCAGTGTATAAAATAAAAGGTGTTCCATTGTTTAAAATATTTGTGGGTATAAACCAATCTTCCTTTTCAAAAGTTTTGATACAACCCTGAAAATTCCAAGCATAAGTCCTCAGACTGGGAAACAGTACTTCTGAAGTCACTGAATCCATCTGCTTGGGTGATGGATTTTAGTGGAGAGGAAGTGGAAGCAGGAAAGGATTTTAAAAAAATAAATAAAGATTAAAAATAAATAAAATAAAATAAAATAAATACATTTTAGGAATCTAAAATTCCCCCAAATGAAACTAGTAGCAAACCTGCACTGATTTAACAGAAGATGAAAGGGAAAAGGACCTCCAGCTTTTGAAAACATTTCTCTCTCTTTCTCTCTCTCTCTCTCCCTCTCTCTCTCTCCACTTCCTTTTTTATTTTTTATGAGTTAGAATGGACTCTGAAGAATGGACTCTATCTGAAGACATTGTCACTGCAGTGAGAAATGTTGAAGCTGGCTGAGCAAAGAGCCATGCTCCTTTTCTCCTGAAATTTTTCATGACTTGGGGACAAAATTTATGTTCCATGCTGAATAGCTTCTCTTGACTAGTGTGCCAAATAAGCTGTCTGTATTTGATCTGTTTGTGTAGTACTTAAATGGACGTGTGTGTTTTAGTGTGTGTGTTAACTCTTGGGAAAAAAAAAAAAAGAAAAAAAAAAAAAGTACATCCTGGGAACAGATTGACCACTGATAACCATTATCCATCTGATTTTGCCTTGAACTCAATGAAAAGCAAGTAAGGTTTCATGTTTTTCCAATAACACTTTGATGTTTTATTGATTGCTTTGGTCAAAGTGAAAAGTTTGAAAACCAGAAACCAGAAAGTTGCAATAACTTTGTATAGCAAGCACACTATCACTTTCTGCTGTTTCTAGTCAAAGGCAGACCTTGTTTACTAATAGCTTAAGATAGCTATAAACTGGTCTTATATGTGCAGCTTTACACACCCTATGTATTTGTGCTCAGTGCAGCATTATATATCCCCAGAATTCAAAAATACCTGTTGTTTGGATGTGCTGCTGAAGTGACATAATTCAAGCAATTTTTAGCACATTTTTGGAGGCAATTTGAATATCACATTTTATGTTTGCCCAGACTTTCTTGCCGTTTTTATGTCAAGAGCTGGAAAATACTAGAAATCAGATCCTTTAGTTTCAGTCCCGCTTGCCATTCTGCATACATGGAAAAATGTGGTTACCCTACAAACCGTACTTTTTACTGAGTGCACAAGTTTGTGTTCTCCAAGCCAAGAGCATTTGATACTTCCAGTCAGATTAAGAGCAATTCTAACAGCATAAATGCAGGACACAGTATGAAGACAAAGACAAATCTACTGTTTCACTGGAGGCCATTAAAAACTGTGATTTTTGGCAAACCTATCCATTGCTGTGTTAAACTATAACAGGGATACGTTTAGAGGGGAAACAGTATCCCCTTTGTTGAGCCAGAAAGAAAATCCTGTTTCCAAGCTGCCCTTATAAATTCTTACTGAACTCTTTCAAGTTGCCTGCCAAAACATTAGACAGTTTTAGGAGAACACTGGGGTGCAGATTAATTCTTAATAAATTGATTGATATTCGTACAAGTAAGCAAGCAGTCTGTGTGCTCAGATGCAATTTAGATCCCGTGTATCTGACAGTTTCTTCTATAAATTATGGTTAGTTCTTTAAAAAACTAGTGTGTCATCTGAATTAAGAGTCCTCAGGTGCTCACAGTTGTTTCACATTACAGCTTATTGCATTACAGTACTGGTATATTCTTTCTATAAGTAATCTTATGGGAGCAAAAGAAATAAGAGCCCTTCAGCGTTCAACAGCAATGACTTTTCCATGTTTCCGTTATTCACTGTGGTAACGGGGGAACAATCTAAAGAAACTAATGGAAGCTAACCTAAACAACCAGTTTTCTTAATATTTGATTCAAATCTCAGTGCTTTTTGACTTTTCATTATAAAACAAGATCTGAGGGAGGCTGATTTTTCCTCACAGGCAGTAAATATTCACCTAGTGTTGATCTGAGAGAAACTGAAGAAAGTCTTCAGTAAACTAAGTTGTCAGGGAGGAACAGAGCTCAGTAACATATACATCTCCTTGCACAACTAGGATCATCTATAATCACTGTTAACGGATATATTTTCCACAGGCTGAAATGTTTGTTTTATTTTGTGTTTTTTTCCCCTTGCTCAGTATGTCGTGAATCCTAAAAAGTTTTGAGTACACTGCCTGGGCCCCTCTTCAAGAACTAATAGACAGGTAGCAGAAAGAGGATACATTCTTGTCCCTGGTCTGTTGAGCTCATCTGTTGTGTTCCCACGTGTTAGGATGACAAACTACTTCAGATCAGACAGCACAAGAGGTGAAATTGCCTTATGGGCAAAACCTTTTATCATATGAATTTCCAGTGAAAAAGTGTGAAGAAAGGATACATAAATGTGAAAAGTAATAATTTAATTCCTTTGAAAGTCATCCATGCATTTGTCTCAGATATTGGATTAGAACCATTAAAAAATGGCATTTTATTTGTTTCAGCTATGCTTTTGTCAGGAACAAGTGTATTTTTCCAAAGCAAATATGACACAGGAAACCACTGGATTTTAACTGAGTGTGTGGCTTTTATAATCAATGTGATCTTTTCTCAGTTGTCTAAGTAGAATTTTTTCACACACTTAGGACATATGACTGATCAAATGAAGACCTTGCACTTCTTGTTTATTACACTGAGTCATTATGCACATACAAATTTAAAGGTACAGATAATTTATCCTGTTGGCACCATCAGGAACTAAAGTAGAAATAGTATTTTCTTAGAAAATGAAACTAATGTACATTAAAAATTAGACCAAAGATTATACTAAATCTTTCCTACATGTTTACCATATTTATCTATCATCCAATTTTTGTCCTTTAATTTTCTGTGGACAGATATCTTCATGGATAATTTTAATCCGTTTGGGTTACTGTTTGGAAAATATAGATGCATGTGTAATTTCCACTTTCCAATCTAAGCCAGTTGCTTAGATTAATTGGTGTTTTTCTTGTGCAAATTAGGCTTCTGGAAAATGTTTCCTAGATATTTGGCATGAGAGAGTGTAAATTATTCTTTACATATGCATATTCTTTGCATACACCTGAGACTAACTTAGACACACCCAGAATTGCTTTATTCAACTTTCTCTGGCTTGCAACAAATGGCAAACCTGAGTGTGATAAACAAGTAGTCCAGAGATGACAGTGATATAGGATGACACCTATATATGCGTAATGGAATTGGTATCTAAGCTGAAGAAGAGCATTACATCCCAGTTTCATCTGGATGTGTAGACACAAGTTTTTGGAAACCTGAGACAATATCCAATATCTTAAAGTACTATAACATCTGAAATAAGCTTTCATTTCTTCTCAGAAAAGTGAGATCTTGGAGCATATTCAATTTGCCCTGAAGCTATCTGACTTGAATGAGCAGAGGAGGAATGCTACTGAACAGAAAGGTGTTAAATATTTTCCTTTTTTAAAACAAATTTTTGAAAATGTCTTACAAATTTTATTCTGCGTGAAAGGCATTAATGCTACATGTGATACACTAGCATTTCATGGAATATTTTGAATTATTTCTTATGAATCTATTGTATTAGAGCTACTAATTTGGAATACAGGTATTCTGAAATTGTATTTTTTTGCTCACTTGATACTATTTATTCTTGCATGTATACGCTTTTCACTTTCTCAAGAAGTTAAATAGCTATTGTGGCAGTCAGATACTCATACTTCTTATAATCAACTACAGTATTGATGCATACTGTAAGAATGCTGTGCAAGGTTCTAGCCAACTAAAAACTATATCAGTTGTATTAACATACTGATTACTTTTAGCCTGTTAAAATGTGCTAAAATGTTAAAATATATCTTTCTGACACGTAGAATCCAAACAGTTTATATATTAACAAAAATATTTTTCTGTTTTTTGAATTTTCTTGATATGTCTCTGTAATAAGGATGGGATACCATAGGGGCTGTTTTATTGTCTTGTTATAATGCAGTACACTCATCCCAACAGTTAAATCATTTTTATGGCACATTAGAAGTATCATGATATCAGGAAACATATCTGTCAAATTGAGAGACCTTTTCCCAAGCCAAATGCATCCCACATGGACACTGAAAACAAATCATAGCAGTTCATTCTACAGTGGACTAATATAGCCATTTTCCAATCTTAAAATCTATGCTCAAATCAGTCTTTGCTCAGAACTAGGATTACATTTAAAGGATTGGAAACTGCTGAGATTTTATTTCAGTTTTGTTTGTTTGTTTGTTTTGGTGTTTTTTAATGGTACTAGTGTTTTTTGTTTGTTTGTTTGTTTGTTTTCCGTATTGCTGGAATTGGCATTGAAATATTTAATTAGAAAAAAAGAATATCCATTCTGAAGTAAATTTTCTATCAGTTTTTGTTATTTGACATCACTGTCAAGAACAGAAAGATTAAGAAAGCAGTTCATTATTTGGCCTTCATCTATTTTAAATGTGTGCATCATTCTTATCAGATCACCAGTACGGAGGAAAAAATATTACACTAACTACATTTGGACAACACCAGAGATGCTTAATAGGAAGCGTTATTTCTCAAGAAGGAAATTCTGATGTCAGATATGCAGCATGCATCACTTTATATTAGGAAAAAAATTCTATTTAGTGTTTGCAGATACATCTGCCTTTTGAAGAGTGAGCCTTACTTTATCTTTCGCTTTCTTTTATTCCTATTCTTCCTTCCACTATTTGTTAATAGTGACAGTTATTCTGTTTCAAAGATCAAAATAGTAACTACTGAAAAAGCAAACATTTGCAGCCTTCACTTTTCTTCCAGCATTTCTTTGATATGCAGTCTCTGCTTCTAAACTCACAAATATGAAATTGGCTGGCGTGGATGTGGAACGCTGAGGAAAATCATTCAAATGTGGTTTTAATACGTTCTTCTAAGCTACATTAGATCAGAACTTTGTAACCCAAAATGAATCCTACAAAATCTGAAACAGGGGACCTAACCCAAATTTTTGTGTAAGAACTTCAAGTGTCTGCTCAGAAAAAAACGTTGTGCCTGCAAATACTCAGATTTATCTTCCATTTCCTGCAGAGCTTGTCACCAAAAACTTACTCCTTGCTTTACCTCACAAAAATACTTGGGCAAGTTCTGTAGGTGTTGTGAGTTACAAAAACTTGTATGAAGTAATGCAATTTTCTAACAGCTGAGGATCTTCTCATTTTAACTTGCTGTTTTTCTAGGAAGAGGTCTCATAGAATCATGGAATAATTAAGGTTGGAAAACACCACTAAAATCATCTAGTCCAACTGCTTACTCATCTCTACCATGACCAATAACCGTGTCCTTAAGTACTACATCTCCACAGTTCTAGAACACCTCCAGGAACAGTGACCTCCCTGGGCAGCCTGTGCCAGTGCCTCACCACTCTTTCTGAGAAGAAATGTTTCCTAATATCTTATCTAAATCTCCTGTGATGCAACTTAAAACCATTAAAGCCAGTTTCCTTCACACTTTAAATAAGTTCATTATTAGGAGGTTGAATAGAAATTTCCTATATAGTTTTTATACTCTAGAAATAACTTGTCATCTGTATAAAAATGGAAAATGATAGGTTTTGTTGCCAGACTTCTAATTCTGCATATCTCTTCTCATGTTTTTGGAGGGGAAATGTGATCATCCCACAGAATTGGAGAATGAAGGACAAACTTTTCTGACATAATTATGACATCATAAATCAGGTGAAAATTGCCTGATTTGTAAATATACTTAATTACAAAGCAGTTAATACATGTAAATGTGCAAGGAAAAGTATATATGGCATTTATATGATTCATTGTGTTGTTATCCTGCCCAAAATCATTTACAATAGCAAAATGTATCTTTGTTAAAGAGATACAAACTATAATTTTATTGGCAATTGGCTGCTTACACAATTTTTAAAAGTTCTCGTAGTAATGTCTGATGATGATGATGATGATTATTAATCTTAGATGTAGTGATATGGCATTATTATAGGTGCTGCCAGCATTTTTAACTTACTGATGGCTAGGTTTGCTCTTTTTACCTATTTGTGGGAATGAAATGATTGGCACTTAATCACTCCAGCAGACATTGTCCCAAGAGAGATGATCCGCTTGTACTGATGGGAAAGGTTTATTCTATCTTCTGTGAGCATCCTTCTCTTTAGTAACTTTGAACATACACAGCTCAGGAAGATGTTGAAGAAGGCAATTTCATTTCCGTAATGCATAGGATAAACATTATATGGATAGTTATTGTCACTCACCTACATGATTAATCCGAAAGGAGTATCTTGCAAGTGATCACCAATCCAGAATGAAGTTTGGGCAAAACTGCATCCAAATCTTTCAAGGTGCCCTCAGCAAAGGCTCTGAAAATAAAGCGGTTCATTTTATATACCTGTTAGACTCTGAAGATCCTCAGAGGACTGCTTTATTATTATTATTATTTATTATTATTATTATTATTATTTAAGTTACTTTGGTGTTGAGCATCCAGCTCAATCCAGGGAACAAAACTGAAGCGGGCATTTGATTTCCTGAAAGCTATGAGATATTAATGTATCAATAGCAATCAAATGTTACTAGCCAAGTTATGCCTGTGGTAAATGTTGACACTGTAAACCCTATGATTAGGGCCATTTGGGCTTCTCCAAAGCCCTTGATCTCAGTATGGAAAATTTTTTTTCAAGTACATCTTGAGACTTCATATAGGATTCATGTCCTGCCAGAAATCATTACTTTCCTCAATGTTTTTGTTGGTTTTTTGTTGTTTGTTTGTTTGTTTGTTTTTTAAATCAAAACTATTATCAGAACCATGTATTACTGTACAGTTATTGGCACTCTGTTGGTCTGAATGCTCTGTGTATATACAGCTGCGTTTCCCTTGCAGCAAGAATAGAAATTGAAGTGTCCAGCATTGCAGTAACTACAATGAAAAGTTTCTGGGCACCAGTGAGAGGGAAAACTTATTATCTCCTCATCTTTAGGGTTTTCTTTTCACAAAGTGCACACTGATATTTTTAGAATTCAACACAGATACACAGTGCAACTCTCATCATTCGAGACACTGCATACAGAGAAAAGTAATTGATTGCTGGTTACTTGTAGCCGTGACTTGGATTTTGATTAGAAAAATAACTTCAAATCCCTAACAGAAAATAGCTACAAATGCTAAAAAGCATTTGTGTAAGTTTGGTGCTTTTGACTCATACATAATGTATACTCCTTAATGATTTGCATAGCCAAAGGATGGCACTGTAAATTGATGAGTATGATATATTCATATGTGAAACAAATTAGTTTAAGGACAGATGAAGAATATGACATGAAATCTAGCTAGCATGATCTGTAACAATTATAGAGATGATTACAGCCACTGTTTAATACCTTCCAGATATCAGAAATCATTAAGTAACAGAGTTATAGGGATCTATATACTAGTTTTATTATAAATAAATAAATAAATAAATTCCATTATGGCAGTTTCCATCTTGCTACTATATTTGAGAAAAGAAGAATAAAAATACTTATTTTCACAGGTCTCTAAATTCACCTTAGGAATGTACTCAAGAGAAAACGTAACTGAAAAACATCCTCAAGAGAAAAGGATTGGAATGCAGGGTGGTAAATTTGTTTTGGAGCATTTTGCTTCCAGTGCACAGGAAGAACGTGTTTTAAGTCATGGAAGTCAGGGTAAAACTTGATCTGAGAAAAGCCTGGCCTTCAGACAGGTGTGAAGCTAAAAAGAGCTCATTTGCCTGAGGCGAACTTTGCAAAGGAGTAATTTAGTCACATCTATTACAAGAATCTGTAAAATTTTGTAATATCCGAACTCACTTCAGGCTGCAGTTATATTTAAAAGTGAGCTTGAACCAGACCTATAAATCCTAATATCTGCAATATTGCAGGTGTACTTTAAGCTGAATATGGTTAAATTTCATGAGTTGGACTACTCCCAAAAATTATACTTCAGAAAAAAATAACCTGAAAGCAAAATTGTTCAGATTCAAAGTTTTCCCATTGCAAAGGCTATGAAGGAAAGACATAAGTATTTACTGGATTCCTTACTACTCTTAATCCTTCCGTTTACAGTTTCATTGGCAATAACAAGATCTTCAGTCACAAGGACTTTGCTTTTTACCTCTGTAAGGTTTAAAAAAGAAAAAAAAGATGCATGTATGCCCCAGACTACCATGGCAATGGTCTGCAAGTCATTTTCTACAAAAGTCAGTGAAAATAAGGATCACTGGCATCCTTGTTTTGTTTAGTATTTTTTTTTATAATGTATCAAATTCCAGTGAGTTAGTGTTTGAAAAACAAGTATTTTGTATTTAAGAAGTGTGTTCTGTTGAAATATAATTTCCTACGTAACTTGAGAAATTTGAAGGAACATGTATTCCTTTCCCAAATAAAGCTTGCAGTTTTACTGATATCCTGAGCAAATAATATGCATAGACTTGTACAGAGAAGGAGCCATGGTGCTGGTACTGATGGTTAAATGTTGGTGTCATTGTTGAGGTCTAGCATTTACATTAAGAAGCTTGTGAAAAATCTTAGAAATACCATTAGCTGAATGAGAAATTAGTAGGTCAGTCCAGCTATTAGAACTACCTTGTGGAGCCTACCTTGTGGAGCTGTAGTAACGAGATTTTTAGGGTCAGAAACAGCAATTACATACCCACCTATTGCTTATGCCCTGTGCCACTCAAATTTAGTTAACTGCTCTCAGGAAGCACCAGTGGTGTGTACAGAGATGTAACTTGACTTCAGATCCACATGCTTTTGGCTTACTTGATATTTAGGTACATAGTCCTTAACATTAAAAAAAAATAACATTCTACATAAACAACCTGAGTTCATTTATCCTTAGGTCAGTATGCTCTGAGTGAGCTGTCTTGGGAATGCATGGTGAGAGAAACTGAATCTAAAAGGGAACTCCTGTCCATCAAGTGTCTTTTTTGGAGCTGGAAATAATGCAAAGCCTCAAACTTTCTCCCTACTACTAAGACTCTTTAACTTAACATTTAATACTGATGAAAAACACAATTATGTTCAAAGGAAAGAAGTAAATGAATCTGACTTTTTTTCTCTTTATCAATAAGCCAACACTTGATATGTTTATGCAGGTCAGCTATGAATTTTCACTGTAGAACTTTCTTGGCTATAATGAGGTTTATATGTGAATTATTTTATTTATTTTTTTTCTTGTAAGCTGCTGCACCTGCTCTATATTAGCACATATGGAATGTATAACATTAAACTAGAAACAAGGAAGACAGCATTTTGAGGCTAAACTGATAAGAAGCAGATATTTTGGATATACGCTCTAAAACTTTAAATGTTCCAAAACCAACTGAATAGGTTATCTAGGCAGGTAGCTGCTGTTTGACTGCAATGGACATTAAGTCTTGAAATTCCTCCAAAGATCTAGCTGCTGAAATTTCTTTTTTTTTTTTTTGTTTTTTTGTTTTGTTTTGTTTTGTTTTGTTTTGTTTTGGCGATTAATTACATCAGAAGGAATCACACAATTATTCGAAAAACAAAAAAGTGCTCATTCTGAAACTGAGTTCAAATTCAGGAACAAAATAATAACAGAAGTCATGTCTCAAATCCTCAAAAAAGTTTATTTTCCGGACACAGAGCAGACTGAACTGCTCCACAGTTCAGGACTGTACAGTTCAGCCACCCTGTAGTGGTAGCTGTGGGTAGTTGTCTTAACTACTCTGCTCCTTGGTACACAAGGTTTTGCTTTGTGTAGATGCTCTTCACCCATACAGGCCCTTGAGACTGATTCTCTGTAGGATGCAAAGAAGGAGGGCTGCAGTTGTGAGACGAAACTGTGGGAGATCATTTCTAAGGGGCCTTGCCCTTCCAGTGCAGGGCTGCAGCTGAGGTCATGCCTTCTTCCCCCCTGTTATAGTGCCTTATGATTACAAGAGGAAGTGGTGGTTTGCTTTTGGCACATTATGTTACAGAGTCAGGAGAAAATAAGAGCTGCAAACAGTATGAAATGAGAGCACAAATTGGTTTGAAAACTGATTATGTGTGACCTGAGTCTTCATAGTATTTGTCACACTGAGCTCCTTGTACGAGTGCATGCACCTGGTAGCTGGGTGCACTCGCTACAGGAGCACTCGCTCTTGCTCCCAAGGGGAGTTCTGCATTCTGTACCCATTTTCACACTGCTTCAGTGTCACTGCTAATAACAGCTTCAAAATAGCAATGGCTATATCAAAGCACAAAAATGACTGAAGTACATATACCCCAATTATGTATTGACTGGTACAGAAAAAGGTTAGAAAATAGTAAGTGGTTTTACCCATAGATAAAGCTGATTCTACAGCATTGACCAGACTACAAATTTGAGAGAGACTTTTTTTATCCGACTATAGAATGACCAGAAGATCAGAGTAAAAGATTACTTTTTCTTCTGCTAATCTATGCTAAAGAGTAAATCCTGTATTCAAACTGCTTCCAAGAGGGGTAGAAATAAAATATAAACAGTAAACCTGTCTTTAGGCTTCCTTCCTTCCTTCCTTCCTTCCTTCCTTCCTTCCTTCCTTCCTTCCTTCCTTCCTTCCTTCCTTCCTTCCTTCCTTCCTTCCTTCCTTCCTTCCTTCCTTCCTTCCTTCCTTCCTTTCTTCCTTCCTTCCTTCCTTCCTTCCTTCCTTCCTTTCTCTCTTTCTCTCTTTCTTTCTCTCTTTCTCCCTTTCTTTCAGACATTCTGACAATATGTTATTAATGATGTTCCCAGCTATTTAGTCAGAAATTCCCCAAGGAAGTCAGGAAGGTCTGTCCTGTCAAGTGCTGCTTTGGTGCCATGGGGTCCATGTTCAGGGGATTCCTTTTCACAATGTTGTAACCTCCTTATCTCAAGTTGACACTGCACACCACTCATCACTATCTGTGGCAGAAGCTTTATCAGCACCTCCAGCAAGAAGCACTGCTCTCTAGTTGAAATAAGTCCTCACATTTACAGTTAGAAATGTCAATCATTTTGTTCTGTATTCTCACTATCGCTTACTGCCTTGCCTGTCAGTGAATAGCAAGCTTCCAGGCTTTAAAAACAAACAAACAAACAAACAAACAACAACAACAACAAAAAAAACCTATACTCTGGGGGAGGGGAAAAAAAAAAAAAAAAAGGAGCAAGGAAAAGTTGACAGCAATACAGAAAGTATCATCTTTTTCATTTCAAAAAATCTTGCTCATAAAAGGAATCTCCTATACTGTTTGTTGATACATTTTGTTGTTTAAATCCCTTATCACTTCAGGAAATGTTAGGTAGGGTACGGTAGTAAAACCATTCTGATAGTTTTGAGACACTTGGATCAATTTTTCATCTGCTATTGTGACACAATTATATTGTTATAACGTACACCTTTCCAAAAGTCAAATTTATTAGCACCTTTGCTGTGGCTATCAACTGCATACATGTTTCTTCTTCATGCCAAAATATCACACAAGGCTAGCTCATTGACCAAGTCCCTGAGTCACTCACATTTTCAGTGTTATGCATTGTTCTTAGTTGATGTTGAAGCTTCACACAAATCATGGTTAAATAATTCACTCAAGGTCAACCTGTAAAAGATCTGGTTTCATTGGCAGGAAAAGCTGTTACAGAAAGCTTAAGGAAACCACAGAATTCTTTTGCATACGGTGTGCTCCCCACTGAAATTAGCAACAAGCAGCCTTAACAGCCTAAACACTTTGGTTGTATAGCTTCAGAAAACAGCTTATTTTCTCCTTCAGATGTTTGTGAACTCTCACAGAAAGCTGAAAGTTTTTACTCATATGCCTAGCTAATCAAATATGTTGTATTCCTCCTGGTCAAGGTCATTCTTTCTGCCAGATGGGATACAGATTTTCCATAAGGCACTGACATCTAGGGACTAGAAGGTCAAATCTTGGACTGTTACTTTGTGGTGGTCATTTCATTCTGTGTAAAGCACATAATGTGACATCTTAAAGAATTCCCTTGTACTCACATTTAGCCTATTTCCAAGTCATAGTGACAGAGTTTCTCCTCATTTCACAGGTAGTAAGGAAATATATACCACAAAACGTCTACATATTGATTCCTTCTCTGTCAATGAGCACAGGTTTTGTTTCTCCACCAGGCATTCCAGCGTATGCAACTCTGTATTCCATTGGGTTGTCACTCACAATTTTAATTTGTGTAGTGGCAGATTGTTTTACTCCTACAGTTTTTACCAATTTTACAGGTCATTACTAGTTGACTGAAATTGGTGTAATTTTCCTCTGCCAGCTGATTTTTAATAATAACTGTCATTCCTGCCAAGACCATGCATCAGTAAGTTTTGACAGTATGCAACACATACCATATATGTGGATCAACTGTGTTACCTTCTTCTGACAAGCCATTTAATTGTCTGATTAAAAATCAAGAAATAAATGGATGAATCTTGAGAGGAAGCCAATTCATGTGTTTGTTCAGAATTTGATACTACACTGGTGTCTTTTCTTGGAATTATCAAAGTTTAGTGCTACAGATGTCTTATTTAAAAGATTACAGCAGAAAACGCTTTAGCTTTACCCTTTGAATCAGTTATGTATTGCCAAAAGACCTGAAGCACAGTGCACTGAATGTTGACTAACAGAAAAGGTGAGATGTAGTGGGGCTTTCCTGCCCATGAAACCGAGAGCAGTCATTTTATTTGCAAACTGTTTAAGTCTACTTGCATGCCAACTTTAAATGAGGAACTGAGAAGATTTATGCTTCCTTATGGGGCCCTAAATGCTGCATAAAGTGAAAAAGCTGGAGTGAAAACACATCTTTCACTTCCCTTGAAGAAGTGTGGCATAGAGGTAGGTCAGAGAACCAAGGCTGGTTCACTGCTGACTTACATTGTGAACTGAAAGAGTTACATGAAATCATTGTTTCTGCTTTCTCATGTGTAAAATAGGTAAAATATTTCAGAGGCTACTTGCGTGCTTTAATTGGTTGAGTGCTTCCTAAATACAGGATAAAAGGAGATTACAGCATGTCTAAGCATCACATTTCCCTTTTATTTTTATTTTTTTTTAACCAGCATGATCAGTTTTTCTTCAACATTTTGACAGTTCATCTGCCTCACTGTTCTTTTTTCCCCTATTCCTCTCATCCTGTTCTTTGTGCTGCTTTGTTCTCCCTTTCTTGCCTAGTTCATTCTGCTTCTCTTCCCACTGTTTCACCATATTCACAACATAAATCATTTTTATCGGAGTCTCACTGAGTATTCGATACACTGAGGCACATTTTTACTGCTTGCTGTGTACACACTCTGTGGAACACCAGTCCCTGGAGGATGTGTGGGTTCTCGCTTCTCATTCTTAAGTAATTCTCCCTCCTGTGTGCAAGCATTTTGAGGTCTGATGGAGTCAGACACACTCCGAGAAGCTCAAGGTTACAGGAAGGACGTTGCTAGTTTAATTTTGCCCGTGGTTCTGGTCCTAACTCTCCCACAGAACTTTCCTTTAACCCTATTGCTGAGTCATTGTCACTGCCTTGGAGGGGTCTGAGAAGCAAATCAGTGACCCAACTATTGATTGAAATGTCATTTTATGGTATGTAGTACATACGTATGTGGAGGCACTCATAGGAAGAGGAAGAGGTGGAGTTGCCAGAACAGAAAGTAGACTTGAGGGGCCAGTAAGTTAGCTTAGGGAGGCCCTCTGCCAAGGCAACAAAACTTACTAGTAATGGAAGAATTCACTTGGACTGCTTATGTCATTACTGCAGAAATTATTTTAAGCTAGTCAAGCTTTGTTGTACGACAGTGGAAGTACTGCCTCAGTGCAGACGGCAGGAAGTAATATATAAACATCACAGCACATCTGGCTACAGCACCACAGTGGTACACTTTCATCTCTCACGATATCACAAACAAGAAGATTTCTACAGGGAAATGAAGGCAGTCTTTCAAAAACAGTACATTGCTGTCTTTTTTTAGCTGTCTAGTCTCATTCATTTTATCCTTAGCTCTTAGCTGTCAAAACACTCATTTCTACTCAAAGCAACAAAACTGACTGCTATCCTTAGCAACCACAAACCAGATAAGGTTAGGTTATTAACAAATTGTAAGTGTTCACCACCATTACCCTCTACAAAGTACAGATTTTTACTGCGCTGTCCATATATACTTGTTCTCTCTATGAGTCTATACAAGCTACAACTGATTAGTCCATAAAAAGAATACTTGATGGCCTGAATAGTAATTCACCAATGTCAAAAGGAATATTGAGAATAGTTGTCATAGACTGAAATTTCAAACTGTACTATGTTTCTTCTCTGTGGCATTTCTCCCAACAGACAATAGCTAAATGAAGTATCCATTGCATGCTGGCATATTCTAGCCCTCAGAAATCACATGTTGACTGGAACTTTACTAGCAGATTGCAGTTCCCTTTAATCTCTTGTAATTGCAAATTATCTGTTGAATTATGTATTTTCAGAGTTAGTCTCTTGCTTGGTATATACATATGAGTTATCTTACCCCTGCCCTCTCAGAAAACCCAGATGCAGGTGTGAAGGTGTTAAGTGTTGGGTGGGAAGAGGGGAAGAAAAGCAGATTGGGATGAGAATGAGTGGATTAGAGGAGCAAGTTACTAATATCTCAATGTGTATTGAGTGGGTTTGTCTTTACTATAGCAGGGACTGCTTGAATATAAAGTTTGACAAGTGTATTTTTTATTTATTATTTTAAACTTAAGAATGTTTTGGCCTGACATAGCCAAAACAAAATATTCTCAAATATTTCTTCCTTGTTAACGTGGAAAACAAAAACAAAAACAAAAACAACAAAAAAACAACATAATTAATCTCCTTTCTTATGTTTCTATCAGTTTCTGTGCATTTCTCTATTTTTTTTTTCCACTGAGAAAATGAAAAACATGTTTATTAAATGACCTTTAGTTTTTGCCATCTACTCAAGCATTCTTTACACCGGCACAGTAATACCGTTATCTTGACCTTTGTCTCCCTTGTACAGTTTCTCTTCATGCCTGTCACTAGCACTGGCTGAGCTAGTAAGTAGTAGAAAAAAATGATAAAGAGGAAAACCACAATCTGATTCAAATTGTAAGGCAATTTAAACCTCTGGAGATGTTTGTTCCGGCTATGCTTACTTGCTTATTGTTTATTTTTTAACTTTTTTTAGCTGGTGTTTTCCATTTGTTCGTTAGATTTGTTAATCTTCAATCTAAGTCTGTTTAATCAAGTATATATGTGTAGAGGAACAAAGTTTATGACAAATTTAATGTGGGATTTTTTTGGTTTGAGTCATAGTTGTGGTTTGCCTTGATGTAAAACCTTCTATAATAGCGTGCTGTTGCACTTCCACGTGCAAAACAGTTGCATTTCTTTGAAGTTAAAATGAAAGGGTTTCACTGTTTTCTCTGACTTTGGCATAATCAAGCAGCAAGAGTCTATTCCTAAATCCTACATTTAACTTTCAGTCTGACCTTGGATTAATCCCTTTACATCACCATGCCTCTGTTTCCTTTCCTGCCCAGTATCAGCATGCAGGCAGTGCAGTGAGAGTTGGGGGAGCTCAGTCTTAATTCTTTAATACAGCTGGAAAAAATCCCTCAAGACATAAGCTAACAGACTTCAAGCCATGCTTTTTGGCTATATTCCAGTCTGAATGAAGCACAGAGCTATAGGACAACTAATATGGCTTGAAAATCACACTTGAAAGCCTTTATCTTGATAGCATTTTGACTAATGCATGACTTGCAGAAGGACATACAGTTTATATCTGAAAACATCAAGAGATTTACAGTGTGCCAGTTCTTTTTATAATTTTGTTCTTTGTTGTGTGATTTATTTCCAAGCACATTGCACACGATTGTAACACGTAAATTTAATACAAAATGTAATCTACTGAGTTTCCTTCCTTTTCCTGGTGTGTAGGAAAGAACTATGGAGAATGTACATTTATGGACAAGTGGCAGGGATTCACTCACTTTTCCACTGAAAAAGACTCTTGAAGCAGGGCTGATGTGCATACAGAGATGATTTCCTGTTGTTTGTTTGTAGTCTAATCAGGCTGATTAGGATGAATGATAATTGTGATGTCTTCAGCACATACCAGAAATTTTCTTTGCTTGTGAGATGAAAACCATTTCTAGCAGCAATAGCAGTCAACATAACATGGGATATTTGATCATTACTCTCATAATGGGAGTAGCTGTTTTTTCACATATATAGCTGCTTACGAGCTTAGAAAATAACAGCATGTTTCATCCATCGATCTGAAAAAAGCTCTTTGTAAAAAGGGTCAGTGCTGTTATTCCCACTGAACAAATAAAATGGATGAACAGACATACAGAAAAGCTAGCTCAAGGTGACGAGCAGGCTGCTAGCAGAGGGCTTGAGTCCTTAAATTCTGCTAGCCCCAACAGCCCTTCAGCTGCCTAAGTTAAAACTCTGAGCCAATTTACTGCTGCTGCCCACAAAGAAATTCAACATCTTGGCCATCTCAAGAATAAACCATTCCCTAAATCAGCCATGGCCAGACTTGTGTGTACTCTATTTCTATTCTGATTGTTGGGGCTTTACAATTCAAACTTATAGTTATTTGTATCTGATCTTGAAGTCAAATTCACTCTTCAGTACCAACCACAAAATACAAGACCTTATTAATATAAATCCATGGATTCTTTGAAATGGGAATGTAAATGTGTAAATCTTGGATAGGGATTCTTTTATGTGGATGCTTTCTGGAAAAGCTGAGGCACTTTTTTGGACAGTACTGAAACCTGCCTACATACAGACAGGATGCTGCTATCTGTCCACAGAGATAACTGAAGACACATTACCATATGAAAATAAAATGAGAAAATTACAGTAAATTGTATGTTAACCAAGATTTGTGCATAATTTTTAAACTTACCATTGCCTTTTCTGTTATCTTGCCATTCATTGACTTAATTGATGTGCTACCTACCCTCTTTTGTGCCAAATACATTTGTTTTCTCCCTCCTAGGTCACAGTTCTACAATTATCACCATAGCAACATTCCAGCTATAATAAGAAGATACATCTTCTGAATGGCTGGTGATACAACATTAACTGTTAGAACATAACATTTTTCATGTTGAAAACATCTGGAGTTCAAACCAGCAAAGATCTGTAAAAATGTCTGTAGCTCTTTAATAATCACCCAAGGCTGCACTTGCAAGCTTTATTAGAATGCATTTACAAACACTCCTCGGTCACCAGCCATGGAATGTGATAGAACTAAACTTTATTCCAACAAGCACAAATACATATAGATATATATAAAATCTAATTTTGAAGTAATGTGTAAAGACAGAGAGAGGATTTGAATTGCTCTTTGTGCAGGGGCCTTTATATTAGAGAGTTGGACCATATTCCATTCCTATGCTATTCCCAGCCTATTACCTATAACACTAATATTGCTATTTACTGGCTGATTATATCCTCTGGCAAGATTCAGACTGTGTCTACTTCCCTGCTGTAAACTAATCTGTTTTCAAAATTAGTTATTGATCTCAGGCTCATTGTGGAGGACAAATTTAGTGGCTGGTTCATTGAGTATCAACAGTGCCGCTCTTTGTGTGAGCTGCATGGAAGTGAAAACAAACAAGATAATCAGGCCTATGTACACATATAATCATCTAATATAAGGAGGTACAAGGCAAGTATAAATGCAGTGGCAAATGAAATAGCTTTTTTTTTTTTTTTTATGAAAAAGATGAACTAAAGAAATACAAGGCTATTTCTCTGTTACGGTACCATATCATTCTTTCTACTGTGTTTAATAACTCTTACTAAGTCAACCATCATGGAAGGGACCTTAAAGATACTAGTTGCAACCCATCTGCCATGAGCACCTTTCACTAGACCAGCTTGCCCAGGGCTCCATCCAGCATGAACACCTCCAGGGATTTGGTGTCCACAGCTTCTCTGAGCAGCCTTTGCCAGTAACTCAGCACACTCATACTGAAGAATTTCTTTGTAATGTCTAATCTCAATCTTCCCCCTTAAGTTTAAAGCTGTAATCCCTTGTTCTATTACTTCATTTCCTGATAGTCTCTCTCTAGCTCTTCCATAGGCCCATTTTATGTGTTTGAAGATTGCAATAAGTCTCCTCAGAGCTTTCTCTCCTCCTTGCTGAACAAGCCCAGCACGCTCAGCCTCTCTTCATAGGAGAGGTGCCCCAGCCATTTGATCATCCTTGTTGCCTTCTCTGAACCTGCTCCAACAGATCCATGTCCTTCTGCAGGGGCTCCAGAACTGAATGCAGTACTGTAAGGTGGGGAATCTGCTGGCCACATCTCTTATGATGTTGCTCAGGATATGATTGGCATTTCAGGTATTGCAAATACACATGCTGGATTTTCCATTCACCAACATCTCCAAGTCTATTTCTTCAAGGCTGTTCTCAGTCTGTTCTCTGCCCAGCCTGTATTCATGTTTGGAATTGCCCTGACCCAGGAGCAGGACCTTGCACTTGGACTTGTTGAACATTATAAGGTTCAAATTAGGCCGACCTCCTGAGCTTGAGGACATTGAGTGCACGCTCAGTAAGTTTGCAGATGACACCAAATTGGCTGGGAGTGTGGATCTGCCTGGGGGTAGCAAGGCCCTATAGAGGGATCTGGACAGGCTGGAGAGCTGAGCTGAAGCCAATGGGATGAGGTTCAACAAGACCAAATGCCGCATCCTGCACTTCGGCTACAACCCCAGGTGATGCTACAGGCTTGGGGCAGAGTGGCTGGAAGACTGTGTAGAGGAAATGGACCTGGGGTTATTGATTGATGCTTGGCTGAACATGAGCAGATAGTGTGCCCAGGTGGCCAAGAAGGCCAATGGCATCCTGGCTTGCATCAGAAACAGTGTTGCCAGCAGGAGCAGAGAGGTGATTGTCCCCCTGTACTCAGCTCTGGTGAGGTCGCACTTCGAGTACCGTGTCCAGTTTTGGGCCCCTCACTGCAAGAAAGGCACTGAGGCCCTGGAACGTGTTCAAAGAAGAGCAACAAAGCTAGTGAGGGGTCTGGAGCACAGGACATATGAGGAGAGGCTGAAGGAGCTGGGAATGTTCAGCCCGGAGAAGAGGAGGCTCAGGGGAGACCTTATTGCTCTCTATAACTTCTTGAAGGGAGGTTGTAGTGAGCTGGGGGTCAGCCTATTCTCTCGTGTCATTAGTGATAGGACTAGAGGGAATGGTTTCAAGCTGCGGCAGGGGAGATTCAGGCTGGACATTAGGAAATATTACTTCTCAGAAAGGGTGGTCAGACACTGGAATGGACTGCCCAGGGAGGTGGTGGAGTCACCGACCCTGGGGGTGTTCAAGGAACGATTGGATGTTGTGTTGAGGGACATGTTTTAGTGGGAGCTATTGGTGATAGGTGAACAGTTGGACTGGATGATCTTGTAGGTCTTTTCCAACCTTGGTGATTCTGTGATTCTATGATATTCCATGATAGGTTGGTGTTGTTTAAAAACTGCTGATTGTTCACTCAGTCGCACTATCCATGTCACCAAAAAGAAAGAATCCATCTTGATGAAGCATATATGTACTTATGAAGCCTATATGAAGTACATATGTACTTTCATGTTTCTAGATTTTCTCACCAGGTACATCTACTGAAAAAAAAAACCACCACACTTAAATCTAATTCTTTATCTGAGAAAGGAGTTTCCCATATAGGTTCAGTTGCACAGGTGTGTGTCCTACTGCCTTTAGGAAAAATCCTAGTCCATAGAAGCATATTTTAAGTATTGGAAATTTCCAAAATATACTTAATAAGTCTACTCCCATCTCAATGAAATAATTTCATTATTTATTTTAGGGAAAAACTACCCACCAATGTTAGGAATGTGTCTTCTGTTTCTTAACTACTATTCTCTTTCTTTCTGTTGAAGTAAAAGAAGAAAAAATTAATAGAAGTTTCACCATTAATAGAAGTTTCATTGAAACAGAATACAGAGAATCTTCCAGGCATAAATTAACATTTGAAAATTAAGTTAACGTGTTCAGTGTCCAGTAAGCTTTTAATTTTATTGTCAGTTCCTTGAATTTTGTTTCAAGGTTTGTATTATAAAAAGGGTCAAATATTGAGAATATCAAAACCATTATTTGCACAGTTTCCATTAAAACAAAAACAAAAACCAAAAAAAAAAAACAACCACCACCAACAACAACAAACCCAAGCCTATAATTTTCCAAAATTCACTAAAAATTCAAGGAAGTTTTATGAACCTAATCTGTGTTTCTGAGATGAGAAATGAGAAAACAACAAACTAAATGTATGCTCTTAGGCTTTGGTAGAGTTTGGAGAGCTTTTTTTTTTTTTTTTTTTATATAATGTAGAGAGAAAAGCAGATAAACTGGAGCTCTGTGAGGTATGTATGCATATATATGCAACAAGTTTGTGATTTGTATTGATGCAAATTAGAAATTACTGAGACTTTTATTACGAAGTTTATTATGTGTTGAGAGCTTGATTCTACATTCATGCATGCTTAAAATTTACATAAAATTCAGTAAGAGCTGGAGTGTGTAAACAGTACAAATCCTAACTATCATGGGAATTGAAATTTAAAAGAGAAATAATGAGATAATAAGAGTTACCTGCTTCACTCTGTAATTCACAGTTTGTTCCTACTGCACTGCTATGCCACTGAAACATACTTTTTCCACAGTTAGGGATGAAAACAGAGTCTGCTAAAATGGCCTTTTCACTTTTACCTCTTCAACTTACTAAGAATTTTGCTTTGGTGGTCTTCAGCAATAGTTAACGTGTACTATTTTTAATATCACCTGCTGTGCTGCAACAAAGAATAGAAACTCCGTAAGCCAGAAAGTAATTTCTTATTTTTGTAAATGTAGTCCTTTTCTTTCCTCAGAATATGAGTGCCGTAGAATCATTTTTCTCCCAGAAAATTATATCAGGAGCAAGGTAGCATATCTCTATTAATTTTGATAGGATTATGTTCTAATAGAATACTTCAGAATTTGACTAATTCTATTTTTTTTTTTTAATTCTGTATTCAGAAAAGCAGTGTGTATATTTTTATCTTTTTTGAGTTATTTGATTTGAATGGATTAGACACAATTTCCTTAGTGACTGTCGATGCAATAACTAGCTTTGGTAAAATTCTAAAGTTGGCTCCATTGTTAAAAATCCAATTGCATCTACAAAGCAAAAAATATTTTAAGAAGAATTAATAAATTAAAGGTATAACCACTTTAACTTAAAGCTAGTTAAAACAACTACTTTTTCAGTGAAGCAGTCAGTGAACAAAGAACTTTGTATACAATTGAATCTATAAATATAAGTAAATCAATAATATATTTTAGACCTCCATTTGTTAGGCTATGTAGGTCACTGAAATGTTCTATCCACAAGGGAATTAATGAAATTAAGAACTATATTACTTTTAAAATTATTATTATTTGGGCATTCTATGCCTGTCTGCAATTGCTCTGTTTTCAGATTTAGCGTGAATATTTCCACTAATGCCCATATTGATACAAGTAACACAGCCATATTTTGTTCTAGATTTTTCTTAGACTAAAATTGCACTGAAGAGAAATATGCTTAAAAAATGTTTCTGTGAATTCTAAGATGGGACAGAGTAACTGAAAAAATATCTATACAAAGGTCTGTATGCAAGGTGCATTTTTTAAAAAAGAAACAATCACTCGTATACAATTTAACAATATTTTACTGAGCTCTGATTAATAAAAAAGTGGAAAAAATCAAGTTCTGAAATATTCTGAAGACAAGATGTGCTAGTATATACTGAATGTTAGTAACGAGGTATAATTAATATAGCTTTTAAAATGGATATTGAAAGAAAATATTTTTTCACGGAGATGCTCTTGTGTTGGTATGCTAAACAATGGAACAGGAAAATGGAATAAACTTCAGATTTCTATTTAGTTTTGATTGGTTTTGAAATTGATTTAATTCCCTTATTTTTAGCAACTTTTTGTGCTGTATGCAAATTGAAAATATTGCCATATATTTTAATTCCTGTTCTTAAGAAATGTATGATAATTCTATGGGGAGTTAAGTTTTCATGTTACAAAGTATCTTTGCTATTTTGATATACTAATACTCTTGATTTATATATATATATATATATATACACATAATATTTATATATAGTATAACATTACATATAGATATTTCTCTTAAATTAATATGTGGTTCCTTGTGGAAGTATTTATGTTTCTCGAACCTTTAGTATTGCTTTGAAAATATTTAACGGCTTATTCTTTTTGTATCATGTGCCTATATTGTCTTTGCAAAATTGTTTGGGTTAATTTCTTTCAAAGCAGGATTTTCAATCTCAGGGAATTATTTCTTCATATTCAGTAAGGAAATAAAAATTGTATAAGGTAGATTTTTCTTTCATAGGCAATTCGTCAAGGGACTTCTATGATGACTTAGCTGGAATTCTATTGTTTTTCAAAGCTGTTTTCCTGAGTAATTACAGCTAACCAGATATTTGGAACTATATCTCTTCTTCAGTTTCCCAGATACGACCAGCGTACAAAACCAGTAGACTTCTTCTCTGTACATGAGCCAAAGATCTGACTTCTAGTTTTGATCTTTGAGGAACTTACCTCTTTGGGTCAGTTGGATATGGGTTGATTTCCAAAACAAAGATAGAAGACTGTCTACTAAATTCAACACAGCTGAATTCCTGTGGGGTGTGTTAAATGGAGAGACAGGGAAAGCAATGGCCTGGTCTCACTATCATCTTGGCACTTTCCACTGCAGTAAGAAAGGCCAAGTGTAAGCCAGAAATTTTAGTATTTAGTGTGGCTGCCCATGCTTCTGCTTCAGACAGGTTGGTCTGTCAGCCTTCTATGTGTAGCAATTACAGATATTGCAGCAAGTGAGACTAGCTTGGTAGCATCTTCCAGACACAGTAAAGATTGGAGAAGCCACCATTTGAGGGTCAGCCTACCCATGACAGATATGTCAGTTTCATAGGCAGCTGTGATGACAGGTGGAAGGATACCAGTTTGGGGACTTTTCTTCTGTGCATGGAAGCACTTCTGGACACTGCTAAAGCTTAGATCACATTACAGTTATTTATGCCAAGAACAGCACAGTGAAATGGGGCCTTTGCTAAATGAGGACTCTTCTCTCCTATTAGTTTACCCACACAGAAAAAAAAATAATCCTACATTAACTGGCTATGCAGAACAGCCTATGAAAATATACTGTGGGGCTGGATCACGAAAAAAAGGAGTCCTCCATAGTGTGCATAACAGGAGTTATACTGCTTTCAGGTGATGAAAGCTATCTGCTGGAATGCAGAATTTATACTATATGAGTACATATTAACAAAGTTAATGTTTGTCCTATCAAATTCATATCTATCTCCTAAATAAGAATGGCACAACTAAAAGCAATCTGCTGATAGGCATTACACATTCCCAATGTCAGATTAGCATGATTTTGAAAGTAAGCAAGTCAAGTTGATGAATCTGCATCTACTTTTTGAGTTTGATTACTAAAAAGGACACCAGCTGAGATTACAGCTATATTTCTAGAGTTAAGATGTAGTAAAATAATTAAATAAAAAACCCAAAAAAGCAGCAACAAAAACCCAGTAAAATAAAAAAAATATGAAACAACAATGCAGTAAACATTTTAATACAATTTCCATCTGTCCTTGCTGCCACAAATCAGCATTTATTGAATGTAATCTTTCGTATGACAGTAATTAAAAATATGAAACTTGACATCTCCATTGCCACACCCAGAGTGTGTTTAACATTCAAGAGCCATCACAGTTTTAGGGTAAGTTGAGTTCTTATAGCTGTAAAGATATGTACACAGATATAAATCTAAGGAAACAGAAGTTCTGATATTGAGTGGTTTTAGCTGCTTCTTTTTTTTCCCTCAGTTTAAGTAGCTTCTAACGAATAAAACTAACCACGTTACTACAGATTTAGCATTTAGATTAAATTAGTTTATCATCTGTGATGCTGAGTGACTGCATTTGGAATCCACTTGAAAATGCTTAGCAATGTGCAAAGTATTTTTCACACAGGAGTGATACAGGCATCCATAGTACATTTTGTATTTGTCGTGTGGCTTTTCAGTCCAGAACAAATTCATCCTTTCTTAGACCTGATCCAGGCATGCCTGGACCAAAGCTTTTATGGCTGACGCATTTTTGGTCTAATACTATTTTCTTTTATGATGATTTTTTCCAGAAGAAAGTGAAGGTCTTAAAATGTGCAATCCTACTTAACTCAACTCCAAACACTGCTGAAGTAAATAAAGCAAAATAGTGTTAAGCAAGTTGATATCATGCTGCACTTAACTAGATTACTCCTTTTTAAAATATTCAGGTTTGCTTATACATTGCTGTTAAAGTTCAAAGCACAGTATTTGGTTCATTTAACTGCAGGCATTCCATTAGCCTTTCTCACTACCAGCTTCTCATCCCATATGCCTGCCTGATCCATCTGTCAATGTTTTGTCAAATGTGAGCACTCACAGGAAACAGCCATGATTTTATAGTGCACAGCAAATTGGGGCTCCAAACTGCATACCCACTGAACTTTTGTTGGCTAAAGTTGTAATAATAGAAGAGTAAAGGGGCAACCTCTGTAATCATGAAGGCTACAAGCAAGGAGGTATGGCAACATAAATGTAAATACATGATGGGCAATAAGATATGCAAATCTCCACCAATGAATAATAAAAGGACAGCAATATCAGGTTATATTAGAGTCAATATTCTGCCTTTGTAAGTACCCTATAAAAGACATCGAGAAGAAAGCTTAATTGGACAAGTATCCAGAATCCTTTCCTGGCGCTTACCTTCTTGGCTCAAAAATAAATCAAACAAGAGCACAAAAAGCTATGGATGGAGCATTTTTGAGTAAATTATAAGAAATTAATTGCAAGAAATTAATTGCAATTTAAATGCATAAAATTCAACAATCATGTCACTAACATTCATATGCTCCCATTATTATGCAGGACATCTCCTGTAGTGATGTGGGGCTAAAAAGAAATTTTAAAAAATGTTCTAAACAGGAGGAAGAGAAGCCATTTTATTATGTTGTTGTCAAGATGTATTTATGTATGTAAAAATTCCTTTTTCTCTCTCTGTGCTTGCACAAATGCATACACAGACATATAAAAATTATATACTTATAGTAGAAAACTATTATGCTGATTTCTCACTCATTCTGACATGAAATGGAATTTGCATTCAGTATAAAATATCTTCTTTTGAAACAGCTGTATGATGATCCAAATAACCATTACCCTGTTTGTCAGAGTTATATTCTGCCTTGCAATTTGCATCAAAGAGGATAACCTCTGTGAAAATAAGTCACAGGATTCTACTCATAAAATAATAAGAAAATTAATATAACTATATTACTAAAATTTTAGCACGTAGTAGAAAACTTTTTGTTTCTATTTGAGTTTTTGTTAGATTGTATATAGGTCAATCTAGAGCATAACAGTGTAAGAAAAGCTGTACTAGTTATTTAGCCACTCTCCTCCTTGAAGATTTGTCAGTAAAAGTACTTAGGAAAAGAGTTTAATAAAAGGCTACCTATTGAGCATTTTCTAAGTATATTCACTTATTTTCAGATAATGTGTGGTTTAGGCATTTCTAGAGCCAGAGGCTGAATTGCACATCCTTGGGCTTAATGGCCTTTAATGGATCTTTTCTTCCTAATCATTTGCCTAATTATTTTTTTTAACTCATTTATCCCTTTGGCCTTCACAACATCCTGTGCCCACAATTTAATTATGTATTATGGGAATAAGTACTTCCTTTCGACCCTGGATGCATTAACAATACTTCATCTGCATTTCTTCTCCCCAGCCTTCTTTTTTTTTCTTTCTTTCTTTTGTTGTTGTTGTTGTTGTTGTTGTTGCACCTATGCAGCAGGAGATGACAGCTTGGAAACTTTGGTCTTTAGATTTTTACCTTGGTATACTTTATGAACTGGTCCTTTTTATGTTGGCATAAGCAAGCATATGGACTATAAACTGTACATTAATGTTGGCTATGTCCAGAAGTATAGAATAAAAAAGTTTCTAGGTCATCTCTGCAGTAGTTTAATTCTTTTTGTTCAGCAGAACTTTCTTCTTCCTCAAGTTTTGGGGTCTGTGGGTCCACAATAAACTTTTGTGGTAGAATCTTTTATGAGTCTAAAAAAAGAGTGATTGAGAGAAAAATACTGTAAATTTGAACTAAAAAAGCTAAGAATCCACAGAAAGACTAGATTTGGCATGGACAGTATTTGCAGAAAAAGAGCAGTCAGTCATCATTTTTCCTGTTACATGAATTCACTCTGGTCATTGGCAAATCCATCTTTCCTCCATTAATGGAGTTATTCTTTCATCTGTTATTGGTGAATTAGGCCCAAAGAAATTAAGTATAATTAAAAGTCAAAATTTGATCGTTATAAATAAGGAAGCCAGCTTCTTTAAAAGAAGAACTGAAAGCAGACAGGAGCTCTGGATGATTATAACAACGTTAGCTATCAAGTTATATTCACTAGACAACTAAATATGTATTTATGGCCATACCTGAGATGCTGAGGTCTCGTAATGCCAGCTTTACTACTTTTGATTTAGTCTGACAGAGGAAAAAGAAATAATCACTTTGTAGAGAACATACCTTATTTTAATGTTAGATTTTTTGTGCCAGTTTTATTTAATTATTTTTCTTCCTAGTTCTCAGCCAAATGTTCTTTTGATTACCTTTTGAGTGAGCCTCTGCTGCTCATAGGACAATAAATAGTAATCCATATCATGGGTAATACTCCTCTTAGAGAGACTATCAGAAACTTTTGACATCTTGTTGAGCGTATCACAACTCCTGGAGTCGTACTTGGTAGTTCACCACCCTCCAAACAGGCTGCTTGGTGATTTTCTATATCCTATAGTTCCTAAATTCATCAAGTAGATCAGCGCAGAAAAACTTTATGTGTAATGCTGAAGCTAGTAAGTGATGTTTCAGAATAGTAAGTAAGCGTACAGTATGCAGTCTTCTCATAATCTGTTTAATATGTTTTCCTGTAAATCCTTAAATTGTCTCTGTCAAAACTTGACACTCCAACCATTTGAAAGCTTAATCATTTTATATTATAGCAACTCAAAATGTGCTTTAATAGGGAAAATAATATAGCTTGATTATCTGACACAGATGTGAGTTTATCATGATGCAGTTTTTCGGTGAGCTAGTTCTACTTAGAAAATATGCCCTCATTTTTAACTAAAGAAATACCCCAAAAGGCTAGCAGAATGTGTAGTGTATTAGGTGCCTCTTGTGGTGAATGATGATGAACTTTGCAAAGTGAATCTTCAGCATGTTTTGAAAGGGCAGCTGAATCAACTGGCAAGTCTGATGATTTTGTGGAAGAAAATATAAAAAAAGAATCAATTAGTATGAAAATATATTTAATATCTTATTTGATGTCACTGAAACTACTGGAAAAATAAATTTCTGTTCCCTGGAACCAGAAGGTCCTTAGGCTCTTGCCACATAGGAAGACAAAGTGTAGGTGGAAAAGCATCTTTCTTCTTGCATAATGAGAGTTCAGTGGCTCAGCCTTCCATTTCCTAGGCATTTTTGACATTATTTTAGAGTAGAGCATTGACATAGACAAGGAATTCTGAATTAAAATCAAAGCAGCCTTAAAAAAGTAGATGACTGAAATGTTTATATGCCACACAGCGCATCCTGTCATCATAGCCAAACTTCAACAAACAGATGATTTCTGCTTGAGAAAGCTGCATTGTGAAATCTGGAAGGGACTCGGTGCTACGAGATGCTTAGACTTCTTAAATCACATTGTTTAGTGTAAGACTTGAGGGTACTTTTCTTGAAAATAAGTAACAGCTTGCTGTTTCAAACTGATGGATGGTTCTTACATGATAGTATTAAAAACAAACATATTTTCCATGTACAATTCATGCTGCGTTGGACTTCTTAAGCTCCTACTGGGGAAAAAAAAAGGCTGAGAAATATTTTCTTACTTAGTCTGTAACATTTTAACTTCTGACTGAATTTTAAATGCCAATCAAATACAAAATAACTCTCATATATAAATTTTGATAGAACCATAGAATGGCTTGGATTGGAAAGAACCATGAAGATGATCCAGTTCCAGCCCCCTGCCACAGGCAGGTTTGCCATGCACCAGCTCAGGCTGCACAGTGCCCCATACAGCCTGGCCTTGAATGTCTCCAGGGATGGGGCACCCACAGCTTCTCTTGTTCAACTAAGGAATAATTATTCCATATTTGTCTTTAAGGGTTTAAAGATTCTGTCAAATATTTAAAGCTGGTTTCTTCCTTTTATTTGCAACCACACTAGCCTTCAGCATTTGAGTTCTAGCTTTCTCTTGGGGTAAAAGTAACACCCATGTGTATACATATACACTTACTTACATATAAACACATACACATATACGTGCACTCATATATGTGTGCATGTATGTATACATTCATATATAAATATGTACATTTATGTTTATATACAGTGGGCAACTGCCACTTTGTAAACTAAATGGAAAATGAATCTTTCTCTTATCATCTAGGATGGTCTTTATTTCTAGCCTTGTCTTGTTCTTTCTCGCACTGTCAGTTCTTCTCTTTTCTAGTCTTGATGTCAAAGTTCAATGCTACCATCACAAATCTTATTCTTTTCTCTGCTAATAGCTTGGTATGTTTTAATCTGTGTAGAACTGACGTAGCACATATGGTAGATCTTGAAGCATAGAAACATTAGCTGGGATTTCTAAGGAAAAGTTATCCATGCTACCTCTAAGGGAATCATTAAAACTTAAATAAACAATGAACATAGCATTAAGTACAGTAATAAAAAGAGTAGTTCTCCCCAAGACCACTAAAACCTAAGTTAAGTTAAATATTGTTGCCTGAGTTTGAATGCTTTATTTAAGCTTTTCTTCGTATTTTCTCTTTGGATATAACATGCTCAATGCTTGATATTTGAAAATAAACATTCTAATTTGGTCTCACAAACATTGTTCAATTACTTAAAAGCATTCCACACATATCTGGAAGTATTCTAGCAGTACTTAACTGAAAGTAAGAAAGAACTGAAAATTTCTGTAGAAATGTATACTCCATCAAATTGTAGCATATGAAGTAAATATTTAGTAATTTGCATATTTTTGCTAATATTTTGAAGCCTGCATCTTTACATCAGAGGTAGCATTGTAATTTCAGTTAATACGAGCATAAACGCAAGACAGTGTGTGTACTGTGTTAGGCCATGGTGCTCCATTCTCATAATGTATCCTGACCTCTTTGACATGGAAATGAGGGCCCACAGATTAGACCCTGGTAGGTGCTTGCTATTTGAATGATACTGAGCTGAGTTGCAGCGTGCGTCTTTGTACCCAATAGCATGCAGCTTACTGCTACTTTCTGAGCTACCTAGCAGCTTTCAGAACCCCAGGTTCATACACAGTGTGGGTAGCTTGGAACAACATACCTCTTGTGCTGTCATCAGGTGTCTGAAACACAGCAGTCCCATCAGCTCCTCCCTCACAGGAGAGGCAGATAAATAACCCAATGAGTCCTGGACATACTTGCCTATGATTGGTGTTCTCTGCACAGATTGTACTTGAGTAACTGTACCAAAATAGCTAATAAAAACTGTGAATGTTATTCATTAGGAAAAAAATTAGATTCCAGGTCTAGACTTGATCCTATCTCACTCTATTACGCGTTTAAACAACAACAATAAAATTTGAATCCATCCCATGATTTTCTACCTGTTTGTATTATAATCATATGCTTGTTTTATTTTTGAAGTAGTCTCTCACTACATTTTTGCAAAACTCCAGCCCCATTTCTTTGTTAGGACATCACTGTCATGTGATGGAACAACTAGAATTTTGGGCACAGGAAAGGGTCAGATATCATAACTAAACTAGTTGTACTTCTGCGAATGACAACAGAACACAAGTCCAGCAATTTAAGCTTGCATTGTGAGCACATTTAAATGTTGACTACACATTTGAACCCCGTCCCATTATTGCCCCTGAGCCTTCAAAATCTAAGCATAAAATTTCCCCAAGATGGACAGAACAATAAGTACTTTCTGGGTTCTGTTTCCTCCACATTTTAAAATCTGTACAAGTAAAATGTGTAAGTAGCTTGATTGCTTGGGTTTAGAATTTTTCTTCAGAGTGGATATTCTGATTACTTTTCTTTTTATTTAGCTGTCTGTCTTTCTTCTATGAGTGTATTTCTCAATACTCCTCTGGTATTCTCAGGCAGTTCAGTCTTTAGCTAATTTTCCGTAGTTCTTCAATTCTCCAATAACATTACTTATTGTTAGCTGGGTCTCATAATATGCAGCCAGAAAAATCAAATCTTCAGAGGTGCTTAGAAGGGTAATTCTACATTAAAATTGTTTGACCCTTCTTATGGTAGAAACCCCACATGATTTCCCCTAGTCTCTATGTCTGTTTAAGCGATTCAAGATGCTCTAGAAAAGTCACATTTTAAATTCTAAGAAGTGTTTTCTTCTTTTCAGTTTATTGGCAGCTAAGGAGACTTAGCTTTTCCATTTCTGCTTTTACCACTATATTGATCTGAATAACTAAGGACTTCTAGAAAAACATCCTAGATTTTATTATTTCTACCTTTTGGATTTAGGTAGGATTAGGTAATACATTTTTGAGGTTACAGGAACAAGTTTGGTCTCAGCGGTCTTGGAAGCTTACTGTGTTTTAGGTTATCAGTAGGCACGCTAGGGTAAATTAAAAAAAAAAAAAAGTCATTTTCATTGGTGGTATATGATGCTGAGAGAAATTGTGGCACTCACTGCACTGCTTGTCAGTTCAAGAAACTGACATTAATCTTAAGAACTGGGAGAAATTCACATTAAAAAAACCATGGAGCTGTTGATGCACTACAAAGAACTGAAAGCTGATGATAACATTTTGCTAGATGCAAGTATGACCCAGAAAACCTGCAGTCACAACCAGCTCTTTCCTCTTCTTTTGCAACATATCACAATGGTTTTGCTGTGTGGGATGGCTAAATGTCCAGTTGTCATTTCAGCTCATTTAAATTCACTTGATCAAACTAGGTGAACTAAATGCAAACTGGCAGTCACTCTTCCTTCTAGGAAGCAAGTCGATATTTGGTCCATGTGTGGCAGATGTGTAGCTAATGCAATAAATATGGTTCTTCAATTTTCTTTATGTAAAAATGAAAACTCTAACAATTTTTTTATCTCTCTCTTTGCAATTCACAAAGAGATGGATTTATCCTGCATTCCACATTTGAAAAGCAGTCAATTTCTGTAAGTGATTCTGAAGACTTTTATATACTTGTTTATCCGTGTAAAAGATTAAAGCTTTGTGAATAAATGTAAAAATTCTGAAACTCAGAGAAGCACAGCTTTGTAACTTCAGAAATCCACTTGTGGTAGCTTCTTGAACTAATATATTTATAATCTATACATTGAAGATATTCTGCACTTATAATGTTTTATAAATACAATTAAGCATATTAATCAGCAAGCTTTTGTGATTTCATTCAAATCCAGAGTCCAGTAGGATTCCTCTCACTTTATAAAGCCAATCATCTTCTCTTTTCATATGTTGTTTGGTATGGTGTCAACTTAGTTAGTTAATTTCTCCAGGGCTTCATACCATCCTCCCCACCAATATGCAAGCAACAAAGAAAAGACAACAGACATTGAGGAAAAATAGAATACAAGATGAGTGCTCAAAAATACCCTAGTAGCTCCAGTCAGATTTTTTGTAGCAGAGTGAAATATCTTGTTCCACATAAACCGAGTTGCTTAGCGCTTGTATAAATTAACCTTGTGATCCTTCCTTTGAGTTTATCCATACATTGATCATATCTCAGCTTAATTAGGGCCAGCGTTTATATGTAAAGTAGTACAATATAATATTAAGTACATACAAATACTTGGCTGGATAATAATCTGTATTTTCATTTCTGAAATCAATGACAGTCTGAAAAATACTGGAAATGAATGAAACAATGTGTATGAGCAACATTTCTACAGTCACTTAATAATAAGTGCCAGCTTTCTTAGGTAGGGACTGAATGTTCCCTGAGATCAATACCAGGTTAGGGTAAAAGCTATCTAACCTTCCCACGTTTTTCTGTTGTTTATTGCTCAGTAGAAAAACACCTTTCTTAGCAGAGAATGAATGAAGGAAAGTTTATCCATGCTAGAAAATAATTGCTTGAGGAAAAATCTGAAGTGTCAGTGAAAAGCTGCTTCATAAAGTTTAAAAGCATGCAGAAACCCACCAGTGTGGGATAAGCATATTCACAATTACCAGACAGGGTATTTACGGCAAAAGAATTTGATTTTCAGTCCCTTTCTCTCCTGTTTTATAAAAAAAGTCATTTTGTAGTAGGTGTGATGTGACAATACCTATACCAGAAGCCAGTCTGCTGTAAAATTTACAGCAGTTCTCAAGTTGCTTCCCGTATTAATACTTTCTTATCAGGTTGAATTGTATCTTCATATAAAAACACTGCAGATGCAAAGTTTAGCCAAGCACTGGTGACTCCAGCGTACTCTTTTCTCTATGCTTTTTTATTGGGTTAATGCACTACTGTGTATTCTTTACTGTCTCAGCAAACTCATATTCAGAGAGAGATTCTTTCCTTCTCTTTTAAGTATCTTATGCTTTTTCACTCTCAAAAGCTTGCCCCTGATTAACTCAACAGATGTGAAATAAGGCTGCTTTACAATTTTCTCTGAATATCACCACTGGAAACCAAGCTGAAATAAAAATACTTGTCAACATGGAGTATTGTTTGCATTTTGCAACTAGCAGGAACAGTCTACATTTTTTATCCTCTTCTGAAAATCCAAGAGTCCTTGATTCTGTATATAAAAGCTCTGGCAATAAGCCTGTAGATTTCTCTTCTAAGTGTGTGCCAAGAGTTTGAGTTAAAAATTTAAACAGAAAAGATTTGGAGCAATATGGATAAAAATTGTCATCTCTTTCCCTCAACTTTAAAATCCTTTCCCTTCATGATATCATAATCTCAAAAATTTATCCAGTATTCTTCAAAGCTTTTGCCTTCGCTGTAGCAGCTGCACACAGTAACAAAACACATATTGATAAAAGAGGTCTTTGGAAAAGCCTTCTCTCTTAGCAAAAAATAAATGTTTCCCTGATCCCCTTTAAAGACCATGTGTTCAATATCTAATTCTGTTTACATGGGTCACTAATCATTATGGTTTTGTTTTGTACTGTCCAGTTCCTGTGGTAGGTCTCAAAGCAGTTAGCCATTGCAGAGAGGTGGTGTGCCATTCATCTGGCAGCACTTCCCTTTGTTTCAGGAACAGAAGTACATACAGTGCTGTATCAGCAAGGATCACCACTGAAACAACTTCTTACCTTCATACATTTGCTTACAGTTGATGCTGCTGTGCTGTGGTTTTAATTAAAGAGACTATGGGAATTAAAATCAGCTTCAAAAGTGGCCAGTGAATAAGTTAAAGGCTTACAAAGAGATGTCGTCTATTTAAAGACAGGAAGGAAAAGGAGCTGATATGTGGAGACATTATAGATAAGCTTTACAGGTGAAAGTTCTGCAAGTTTTCTTCAGAAACTTAGTTATTAGAAAGAAAGTAGGGCTTTCTTTGTATAATTTTCTCTTTTAAAAATCAGTGTCTTCACTCTTGCTTTTCATTTTTACAAACAGTAATTATACAGGTGGACCTGTTTCTTTTCCTTGTTGTATTTGAATATACAGGCATGTTCATAGTCAAGTGTTTTCTTCTTAGATGTAATTAGAATACAATGCTGTTTCCCAGGTGTATGGCAAAGAGCTGTTCATTTGCACTCAGGAAAAATAACGTATGTGTAATCACATGAAAATATACATATTTACTGCTTTTTTATGTAGAAGTGTAGTACTCATTACGGGGGTATTTTTAATAGACAATGCTACTATGTTTCAGCACTTCAGTATGTTCAAATGTAGATCCTGGAAAAAAAATAATTTACTTAAATAGCTTACATGGCAGGCATGTGTAGGAGAGTCAGTGGAAATCAATACAAAAAGAGATGTTTATACTACCAAGCTTTTGGAAGGGATGTATAGACAAGATTGTTAATTGGCTTTCAATTGAATCATTTTCAGTGGCATTCATAATTATTCAATTGTATGTACTCTCAGCCCATTGTAATTCCCCTCTAACTTTCAAACTGTCCACGTTCTGTGGAGCACTTATGAACAAGTGACAGTAATTTGCAATTTCTGGCATTTTCTGTAAGCTTGATTTCTCTATTATGAAATGGTTATGTGTTTTCAGCATATCTTAAATAGCTCTAATTTTTACAAATACATACTGTAAGCAAAATTTAAAAAAAATAATTGATAGCTTCTAGTCTCCAACCCAAATATTTTAGTGCTCTTAATTTTTCAGGCTGTGCTGACTCTAAAGTTGTTGCCCCCTTCCAGAATCCTATGGGACGAAGTCCTGATATGTGTGTCTCTTTTCATGCCTATTCCTCTATCAGAGTTAGTGATAATTGAACACTGACCATGAAAAGATATCTGTCTGAGCATATCGTCACAAATTTCAGAAGTTTCACTGGCATTTTCTCTATGTACTATGTCTGGATTTGGTAATGTACTCCCTAGACAGATGACTAAATTACTGTGGAATATTACACACTTTGGTTGTTCTACAGGGGTTATGCCTGCTTTGAACACAGTTTAATTTAAGCAGCAGAACACTGCAGGACTGCCTAAAATATATCTGCCAATTCTACACATGTCAATTCAACCTCTATTACCCTGACAACTTTGTGCATGCTATATATAACTACAGTGTGGGATAGCAAGTCCTGCAGCAGGGAAAAGATTTTCATTGGAAACAATTCTGTGAAAGCTTTTAGGAATACAAGCTGGGAACAGCCCTAGATAGAAGTGAAGCTGAATACAAGATGAATTCAAAGCCAGAAGAGAATGACACCTAAACTTAGAAGAATGCTTCAACCCTCAAATAACACAACATGAAAATTGTGTGCATTTCAGATGAAAACCCCACACCACTCTGATTTTGATCACATAGAACTTTCTCCATGCTAGTTTCAGTTACATCTAACACACTTATGAATAGGTAAAATATAACTTCTTAAAAATTATACCTGAGGACAATAGAGTAAACAATAATCAAAATTTAATGGCAATATTAACTTAAAACTTCATTTGCTCAGATGTTGAATATGAGAAAATAACAAAGATGCATTGGATCCAACCGCCTTTCTGAGTCAGTAGATTCATTTAAAGCAGGCTACACATGAATCAGTTGGCAGCATAAAACTTTCCAGCAGACCGCAGCATTAGAATTTGCTCTTCTGGTTCATAATCTGGATGTGCTTTTTAATGGCCACTAGTATATATTTTTTTTCATGATTTTTTCTAAATAAATTATGATTTTTGTATTTTGAGCATCCTATGGCCACAAATTTTACAAGGCTGTGGGAAGAAAAGTAAAAGTATCCTTTAATTTGCTTTTAAAACCATTGGCTCATTTTTTAATTTGGCCTTTTAATTATCATATTGAGAATAATGGTTGTCTATTCAACTGCTTCACACCATTTACGATTTCCTTTTTTTATTTTTTAGTTTCAAATCCTCCACCAGTTACCTCTACTAGTAAGAAACTACTATTCTTAGCAGATATTATTCTATATCCCCTGTCCATACTTGTCATCCTTTTACGTTTTTATTACTTGTACCATATAATCTTTCTTTCAGACAGCACAGACAAAACTGCATTCAGTAATTACAGTGCAGGCAGACTAAAAATCAACAATATATCTCTGTTTATATTCAGATTCCTTTCCCAGTAACACCCAAAATTCTGTTGTTTGCCATCTTGATGACTGCTGGTGACAGCTAAATCAAGTCCAATTTTGTATACTGTTGTTGTTTGTTGTTTTTGTGTGTGAGTGTGTGTGTGTGTGTGTGTGTGTTATTTGGGTTGTGTTTTTGTTTGTTTGTTTGCTTTTAACTAACAATAATTCCTGTTTATTAATAGTGAATTACAATTACCATGTTATTTATCACTGGCTAAATACATTTGAACTTTTGAGACTCTTCAGTTTTTCAAACATAGTTTTAACTTTATGATGGCAAGGAATTTTGTATCATCTGCAAGCATTGGCTTACTTCTGCTAGTTATTTTCTCACTGCATCTGAATGGAATGGAATGCTGTGCATTGAATGAAATGAATGAAACAGATAACCACAACATGGAGAAGGTGATGTGTATTAGATGTGAATGTTTTTTTCTGAAATAGTCATCCTAAATTACCACTTGTGAAGCTCATTGCATGCTATGTTTTCTTTTCTGAATATCTGAGTAGTATAGTTCTTAGGAGTTACTGTGGAACTATGGTATTTTAGAATTAGAATCAAGGCTTTTTTTCAGCTTGAAAAATACTGCTATTGATAACAACAAAGAATCAAACCTGAAATGAATGACCTTAAATAATGATATATCCTACAACTCACTCAGGATTAGATCACTCTCAGCAATTAGTATGGTTTATTATCATTCCTTTGTTAGCATATATAGGTATGCGGTCACACCTATTCATGGCTATTCAAGTTTATGATGATGAATGCTGACGTATAGTGACAGTAATATTTAAACATTATTTTTTTCTCTGTAACAGAAATATTAGCAAACCAATTGTTTGCTAATATCTCAGGCTTAGACTTCAGCCCAATCCACCCCAAGTTTCAATATTAAATAATATTCAAGCTGGACATATCCACTTTGAATAAATTAAAGCTGTTCAGTTCTTGGGAAATGTATGTGAAAAGTATGAAATGATTTTTCCAGATCTTTGGTTAGCACGAACAAGAATACTTCTGTATTGTTCTAAGAGATAAGACAAGAGGACCTGAAATTTATGAATTTATGTCATGTTTGAGATATCATAATTATTAATATCATAATTTCTCTTTAAAAGGACTATACATTGTCTAAATAAGTCTTTCCTTTAGCAATGATCCTTTGTCTTATAAGTATTTTTATTAACTTTTGCAAACTGGGTTTCCATATTCTGTTATGAATTTAGGAACCCTTTATATTTCCAGAAATTGTGTCATGCCCAAAAGTGTGTGGTTGTATTCTTCCAGGGCACATAATAAGAAACACTGACTTAACTTCTTCTGATAGTTCTGTACAGGAGCACAAGAATAGTAATATTGGCTCAGATCCAACTTCCCTCTCTTCTGGCAATATTCTATATAAAATACTTTTAAGAAAGATTATAATAACCTAACAGATGGCTTGTGTAGGATAATCTGACACTGATCACTTATACTTCAAAGTTCTTTTAAACCCCAAAGTGTAATTTCTTCCCATGTTTTTAATACTGTTATTTATCATAACCAAATATTAATTTCCATGTAGATATCTTTGAATCCCATATTTGTCGTGTCAGCAGCTGTCAGTTCTTCAGCCAGAATATATACCCTGACATGACTTCCAGGTTTATGATCATTCTTATAGTTCTTCAAGTTCATGATTTATCCCTAAACACTGATTTCAAGAGGTTTCTACATGAATTTTAACTACCACTGACAAATATAAATTGCTTTTCTGTTCTCCGTATTCACAAATTTACATCTTATTCCTATCCCTGATGCACCCCTAAGCAATATGAAATGAAGTCTAATCAGTGTGAAAAAGAATAGCTAATGGGAATTAGGAGATCTAAGTTCAACTTCCTGTGATAAAATAATGAACTTTCCCATCCTCTAACATGCAAAATGGGTATAGTAGTAGTTCCTTGCTCACAGAATATCGAATATAAGCACATTAAGGATTACAAGAACTCAAATGATTTTTAAACCACAGGAAAGCTTATCTATTAGATAATGCTATAGAACTGCAGGTTAACCCTGTTCCTCTATATTCAGTCAGGACAGTACTTGAAATCTGTTTTCTGAAAAAAAATATGAACCATAACAGATTTTGACATATAAAAGTTTCAAGTATGTGAAAATGTTCCCTACATTACAGACTTATATATAGATAAAAAATCTTTGAAGAGAAAGTAGGAGAAATAATTCTACCTCACAGGACTAGCATGAGCATTGAGATGATGACAGGAAGATTAGCTAGACAGTGAAACTGTCTAGTAACTGTCAGTAAACTGGCCTGTTTCTTACCTTATAAGAACTTCTTCAAAAAGCAGTCATAGATAACAAAATTATGAACTGGAGCTTTTATTTATTTGTTTGTTTGTTTGTTTGTTTGTTTGTTTGTTTGTTTGTTTGTTTAGTGAAGGGCTTTTGGTCTGAAAGCAGAAATAAGAAGTTTTATTCATTGTCCATGTAATCCATAGAGAACGTTGCTTATTCTTCCTGAGGATTTCAACGATGCTTCCCACTGTCTTATAAATGTCTTTCTGAGTCACACAGAATTGCTGATGCCAGAATTGGCATGGAGTATTTGTTACTGTCCATTTTTTTACCAGTTCTTACATTCCCAAGTACTTATCCTTTAAGCTCTAAAACACATTTGAGTATCTCAAGCCTGTGTATTAGTTTTCATTTCATCTTCGGGTGTTCAGAGTTTCAGGAATGCTCATCAAAGACTTGGATTATCCAAAGCTGAAGAACTATTTTTCTTGGCTTGTAAGAAGCTGTGTCCATTAATGTCAAGCAGATACACCAGATGTCCCATTTTTTCAGAAACATGAACAAAGTTTTCACAATGCCAACAACTTTATCTTTTCAGCACTTTCCCTTTGACTCTTCCATTTCTAATAGATCAGTCTAAGTTAAGTTACACTTGGTAGAAGCTGATATGCCTGCAGCAAGAAAATGAGCTTTTGACAAAAAGCAAGGATACTTATTCCATTGACAGAGAAAACTGAAGTTTGGCTTTCTCTTTGGGATGCTAATGAATTCTCCTTAGCTTTTAGATCTGGTTTAATGTTTGGCCTTTTGTTTCCTTATTAAATCTTTATAAATGTTCCTGTGCTGAACAGCATTTTCAATTAATTTTGAATTCTGTTTTCAAATTAATGGGTGTGGTTGTCAACAGAGATGAGTTCTACAAATTAGTTGACAGTTGAACAGTGAAGACCTGCTACTAGTCATGGGTAAGCCTAAAAGACAAATGTTTAAAGATTTCAAGCAGCAGAGGAAGGAAAAAGTGACTTTATGTTAGGTTTACGTAGCCAGATTTAAGCATAGCTTCTACTGTGTGACTCAGCTATAATTCTATTAGCAATAAGACACTGTAGGGAGAATACTTCCAAGTAATTATTGTACTTGGGTGATTAAAGTAATTCTAGATATGACCATGTCCCATATAACACTGCTAGAGGCAATACTGAAGTGTATTGCTTGTCTCATCTCATTGTTTAATTATAAAAAGTATACAGTATACAGTAAATATTCTGTAGATTGGAAATGAAAACTCATAGAAGCAATACTAAAACACCTTCTAGTATTAAATTATAAAATAAAGTGTAAAGAATGACTCCATATTTATCCAAAATAAGCAAATAAGAAATTCCAGTTGTAAATCTACACATTTTTTGGAGGCATACAAGATGAAAAGATCATTGTATCACATAAAAATACACCTTTCTTTCTATTTTTGCTACTTTCTTTCTCTATTACTTGAGGCTCTTTGTATTAAAGTAAAGCAGTTAAATTAATAATCTTGTCTTCCTGGAACATTTTTCTCCTACAGCAAAACTTGAACCCGGTTCAGAACAATTGTATTAAATTCACCTCTATTTCCTTTTTGGCTTTCTTCTGATATGCCCATGACTGAGACTCAAACTAATTATCTAAAAGAGAAAAAGAAGGTCTATGTTGCCATGGATTGGTCTGTCTTTTCATTCTGATAATAGGCATATTAACCACATTCTGTGCTTGGGAAAAAATAAAAAAAGAAACACCTGAATTCTGAATGAAACACATGAAGTGATAATTTCTTCTGCCTTTGTAGGAAATCTGTATGCAAGCAAATTTGATTATGATATAACAATATATATATATTTAGTCTTTATAGAGGTATTTATTCAACATCATGATCTAAAGCCTACCAGAATAAATAGAACTACCATTAGTAAGTTCAGATCAAAAATAAAATATTGTGAGTTTATTTAGAGATATAAAAATATAAATTGACATTAATTTGTTAAAGTGACATTTTACAGGATTTTGAGGCACTAAGTGTATTCCCTCAAAAATTATTAAGTAAAGGAATAATTTGCCTACATAGAACTTAGATAATAATAATTGACGTATTTTCCAGACGTATTTTCCAGAGATTAATAACTGGCTGGGAGAGCTGACGGCCTGAGGCAAAGCCAAGGGCCATTACCCTTGGCTGGCTATTAAATCCCCAGGAAATTCCCAATGTCAAGGTCATGATTGCTATTAAAGTTCCCTCTTAAAATAGATGTATTTTATTTCATTTATTTCAATACTTCATTTTCTAATTCTGTATGTAAAAGAATTTGATGAAGTTATTTGGATAATTCTAGGATTCTAACTTATAACTGCTCAGTTGGTCTCATTTTGTTCTGACTCTGGATCAGACACTTCCTGCCTGCTTATAGGCAGCAATCCAAATGTTTTTGTTGATCTGGTACATTGTCAAGATTAATTCTTTGGGAGAACAAACAAACAAACAAAAAGCCCCAAACATTTAAGTTAGGAAGAAAAATAGCTCACTCCAATATTTTTATGAGAAATGTAAGAAAGAAGTATTAGATTGTATCATTTTTGTTGTAAAATGATAGGCAATATACTGCAATTAAATGTCTTTTCAGGACATTACCGTACCTTGTGTGCAAAATCATACGTTTAATAGTGACTGGATATAAGCTACAGTACAGCATATCACAATGTTAGATAAGACAGTCAGAAACCAAATGCAATCAGTAACCAATATGGAAATACCAGCATACTATTAAGGAAATCAGCTATTTGGTAAAACAAGTCGGGCATCGGAGAAGGAAGGGAGAAACAGTCATATTTTATTGTCAACAGAACTTGTGAAAGCATGCATATTAGATTAGAACTAACCTAATTGGAGTTATGGGTGGCTTGCAGTACAGTAGTGGGATCAGGCATTAATTTGTGTCATGTTACGCCATGTCACTACCACTTGAAATTCCATTGGGCAATATTAATTCAAACAGAGGTCTAGGTTACTAATAAATGAGGTAAATTGAGTCAATTACTAATTTCATGCTTTTCTGATTTTTGGTTTAGATAGAAAATATCCACAATTTAATACACTGTCCTCTAGAGATCTTTGCCACTTATGAAGAACATGTGTTCAGAGAATTATTTATACTAAACATTGTTCCTGTACTCAAAGCAACAGGACAGAGGGTGGGGGAGGAGACAAATATTGTCTGCCTATTATTTTTATTGAAAATGTGATTTGTATTTCTAGCCTTCAGGCAGATCTTCATTTTCTACTTAGTTATCATTTCTTGTGACTGCTTTCCCAATTGATATTTCATCACTACTTTAAATAGTTGGGAACAATATTTTGTGAAAGTGAAACCAGATATAAGCAGTATTTATACCTCTTCCCTGCAGAAGAGACCCCAAAGCTTGTCCTGAATCCTATCCTTAAATGCACATTCTTGTTTGCTCTCTTTTTTGAGACAGAGCTCTCAAAATAAAATAGGTTCTATCACCTTGCTCCATTCCAACCTCTGACTGGAACCATATTTGAGCAGCTCACCTACAACACAGGGAGCGCACTGTAATCCAGTACCTCACTTTTGAGCAATGGACATGCTCCCAGAAATCCACTTATAATAAAGTCTGTCCTACTATACCAGTGTAATGTAAAACCCCAAAGTTCTGTTCAGGAAAACCACAGCAAAGTAAGCATGATGCTTTGATCCTGCAGAATTTGTCTGCAGAATTCCTGCAGAATTTGTCTGTCCCTTACTGAAGTAAGTGGAATGTTATTCATTCTTGTTAACTGAAATTGCCACCTTTTAGTTCAAGATGTATGTCATAGAATGAATCACACCTGCTGTAGTTTCTTTCTATTTTTCATAAATGCAATTCAATCGCTTATAAAAGCTAAAATAAATCAGAAACTCATAAAGAGAGAAAATAAATCAATAAGAAGCCCCAAAGTAAATTACAGGACATGGAATGGTACTGGGGAAAAATAACACTATACTGAGTACATGTATCAAGACAATCTTTCTCCTGCTTCTATGGAGAAAGCTGAGCATTTTTCCTTTCCTTTTACCTCTCTCTCTCTCTCTCTCTCTCTCTCTCTCTCTCTTATTTTTATTTTTATTTTTATTTTTTTAAATTTATGCCTAATCTTGTCTAAGTGATTACAAAAGCACTGTTTTGTGGGTTGATCTTTGCCTAGTTTTACATCTTCCTCAGAAGAATATATTCTAATTCTTCTTTTAGGTGTACTGAGTTCACAGTCTTTCAAAACCTTTGAAGTTCTAAGCAGAGAATGAATTGTGAGTGACAGTGAGGGTAAATTAGACTGAAGAAACCTTCTATACGCATAAAATATTGTGGTAATTAGGATGAAGAGAACGGAAATACAAAAAAAAAAAAACAAAACGCAGATGGCAGCAAAATAACAGTTAAACTATTGGAAGCCACTGTCCCACCTTTCATGGTTCAGTACAGGTCATTCAGTGAATTTTATTTTTCATATCTTTTCTTTGGATTTGTAAAATGAGTATTCATAGCTACATCTTGAGCTTACATCCCTGCATCTCATGAATGTAAATATGGTTATCCAAGATATGTATCCCCTCCTTTCAACCAGAACTTACATCTATTTAATATTGCTATTTCATAACTGCAGAATTAGTTTGATGCAGCTTTTCATCTTTATTTTTCAGGGAAAAAAAAGTAATAAAGAATTGTTTCCCAGAACACCGGTTCTATTCTGAAATTTGGCGAGAAGTATGTACCTTAATCTATTCCTTCAATAAGTGGCATTGTGTTTCACTTTCAGTAAAATGTCATTTCCAACAAATAGCTACAAGCTCAAGTCCACCATGTCAACACATTGGGTGAAATATTAGTCTTCAAATGTAGATAAAAATGGACATGACAATGTATTAATATTAATAATACTAACCTATTAGTATGCATAATATGAATATCTCAACAACTACTTATTCTCGAAGTTGATAAACCAGCATCATTCAGAAAAACGATGCAAGGTTTTAAGTGCAGGGGAGAGAAAGCGAAACTGAATTATGAAACAGATTGGTTCTCTGTTAGATTTGCACTTTGCATATTTCTGAGGATATTAACCTCAGGATGGGAGTTGTGTGCCCCCTAATTACACACTTAGGTTATTTTCAAAAGCTTTTAATCGGACTTTCACATAACACTGAACATGAGAAACATTAGATAAAAAGGGGCAATGCCTTTGAATTTACTTGGGCAAATAGTGGTTTTGAGTATTCAGCAGTAATTTTTTCTGTTGACAATATAGATGTGAGGTTTATGTCATCTAGGTCAATAACATCCTTGTTTCAAGAAAAATAGCTTATTTTTCTGGTATGTTTAACAGACGGTGGAGGAGATTAAACAGTTGCTCTTACATAATCTTTTCATTTGTGTGTTCAAAAGAGGTGGACAGGACACATATAGAATGGTATTTTAGGATTTTTTAACGAAAGCTATTATTACAATGGAAATCTGAAAATGAATTACTTTTTTTAATTACTTTAAATTTTTTTTAAATTTTTTTTATTTTTATATTTTTTTAGGTTTATCTGGGTGATGTGTTTGTTTCAGCCCTTTCAATGAGTTAAAAAGCATCAAAGGGGGGATTAATTGAATGGGTATAAATCCATTTTAGTGAAGAAATTCTTAGTAGCTTCACTGTAAACATTCTCTGATCATGTCTTCAGGACTCCTTAAAAGAATTTCTATATTTCTACTGAAATTAAGGAAAATGCTTTCTTTAATGTCAGGGGGCAGGACAAGATTACATCCTGGTGTTTGCCACCATGGATGCTAATTTTAACCGTTGGGAGAAATGGATTTTCCAGTGACTCCAAAGCAGAACACTGGCTGCACTCCAAGACAGTGCTACTTTTGTATGCCAATTCTGGCTGCATGTTAATGAAATCTGGGTGAGGAAGCATGAAGTTAGTCATTTTTTTTCTGTCTTCTCCTCTACTTTTTGCTGAAGACTAATTTTGTTACATGACTAACATTTTGGAAATGTTTAATATTATATAGAAAATATTTAGGAAATACTTCTCTGAAAGAGTGGCCAGGCAGTGGAATGGGCTGCCCAGGGTGGTGGTGGAGTCACCAACCCTGGAAGTGTTCAAGGAACGTTTGGACGTTGTGTTGAGGGACATGGTTTAGTGAGAACTATTGGTGATGGGTGGATGGTTGGACTGGGTGATCCTGTGGGTCTTTTCCAACCTTGGTGATTCTATGATTCCATGATTCTGTGATTGTCAAATGCTTGCGATCAGGTATCAGTATGTTCAACACTCTAAGAAAGCACTCCTACTCAAGAAAAAAAAAGAAAACAAATAGACATGACCACTATGTAGTCATGAGAAGTGTTTGACTTAAGCTATTTGCCGCTTTGGAGTGTAAATATGGCTTTAATATCTTAAGAGGTAGGAATTTAGAAGTTTAACTTCTGCTATATTTAAGTAGCGGTTGGTGCTTGGTGCATGGTTTTTTGCTGTAGTGTAAAATAATGCTTTTCTTTCTGGACTGAGGGATGGTGAAACTGTGGCAGTGGTGCATAAACAACTGTTCCCATTGGTCTCCAAGAGAAGTTTCCACAAGGGAGTACAACAGCAACATCAATTAATTGTTCAAAAGCTGCCTATTTATAGGTCTTAAGTTGCAAGCAACTGCATAGGTGAAAGTTAAAAGAATTTCTTAAATTTAGCATAAATGTGTATAATACATTGTCTTTGTTTTTCCTTGCCTTGGAAAATATGTCTCTGTGTTCTGGGGCAACATGCCTGCCCAGCATATGTATTATGGAATAAACTTATAAAATACGTTGGCTCATTTGTTATGAAGATATTTATGAGTGTAACACATAAAGTACATGTACAGATGCCTTTCTCTGTTCAGAGGAAAGGAAGGAAACAGCTGTATAAAATAGTAGACAAATACTATGAGCAGTACTGGAATCTTGTTTTAGTCTTTAGTTTGGATGTAAGTAGTCCCTGAATTTTGCCAAAGGTTTTGGGACTGAAAAGAGGACTTCCCTCTACTACTGCTTAAAAGATAATCAGTTGTCCAGTAGATTTAGTGATATTAGTCATAACTTTAACTCATGCAGTTTTGTGGACAGCCTGGATATGCAGATGGCCCTGGCATTCCATTTTGCCTGTGATGTAAATCACTTCTCATTGAATCGTTGCATTCCAAGCTGTTGGCATTTAATTGTTCAGTTTATACAAAGTAAATGCCAGAAGAAAATTTGAACTACTGGGATGCTTGTTCTGTGAGGTGTTGCTTGTTTATGACTTGTTTATGACACAGTTTTTCCAACTCATTTGCCATATTTCTGTCAATTTTGGTATCTTCAGAGTTCTTTAGTTTGCGTTCTCTTCTTTCCCTCTGACAAAAATACAGTGAAATGTTTAAACTTCCCCCTGAAACTTCCTACCTTAAATTTCCTATTGAAATAATATTTATTTTAACTAATCTGGAGTTCTGTAATTTCCTACAATGGTGGGTCAAAATTATTTCCTAACACTTTCCACCCAACACATTTAGACAGGTTTGAAAATTTCTTTTTGTCTACAAACTGGGACTGATACCATGAAATAGGAGGAAAAATATGACATCTTAATACGATAGCAGAGCAAAAATAAATAGGTTTCCTTGTGTAGTCAGATAAGACTTCAAATATTATAAAATGAACTACAAAAAGTACATTTTCTTTTCCAGAAAGCACACAGCTATATGTTCATCTCTTGTTCTTCTGACTGCACTTTCTCTCTTAGTTCATAATATCTCCTTTCAAAGTGGAAGGGAGGACATCATATATTCCTGTATATTTATACCATGCAGAACATACTGTAGATAGAATCCAGCTACACCATACTCTATGTCTTTGTGATACAAAAGAATGCATTTACTTAACTGAAAGTGACAGAACTGGATGAGAAGGAAAACGTTGGCTAACATGTCTTTACTGTGCAGCAAACATAAAAATATATGATGCAATTAATTAGGAACATATTGGAAATATCTTCATGACTGTGGTGGATTTAAATGGCAATGAAAAGATTAGCTCTTTGGTCAAGCCTCTTAACTTAATGACAAATGATGCAATAGAACAATATTAAATGGTATGACAAGCATGATTATTCAGGCTGGTAATGCTGGAAATAATGCACTAGGTGCATCTAAAAAATACAGTAGTTGGGCTGCAGAAAAAAGAAACAGAGGCCATGGAAATATAAGTAAAAATAAAGTAATGCATTAACTTTTCCATTCCCCCCCCCAAAGGTAGGACTACTGATAGTATAGTTCTGATACCACTTAATTAGTTTAATTTTAGAATCTGAATTAAAGTCCATATTGCTCTTAGACATGTGGTTTAACTCTTCGGTTGCCCTGTACGTGGAGTCAGGAATTGGACTTAGTTTGCTAAGGTCCTTAATCTAACCAGCTCAGGATATTCATGAGTCTATTCTGGTTGCATTAATTATAGGAAAGCATAACAAAACAGAGCACTACACTGATACTTTATTTTTGCTCTTTCATATTTGTTTTCTCAATTCTTTCCTTACGTTTGATCTATTTATATATATCTTTATTTTCTTTCCTGGGCTGTTCTCATCCCATGGATAACTACAAGAATCATAGCTTTAGATTTCAAGATAAGAATTTGGTTGTGATGAGATTCATGAACTTTAGATTAAAAATGCTTAAGACTATAACAAACCTATGTATCGAACAAGCAGGAGAAGGGCAACATAGTTTTCATGGCATACAGTCATATCAAAATTCAAAGAAAGCAAAAAATGAATAGGGAAAATAATAAGTAAGTCAGCAAAAAAATAAAATCAAAGTTCATGGAATGAGACAATGGCCAATTTAAGCCAAACAAAGTCCTACAAAGGATATAAATCAAACAGAAAACTTATTTCTATCATATAAATTGAAGGAGAAAGTGGAAAAAAGTCACCATGCACTAGCAAATTGTTATATTTAAAAATAAATTCTAAAAATCCTCAATTTTTAAAAAGGAAGATGATGATTTTGGCCATAGGAGTAAATGCAGAGTGGACTGTGAGGGCATGAAAAATTTCCACAGTTGACATGGAAGCCAGTTTAGAAGTATTGATTTATCTTTGCCAAGTGACAAGAGTCTTCATTTCAGAATTCCAATGAAGCTGGTGTGTGGAGCCATAGGTCACGTAGCAAGTGCTTTCAACAAATACATCAACTACGATTTCACACAGTCACTTGAGAATAGCCTAGGTACTCTCTATATTTGGGGAATAACAATAGAAATAACAATATTTGGGTGCATAACAATAGAAATAGTCTGACTATGGGAGCATGAACATTCTAATTAATTATACACGGTCGTACAGGTAATTTAGGTAAAATTCAGAGCACCAAAGGAACACTATGTGAGACTATACTGATAGTTTTCTTTATTTCCCAAGCAAACATTTCAGATCTTAGGCAGGCAATGGCAAAACAATCCAATACTGCTATATAGGAAGTTGGAGTTAGTTAGTAAGAAAACAACACATGGATGTATGAGGAACTGGATAAAGATAAAATTAGCAGTGAGTTGTACTGAGAAATTTAGTATCAGACAAATGGGAGCTTAACCGTTCATTTCTCACGTAGTCTCAGGATTGATTTTAATTACATTGTATGAGAATGCTGGTAAAAAGGTGAGCATTCTGAAAAAGATTTGTCAATGAGAAAATGTTAGAATGCATAAATACAGAAGAGAATTGAGATACCGTATGATAGAGATGTATGATAGAAACAATACAAAATTCAGTGATGCAATAGGCAAGAGTTTCTGTGTAGAACATCAAACTATAGAGAAATGCTATAGAATGGGAAAAAAAAAAAAAAAAAAAAAAAGAGTCTAATAACTGATATTGGGGTATAGTACATGTCACGGAGTTATCTAGATCAATCTGTGTCCGTGACAGGGGAGGGGGCAGTAGGCCCGTGGGCCCCCCGGCCTCCCCCTACAGATGGGAAGGGAAAAAGGGAAAGGGGTAGGGAGACGGGAGCTGGGCTCAAGGAAACAAACAGAGCAGCGGCAACGATCTAAGGAGTAAAACTTATTTTACTAACTGTGATATTGGAATGCAAGATAACACACTATAAAAAAACTAATTGAAAATTGAGGCTAATAAATCAAGTGAAATAAGAGAGATAGAGGTTTCCGAAGACCGAGAAGCCTACTTTGAAATTGAAGGTGCCGCGGCTTGGAAGCACACCCACACCCACTGCCAGGCAGTGAGAGAGAGAGCGAGTGTCACTTCCATGACGTATTTTCCTCTTTGACCGCGAGGTCCTCTGGGACGTGTAGTTCTTCTCTGTGCTCCGCATGATGTTATGATGTGGAATACCAATAGCAAAAATTACAAAACCATGACAGTACACCACTTTATTATAAAGAGTCTCTTTGGGAAGAGACTCTATTAAGGAGTGTAGTGACAAGATAAGGGGTTTCAAGCTAAAAAAAGGTAGACTTACTTAGATTAGATATAAAGAATAAATTCTTCATTGTGTGAATGTGGACACATGGGATCAGGCTGCCCAGAGAAGCTGTGTTCCCTGGAGGTGTTCAAGACCAGGTTGGATGGAGCTCTGGGCAACCTGATCTGGTGTGCGGCAGCCCTGCTCATAGCAGGAGTGCTGGAACAGGATGATCTTTAAGGTTCTTTTGCAATTAAGCCATTATGTGATTCTACTGTCAGTGGTCTCAGTTGCAAATGAAATTAAAGTGATCCAAGGATACATCTGGAAATGTATTTTTAGCAGAAATAGAATCATAGAATCATAGAATAGAATCACCAAGGTTGGAAAAGACCTACAAGATCATCCAGTCCAACCATTCACCTATCACCAATAGCTCCCACTAAACCATGTCCCTCAACACAACATCCAACCATTCCTTGAACACCCTCAGGGTCGGTGACTCCACCACCTCCCTGGGCAGTCCATTCCAGTGCCTGACCACCCCTTCTGAGAAGTAATATTTCCTATAGAACAGCAGTATTACTCTCATCAGGGCTCAGCAGAAAAGGATGTACAGTGCTGGCTGTCCATGTTCAAGAAGAGTGAAATGGCTCACATACAGCCATTTAGGGCTTGTTTAGTTTACCAAAGCAAAGGCTAAGAGGAATTACATTTTCTATCCATAAATACATGTAGGAACAAAAGTCAAAAGGAGTAAAGAGACATTTAAGCTTTTTAAACATTGGCAGAAGAGAAAATGGTTAAAAATATGTCTGGGAATAAACGTGGAACATCTCACTAAAATGCTCACGTTCAAAGCACTGAACTCAGTGATGCTGAAGGGGCTTATAATCCAGTAACTTCCTATCTTGACAATAATGAGAGGAACATCTTGTGATTCTCATTCAATTGCATTTATTTTTCTTAAGGCACGCTTATGTGAAGAAAAATAAGAAATAGAGTTAAAATTTGGAATAGAATGTCTCCCTCTGTATGAAATCCAGATTGGATCGTTGGACAGTGCCAATATGAACAGAGCACTAGCTGCAAAACAGTCAATTTATTGACTCATTAACAGTTCATAAAATTTACTGCATTCTTCTGTTTCTTGTCACTGGTAAACATATGCTCTGAATTTACAATGGGCTCTGCAGTACCATTCCATAAATATTAAAAATAGTTTTGTGATCATTACAATGAATATCTTTCAAACCACAGTGGAATTCTGATGTTAAATAAAAGATTTGCAAATTGTGTCAGACAAGTTCACATGATTCATGACCTATTGAACTTACTGAAACAATTCAGTATGCAACTCACTGATAGTCTTCAAGAGAATATTTTACTGAATCTACAAGCAATTTTTGATCAAAAAAGTATAACTTTAGAGGTGTGGATTAAACATATAGTTTCTAGAATGTGTACCCTATAAAATGTGTCATACACTATGGAACCAGTGAAAGTTCATGCCCAGAACACCAATAAACCGACATGATGATTATAGATCTTTTCAGTGCAAGTACTAGTTAAGACATAAACAACATTTTAACTAGCATTAAATAGGGTATGGTATATCTGCTCCTGCCAGATTATTCTAATCTTACTCATGTTGAAAAGCGGTATTTGCTATGAGTAATGGAATTATCTAATACCTGTGTATCAAATGTTCTCCGTCATGAGTGCATGTGGACAAAGGAGTTTATGATTTGAGCTCCTTGTGATTTTTCTGTTCTTCATATATATGTATAAAATTCTACTCTAATGCTGTGATTCAACAAATAACTTGAGAAGTGTACATATTCTATAGTATATGAGTTTTTACTTTCTCTTTTCAGAAGCAATTTGATATGACAACCTTTTTTTTTTTTTTTTTTTTGACAACAGAAAATCTCTTTTTTTCCACCCAGTTTTTCTGTGAATGTTCTTGTTCATCTCGTATAAGCTTGTTTTCTAAATGCCTTTGGCTGGCAGGGTCTTCAATAGTTTTTGGAATAGCATCAAATGTAGTTAGTGATAGACTCTTAAATACAAAAAAAAAAGTTGTTATTTCCTCAGGAGTTTTATTTCAGCTGTCCAATTTAAACTTGATTTGTCTTAATGAGATTAAAGAGACAGAAAAGTCACACCTTTTTTATGCAGATGTGATGTTAAAATTATCAAATGAATTGTCTTCCAGTAATGATGAATACAAACTTCCATAGAAACAAAGCAGATTTTTCCCCTACTAGGTATATAATGGATTATTATTTTTAAAAGTAAATCTGGATTGTTAAAATATATGCATTTGTAGGACAAAGTACATGTGATAGGGAGAAAAAGGTCTTTCCTAACTGTCTACATCTTATGCAAGGTACTACACTCTTTGCTCTCTTCAGTGAGTAACTGTGCAAAAGAATGTGCTTATTTCCACTTCAAAAAGAAATGTTCTCCTAAGACAAACACCTAATCAACAAAAATATCACCAAGGAGGCTACAAGAAATGTTAGTTTTCCAGCCTGCATTAAATTTGGAGCTGCCCATAAAAACACAAATCTTCCTTTTTGTCTTTATGCATCTCCATGCATCTAGCTATCTCATATGCTGATTTCATTAACTGGTTGAAAACATACAAAAGCAATGAAAAAGGCAGCATCGCAGTGACTGAGACTTGTTCCATAACACACTTACCTATTATGCTTAGAGTTTTTATGGGAAACAGCATGCTAAATATGAGATTGCACATATTTGCAATCAAGAAAAACATATACTAAGCAGCTGATGCATTAATTAACACTTCCTGTGGAAAAGTCCAATACATATATAGCAGACTGGAATAACAGTCCAAATTCCCTTTCAGCTGACAGGAAATTTCCATAATCTCACAGAACTAAAGCCCTCCAGATATCACCTATTCTGGATTTCTGTAATGAGACACATACCATGCATATTCTATATCTTCTTCTCCTCGCAATGTCTGTGCTTTACTGCTGACCTGATGAATGTCCCGTAAAAAAGTATTCAATCTCAATTCTAAATAACAGGGAATAGCATTACTGGCTAACTTCTGAGAGATCAATACTGGTTTTTTAATGACTGTAACAGAAGCATACCAGAACCCTTCTTCAACTCCTGTATACAAAAATCTATAAATGAACACTCCTTTTTACTTTTTAGTTAAAATCTTTATTTTGAAGGTTTTTTTGAAGTTATTCCCTGAAGACCTGTTATCTTAACTTCAAAATATTTAACAAGCATCTGTTAAATATTTCCTAGTGAAGAAACTAAAATTTGATGCAGTATTCCACTGATGTCTGACAGCAGATGAAACAGCACTTACCTTGATTCTGTACCTCTACAGGCATCAGTGTTCTTTATGTATAGTCATGTATGATCATGCAACTAATGCATGATTCTTAGACCACATGTTATAAAACTCCTATATAAAGTTATAAATTTGCTTTGCTTTGAAAATGTAACCACTTGTTTAAATGTAAGAATTACTCACATAGAACACTATGGCATCATGTAATTTTAGGTTAGTTATTATGTTATTAAGTGGTGTATAATCTGGGAGAAACTGATCTAACACATAACTGGACATGTAAGAATGTATTTTTAATTATTTTACAGTGCTTAAATCTGTTCGATTACATTATGGTAATATTAAGAATATGACTTTGACTAAGACCTGAAATGAACAAAGAAAGCTATTAGCCTACCTGACAGTCTTGGAATAGTGAAACATATCTTATTCAAAGCTAATAATTGGCATTGACTCTGACAAGTTCAATAAAAGGGGGAGGTGTTTAAAAACACAGGTGCAGCATAAGTCTTGGCAATAGAGTGGATACTGGGCAACAACAGGCACTAATTATTACACACTAGGTATGAAATAGAACCTAACAAATTAAATCAAGAGTATTTATCAGATCCTTTAAATATATTGCCACATATTAGCAGTAACTCCACTTCTAAAAGTGTTTTACATGGGACAGATTGTAATAATAAGCAGTTGCATGAATCCTTGCCTCAAGATATGGTAATACTGTTATATTCATACAAACATACTGCCTGAAAAGCTATTGAGTATGTATCTGACATCGCATTCATTTTTCTCCCACTTTACTTTTACATCTCAGCTTGCAGCTTCCAGCCTTGCATAGACACTGTCTGGTGTTAACCATATGTAGTGTTATTACTCAAAAACTGCAGCTCTCTTACTTCAGAAGTCTGTACTGAGATTTGAGATAAAACAAAAACTCTTTTAGAAGCCAGATATTGATTTCATGAAGGCAACATCTTTGCTTTGATTTTTCTTTTTTAATACCGTAAAAATAATATGTGGATATCACTTCCGTGTTTTAGATAATCTTAATTCTATCCATGGCTCAACCAAGAGAATCTGAACAGTCTACACAAAGTACCGGCTTCTAAATAAATAAGTAAATTCCAAGTAACAAATCCATTCTGAATAAATAGAGAAAACATTCTTAGTTGAATAGCTCTGAGCATGTGATTATTGCATTATGATTTATATATATATATATTCTCTCGGATATTTATTGGAAAACCATTTAGTCATATAACATGAAGTTTTCCAATTTCAAATGCAAAACAGGGCAAATATCTGAAAAATCTTTTTGGACATGTAACAGCTACGTACAAGTACTTTAAAAATAATTAAATGTGAATTGATGCTACTTCCAGCAGCTTGTAACTGAGGGAGTTTAAGCCAGTTTATGCATATTTCCTCAAGTGCTGGATATTTTTTTTTTAGCACTATTGTCTTTAAATGAGTTTATTATGAAGCACAGAACAAATGTCATTAGCATTCACATTCAACAAAGAAACAGCTTAGTTGTTGTCTATACTCATTTAATTTATCACTTCAAGCACAGTCTGCACCACACAGATTCCTAGTAGCCGTAAAGAAATGTCTACATACAGAAAACGGGGCAGTGATTGTCCACGGATTCTAAGAACTATCCTGGAACATATCCTACGTATTTAAGGTAAAATAATACAAACACAGCATCTATTCTATATATTAAGTTAGAGCAACAATACTTTGGAGCAACATCATCTGAGACTTCTTATATGTTCATGATACATTACAGATAATTTCTAGATCACGCAAAGAACTTTTCTGAAAGATTATCAGAAAGTACTGAGAAAGAAACGAGCAGTAGAAAAGAAGTATGAGATGAACCTCAAATGAAAAATATCAGTATCACTAGTTTTCTTTAAAACATCATTTTCACATATACTTTCTTTACTCTTACGGGCTAGATGTCAGATATTCTGGGACAGCTAAAGATAGAAAGATAACTATAGAGTGGTTCAAAATATCCAAGTAAAACTCTACCTTTTTTTTCAGAGGTAGTTAGGTTTGTTGTTTTTTTTTCTTCTGCATTCTTAGCAGAGTAAATTTTAATAAAGAAAAGTTATTAAGAGTACAAAAGCAAAATGAATGAGTTTTCTATGCATAGTGCACAAGAGATTAGCCAAGGCTTGCGCACTTTTTTTCCTCCTAGTTTAGCTGACCATGAAGATTCTGCGGAAATAACTTTTCATATAAATTAAACAGGAAAGCCGAAATCAGTTTATCATGTCGTGCATTTTTTTTTTTCTTTAATCATAGTTAATTAAATCTACGTAAGTTTTTGAATATGAGGAATACAAGGGCTGCTCCAAAAGTAATGCTTCCTATGTTATTATACTGGCCCATGACATCAGAGGTGGATGTTGGTGATACGGCAGTAGAGGATGAACATTCCCACCAATATTCCATTACATTTTGTTGCCATGTGATAGATGGCAGCAGAGGCACAGTCTGACAAAATGGTGTCTGACACGGAAGTGCGAATGAAGCAAAGGTGTGGAACTGAAATCCTTGTGTGGAAAAAGTAGCACCCATTGACATTCATCGATGCTTGCTGAATCTTTATGGAGACCGGAGAGTGGATGTGAGCACTACGAGGTGGTGGGTGGAGTGTTCAGCGGTGACCACAGCAACAGTGTTTCACCTCCACTGGAACAGATTTTTGTGACTGTGGCATACAGGCTCTTGTTCATTGCTGGCATTGGTGACTGGTTTCATGGTTGAAAATCAGTGCTTTGTAGCTGAGAATTAGCTCTATAGGTTTCTGCACTCAATGTCTCTTTTGTAATTTTCATGGAAATAAATAGGAGACATTACTTTTGGAGCAACCAATGTACATACAGAACATACAGAACATACATACATACAGAAAGTGAGGAGTAAAAACATTAATACAATGTAACAAATTTCTAATATAAGGACTTTTATATATTTATCTCATAAGATGCACACAAAGAAAGCTAACAACGTATTAGAGATTACATCTCTTCTTTGTGAATGATATATTAACACTACACTCCATTTTCATTCAGTCTTCTTGGACCATCTTCTCAAAGGTTATTGTAGGATCACGCAGTATTAAAGTTTTCCTTCTCTCCATGAATCAAAGCCACACCATGCAAATTTTGAATTTCAGGTCTATCCTATAGCCAGATGATAATATATTTATGAAATGTAATATCTATTTTTAGCTGGATATTTTATTATTTTATTATTATTTTATTATTATTAAACAAAGCACTCTTTGTTTAATAAACAGAAACAGAACAGAATTGAACCTTTGCATCCCATGTCAGAATTTTCCCATAACTTTTCTTTTCTCGGTAAGTAGCCTTGTCTCATGTACTTGAATTGAATAGCCTAGAATTTTTCAGTTAGATTTTTATTTCTCTTTAAATTATGACTCATTATCAATTAAACCCAAGTATACTTTTGGTGGAAAAAGTGAAATGATTTGTGCTAAAAACTTGCTCACTGTCATTACAAATACATTTTAATTCACGTTGCAGTCAATATTTAGACTTCACCACTGTTTTCAGTGAAACAAAACACAAGGATTAATGATGATTTATCTTTCTTTTATATGAAACAGAAGTTACCACAGTCTTGAGATGTCCTTAAGGGCTAGTTTTCAAGTTGTGTTATGAGGTTGTGGTCCGCTATCTGTGGACTACTAAAGGTTTTGTATTTTAAAGCACATTTTAGCATACAGTGACTACAGAGATACAGACTATCATGGCCAAGAGTTATTTTAGTTAATTTTCTCAACGGAGTTGCTCCTTATTGGGAACCAGCTGAGTTGTACATGGTGGTGTGAGAGTTTGTATCTGTGAAATCTCTGTTTTACTAATTTTAGTGACCTTATCAAATTACAGATACCTTTTCTTAATTCAGCAATGTTCACCTTGAACGGATCATGGAGGAAAATTGGAAACTGATCTTTTTTTAGGTAGTTACCCCTCTACAAAAGCAAAATTGGAAAATTACCTCCTAGTAAGTAGGTGCTCCCCAGAGTCTTGCTTTCCTTTGCTTATTCTTTCAAAAGATATATTCTTTCTGGAAACTATGAAGAAAAGAGTTAAACAGAAGTTGAAAGGAGCTTATATGAAAACAAGAGATGCCTGTATTGTACTGGTATTAATCAAATGTGGGGATAAGATAGACATCCCAAATTTCGGAAGCTACCAAAAAGAATATCTTATCACAATTGTTTCAGTGACCTCACTTTTAACTTTCAGAGGAAATGCCTTCAGTATCCAACTTTACACTGAGGAAAAAAGAGCCCAGATAAGTAGACAGAACAATATTATTGAGATTATTGATGGATTTTTAACAAAACTTTTTTATTTAGAGTTTCTGCCCCTTATGAAAACAAACTCAAATCACCAGTTGAAGGAATTACAGATGATTTCTAATCCTATAAATTTGCATGGACATGCATAAATCATGTATGGCGATGAATCTCAGTTCAGAAACCTGTTCATAAGAGAAATGGCAGCATCATGTCCAAAACTCTTTATACTGTACACGGGAATGTAAATTGTGCATGCTTGTATAAATAAAAATGGCATCATAATCCTTTCTATATGTAATACTCAAACAAGTTTTGACAAGAATAGAATAACAGTAGGATGTTTTATCTTAAAGCCTCTTAGTAGTCTCAACTAACCATACGGTCTGCCGCCAAAACATTACTGATTTAGCTGAATTCTATTTCACTGTAGGACCTCTACAAAGAAAGAATAGCAGAACAAGAAAGAAAAGAAAGCTCAGCTGTTGCAGGAACACTGACTTCTATGTAATTAGAAAGGAAAAGTGAAGGGAATGATAAACAAAAAGTCTTTGAGCAAACCTTAGAGTAATACTCCCGAGGTACTCAGAAAACAATAGAAAAAAACAGCAGCTTTATCAGCTGCTGCTATAAGCTACAATTATTTTTTTCTTTTTTAGTAGAAATCTGTGATATTCTAATCAAATATTTGCTTTTTTTTTGTTTTTTTTTCTTTCCCCCCCTCCCTCCCCTGTGGCAACGCAACCCCAAATTAAAAGCAATGTTTCTAATACTTGTATTTTGCTACTTGAATTTTGTGACTATTTTCTTTAGGTTATGACACTGATATACCCTTTGGTACAATTCTCTTTTCCTCTAAGATTGTATGTGTTTCTTTTTCTGTGAAAATAATAAAAGCATAGTAGCATTACGTGCAGTTTCTTTTCTCACATCTGCTAACCTAACTTACTGTTCCTGCTCTTCACCTGGAAACACTTTTCTGCTCCCATTTAGGGCAGCTTTCATTCATTAGTTTTATTCCCTGTCTTCTGGCCTTTGTCTTGGCTTTTTCCATTCAGTAACTGTTCAGTTCATATGAGATAGATAGCTTCTGACCAAGCCTAGCCATGCTCCTTCATGAATTCATGTTAGTATCAGATATACAACTACTGTAAGAGCAGTAATTGTGCTTTTTATTTGGTCTGAAAGAAGAGTGCTTAGCACTTCAAAATCCCTTTAGGCAGCCTGTAATTTAATTTCTAGAACTCCAGATCAAAGAATGCATGATGGAAGTTTTCATACTCTGCCAAGATAAAAATATTTAGATAGGTACCTGTTAAGAACCTTCAAAAGAGTAATTGCTTACTCGCACTGACTTGCAATACTAGTGAAGCTTCCACATAGATGCTATCAGCAGAGTGAGGCACCTTTAAATAATTTTGATAAACCTGGCCTTGGAGAAATGTTTTTGTAAAAAATGGTTTTGCTCTTAGCACCAAACAACAAACAACAAAACTTTTTTTTTTTCTTTTTTTTTTTTTTCATATACAGGAATAATACAGACCAAAGAAAAATTAGTTTACAGTGTCACCCATCTGAACAAATATAGCTACAGTAAATGGTTATTTATTATTTGACAGCCACAAATTAATAAAGATTATAAACTGATTAAAAAATAGCTAACACCTATGCTAAAGTGGCTGTACACGGTGCTCTACTCTTTTGCTAAACTATTTGAGAATGTGGGAAAAACCCAAGAGATCAGCAGAGTTCAGATGTCAAACATATAGTAATGCCTTTCAAAGAGAAGAAATGTAATTACAGTTTATCGATAAAGATTTCTCTTTGAACATTTGGAATTTAAAAAGAGAATTTCATACTGTAAGTGCCTGAAGAGCATATGACAGCAATCCTACTGTTCAGCTTAATGAGCCTTTCAGTTCAGAATATTAAGTAGTTTGATTTAAGCATCTTAAATACGACTTAAATCTAAAATGTTAATGGGAAGGAAGAATTTGGAAAATGTAATAAGGGACACTTTTCCCATATAAAACATTTTATATCTATCATACGCTATTTGCCAAGATTATTAAATGTGGTAGTTCATAATTATAGCTTTGATTTCCACAGACTAAAAGAATTCAAATCCAAAATTCCACTGTATTTTAAGATTTTTCAAGACATGTCCTTATAAGATTCCAGTGGTTCTTCACAAACACTTGGATCAGCCCTCATTTCCTTTTTTTTTTGCCCATCTTGACACTCTTGTAAGGAATACTTCCCTCAGTTGTTTGATTTATCATTGTGATTTGACTTAACAGCAGTATTCTGGTGAGTTACTGCATACAAATCCAGGACTTAGCTGTTCAGACGACACAGCCTCTCTGTGCCACTCTTGCAACTACAATCTTATTCCTAGCAGAACGGACATGAATGTACCAGACATCCAGCTCTGTAGTCATCACTCTCTTCATTTTGTCATGCTGGTGTTAGCAAAAGCTTTATCAGTTATTCTACACGTTGCTTGTCAAGGGCATGACTTAAGCAACTGTAAGGTTTAGAACTGGATCCAGTCTATAAAATTCATAGTGTTTTCATTTCTACTATAATGTTTTCTGAATAAAGACATAACATCTTTCTGTCCAGTTGTACAGATTGTAGTTATTTAGAAACATGAAGTATTTTTTGATAAAGTTTCTAAGTATGAAGGAACAAAAAAGCACTGTTTCGCAAATCTTTTGACCACTGATACATTCAGGCATCTGTAGTTTCTTTAAATACAATCCTCAATATTTTTCTCATAAATAATTTAAATGTAAGTACGATGAGTTGTTTATGGCTAACAAGCGAACTCCTTGACTCAGAGGATGTTGTACATTTCATTTGAGCAATGCAGATTTGCAGTCATTTGAAAATTAACACTTCCAAACTTCAGTTCTAACTATGTATACGTCAAATCACTAATCACCTTCCAGATCATGACAGCCTTCTCCCCGGAAAAAGTCTTTATTCAGAATTTTACATAAAGGCTGCTAATGATTGATGCTATGTCCTTGCAAAACCACAATGGGCTAGTGGTGGATGACAAAAGTATATCAGAATTTAAGATAATTTTCTTTGAAATACAAATCACTTCGAAGGATGCCTGTCATTCCCAGAGGAAAAATGTCCTGAATGGCCTGCTTCATTATTTCAATGATTTGAACTAGTTCTATTATCTCTTCCCATGGATACTGGAAATGACTTCTAGCATTTTCTTGTTATGTAAGGATTCAAGTCCTCTAAGAACTTGTGGGTATTTCTGATGTAAATTCTGTGTAAATTCAGATGAGAATATCTTTTTTCTTCTATTTTCAAAATTGACTGGATTTTTTTCTGCTGTTGTTCGTGGATATATTTATTTTTTAATATTAACAAAAATGATAAATCAATCCAGCACATATGTTTGCTATTTGATGCCATCTACACATCTATAGACATTACTGTTATATTTTGGATTTTACCCATAGAGGGAGTTACCCTCTTTTTTTACCTTAAAAATAGTCTTTGGCTTTACTCCATATGTCTCATTAACTTTAAATCTGACATTTTAATAGAAGTGCCATTTACAGTTTAAAAAGCGACTGTTTATATATATATATATATATATATAAATGGGGAAATGATACAAAGTTAATTTTTCATGTAACTTTTTGGAGAAGCATGGAAGACACATTTCCTTTATAAAATCTTTCAGCAGGTAATATGGCAGTGGGATCTAATTACTATTTATATTACAGAAGTTCATAGATACACAGTCCTGGTTACAGGATCTCATTCTGGTAGATGCTATTGAAATCCAATTCTTTCTTCATTCTCAAGATAAGTACCTTCTGGGCCATGGCAGTGCAAAATAGTCTATTCTTCTCAAGGTTGTCCTAGAAGGCTGAACTATTGCTGATTGTCTGGGTAAGATAAGCTTACATTACAATGTGTTTCTCTTGTCTACAAAAGGCTGATTCTAAAATAATTTAAGCTGGGAAACAAATAATAACTTTTGGTCACCAGCAGCATGGGCAAGATTTGTACTGATGACTTAGATTGAAGCCATGCTAAATTCCTCCATCAGCCTCAATATAGCAAGCTGTACAATGCAAAAAAAAAAAAGTGATTTTCTCTTGTGCGCATAGTGTGTTTTAAATGTGAAAGAGCCTTCCTAGCTGTGGCAGTAAGCAGTTTTGAGGTAATTGCTATTTTGTGTTTCTGTTCAGAGACAGACGTTAAAATGAGTCATTGGTTTCTGTTTCTGTTTTCTGAGCTGGCCCCTTTGTATATACAATTTTAATGGTTTTATAGGGATGGTGTACTGGCACAGCTGCTCTCAGTACAGTGGGATATGCAGCATAGGGGAAAAACACTCCCATATATTTTCCTGGTAAAAGTTTGGAGATTTTGTATACAATTTAAGCAATTAAATCCTATAATAGCTTTAACAGCAAAATATAGAACATGCTACAGTTCCTTTACGATGACATAGGATATTTCATGTTTATATTTGTACTTGTTTATTTGTCACGTTGATTAAATGCCTACTTAGAAGTTTTACTCTAAGGTTTGAGTTTTTTCCTTTTTTATGTTTCTTTTCAGTTTACTTCTGAAGTATGTGGTAGTCTTGAGCATGCACTTAGTCTTTCACAGATGGGAGGGCAATTATCCCAAATTCTGCTGTGGGAATTCTCTGTGCTTCAGCTGCCTTTAATAGGTTCACACTTTAAAAAAATAAACCATATACTCATATAAAAATTTAGCCAGAAAACTAAATTACATCAGCGGTGAAAAATCATATGACTGAAACATCAATTCTAATTTAAAAGCATTTCTTGAGACAACGTAAAATGTAATTCTATTGCTGAAGTAAGGCAAGGCAGTTCTGGGACAAAACTAATATAGAAGTCTGACAAATATTGTTAATAATCCACTGATAGGTATAACTGATGAGAATAGTGTCGACAGCACCATACTGCAAAAAGTCACATCCTGATGAGAACATTACAACCTGCTGGTAGGAACATACAAGAGCCTCTAATGCTGTTAGGGTTGCCACCATAGCAATGGACAAGATTCTCAGGAGCTGACATCTTCATAAATCAGAAGCCCTGAGATACCATAACGGGTCCTTGATTTGACTAATATATGATCACAATTGAGGACTTCAGTGCAGCAGAAATCATGCTAAGCAACAACCTCTCCATGTTGTTGACACTTTGGAGGCCAGAGATAACAAAGGGAATTCAGTAATCCAGCCTCTTAATAGAAAACAACACCTACAGAATCTAACTAAATTGAAAAACTATTTAAGGTCAAAAGCCAACACTGTATGTGTTTATCAGAATTTTCAATACTGCTGCTCTCGAAAAATGCAGGTGAATTGTTAATGACGTACTAAATCTTATGTTTCCCATTTTATGAAATTAAACACTTCCTATCATTAAGAATATCTGTCCACTTAAAAATGAGTGGCTACATAGTGGACATTTACATATGGATCTCCTTGTTTGAACTTCTGTCTCATTAACAACTTATGTGTATATATAGTTGCATATTTCCATTTTCAAAGCTGTAATTGAAGTATAAATATTGTTGACTAATGTTGCTGGCTGTCAATATGCAATTGTTACTGAAAATGTGACATATATGATTTAAAAAGAGAACATTAATGTGCTATTTATAATATAATTAAGTAGAAAAACGTGTTCAGTTTAACACTTATTTGTGTATCATGCACAGTTATGAATGTGTTGCTACATAGCTTGCAAATAATGAACCCCCTCACTATAACCTACAATGCCATAGGTTTGGTGTGCAACTTACCACACTTGCTAGAAAAACTACTATTTTTAGATACCTCTGTTGCAAAGGGAAGTGTTTCTAATCACATAACAGCAAGGAATACTCAGCCATTCCTGTAATATTCATTGTTCAGTCTACATAGGAGTCACTCAAAAAAGGTTTCTAGTACTGCAACAGAAACGGCTTAAATATTAGTAAAAATTAAGCAATTATTTTGTTATTTATAGCTTATGTGTGAAGTTTCATATAATTTTATGAGAGAAGTGAGGATTGCTGTACATTTTAGTACATAGTTCTCTGCCAAAAGACCTTGATATTCAGCGTCAAACAGAGGACATTCACATATCTAAAACATTAACAGTAATGCTATTCATAGAATCATGGAAATTCTGAAAATAAAATAAAATAAAAAATTAGTCTGAAGAGACTTCTGAAGATCATAGAATCATAGAATTGTTTGAGTTGGAAGGGACCATTAAAGGTCATCTAGTCCAGCTCCTCTGCAATGAAAGGGGACATGTACAGCCAGATCAGGTTGCTCAGAGCCCCATCCAGCCTGACTCCGAATGTCTCCAGGAATGGACATCCACCACCCTTCTGGGAAACCTGCTCCAGTGCTCAACTACTCGCACCATTAAAAAAAACTTTTTTCTTATAGTCAACCTAAATCTTCCCACTTTTAGTTTGAAACCATTTTTCCTTGTCCTATCACAACAGACCCTGCTAAAGAGTCTGTCCCCTTCTTTCTTATAGCCCCTCTTTAGACACTGAGAGGCTGCTCTCAGGTCTCCCCAGAGGCTTCTCTTCCCCATGCTGAACAGCTCCAGCTCTCTCAACCCGTCCTTGTAGGAGGGGTGTTCCATCCCTTGGATCATTTTTGTGACCCTCCTCTGGACAGACTCCAACAGGTCCACGTCTCTCCTGTACTGAGGACTCCACATCTGGATGCAAAACCATCTAGTACAACATCATCTAGTCCAACTCAAAGAAAGTTCAATGTAATGTGTAATTAAGATTTTCACATTTCCACTGATGGTGATTCCACATCCCCCCTTAGGCACCTGTTTGACTGACCTCGTGGTAAAAAAAAATGTTTCCTGATATCTAACTAGAACCTTCTCATTCTGCAGAGGCCTGACTCTTGTCTCACTCCCATGAACCTCTGAAAAGTGTCTGGTTCCATCTGCCCTATATAAGTCTATACAAGTTCATACCAAGCTCAGCAATGCAGAAACAATTTTTAGTGCCAATGATCATGACTCTTTGCACTGTGTGTTTTGAGTTTCAGCCACTACTATATTAAGTCACACATATTTCTAACATGTGCTGTTCTTAGTCCTTTAGTTTAAAGACATTGTTGCTCTTTACAATCTCAGCTCTGCTTATCCCATAAAATTGTGTGCTGCCATCCCTTTTTTTTTTTTTTTAACAAAAGAAAAACACAGACCTATGTTTCAAGTAGTAAAATTACCATTTCTTTCATGAATTGTACAATTCTTTTCAGTTGCATGTGCTCACCCTTCACCTTCTTCCTTACCCCCCAGAAAGAAGAAATCTGACCCTATGTTTGTTTAATTCATTTTCAATTTATTTTATTTTTAAGCAAGGAATTATTTCTCTGCTTTCTTCAGTTTTTGACCAACCTGCAAAATGTGAAAGAGAGACACTGTATATTTTAAGGGCAGTAAAAGTACATCTATAGAAGAAATGGAAAGTACTATCTACAAAATCTTTACATGGTAACATTTAAGTACCATATAAATATTTGTGCCTACACTGAGTCTCAGTTAAAAATAAAAGAATCAGGAGAATCAAGTCAAATTTATTTTAGGTGAGGCTGGTTTAAAAATTGTCAGGAATCCTTACCATCTTTCTGTTACCAGCTTTTGCACATTTAATGAGCTGTGAATGCAAAACTTAAAAGGAGCATATGATGTATATTAAAAAAAAAAAAAAAAAAAAAAAAAAAGTGTAATAATTTAATTTACAAAATATTTATCTTAAAAACAGTACAGATCGTTCTTGTGAGTGTGGTGAGCACTGTATCTGTACTAGTCATTAAAAATAGTGCAGCATACTAGCACAGGCTAGCAAGGTGAGGACATTTCAGAACAGGGCTCCTAGTGTTGTTTGACTGGTATTTCCACAGGAACACTCTGAAGTCAGATGCCACAATTCAGGAATTTTAATGTGGAAGCAGAAAGTGGCCCCTGACAGTGGAAGAGTCACCTCTGCAACAGAGAATAAAACACATGCCTCTAGCCCATCATTTTTATTTCCTCCACACAGAACATGGAAGTTGTTCTGGGAAAGTATGTTCGTCGAAACTGTGATAGCCAGGGACAGCAGAAAAACTAGTTTTAAGGGTCTTCCAATGAGAGAGATCTAGCAACAGTGCTTTATATTCTTTTTTGGACAGAGTTCCTCAATTACCTTCCCATGTCGTCTCTGTGCAGAAGACTCCATTGATTGTAAGCAGAAAAAATAACCACATTTCAGCATTTCTAAGGATTAAAAGCTATTAATCCTGTTCTCTCATCATGTATTCAGTAGTCTGATGACATCAGAACCTGATGACCCAGAACAGAATAGCACAGTGTCTGCTGGTGGCAGAGGAAGAAAAGTCTATGATGTTCTCTGGCATGTTTATTGCTTATTAAGCATTCCACCCCCCCCCTCCCCCCACTCCGGCCCTACCGCCTTTTTTTGTGTGTGTTTCTGAGACTGCCTCATACTATATGCTTTCAGTTTCCTCTGGGGCTGCCTTCACTCTACTCCAGAGTGTAGAAAGACCAAACTCTAACTTAAATACTTAAATTAGTGCCCTACATTTAAAACATACGACCATCAAGTATGTAGTTGATATTAAAGATCCCTAGCCACTTTCAGCAACTCTCTGGATGAGTAGCTCTATTATTTGGAATAAATTATATATGATCCTCTTCAACTCATCCTCTCCCCTTCAAGTGGATAACAAGATTTTACGGCTTCCACTCTCAGAAAGTATATTAAATGCATTTGTAAAGTCAGAAATTGCAATATTGGTTTAGAAGAAAAATACTCCAAATGGTGGAGTTCACCTGAAAATTGTGCTAGTCTTAAAACACTTAGCTATAAACACTGGATCTGATCTCCCATCTTTTAATGCAAATACATGAGTCTAGGAATCAAAGGTATGAAATATGAAAACGTTGAAGCAATGAAACCCCTACTTTTACCCATATGATGTCCTATCTTACCATTGTTTTTGTGAAATTAGCCCTGCCTCTTATGACAAATGCCTTTCATATTAATCAGAGCAATCATATCCTGTAATTTCCTTGTTTTTAAAGTCCCACCTCAACAACACTCTTTGAACTGCATGTGCGCCAATACTGACATCTTACATAAGTGTTTCATCAGGTTTGCTCATAGCCAAAACAAAGAGCTGGCACATTCATATCCCTTGCACAGACTTTGCTATTCACGCAAAGAACATCTGCCTTGTTGGCCATGTTCAGAGGAGGTTACTGAAAGACAGGAGAGAGAAGCATACTGGTTTTAATTCACGTATCTGGACTATATCTCATAATGGAAGCCAATGCTGTTCCAAGCAAAGTGACTCTGATCTGTGACATGTCATATGCTCGCAAGCTGTAACATGGGTAAACCTCTACTATAACCCCCAGCAGAGCTCCACATGACTTCTTTTGTTTTTCATACTAGTCAAACATAGCCCCTTTCTCCCCCCCGCCCCCCACCCGACAAAAACAAACAGTAACCAATACAAAAGCTTGTTTTGCAGCTCTTTCAGAATCTGCTATCCATTTCAGACAACTATTACTTAGTTAGCTGTTAACCATACTTAACTATCATCTCAAAGAAAAACAACAAACAAATCACTGGAATACGTATCAGCAAAATTCACAGGGGAAAAAAAAAAGCAACAACTGTGTGATTAAATTTGGCTACAACTTTTCAAGCTTTTGCAAAGTGTTTCATCATTGAAAAGCCGTATTTTGGGTAACCGAACCGATCAACAGTACCAGCTATAGTGAATAGCTCACTGATTTCACTGGGGGCATTTGCACGTCATGATACCCTTTTACTGGTACCTCTGCGGCTGAGGGTTTTGAAGACTGTAGGCACCTACAAAGTGTTCTGGTCCGCGCCAACTGTTATTAAATTTATCTCACATTTGTTTGAGAAGCAGAAAAAAAGAACTGAACAGCTCGTAGTGGTTTCCAGCTTTAATTTTTGTAGTAAACAAGTCAGCATTTCCATTAAGAGTGTCCTTGAAACGTCCACTACAAAGGGAAATATTCTTTAATATTTCATGCTACACGCAGTGCCGTTAGGTAAGTGATTTATGGTTTTCTCATTTCGCCAGTTCGCAAGCATGTGAAGGGTACCATTTTGATCACCTTACCCTAATTAGCTTTAATTATATCCTTCTTCACAAGGCAGTCCTTAGACATATTAATATATATTTATCTACAGGGCATACTGTGAATATGGGAGGACGCTGTTCCCTGATTTGCATAGGGAGGCTTTGGAAATGTCCCCTGGCTCTGTATGAAAGAGGAATAATCTTCTTGCGCTCTTCCAACACTATAAACACCTCACACTTCTTACCTTTGGCAATGGTAAAATATTTGCCACCGTTATTTTCTGTCTACCATCACTGTTTAAAATGACTCTCGACTTCAACGTCTGTCTTAATCTATAATAAATTCGCCAGATGTTTCCAGCGAATTTGAACAGGTTTCGCCCTGAAAGTTACATGTAACTACCCGTGTTTCCCATTCTCCAGCGGACACTCTTTACCACCGCCTGGCACAGCCCCGCCGCCTTCCACAGCCCCGCACTTTCTCTCCCTGCCGTCACAAAACCCGCCCAATTCGCCGCTCCCGCGCGCGAGCGGAAGGCTCCGCCGCAACAAAAGGCGACGCAGGGCACGCGGGAGCGGCCGCTGCCTGCCGGCGGCCAGTAGGGGGCGCCCGAGCTTCACCGCTGGCCCGGGAGCGCCGGCGCGGCGCTCACCGCCGGCCCAACCGTCACCTCGGGGCCGCCGCTGGCCGCACGTGGGTTGAGGCCGGCAGCGGCCGCCCGCTGCCCCGCCCCGCTCCCGGCCGCTGCCACAATCCGGCGTCTCTCACGTTGCTCTTTCCTGCGGGCTGCCGTCCGTGTACCCCTGCGGTGTTTCTAATTGTACGCCCCGTTTAACGAGCCCGCACCGTGCGTGCAGGGGGAGAGGGGCAGCGCCCCCTGTGCCGCGGGGTGCGCGCTCCTCCTCAGCCGCTCCGCCAGGGCGAAACTTTCCAGCTCCGGGGAGCTGTGCCGCTGCCGGCGGCCCCGTGGGGTCCGCGTGCTCCGTAGGTCACGCGTGAGCCATCTGCATTTATCCGTGTGCAGCCGCCTCTCTTTTCCACAGAACCACCCCCCTCTGCCCCCCAACCCCGGAGCAGGTCCCCGCTCGGGTCTCTTTCCCAAGTGTGCGCGGGCAGCAGCCAGGGAGCAGCGCCGTGAAACCGCTTATCCCAGATCGGCGGGGTGCGGCGAGGGACACCCCAGTGCGGAGGAGAGGCGGGGGACCCTTCCGGCAACGCTCCCGTTTCGCGGCAGCCTGCTCCTATCGCCGTCCTCATCTCCCTACCCCGGGCGGAGAGGGACGCGTGGGTGTGGAGCGCGGCGCTTTAGTCCACACCCCGCAGCCTCCTTCCCCAGGCAGCCTCGGGAGCCGCGCACATTCTCCTCCCTCTCGCTGCCAGCCGGTGTGTCCGCGGCGGCAGGAGGCGGAGGAGCGGGAGGGGAGAGGCGAGGCGAGGCTAGGCGAGGCGGGCGCCTGGGCCGCCCGGGAGGGAGAGAGGCGGCGGCGGCGGGAGGTCCCCGCAGCCTCTCTGTGCTGCGCGCAGCCCGCCGCCACCGCTGCACGGCAGCAGCTGCTGCTCCGCGGCGGAGTTGCTGCCCTCCAGCAGTTCCGCTCCGGTTCTCAGCGAGGAGGGAGGCGTAGGGGAGAAGGGCTTTATTTCGAGGGGATGCTGAGAAAGCCGTTCCCTCCTGTAGCACGTTGCCTGGGCGTTCCTATTATGGAAGTTAAGTGAGAAACTCCGCAGCTTGAACTGATTTGGGAGAGAGAGAGAGAGAGAAAAAAAGAGAAAGGGGTAGGGCGAAGGGAGAGGAAAGCAAAATAGCCAAACCAAGCCAATGGTTTTCCTGCAAAGTGCCAGGAAGTTTGCGGAACACTTTCTAGGAATCAGGTCCTTTCTTAGAGCCTCTCCTTGTCTTCCGAAGAAAGAGCTTGCTTTTGGATTGCCATGGAGCCTAAAGAGAGCCTTAGACACACTTGAATAATTCCTCAGCTTGGGCTGGCTTGGTGGGAATTTAGGAAGGAGCGCGTGTGCGAAGCAGAAGCCTTCGGAGCTCGCTGCCTGCTCTAATCTGTATGGATCTATAAGTGTCACATTCAAGACCTTTCCATCTGCAGCTTTTGATTGCAAGATTTCCCTTTCCGCTTTAAGCAGCTGCTAGGAAACTGAAAACTTTTGGACCTACCTCTCGCTGTCTTTGGATACTTTTTTTTTCTTGTTCTTTTTCTTTTTTTTTTTCTTTTCTTTTTTTTTTTTTTTTTCCCTGATCTCTGTGGAATTGCTCTCGCAAACGATCGGGATTGCTTTTAATATGTCAAAATGGGTCTGCTGACGCCACTCCTGCTCTTTGGATTTGCATTTTTTCAAGTCTTCGGTAAGTTCGCTTATTTTAGATGTGCCGTTTCTCCGCAGAATTCTCCTCCAGCTGAATTTGATTTGGGACAGCACATGGACGGCGTTATGAGCTTTAGCGTTACAGAGCCTTAAGTTTGTTTCTGGTATAAAAAATGGCATTTCGGGGGGTAGAGTGTGGGGGAAAGGGAATGTATGTTTCTAATAAGCAGTCCTTTCTCTCTGCTAACTTGATGGAAAAGTAGCTTGTGAGTGGAAGAATATCAGCTTGAGGTGGTGGGGAAGAGGAACGATAGTTCTAAAATCTTTCATGTATAGGAGGTGCTGGTAGGAGGGAAGCGGGAAGGAGAAAAGAAAGGCGGGGAGCTCTTGTAACCGATATTACTTCGCCTGCTTCTATTGTTAAACTTTCCGCCCGGGAGAGCCTGCTGATGAAATAAATAGGTGAGCTGTGCCTCTGCGCCAGGTGAGGACAACTGGCGACTTTCCAGAGTCCCTAAACACCTCCTTTGGCTCTGGCGGAGGACGTAGCGGGCGCCTGTGAGCAGAGCACAGCACAGCACGGCACAGCCCCCCATGCCCGCGGGGCCGGGCAGGTGCGGCGCGGCCAGAGGGGCGGGGGGTCTCCCCGCCATCGCCCCCCGCCCCTTCGTGACGGGCTGCCCGCAGGGAGCTTTATCGGGAGGTGTAGAGGGGAAGGCTTTTTTTTTTTTTTCTTCTTCTCTTTTTTCTTTTTCTTTCTTTTTTCCTTCCCCCCCCCCCCCCCCCCCCCCTTTCATCTTCCCTCCCCATTGGGTTTGCTCTGCGACGTTTCTTACTATTTTCAAGTTGAAGTAGTGGCCGGGGAAATAATATGAGTGTAAATGAGCACTTACACGCTTTAGTAGGGCGGCAACTCCAGGGCAAGGGTAAAATATCTTTCCAAGTGGGAGCTGGCGCTGTACTGCAGCGTAGACGTTAAGTGCACTACTAGATGTGAAGCAAGCATCTCAGACAGCGTGCAGTACTACATGTGCTGGGATCAAATGTCTGGCAGCCCTCCTAATATTGAGCATTTGCATCTCTAAGCAGAGAGCTTAATATCTGGGACCCCGGCTATTTCTGCCTGGTAGATAAAACTTTGTTCCAGGAAGCTGCAGCTTACAGTACTTAGCGTACCAGCCTCTAAACGAGGACTCCGGGGTTATTGTTTGCAGTGCTAGCCTGCTCTGGGTGTTTCTGCCCCTCCTCTCCCCCCGGAAAGTGAGGAACCAAATAGATGTGAAGACGGAGACCTTCTAGTAATGCTTTACGTTGGTTGCATAATAAACCATAATACTTAACCTTGTTTGGTCTAATAATTAAAAATAATAATAATTTGTGTGTGTGTGTGTGTAATATACGTACGTGCTAACCAGTAGGAAGTTGGAACTGTGAATGGCTTTAGTAGAGCATTTGTATCTGTTAGCTTGGTTGTGGTTTTGTGGGTGGTTTTTTTTTTTCCTGCTTTAACATATTTTGATTCACAAGGCCACCAGTGGCAGAGATATCTTTGTATATAAACTGAAAACATCAGGCTGTAGAAATGTAATTATTAGTAAGTGTTTAAAATTGTATGTAGCTAGAAGGAAGACAATTAAAGTGCTCAGTGGAAGTGACAGAGTGAATCAGAGGAGCTTGGTGTTACAGAATGTAATTAATGTACCAGGCTGTTTGGTGATACATGAAACAAATGCAATTAACCAGCTTGCTGGAACGACAGGAGCAAGACGTAATTTATTCTGTTTTTGTCCTGGGGAGCACAAGTAGAACCTTTGTTCTGGTTTAGCCTTATAGGACAAGGGTGGGAGGTGTAAGTGAAGCACATAAGTAGTGTAGAGCTGCACCATTTGGGGGGGGGGGGGAGGGGGAGGGAAAAAGCCAAGAAACTGCCCTGAGTAGATGTGATCCCACCCTTTCATGGGGAGATGTTGCAGAGACGGTGTCAAGTTTGCGTATGATAACAACACTTTATTAAAAAAAAAAAAAAAAAAAAAAAAAAAGCCAGACAAAAAAAAAACTCCACCAAAAATACATAACCCACCAATTTTGTGGATGGAACATCAGGACAAAATACAGATTGTTAAAGTGTCTAACAAGTAGCTTTGGAGAAACACTGGCATGCAAGCGTGGCATGTGGTATTTTTGTCCCTTTATAAGCATGATAATTATGATTATACCTTAGGGTGACATATACCACCAGTTGCTTTGAAAAGATATATATCAACATTAGCACTATTTGTGATACTTTAAGAAATAAGGCAAAGTCGACTTGACTAATAAATCCTTGGTCAATTTACTATGTTCAAATTTACCTCCTGATACGCTTTTGTTTTTGAAAGTGGCTTTGTTGTTGTTTTCTTTGTTTGGTATGGTTTGATTTGATGTGGCTTTTTTAGGATTTTATTTATTTTATTGTCTTGGCACAAGGTCCGGAGAAAGACACTTCAGAATCTGAGGCATGATAGCTGCTCTTTTCTCTATGATATTAACCTTGTTTAGTGACTTAAAAATGTTATTGCATTGTGTACAGTGGTGTAGATCAAAATGGTAATTCTTTTTTAAAGCATTCTGTCCATGCTTTTTTGACAACTGAAAATTGCAGAGCTCAATGAAAATGGCAGAAAACGTGTAATATAGATACATATTTTTTTGCTGTGGTTATGATTTTCCTGTAGCCCTGCCCATATTCCTGCAGTCTGTTCAAACTTCTTTAGCTGATGATCGTAGTTACTGTTCATTAAGAATAATATCAAATAAGACACTGTACCATAAAATGAAATGCTAGAGGTTTAGATTAAACTAGATTAAAGCAACTAATTATGTTTTTCTTTTACAGCGGTCAGTTGACTTTACTCTCATTGTTTTGTGGTTGCTTGGCTGTTGTTTTTATTTTAGTTATCTTCTTATCATTACTAAAGCTTGCAAAGAATAATATTAACAGAAAAGTTCACAGCTACTGTGAACACAAGTATGTGGATGTTACCACAGAAAATAGATTGAGTGGGCCAAATTCAGCCCTGGGAGGACTCTCAGTGCTTTCAGGGAAAATGACTACCTTATGTCAGAGCTGGCTTTTAACCATTATCTTTTGAAAACTGCAAATGTGATGGTGAGAATATGATAAGAATTTCATAAAAGCAGGATTTTATCTTAATATTTTTTCAAAAGCATTTGTTTTCTTAATGGGAGGCATGCATTTAATATGGTAGTTCAGGCATTCTGTCTCATGCTTCCTATTTGTTTTCTCTCTCTCTCTCTTTTTTTTTTTTTTTTTTTCCTAAATTAATATATTTTTTCATACCAGCAAGGTACGCAGCTGTGGCCTTGTACAGGTCTCAGTTGCCCACCAGAAAACATGGCTTACTTATAAAGCTGGAATATATTCTTCCAATCAGTATTTGAGCTGACAGGGTCCTGATCTCTCATGTGAGTTTTGCTGTTGTTGGGTAACCTTTACTTCTGTGGAACATATGCATTTGAATACATTAAAAGTCTATTGAAATGAAGAGTTTGTGTTTCTGTTTCCTTTAGCTTGTTCTTCTGCAGCACCCAATTCTGCAGAGCATTTAGGTGCACAATTCCATCACTTATCCAGAACCTCAGTGAAGTTAATATGAATTTAAACACGTGTTCCAAGTTAATCACATGCTTGAAAACTTTGCTGAGTAGGGAGGAATTTATGTCCATGATGAAACATTGTGCTGAATTAGTCTTAATGTTTTTCTTTCCTTACTTCCTGACTGCTAAGTTGTTATTGCAACAGTATGTATTTATGTGCAAAAGACAGGCAATGAGAAAATGCTGTCATAGCACTTCAGAGATGGATATGTTTGCAAAGTAATTTGATAGTCTAAATACTTTATTTTGTTCCTTTGCTGACTTGGTACACAGCAGTAGGTCTGATATTGCATAGTTCTTTTAGAAAAGGCAGAATAGAGTTTAAAACTTTTTCAATGAATTATACTTACTACAGTAATACTGTCATTGGGAACTTTCTGGGATGATGAGGTTAATGTTGCTTGAAGAAAATGTGTGGCAAAGCAAGCTAATTGTAGCAATGCTAGCAAGAAACAGACAGAAGGATTTAATTAGATTTTTAAGGGTATGTTAGCAGTATCAATAACATACACTAGAAATTTCAGTGAGTGAAAGTGAAGGCTTTGACTGGTCTGTCCAGTCAACTTCTTTTCCAGGATTTGCTCTTTTGTAGTATTGCTGTGTAGTCTCACAGCACTAACCTCAAAACATGCCCTGTCCATTGCTGAACCATTTAGTGGAAATCACTAAAGAGTATGCAATTGCTTTTTAGCCATTTGCTAGCTTTGAATTGCTATTCAAATATTGATCTCAGTTAAATAGATTGCTAACAGGTTCTGTACATTCTGTTTCAACCACCTACGAGGAACGCTGCTGTCGGTTTTTGTCTGTTATCTCAGCTGGTGTGGCAGAGGTTGCTCTTCCTGTGGCTGCCATCTGGCTCACCACCTTTCCTACCAACCTTGTAGAGGATACTTAATAATCATATTGATGCTGATTCTTGCCAAGAAACTAGCTTACTGTTTATCATTTCTACGTTTCTGTGGGAATCTATTTTGTGTACGGAAGAAATTTTACTGTGCAGAAGAAAGCGTGTCTTTAGTCTTGCCAAGTAAATGAATGTTTTGGGTTTGTTTTTGTGTTTTTGTTTTGTTTTGTTCTGTCTGAAAAGGCATTTCTTACATGTAAGTTTATTGTGTTACTTGAGCATTCTTGCATTTTTATAGTACGAGTTTCTTATATATTTCAGAAATTCCTTTGAAGTTTGGTTCAGAGGACAGCATGGAATCATATATTAAATCTCTATTTCCTCAGTAGTGTTGAGGGTGATTTTATGGAGGACTGTTCATGTGGATTGTTATTTATGAGATCTCTTCAAAATAATTGCATGCAAAAAAGACTTTTGGTGTGTAGATCTTAGTTTCACTCTCCTTACTCTCAGGCTGGGTTTCTGCTACGCTACACAAACAGTGGACTCTCTGCTCTTGAAATTAAGAGTCCACAAGTCACATTGAGCTGCCAGTGTTGTCCTTCTGTCAAACCTTTTTCTTAATGTAATAGCTATTAATCGTCTGTTGTCAAATGCTTTTCGTTATTGTATCAGATAATTAAATTAGGCCCTATTAATTTAGGACATGATTACGTACTGCTTAAATCTGCAGCAATTTTGTTATTCAGTCCTCCATGAAAAATTCCTTTTGAAAGCAGGTAATATCTTGAGTTATTGTAAGACACACATCTTAAATCATTATTTCATCTTTATAAATGCAGGCTTCTTACAATATGAAGTTGGTTGTATCCTTCCATGGAGATAACTTAAATAATAGAATGTACAAGTCCATATTGCTGATTCAGTCCTACCTACTCTTCGCTAGTTCTATAGTGCCGTCTTTACTAATGCGGAGTACCTCTACAATAACAAAGCTACTGCTTGTGCTTGGTTGTGGATTTAATGATATGAATTCCAAGCCAAAAGTTCATGAAGTAAGAAATGGCTTTTTAATTCCATCTCTGCAGCTTATCTTGGCTTTGCTGCCATGGAGGGGAGCCAAGATGTGCTCTTAATTTTATTAAAATAATACCCTTCATAAATAAATACAAGAGCAACAATACACAAACTAACCAGTAGTACCCATGTAATAACTTACCTGTAAGTTTAAGCCAAAATGTCTGTTGTGGCATGCAGTCTTTTAATATATATTTATGCATTGTCTATGGCTTTTTTGTAGTGTGCCAAGGCTAGAAGAGTCTCTGTAATTTGTAGGTCATAAATGAAGGTTGGACAAATAATGCAAAGAATAAATGGCCAGAAGCCAGTTGTAAAACACAATAAACTATGTATTTCAGCTCTGCTCATCACTTGCCATTGATTGCAAGAGAAATGGAATAGAAAAGATTTAACCTTTTAAAACCAAAATGTCAGGTAACTAACATTCGTCAACTTCTTTCTCATTCAAACTGAATGGAGTAACTGCTCATGCAAGTGTTCCAGAGGTACTTTTTTACTGCTGAGAAAATGTCAAGAGTTAAGATGCGATTACGAGAAGTATTTTAATGCTGCACAAACCCAGTAATAATGGTTTCTCAAGCTGTCATTATGTGCTGTTTTCAAAGTCCTTATGTCTTGTAGTCCAAATGACTTGATCCTGGCAAAATAAGTGATCAATTTTTACCTAACAATTTATAATATATCCTGATGAGAACTCTGCAAATAAAGGATGGGTGATAGTTTCTTAGAGATCAATATTATGAAGAATTCAAATGGCATAATAATACTGTTAGACTAAGATCTGTTTGGAAATCACGTCAGAGGCATATGTCTCTTTTTCAGTTGTATGTTCTTTCCCTAGTCAACTTAATCTTCTCTTTGGGATCTTCACTTCATTTTGGAGACTGCAGAAAGGGGCACTCTATTTCATGGAATCATAGAATCCTTAGAGTTGGAAGGGATATCTGATGGCCATCTAGTCCAACTCCCTTGCAATGAACAGGGACATTCACAGCTAGATCAGGATGCCCAAGGCCTTACCCAGCCTCACCTTGAAAGTCTCCTGGGACAGGGCATCAACCGTAACATTAGGTAACCTGTCCACCCCCACTGTAAAAGGTTTTTTCCTTAAATGTCCTTAAATTTCTCTTTTCACATATGAAATCTTGTGCTCAAAACACTGTGTCCCCTTCAGGACCTGGAAGTGCTCATTGGTCCTGTGCGTACAGTAGCACTGCCCTTCTCCACCAGTCTTCTGGGGAGATAAACATCACTGTAAGCTGGGAGGAGGGGGATTATAGCCTAGTTCCAAGCTTAATGTATTGCAAGACTGTGCTGTTTTGAAGCAGGGAATGAGGGAATACAGAAGCAAGGGAGTTGCTTCTGGCTACAAGGCATGTAGTTGGGTCAGGCAGCATTGAGAGTAAAGACAAGAGCGGAATACTACTGTCATGCTTGATGTGATAGTGCCGATTCCCTGTAACTTTGGTGTTGCTTTATATACAGTGTGTGTAGGCTTTATATTGTTGTTATGTCATTTATGCATCACCTATCTGTGGGGCAAATAAACCTTTCCATTAAATTGTTAGGATCCAGATTTTTTAGGAGTGGCTGCGAGAAAGTACTACATTGTAATTTGATGCAGTGAGCTAAGGTCTTTGCTGGCCTTAAGGTGATATTTTGCAGAAGTGTTGTAAAAGGTTGGCTGGATTTATTTATTTATTTATTTATTTATTTTTAATTTATTTTTTGTGCATATACTTTTATGATATGTTAGAGAAATTCAGTGGACTAGCTAAAATATTCAGTTTGCATCAAGGTAACTGTTATTAAACAAAGAGCTTTCTGTGTGGAAGAAAACAACTGTCAGAAATGCTGCAGGCTGTTAGTGCATTTTACCCATGATCTATTACATCTATTTTGTTACCAAACAGGATGAGACCAGGCTGTTTGTTCTATTATTTCAGTATTTCAGGATAAAATCACAGTGCTTGGGGTAAGTGGATCCTATGGTAAAAATTGCCTTTTTGTACTGCTATCTTTAAAACTCTTTCTCTGTCTAAAGATGTGCATGTAAAAATACCTGTGTAGCTGTATGATTATATATAGTTCTATATATACACACTTACGATGAAAGAAAGTAACTTTAGAAAACTGTAAGGAGTAGAGTATATGTCCATGAAATCCAAACTAAACAGTGGTAGGAACTGTTAGAACGCAGAATTAAGAGAAAGTGAGATGTGTGACAAGAGGAAAAAATATGTCTAATTAAATATGAATCTGTGCAAAACAGAGCTGTTTATTATTATTTACTAAATTATTTTTGACAACTCATCAATTTAGGATGAAATGCAAAAGAACACATTTGGCTTTGTACGACCCCAAAGTACTCTGTTCTCCCTTTCAGCAGAGACATGCCTTTTTTCCTTAAGTGATTTTTGGTTGCTAGGAGAAGTGCAGTAGGCTGCCCTGCTCTTACCCAGCAGTAAAACCGAAGAGTGTATTGAGGTAAAGAGAAGGGCAAAGCGCAGTACAGTCATGAATCTCAAGTTGTCTCTAATACATCCACTTTGTTCCCACTTTTTATTTGAAAACTTTTGTTTTCACTGATGGTGTTTCTTTTCAGCTGATCTCTCTAAAACCATTCAGAGTTGGGGGGGGGGGGGGGGGGGGGGGGAGAATGCTGTTAAGGGTCTACTCATAGGAACAAAAAAGGAAGGGGGGACCTTAAGAGTTCATGGATCCATGGTAGTAGCAATACCCAATTCACTGAATAGCTTTAGCCATCTGCTGTTAAAAGTGGATGATTTATACTTTCTTTTTTTTTTTTTTTTTTCTCCTCCCCTCCTTGGACTGGAAAGTACACCGAAGGTCTTAATGGTGCTCCTGCCAGTTGGTGTGCTAGATATTGAGATTGTTTACAATCATCAAACCATGTTCTTGAAACGTGATAGGAGAATTCAGATAGTAACATTGTGTAAAGTTGTTGGAATTAGAAAGAAAACTGTTAACTATTGTGTTACTTTAGTTTATGAAGCCCTTTTATTTGTTTGCTAGTTTATACTTTTTGAACTAACTGTAGACTGTGGCCATCAGCTCCTTCACTCACTAAGTAACGAGCTAAAAATGTGCTTGACCTGATGTCTACTTTGAAACCTTTTCCATTAAGATTGGTTTAATGTAGCTAGATATTTTGGCAAGAGGAAGAGATTAAATAATATTGTCAATATTAAGATGATCAAAATCATGAGAATTGTGAGAGGTTTCACTTGAAATTGATTGTGAAATGAATGTATAGACAATAGTCTTTTCTCAAGTGCTTAATGAAAATCTATCCTTAAGAACAGTCTTAAAATTATGATTATCAAGAAAGGGAGCTGGAGAAATCATTTGTGTGAGTCCTTTGGATGAAGACGTAGAATATGTGACTGCAGAAAACTGTGATTTGTGCTGTAAAAACAGATGACTGTGAACAGAGCAGTTCTCTGTATCATTCCTTAACAGGAATAAGTGGTGAATGGCTAAGCATCTCATTATCAATTTAGAAGATCCCGTTGACTCAATTTAGTGACATGCAGATAATAGAGAAATTTGATGATGATGTAATTGGAAAAATAGTGCAGCAACTTCTACCGATTTGTTACTCGCATTTGAACAAAACAGGTTTCATCCATATTTCTGAGGTTATTGGGTAGTCTGGCATTACTGGATTGAGTCCCAGTGTAGTTTAATGGTATCTGTGTCTATTTAGATCAAGGCTGACTGTGCCCCTGGGGAAAAATGAAGATGGAAGAGATGTAATTTAAATTGCAGGGATCTTGTTATATCTTGCAGCCTGCTGACAGTAGGATGTGTACTGAGAGTTGGTTTTTGGTTTGGTTTTGTGTTTTTTTTTTTCCTGATCCACATAGAATTAGGAGTGATTTAAATACTATTCAGTACCACAGAATTTTCGGTTACTTCCATGAAAGCACTGATTGCTGAGGCTAAATTTCCCTCATAAATTACAGCAGATGTTGCCTTAGTCATTCTTCAGTGTTAGTCCAAAAATGTTGTCCTTCTTCCTGCTGAATACTGGATGGGAAAACAGAAATATTTTTGTCATTGCTTGTGGATATTGGTTAAATTTTGTTTTAACTGTCAGTGTGTTGATGTAAATGATGTGTCCACTATTATGTGGGAACAAGTAGCAGAAAGGAGAGTGAGATCTAGCCTCTAAGATCTTGGTTCATGGTGTGTGAGGGGTGCTAACACTGATGGTGGAGCACAGAGGGATAACAAACTGATGTTACTGCTGCATCTCTTTACCTTCCATTTGACACAAGGGAACTTCTGAGGTCCGGGAGGACTAAAATGGTAGAATTATAAACCATGAATCTGTCCTCTAGTAACAATTTGTAGAAGGACTTTATAGGTGTAAACCAAATCCTACATGAAGTTGGAAAATGGTGCTGTCCTGAGCATAAGTAATTTAATGATATCTCGACTATACCTTTGAGTGTAGAAGCACATAGGGTTGCTCTGTCATGGAGAATCCTCTCCTTTAGTACAGAGAGAGTTACAGATAATCATTTTTATATGTGCTTTATAAGGTTTCCTATGTTTTTAAATAGACAAGCATTCTTCAAAGTTATGAAAGGACCATTTAATTATTATTTTTTTTAATATAGTTAAATATAAACTGGGGTGTTGGCTCTGAATAAGCTGTTCAGAGAAATAATTGTGCTGTTGAAAGTAATTACTGTTGAAATCATTGGTATTATTTCTATTTCTGTTATGTATAGATTATCTCTATACAGTATATGCATGCAGTATTATACATAATAAAATATAAATACAGTCTGTTACATAGGAGACATTCAGTCTTAAGAGGATTCTTAACTTAGGAGACAACCCCTCTAACCTAGTAATTGAAATGTTTTCTGTGTGAAAGTTTATATTTTATTTTATTATAATTTTCCTCTTAATTCACAGTTGATCCTAGTTGTATTGAAGAGCGAATACAGTTATTTTTCATGGTGGTTATGACTTGTAACTTACGTATGAAATCCTGACTCAGCAGAAGCTACTGGGAATTCTGTTCATCAGCATCAGAGGTGCCACTGTTTTGTTTTTGGGTTTGCTTGGTGTTTGGTGCCTAGGAAGCAAATGTGAAGAAGGAAGTTGTTGTTTTTTAATTATTCAGAGGTTAAGAGACTGACTGAAAACTAAACCCAGAGCTATGATCAGGAGGTTTACAGATGCATGAGGGTTCACCTGCACTCTATTCATTAGACAACCACTAGTCACCCAAGATTATGATGCACAGCACACTTCAGTAGTAAACAACATTGTTGGCAGCTTGAAAAAGAAGTCTGTCAAATCATAAAAAAAACCTACATTATTTCATCTTCAAATGAGGTCTTGCTGTTGACTTCTGAAGATCACCTTTGGCTGTATCTGTATAGACTTACATTTTTGGTTTGTTAGAAGTTGGCAGAGTAGAAAGGCAGGTGCATTATTTGACATACAGATTTCTTCCATGCCTCTTTGTGTTTTTGAACAGGATTTGTGCTGATTTGAGTTGTATTTCCAGAGTAGTGACAAGAGTCACTACTGGTAGTGACTCTTCAGTCACTGACTGAATCAGTGGTGCTGACTGAATAAAGAACAATATTGGAATTAGCAGTACTTTGAAGGGGATAAAAAAAAGAATGGTATGCAAAGGTTGGTCTCTTCTGCAATCTGCAGTGATACATTTGGCATCTTTTGAGGTAGTCTAATCATGTATTTTAAGGGTCCAAATCTGTATTTTACTATACATACTGTCATCAAAATCTAGGCCAAACTATATGTTAAAGGCTACATCATGTTAACCCCATGAAATTCCTGCTAATGTAGTATGCTGCTATTACTGTCTGGTGGGAAATCACCAAGAAATCTGCCTGGGAAAGGCACTTAAGGGATGATTTTTGCCCACCTGATACATTTTGCAGTTATGTCAATGTAGAGAAGAAAGTGGAGCATACAAGAACTGAGAGCTGGAGAACTTAGCATGCTGCTTGTGTATTACTTGCATTGTGAAACTTGTGCTGTTATGGAAACTATAGGCAGGTAATATTTTAGCAACAAGTATAATCAAGGACAGTGTTTTTCTTGTATGCCCAGAATACCCTTGTTTTGAATCACCATTTGGAATATTGAGTGTGGGAGAATTCTAAGGTAAGTTTTAGAGGAAGATGGATTGATTCTTAAGAGATGGATAATTCTCAAGATGAATATCTGTGCAGTGATAGATTCAATATATATCTACCTTTTTTTTTTTTTTTTTTTTTTTTCTCCTCCCCTCAACACCTTTGGAAATTAATTTCTTAATGCTCCAGACTTCACTTTTGTTTAATATTTTGAACATACAGGCAGCATTCTCACATCTAGTAAGTGTGATATGTTAAGCTGGGGAGAGAAAACGTAGAAAAGGTTAGTTTTAATATTAACTCAGCTGGAGGCACGTTGCCTAATGAATCACTAATGCCATGTCCTGCAGTGTTTTGAGTGCTAGTAGTCTGTTGTCCAAATACAATTCTTGTCTATCTTTTCTCATGTGAGCCTCACAGGGTCATAATTCTTACATCTGCTTCAGGAAGATAAGATGCTAGTTAGTTTGTTACTAGTTAGTAACCTAACTTGAGACTTCCCAAGATAGAGCATTTTGAAAAAGTTTCTTTGGAAGTGAAACTTCTATGGAGAAACTGAAACACACAACAGGAATAGCAGGAGCAAAAATGTTCAGCTTGTACACTGAGTACCTGGAGAGGAAATGTAATCTTCAATATTCTATTTTGAATGTTTGAAAGGCTTTTCATATCAGATGTAGTTTGCATATATTGTTGTTTTAAAAAAAAAAAAAAACTTGGTAATAATTGATTTCATACGCATGTGATATAAATAACACCTAATTGAATGCTGTAAGCCAAAGAAATAAGTCAGCCAATAGTTCAGTTGGATATACTCTTGGTAAAACTGTCTTGTAGAGCTATAAATATATGCTGCATATTACTTTTATTTGCAGTTATTTTTGCAATCTTTAAATGGTAAATAAAGCTATTGTTAGCAGACCTCAAAATCTCTTGGAAGATATTCACAGCATAGATCATTTTGAGGAAAAGAATGCATGTTTTTGTTAAAATGTTTTAATAGTGTCTAAATGTTGGAACAAATAGATAAATTGTCAAAACAAATGATTAAAGATGTTTCTTCTGTATTTTAGTGGAATAAATTCCGTAGAGGGTTTATAAGCATTTTTCCAAGCATAGTGGCTTATACTTACCTCTGTTTGTAGAAAAAGCTGGACCACAGAAAACTATAAAAATGCTAACAACAATAAATGGGAGTAAGTATAGTTTGACCTAAAACAACTTCATAAAGTAAGGGAGAATTAAAAAAATACTAATTGTGCAGGCATATTGTTACCTTTTTTTACTTTCTTCCATTTATATCCAAATAAGCAAAAACACCAGTATGGTTTCAGTAACATCCTTAAAAGTAGGTCAAACTTCCCCCCCCCACTAATGGAAGAGGCTTTGCTTTGTAAGGATTTTTATACATACTGCATGTTGCCAGTAAATATGGCAAAAATCAAAAATTAGATATGATATCAGTCCACTAAAGTGTCTGAGAGTTCATGGAGATGCACCTGAGATAATGTAAGCATCACTAGCTCGTTTTACTCTTTCCCCTTATCAGTGAAAGATCAATACAGCTTCTGCATGCTTCCTTTAACAAAATGAGAAGGACAACAATGATAGATCCATCTGTCTGGAAGCATGCCCATTGTTTTCATGAATCAAATATTTCAAACTTTTAGGGAAATATTGTTAAAACATAGCATTCCTGCCATCTGCCATTTCTTGCTCACTTCAATGAGATGCTTCGGAGGTAAGTGAGAAGCGCTTCTTAACAAGTTCAGTATGATAAAATTCAGAATGTTGAGACTTGAGATTTCTTTATGATATAAATAGGAAATAGAAGGTTATTAACAAATAGTAAAAACACAGGGGGATGAAACAGTTGCTGATTGCTTGTGCTATAGATTTAATAGGTTGCATAAATGGAGAGATTCATAATGTAACTACCTTTGTGATAGAAGCTGCAGAACACCAATGATCCAGGTAAGAGGAAAGATTAATGAATTTATTTATTTTCAACTCAAATGTTATTTTGTAAAATTCCCTTTTTAAGCAAACAAACAAACCTTTTTCTATTGAGAACTACAAAGTGCAAGTCTTCGTGGTTGTACCAAGACTAGAATTGTGTGCTTAGGTATACAGATGTAGCTAGCTCACTTGCTGGAGATGAATATGTAGTAAAAATATAAAGTGCATCCCCCCCCCCAACCTCCCTGAAATATATATATATGTAGGTACTATATCTCAAAATCATCACTGAAAATATCAGCTGGAAAGGAAATAGATTTAGATTTTACTTGCATTGCATTCATGAAAAGACCTCTGGGGATAAAGGTAGAAGTGACAGATTACATTATGTTTTTTCTTCATGAACTGTTTGTTTCCCAGTGATGCTAAAGTGTATGTTTAAGTTGGTTTACTATCATCACAGAATGATTGAATGGCTCAGGTTGGAAGGCCATCTAGTTCAAACTTTCTGCCATGGGCAGGGCTGCCCCCCACCAGCTCAGGCTGCCCAGGGCCCCACCCAACCTGGCCTTGAGTGCCTCCGGGGATGGGGCACCGCAGCTTAATTGGGCAGCTGTGCCAGGACTTCACTACACTGAGTAAAATATTTTGTTATATTACATAAATCTCCCTCCTTTTAGTTTAAAAGTATTCTCCCATGTGCTGTCACTATTGTTAAAAAGTTGATCTCCTCTCTTGCTCATAAACTCCCTCTAAGTATTGGAAGGCCTCAGTGAAGTCTCCCCAGAGCCTTCTCTTATCCAGGCTGAACAAGCCTAGCTCCCTCAGCCTTTCTTCATAGGAGAGGTACTCTGATGATCTTTGTGTCCTTCCTCTGGATCTGTAACAACAGCTCTGCTTCTTTTTTATGCTGGAGGCCCCAGTCCAGGACACAGTACCCCAGATGGGGTTTCACGAGGGCAGAGCAGAGAAGGTAATCTGAATCTATTCTCTTGTAGTTTAAAGCCATAAACCCAGTGTCTTATTACTACACACTCTGGTAAACAGTCTCTCCCTGTCTTTCTTGTAGACTCTTTTTAGGTACTGATAGGCTGTTGATCAGACTGATGAGTGCCAGTGTGTGCTCAGATCTGTGTGGATGGTCTTGTGCTGTGTGCCTGAAGACTGACACACTGATACAGTCGAGATAGCACAAACAATGGTTTCATAGACTTCCTTCCTTTATTGTTTTATCCCAGAATATATATTTCAAAGTGCCTCTCAATTTGAGCAACACTTGAACAAACTTTAAAAGTGAAGTGGCAATCTGGTGTTGGTTATTAACATTATTTGTAAGCCAGAAACAATCTCCTAAATTGAAAAAATTCAATTATTGTCGTGTCTTGTATTGTTTAGGCTATGTCATTTTAGTACAACTGACTATCTTTTCAAACTAAATATCAGTGACTAAACATCAACAGTCCAAAACAGAATTGTTGTGTGTTTTCTTCATACTTGACTGAGAAAGCGTACAGTTTTGGGGGTGAGAAAAATATAGTTTGAAAGAGATCTTAAGTATTGAGAGAAGGTACAAGAAGGAGTTTGTTACAAGGGGTACTAGTAGATTGTTGGACAAAATGATGGCCTTTCACCTCTGAGGCAATAGTTTAAATTAGGCCCTGGATCCTAAGTTAATTGAGATGAATGGTTTTAGCTTTTCCCTGGTGTAAAGTAATCCACGCTACAAAATCACCATACGTCTGTTTTTGCAAACTTGGCATAGTTGGCATTTTCTTAGGACTGAGTTGGCATTGGAACTGAACTATTTCTTACTGCTTAGGAATCTGTTCCTTCTAGGTCAGAGTAAATGTCATTGTCAGGTCTGGGAAGAAAATCTGCTGCTGCCCCTGTTAATAAGCCATTGCTGAAAGACTAATCAAGAATGGTTTAAGTGATGCAGCTTAACTTTTTTAACTGAAAACCGAGAACACTTAAGAGTAAAGACATAAAGTAAATGAGAGTGAAACAGACCTTATTTTCTTACATCCTGTAGAAATTCAAAGGCTCAGAGACATTGAAGTAGCTTAATTTGTCATCTGCTAATGATAGGTAGCCTAGGATTTCAACAATAGTCTTTTGAAGACTCTGGAAGAAGATGAGGAAAGGAATACAAATTAATGTAGAATACATTATTATCTACTAACAGCTAGATTGAACTTGAGTGAAGGAAAGAGTTTGTCGTTCCTCCCAGGAGGCTCTCAAGGAATTAAAAAATCCTTATTTCCTATCCTTCCTCTAATGGAAAAACAATCTGCATTGTACTGCTGTTGTCTGAAGAGTTTTTGTTTGTTTATTATTTTCCTGCTCTTGCCCTTTTATCTGATCGACTGAAGTTTCAGAGCCTGGTTTGGCTGGCAGAAGAAGAGCTGGAGAAATGAAGGACTGAAAACACGACTCAACTGCTAGCATGTTCTGGAGTGTCTAAAGGCAATGAGGGATACTGGCTTCATTTTGACCAATGTAGACTGTCTCGTGGTATCTAAGGCAGTGTTCCAGTTGAGGTTATAGTGTGCGAAGTGCCATATTAGTGCAAATGGAGAAAGCGCTTCCCCAAAACCTATAGTTTTATACAAGAAAAAGATTGATGCAGGGATGTTCAGAAAACAGGAATTGGGGAAAAAAAATCAGGAAGATGATAGTAGTATTGAGTGCTGTTTGTTTGCTCTCTTCTGATATCGAGAAGTAACCTATCAAATGGGAAAGCTGTCAGATTGCGTATATTTATATCTCTGAGCTCATTAGGGAACAATTTTCTCAAATTCGGGAGATATTGCAATATTATTTCCTGTTGATAGCTTATGTTTTGGCTATATATAATAATAGGTCTTGAAAAATAATTTTACAAATTTTCATCAGTTTATCAAATGCCTTTTTAAACTAAGAACTTGAAAAATACAATGCATAGGAATATTTGATTTGTTTTTGTAATGCATACGGGCATGCATCTATAAGGGAATCAGAAAAATTACATAGGTGTACATAGAAGATTTAATACAATAAGTTAATATACAGGTTTTAAATCTGAGGGGGGGAAAAAAGGGAAATATGAGGACAAATTTAAAAATATGTTTGAAAATGTGGAGTTTTTTTATAACAGATGTCTGTGTTCATGGTGGGAGAGCCTTCTTCAGTTGTACTCACCAAAAAAGCATGACATAAACTGTCTGTAGTGATTCATACTAGCTAGCTACTGGGACTTCCAGTGGTAATAGATGGAATTTTGTGGTAAATTTTCTTAGATAAGCAGCTTTAATAAAGCATGCATCTCATCTTTTGCTGTATCATCTGTAGAATTTGTTGGCAGGAAAGGGAGATTTGAGCTGTTCTAAGCGTTAAGTAGCTAAAAGGGATTAACTTTACACAGAGGGTTTATTAATGAAGATGTCACATTTAAGCAGGCACATGGAAGGAAAGGAAAGTGAGTTGTTGATCAAGGAATCATTCTGCCTACTTGTTCTGATCACTTTTTTTTTTTTTAAACAATACTTAGTTGTAGATCTATTTGGATACTATTCTCATATTTTGTCTTAGAGCTTTTATTGTTGTTTGCCAGTTTCTCAGTAACTGGAAGTCAGAATAAAATGCAGCCTATTGACATGGCGTGACAGGCAAACTGTACGCCTTGATGGCATTTAGTTCTGTATTTAGTTGTTTTGCTGCTTCAGTTTCGTGTGCTTCAAGATAGATCCTATTATTTGAATCAGTAAATAAATGATATTCTTGAAGCGATGATGCCAAGAATACTAAAATGCTAATTTTCTTTGGGAATTCCCTTAAAACAAACAAAAATGATTGAAATTTAGCTTTGTGAAATTGAGGAAGATGCACTAACTCTTATATTTCTTAGGCTTTTTTTTTTTTTTTTTTTTTTTTTTTTTTTTTTAGCTCAAACTAGGAAGTAGTATTTCAGTATGTGAATTCGTATGTTTCACTTGTTTGTTTGCTTACGTGATTGACTGTGTACTCCTGCTTTGTTTCTCTTCTGTGAACAACAAGTCACCTTCCTGTGTGGAGGTCAGCTATGAAGTCCCAGTAGGAAAAATAAAAATCCTCACTGAACCTCAAGAAGGCTTGGTGACATTAACAGTGTGGTCAGTCTGCCTCTGAGTGCTGGCTTCTCTAATTTTAGTTGGGAGGTGCACAGAACTGGTAGACCTCCTTTATTAACATGCTTTTTTTTTTTTTTTTTTTCCTGAAAACCTTTTGGTCTTTTCGGAGCACAAACTTTGTAGGAAGAGATCGAATATCAAAAAGGTAAAAACAAACAAACAAACAAAAACACATACACACAAAAAGCCAACCATGCTTTTTGCCTCTGATTCCTTCCCTTGCTTTTTTGTCATATCAGCTGCAGATTTTTTAACAAGGCAAGACACGTTGATCTACATTTCAAATGCATCTTGTTGCTGAGGGTGGAAGTGGATTTTAAGCAATATTTGATTTGTTCCTCTAGGTGAAACAGCCCAGTTTTGATTAATAGAGCATAGGGTAATTTTTATGCTTTCTAAAATATACTTTTTAAAAAATATGTTTATATATACACACATATATAATAGTCGTTACTAAATGAGGCATTTTACTTTATTTTTAGGAAATAGAAAGATTTTATTTGTAACAGAGAATATTGTTTTAATTGGATCCAAGATAAAAATGAACAGTCAATTAAGAAGTGGTTTTCATACAAAGAATGATAAAACTATTACTCTGACAACCAGACTGTGATCTCTCTGGCAATATATCATACTAAGAACTAGTCAGAACATGCGTCATTCCAAAATAAGTCTATTTTAGCCTTTCAGCATATTTACTCTGTTGCTTTGGTTTCACAAATTATTCATGCTGTTCTCATAAAACGTTTGCAGAAAATTACAGATAGACATTTCTTTTGTAGCTTTCAAATTACTTCAAAATGATGAAAGTTCGCAGCTGTTAATGCGGATGACTAAATTCAAAAAGTTCATTAAGCCAAACTGGATCGCACTAATCTATCCACTTTTATTTTGTCTCATTGTAGATAAACAATGCATTTTGGATATTTAAATCATTCCTAGCTTCTAAGTGTCTGTGGCTTATTGACTTCCTGAGGTGCTGTCTTAGTGATTAATTTCTTCTGCGAATTTAGCCAACTGTTTTTTTACCCCCAAATTATTTACTCTTTGCTTTTTGATGTCTTTCTGACTAGAAGCAACAAAATCATTCCAATAAACTATTTCCTGTAGCATTTGCTGATACCTGTCTGTAGATCATTTCTCTTGCCTGGTATTAGTGAAGACTGCTGTCAAATCTGAAGGAATCACTATAGATTTTGTGGGTTGTTTTTTGTTGTTGTTGCTGTGGTTAAATCGAAGAATATCAAATACCAAGAATAATTTTGGCACCTCTTAAACAGAGAACAAAAATATGTTTAAAAATGCAGGCAATTTTGAATTATTACCTTTTTTCACTACTGTAGTAATGTTGTCTGAAAACTTGGTAATATAATCATTTGTGGTTATTGCATTTGATTTTGATGTTAACCTTTAGGGTAGTTGATAAACTGACTTTCTTCTGGCAGGGATCATTAATAGGAGGGTCTGTGCTGTCCAGAATAATTTTCCTCACAATTAGCAGCATTGATCTTGTAGGTGCAGCAGCAGTTAAAGTTCCTTGGGGCAATCAGTGAGTTGAAAATGGTTGAAACATGCACTGAACTGCAATCCAGTTGCTCCTTATTTGACTGTTGCAGCAGTAACATTTTCGTAATTATTGTTGTTTGTTGACTGTTAAAAGTAATCAACAAAGTAGCAACTTATATAGTTCACAGTTACACTTCCAATCTAAGAAGCAAGAGCTTGGATTCACTAAGATGTTCTCTAAGATGTGAGATCAGTTACAAGTCTATAAATAACTCTCATATAGAGACATATGGACCCGATAGCTCAAATATAATCAAAGGTGTGATTTGTTGTTGTTGTTGTTGTTGTTTTTTTTAATATTTTCTAGTTGAAAATACACTTCATGCAATTATAAATTAATATTGTTTAATACTGATGGAGTGGGCTCCAGTAGAGGCTTTACCAATGCAACCAGTGCATTTGCTGGGCTTTACCATAAAATTGCCGGGCTTTTTATAAAGGATCATCTCTGCTGACAGTGTCTTTTTTTTTTTTTTTAATCAACTTTTTTAATATCAAGGATGATTCAAACTTAATCAGGTGACTGTTTTATTTGAGGAATAGCATGCAGGTAGTAAGGCAGCATTTGATTTTTCAGAGAAAAAATCATAAGGCAATGTATTGTCATATTAGTAAATATATATTGCAGTTTCCACGAATACCTCATTATGGATACTGCTGATGATCTTTCTAGTATCTCAAGCTGAGAAGGTTGGGATTTTTCAGCCTACAGAAGGGAAGACTCTGGAGAGAACTTATAGGGCTTACAAGAAAAATGGAGAGGGATTTTTACACAGACGAGTAGTGATAGGACCAATGAAAATGGTTTTAAACTAAAAGAAGGATTTTTATATTAGATATAAGAAAGATATTCTTTATTATGAGAATGGCGAGGCACTGAAGCAGGTTGCCCAGAGAAGCTGTGGGTACCATGGCCCTGAAGATGTTCAAGGCCAGGCTGGATCAGCCTAGTCCTGATCTAGTGGGATGTGTCTGTGCCCACAGCTGGTAAGATGGAACTAAGGTGATCTTTAAGATCCCATCCAACCCAAACGATTATATGATTCTGTGCTTTCCAGTATGCAAGGAAGATGTTGCGATATGAGATGCTACAACTGTTTACAACACAGAACAAAGGCCTGATCTGTATTTAAGCCTCCTCTGGCAAGGTGTGGAAACACCTTGGCTGCTAATCTCCTTTTGGCCTTTTGGGAAACAGAATCTGGTTCAACTATTGAGTAAACATGTGTGTTTTGTCTATATATGTATATAAATGATATAAAAAATAAATATGATGAATAGACAGTTATTGCATGGATTTTTTTACATTTTGAAAGGTAGTAGTTGTTTATGGTATTACAGTAGTAAAAACTAGTACTGTGGGAATTTCCATGGGATATATGTAAAATTAGTTTGAATTATGAAACCTTATCTTTATTTTGTGATTAAGGGAATGTTAGAAACAAATCCTGGTGAAGTGAAATTGCCCCTCCATGTCTCTAGAAACACAAAGCTTCCAGGCGTCCCAAGTGGACAGAGGGTAAAGATCAAATACAGTAGTTTAAAAGCTCATGGCTAAATATTAGCTTTGACTGTGCAGTGACATAGTAGGAACAGAGTAGTATCAGCCACAAATTGTTCTAAGCCATCTGTGCATGCAGGGTATGCTGGAAGGTACCTTATTAAGATGAAAATACTATTTATTGCATACAGGTTTCGTGAGTAGGAAGCAAAATGTTTTGCAAACAAGTTGTGCCAACATCTGCATTTTAAAAATAGAAAAAAAAAATGAGGTAAAGGGTGAGTGAAATACCTGTTATGTAGCAGGCTGATGACAGAATGTGGAGTTCAACTCATACGTCATGTGTTCAGGAACATGTGTGACTGTATAGGCGTGCTGGAGTGGCATATGTACCCTGACAAAATGAATTTGGTTTGAAAAGAGTTTGATCAGCCTAGTATTCAAGCAAGTGTCTTGCCATCCACTGGGAGAACAAAGTGGTGACAGAAATAGAGGACGCTATTTTGTAGTTCCTACTGTGTTTAGCTATCCTTGTATATGATTTCCTGTTTGGATGTGACAAGATTTCTTATTACTTTGATCCATCTGATGGCAAATTTGCATGCATGTTGCATATGGTGCTATGTAAGAAACATCAAAATTTAATAATATTCTTTTTCAACACTTCGTGAGCAAATGTTGAGCTTGAACAAAAACAAGATTAATGAAAACAATATCTAATGCCAGTTTGAGTGTGAAAATACTTCAAAAGCAAAGTAAAATATCAAAGAAGTTATATTTCTATAGCAGAAGAAAATGATTCTTTGATTACTGAGGAACATAAAAATACTATTTATTTATTTATTTATTTATTTATTGTTAGATGTGCAATTTTAGGGCACAATTTTACCTTTTCTCTTACATTTTAACATAGCCTTTGAAAATCACAGTTATCAGTTTTTCTTTGAAAGCGCATGCTCTGCAGGCTGTGATTATATCACGTCCTTTGGGTAACAACAGTAGTAAGAAGCAAGGACTAATGTTAGATATGTGTGGATGTGGTTTGGATGAAAATGTTCTTTTTAGAGATAATCTTAAATGGATAATTTTGCGCTGACATAGGGTAGAAAATGAATTCAGATCTTAAGTGAACTGGAATTACACATAAAATTTTAGCCTTGTGTTCAGTGTGCAACCTTTTGTCTGGTAAAGTAAGAGAAAGTATCTGCTGTAAAAGTCATTTTAAAGTGAACTGAACAAAGCTGGGTGTGACTTTTTAGCTAGTGGATGAAAATGCTTAATAGATAGTGAATGTAGTAATCCTTAATTGATTGTTATATATGTATACAAATCCATTGTATCATGGAACATTTTAGGCACTATATTTTGGGTATTAAATACTAAGAACAATGTTTTATTGCAATGATCAAGGGACTGATATACTCTGAAGAAAATGGAGATCATGAAAAAGCATGCTTCAAGATATGAGAAATAGGAAAAGTATACAAAGCACTGGTTAAATTTGCCATGATTGTTTTGAGAGAAAAGGGAGTGAGATTTTCTTTCTTTTTCTAGCCCCAACTTCATGGGTTGATTTTTTCTGACTATGAGCAACACCTGTATCTACGCAAATAAAATATGGAATGTTTGATCAGTGTGTGTACTTCATTATGTAACCTGACCACCTGCAGCTGCTTGGGAACTGCTCATGCAGCTTTGTAACACTGCAGTGGATTTGCCTTGTTTTCCACTCTCTTTAAGCATGATCATAATTGGATGATGTACTTAGGGTCTTGTATGGTATTGCAAGTTTCACAGGACTCAAATTCTGGGAAGATCTGACTCCATTAAGAACCCCAAGGTGCAGTACTAATCAGTGTGCTACTTGCTATGGGGGAAAATAGCATTTTGATCTATTTTTTTTTTAATATATGTAATTAAAAAGTCCAAGTCTAGTACTTGATAACTGATGGGAGAAGTTTGGAGCAGGGCACAGAAAGGGTGGAGTTGGGGAAAAATATTTGAAGCACAAAAATTATTTTGCAAGTGGCTGTAAAGCAGCTACATTAAAAGATGTACGTTAGTGGTACAGAACTTGTACTTTTATACTATAACAATAATTAATAATAATATCTGCATGTTGTTGTTTCATTTAACTTTTACAATATTCTTCTCTATGATAGATAACTGCAGTGGTGTTTTTTTTTTGTTTTTTTTTTTTTTAACAATCACTGTGTAATATAAAGGATGCTTTGAAATTAACAAACATGACATAATTTAAGAGAGGTAGTAGTGCACAGGGCATTACAAAACTGTGAGTATGGGGTGAAAATACGAGGTGGTGCCCTTTCAATAGAGACCATTTGTCCTCAATAGAATTGAAATTTAATTAAATACATTTCTTTATCCCACATTCATTTAAAGAAAAAAAAAAAAAAAGGTTCAGAACACACATTCAAGCTTTGAAAGACCAAGGGCGCTGCATGATTAATCTAAAGTAAAAGTAAAGGAGTCTTTCATTATTCATCAGCTAATGATAGTTGGAAGCAAGCTGCAATGTTTTGATAAATGAGAGATGTAAAGTACTGGTGTGAAGCAGCCCTCTTCCTCTCAAAGTAGAACACAAGACTCAGCCAAGCTCCTCAATGAAAATGCTAATTCCATACGATTAATCCTTTCTTCTTTTCTGTCACCATGAATATTAAGTAACTTCCTTTTGGGGTTACTGTTAACTTGTAACTGGTTTACTTGAGGCTTCCCCACCCCGAAATATACAACCTGATCTTAACACTTGAAATGCCCCTTATTGTTTGTGCCCTTTTGAACTATAGTTCTTCCTGGTCTTTCTTGGGGGGAGGCAGAAGGAGGGAAGAGGCAGTCTGGGGCGGGTACCAATATACTGCAAATAGGCTTTTGTCAACTGATTTGCAAGTGGCAAGGAGGCCAGATTTGGGAACAGCTGCCCATGGACAGTATGGTGCTGATTTCTCTTTCCTTTGAGTAAGAAGTTGTTGCAGTGATACTAATAGTGATAAATCAGCATCAGCTAAGTGTTTGGGCAAAGTAAGAGGGCTGTTTTTCTTTGTGCACATTTATGAGAGTTGTCCTGTTTGCTGATCTGTAGGTATTTCATTTGTCATGCTTGTGTGGTTTACAGTAGATAATTTTCTTCAGAGGCCTCAAAAACCAAAAAATCAAAATACCACCAAACAAACCCAAAACTTGTAGTTGAAACACATGGTGATCAGATGACAAATACTTCTACCATATGAAGCAAGGCTAATAAAACACTTAAAAGACCTGGTCTCACAGCTTGATCTTTGATGTAGCTCTCCATAGTATGCTGAGTAAATCTGTAGCATAAAGATATTATTAAATCAATACAGTCATGGCTATTATAAAAACTGATTTAAAAGATGACTGTGCCCTGTGGATGCATTCTAGATAATAACTTGACCCTCTCTTTCTTTTATAGTATCCCCTCAGTGACCCCTGCCACCTGCAAACACTTTTGTTACGTTCCTCTCTGCTCTTAATAGTACATCACACCAACTGTTCCTGTGGTGTAGACGAGCTAGCAGATGTGGCATTGATGCCACGCAGTTTTTTGACTCTTGTTAATGACTGGGTACGCTGCCCTTCTTCTTTTTTGTGAATATCTGCTGTGTTTTGGCCAGGTTGGTTAGGAGCACAGCAGTGTCAGTTCTTGAAGTCTCTTATGGTGTGTAAAACACACTGTTTAAAAATGTGATAATTGTCACTCAGAGTGGAAGTCAGGTTTGCTTGTAACAGTTTTCAAAAAGCTGATAGACACTTGAGTCTTGAAAATAAGCAGCAGTTTGAGCAATCTGAAGTAGAAAAAAACTTCTGCTCATACATCACTGATTATAGAGTGGATTCGGTACATATGAAACAATCTGTAAAATCAGATGTCTTAGCTGGCAGTTAGTTAGGTTTATCCTGTAGCCATTGGAGAGGCCTGTATTAATAATTCATCCAGCTTATACTGACATTAAAAACTACATTAAATTCATGTTAGAATTAATCATGTTTTGTGCTTATCTATTCACTGGCAATAGAATAAATAGAACACAATCTTGTGTGTATGTATGCAGTCCTGCGCTTTTTAAATAGCGAATAAAAATGATACTATTGTTTTGTGCTGCTGAGAGTTTGTAGATGCCTTTTATTATAATTTTGATCTCTGTCTTAAAGAATCTTGATGAGCATGTTACCATTTTAGAGACAAGCGTGGATCTATCTGAGAACAAGCTGACTCAAAAACTATATTGGAATGTAAAACTTACTTTCATTATTTTTTTGGAGTATTCTTATGATGTATACTATTCCTCTCTCCTAGGTTTCTGTTTCTTACTATATTGGTTGAAACGATGTCTTTCAATTAAATTATGTTCCTGTTTATCTGTTTTTATGAACATATAGGATGATAGCATCTTATGTATAGTTATGTTCAGGAGCTGTTAAGAGGTTAGTGAGAATGCTATTGGTCATTAAGCCAAGGTAGCATGCATCTGTTTAAGAGCTGAATTTCTGTTTTACTTCAAAGTAAACTGAATTTGTAGACTGAACTTTTTTTTTTTTTTTTTTTTTTTTAACCTCTGCTTAATCTATTTATGCTCTGTCAGGATTTATTAAAGATAGCTTTGATTATGGGGAGAAATCTGTTGTACTTAGTTTTTATTATATCCTTCAGTTGAATCACGGTATTACTTAAGAGGATCAGGATGTCATGCTTTATAAAATATCACTGTAGTCAGCAGGGGGGCTCCAGAGTTGTCCTGCTTGTAAGCTGAAAAGGACACTGGGAGCCTGCAGAGGTGTTATTTACAGTTATGTTAGTGAAAATGTTTTGAGGTGAGTTTTTGAGATTACTGAGCTGTGGTGTTTTTGTTGTTGTTGTTTGTTTGTTTGTTTTTTTCCCTGAATAAAGATTTAGAAGACATGAATAGTCAATAAATAATCTCAGACAATGTTTTTCTTACTTACATTGATAAAATAACATGTACATTAGATGAGAACTAGGACTTTGGGACAAGTAAGTATAGTTCAACTGTATAGAATTGATCACAATCTTTTAGCTGAAAAAGTGGTAAATTTCCTTAGATATCCATGCTAATGTGTGGATGAACAATTGGCTGAGGGCTATAAATAAAGGCTTACAATAGATAGCAATAAACTGATGTAAAGAGAGGCATCAATTGGTTTGCCACAGGGATCTTTTTATTTGGGTTGTGTCATGTTTAACATCTTCGTTAATAATCTGAACAAGTGGGTAAACTGCATGCTAATTAAATTCACAGATGATACTAAGCAGGGAGGTGTTGCAAACATAGGGTGGACAGATTTTCTAAGTGAAAATCTGGACCACCTGTCATGGTAGGCGCACAGAGGAAGGTTTTTAGCAGGAATGACGAAGAGGGGGTGTGCACAGAAGGACATGCCAGCTTGTGGGAGGGGAAGGAAGACTGCCCACTCCACTCCCTCCTCAGCCAAGCATGCTCTCCCTTTCCTTCTCTGGCATCTTCTGCTTGGGTATGTTGTATTTGTACAGTTTGCTATCCTCTGGTAATGAAAAATTCACTATGTTACTGTTAGCTGAAAAATGAAACCTCTTAATCAGGGGTAGATGTGAAGGATTGAGGTATGGCAGGGAAACAGTACCAAATTCCCTAAAGCATCCTAGTAAGCCCGTCTTTCAGCTATTGAAAATGTTAATGACTCAAGTATTTCTGCAAGATGAAGATTTGAGACTGAACCTTCCACAGTCGTCTGATAGATATTCTTCTGGCAAATGTAGAGCTGCATATTTCATGTAGAAGATGGAGTGGGGAAAGGGCACTCACTGTTCTCTCTGTGAATCTGTAGGCTGTTGTTTAATGGTGGGTTTTATGTAAGTGGTTGTAGGCCAGCAGGAAATGTAGCTCATGGTGCAGCTCACTTGAGTAAGCCTCATGGGAAGTTTTCTTTCCTTCTCTTTTCTTCCTCTCATCTTGTGTTTCCTCTGCTGGCCCAGCCTGTGGTCTTTTTATTCCACCCCCCGCCCCCCCCCCTTGTGCTTTCCTTATTATTTTCGAGCACCTGCTGAAATGTTCTTTTTTTTTTTTTTTTTTCCACATAACGTTGCTTTGGAAACCAGAGCAGCGTGTTCAATACTTGTGCTTCTGTCTTCTAGGATTTTGACTGATAAGTGAAATATTTTGTCTTTGATGATGTGAACATATGGATAATGATATGTCCTTTATAATGAACCTACCTTCAACTTCCTGGAGATGACGTAGCCTTTTTCAAGGGGAAAGAACAACACTGCAGCAAGGCAATTGATTTTAAAGGAGTACTAGTTCTTCTGCCTTTTACTTTAGGTCCTTGGCTAGTAGGGTTACCTTTGTTCTTAATTCCTTTTCTCGTCTTGTTAGCAGTGTATATAGCTTTTGACCCTTACTGTGGCAAGAGTTTTGGGGAAAGCTGAAGAGCTATAGTTTTTGTCAGTCATAAAATATTGCTCTATTTTATATTTATTTATGTATGTGTAAAAGTCAACTTGCTTGAGAGAAAAAACTTTTGGGTCTAGCAAACCAATATACTTTTTAATTTTCTTAGTATCATAATTTTTTCTTCGAATTTTGGGCAGTTTGCTTGCTCTCTGCAAGTTAGTAACAGTAATGAGGGAACCCCTGCAATTCAATGTTGCACGTAGATGTTTGTTATGTATTTTGCTGTTACCCACCTCCATATTTGTTACCTCAAACAGTAGATGGCTCAAAGTGTAATGGCCATGTGGCAAATGATGAGCATGTCATGCTGCCTTCATGAAGCTTTTTACTCTTGGCTTTTGTTTGCTAGGCATCTTTCCCTGGCAGTGTTATGCAAATTAACCAATTAATGATAGACAAAATGGCCTTCCTGCATCGCCATGTTTGTAATAAGAAGGGCAATGCTGTAAGTCACGTACCTATTCAGTGTGCTCTGTAGGCCACTGTGAGGGCATGATTAGCCTGACTGTGGAAGACAATTGCAGAGGCATCTGCTCGGTTAATTTTGAGGAAAATTTACCAGATGGAGGCTGAAGATTTAAGTGATTAGAAGGTAGTAGATTGGAATACAAATTGGATTAAAAGAAATTAGATTGATATAAATCGAATTGAGTCACAACAGTTTGTGTTGTTTGTACCAAGGGGTAGTGGATTATGGGAGAAGCAGATGCTCCAATGAGATAGGAATTAATGTGGCTTTGACAGTCCATCTGGGAAGGCCTGAATATCGAGTACATTCCTAATCTCTCTCTCCATTTATCAATGCCATAATGTTAATTAGTACTTCATTCATTAAGTTACTTACAGTGGAAAAAATCTCACCCTCCTAGCCCCTTTCTGCTTGAGGATTTGTTATTGAGCCAAGAAATGGAAATCTTTCCTTAGCTGAGCTAGTTACAGTTGGCTGTTAGGCACCAGACCTGTGTCAGTTTCTTCGAACTTGCCACTGCTTTTGGCATAAATGAAATTTATTGGGCTTTGTTTTGCAATAACCTTCTCTTCATAAATCCAGCAGCATAGTTGTTTGAAGTCCTGTTTTCATCACTACAGGGCATCAATCTCTAGCATCTAGTAATAAGCCTCCTTCTCAGAGTTATAATAAGCTGCTGTATATATTCTATTTTATGTAGTTGAGTAGCATTTAGTTTTATGACCAAGATATAGATATGACATTAATGGTGAGAGGCAGATCCTCACTGAGAGAAGAAGAGGGGAAAAAAAAAAAAAAGAAAGCTTTCAAGTGCATTTGCATGTATAAGACCTCTGGTAGAAAAAAGTTGCTTAGAAGAGAAGTGCTATACCTGAAACAACTGCTAAGTGGCATGTCTTCAGATTTATAGAATTAGCTGATGACACATGACAGACCTGTTGGCTTTTAAGTACATTTCTCTTACTTAAGCAGAATTGTAGAAAATATATATTTATTTAAACTCAGGAAAGCATCATAACAACATGTGTTTTTTCACTGGATGGGGAAAATTATGATAGAAAAAAACCTGTTTGATAGTTACTAAATATACTGAGATTGTAAAGTTATTGACTTTAACTGAAATGAAAAACAAGATAATAAAAATCCAACTATGTTTAGTAAAATACATCAGAGTACTTCATTCTTCTTTATTCCCTACCACAAGTACATAAGTTTGATGCAGTAAGCTTGTACTAAACTACTCACAGACGATTCAAACAGTGGCAGATCTTGATGCTAGTTTTTGTATGGGGTCAACCTTGACCTTGTTTTCCTGTGTTTCCTTAAATATTTTGTTTTCCTACAGTGCAGGGAAGCTTTGATTCCATTTCACCTAGTAAGCTAACTGTATACGCATCAAAGTTATTTGGTTACTACTAATAAGAAAGAAGTATCGGATATCTGTATCAAATAGCGAATTTGTAGCTAAATACCTGAATTTGTATTAAATCCATATTAAAAAAGTATTTGGCAAAAAAAAAAAGCTTGTTGCTGTTCTTCTTATGGAATCCAAAGTGCCAAAGATATCTACAAAAATGTCTTGCATCTTCCCTGTCAGTTCTGCAGGAATTCAGTTCACCACAAAGTAGTTTTGCGGAAGGAAAAATTATTTAATTATTTTTGAGTTCTTAATTTGTAGTATTTAGAGATTAGAATGTGATTGTCTATAGTTGTGTGGTTGAGAGCACATATGTGTGTATTTCTTTCTGTAATTGGTGTATTTGCCTATTTATATTTCTTGTATGTACACGTATTTTAATGCATCATGTGCTCTGTAGGTAAATGATACTGAGATTAGTGTTTTTATTATTTTAAATATTAAAAAAAAAACGGTCTTCTGAAAAATTTGATTTTATCTCTAAGCAAAGGAAGTTGTAGGGTAGAGTAGGCAAGAAGTTGACATCATAGCCAGGAATCTAGCACAAATTTGTCCAAGGAATGTTCCATACCATATGACATGTTTAGCAATAAAAGCCTATGGAAAAGATGAAGAGGACACAAGGTGTACATTCATGATTATGGCATTGATCCTTCCAAGCAAATTTTAGCACACAGTGTGCCTGCTTCCCAGGAAGTGCCTGGACATCCTGCTAGTAGTGGAAATAGTGAATTAACTCCTTTTTTGCTTTGGTTGTATGCACAGCTTTTTTTTTTTTTTTTTTTGTTCCCTGTTAGCTGTCCTTAACTCTATCCATAAGTATTCTTGCTTTCCTATTTTTTTACCCCATTCTGTGAGGTAGGATGTGTTGGTGGGCAGGTGGAATTTTGACTGCTGACTGGAGCCCACTTACCAGGGTGTTTAAAAGTGCGATTTTCTTTTATTGGTTTGTCTAGACAGAGATCATTATATTTGTTGAAAATACTCATTGAAATGTCCATGGTTACAGCCTGACATGGTGGAATCTACTTCCTCTATATTTTCTTGTTACTTCCTCTACTTCTGCTTTTACTTCTCCTTCACCTATTTATTTACTCACAGTATGAATTTAAAACTGTCTAGGACTTTTTGTTTCACCTGCTGTGGTACAAGGCCCTCTCATTCCTGCCTGCTTTGCATAGTGCAGTATGTCCTTGGAAAAAAATGGATACATACACTTCAGAAGGCTTTGTCACAGCAGTACATTTTGTCAGACTGCCTCTCCTCTGCCATTCATTGCATGTCAACAAAATGTAACAGAATATTGTCAGGAAACTTCAACTTCTATTGCCATACCACAAACATCCTTCTCTGATGTCATGGACTATCATAATAAAATAAGAGTTAGTACTTTTGTAAGATCATATATTGTTTTCCAAAACAACACTTTAATTTTCTCTTGTTTTTGTAATATTTGGAGCAATAGACCTTTCTTCGTGGTATGCAAAATCATAGAATGTCTTGTGTTGAAATAGACCATCTAGTTCCAAACCCCCTGATATAGTCAGTTGTCTACTGCTAAATGTCTCCGGGGTCAGTTATTCAGAACTTCTCTGAGCAGCCTATGCCAGTGCCTCACAGAATCACGGGTTGGAAGGGACCTTGAGGTCGTTAAGTCCAACCCCCCTGCTAAAGTAGCTTCTCTACAGTAGGATGCACAGGTAGGCGACCAGGTGGATCTTGAACATCTCCATAGAAGGAGGCCCTACACCCTCTCTGGGCAACTCTTTCCAGTGTTCCATTGCCCTTCCAATAAAGAAGTTCTTCTGCATGTTCATAGGAAGAAGTTCTTCTTCCTATGTTCAAGTTTTAGGCCATTAACTCCCTGTCCTGTCACTGTGCACCACTAAGAAGAGCCTGGCCTCATCCATTTGTCTCCTACCTCCCTTTAGATACTTATAAACATTTATTAGATGTCCTCTCAATTTTGTTTTCCCCTATCTGAACAGGCCCAGGTTATTCAGCCTTTCCTCATATGAGAGATGCTCCAGGCCCTTTGTCATCTTTGTGGCGCTCCACTGGACTCCTTCTAGGAAATCCCTATCTTTTTTGAACTGGGGAGCCCAGAACTGGACAGAGTAGTCTAAATGTGGCTTCACCAGGGCAGAAGAGAGGGAGATCGTTATCTCCCATGATGTTCTGGACACACTCTTTTTAATGAACTCCAGGTGTACAACACTGAATGAAGTGTTTCCTCCTAATGTCTAATCTAAATCACTCCTCTTTTAGTTTAGAACTATTCTCCCTTGCCCTATCACTATACACAAAAAGTTGGTCTTCCTTCTGCTCCCTTTAAGTACTGTAAAGCCACAGTGAGTTCTTCCCACAGCCTTCCCTTCTCCAGGCTGAATAAGTCCAGCTCCTTCAGCCAGCTTTTCTTCGTAAGAGAGGTGTTCCAGCCCCCTGAGCACTTTGTGACCTTCCTCTGGACACTCTCCAATTCTTTTCTTTATTGGAAGCTTGAGGCCTGGATGCAGAACTCCAGTTGGGGCTTTATGTGGGCAAAGTGGAGAAGAAAAGTCACATTCTTCTCCATGCTGGCTGTTCCTCTTTTCATGCTGCCTAAGACACAGTTGGCCTTCTGAGTTGCTGGCTCTGGTCAAGCTTTTTGTCCACCAGGACCTCCACGTCTTTCTGTGCAGGGCTGCTCTCAAAATGAGTTCATTTTCCAGTTTGTGCACATACATTGTTCTGACCCAAGGGCCACACCTTGTCCTTGGCCTTTTTGGAACCTCATTGGGTTCACACAGGCCCACTTCTCGAGCCTGTCCAGGTTCCTCTGGATGACATCCCTGTTTTCTGTTGTGTCAAATGCACCGCTGAGCTTTGTGTCATCAGCAAACTTGCTGAGTGTGCACTCAATCCCACTGTCTAGGTCACTGATAAAAATGTAGAAGAGCACCAGATCCCTGATGGACGTCACTTGTCACCAGCCTCCCCAAGGGCATGGAACCATTGACAACAAACCTCTGGCTGGGCCCATCTAACCAATTTGTTATCCTCTGAATAGTCCAGCCATCAAATCCATTTTTATATACTTATATAATTTGGAGATAAGGCTGTGTTGTGGTACCCTATCAAAAGGCCTTGCACGAGTTCAGGTAGATGATATCAGTTGCTTTTCCTTTGTATGCTGATGGAGCGTATGCTGTCACTCCATCATAGAAGGCTACTACATTGGTCAAGCACAATCTGCCCTAGGTGAAACCTTGCTGGCTGTCTTGGATTACCTCCTTATCTTGCGTGTGCCTTAACATTTACCAGGAAGTTATGTTCCATTCACAGAGCTGAGGCTTGCTGGCCTGTAGTTTCTGGGTCTTCTTTTCTCCCTTTCTTAGAAATGGGAGTAATGTTTGTTTTTATTGAGTCACCACAAGCTTCAGCTGACAGCCATGACTTTCCGAATATGATAGATAATGGCTTGGCAACTACATCGACCATTTCCTTCAGGACTTGGATGCATGTCATTTGGCCCCATAGAGTTGTACAATTCAAGCTCATCAGACGATCTCTGATTTGCTCTTTGCTTACAATAGGAGGGATATTGCAACCCCAATCCCCACCTGGATGCTCAGTGATCTGAGGTGGGAAGCCTGACTGGCAGTGAACAGTGAGACTGAGAACTTGTTTAGTACCACAGCTTTCTCTGTATCTGTTGTTGCCGTTTCTCCTTTCTCATTTATCAGAGGAGGTACACTCTCCTTGGCCTGTTTCTTCTGACCAACATGCCTGTAGAATCCCCTTTTGTTACTTTTTACATCCCCCACCAAGTTCAATTCCATCTGTGCCTTGGCTTTCCTGATCCCATCTCTGCACATCCAGACAGTGTCCTTGTTACCCTTCCCAGGCTATCCCTGCTTCCACTGCTGTATGTTTCCTTATCACTGTTCTTATCACAGTTTGAACAGCAGGTCCTTGCTTAGCCATGCTGGTTTCTTGCTTTCTCCGATTTCTTATGCTGTGGGACAGAGAGCTCTTGTGCTCACTGAAGGGCATCCTTCAAGTGTTGCCAGCTCTGTTACATTCCCTTCTCCCTAAGGAAAATTTTCTAGGGGATCTCACCCAAGAATTCCTTGAACAGCTGGAAATTCTCTCTCCTGATTTTTAGGATCCTGATTGCTCTTTGCCAGTATCGTATTCCTTGAGGTCACAGATTCAGTCAGGGCATGGTTGTTACAGCCTGGACTGCCTCTAATCTTCTTTAACAGCTAGTTTACAACTTTTAACTTAAGTAGTATTTTTCCAAGCTGTACTATGTGAAGATATCTTTGTTGTCCTGAGTAGACCAAACTTTATTGCTTCCCATTCACAAAACTCAACTTAGATATCATCTTAGATGCCCTGAGATATCTGTCCTTGCTCAGCCTCAGGGTTTTACCTAGCTGTGAAATATTTCGGACTTCTATGTTTCAGAGTATGGGAGAGTGTTGATGATCTCAAGGAGATTTTTATGAATGTGAGGATAAAGAAATCAGAAGGTCAGTTTTCTTGCCTGAATTAGCAATGTGTATTGTCTTCTGTGACTGATAATGTCAGAACTGTCAAGCCTGTCTAAAAATGTGATCAAAATTTGTTACAGATGTGTTGTGGAAAGATGATTAGCTGTTAATCAGAATTAAAAAACACACAAAAATGGTGCAACATGGAAGAAATTTTGACTTCTGTTTCAAAATACTTATCTCAAAGTTAAAGATCAAATTATTGTGGGTTTTTTGTTTTTTTTTTTAAGACTTTTTGAAGATGTGTTGAAACTGCTTAATTGGAGAAACAACTTCTTTGACTTTTGTGAAGACTGTGTAATGTTTTACTTGTAAAGTTACTTTGATTTCACTCTTACTCTGTGACGATTGTGTCCTACTCTGATAGATATTTGACTTATCCTCCTTGAAGGAATCTGGACCAGATTGTTATTTGAAAGGAATAGGGTTTGAGTTTTTGTAACAGTATCTTAGGCGGTCATTATCATATACCAATAGAATGTCTTAGACTGTGGAGAACGTGTGGTTATCAATCCCTCTGTGCAAAATTATAAAATTTAGTTGGTCCTAATTAGGTGTATTTTTTTTTGTTTTGTTTTTTTAATAATAATGGTGTGTGGGAATATTGGAATATTAAAAGCTTCCCTTTGACTGCCTAATAAGAAGCCATTGCTAGTTCTTCATTGCTGTGGTGATAATGTACTAGCTGTATAATAAAGACATTTCCGTGATGTCTGTAAACAGTGTCTATTGTTTTCTTGTTCCTTCCTTGACCTGGGAAAGACCTAAAAGATGTTTGGTGGAGTTGGGCATACACTCCTGCTTAACTTTACTTGATTCTTGAATGATTCTGAAAGGCTCCCTAGGGAAGAGCTGTTTTGATTGAGCACTACTGGATGTAAAGTGTGGAAAAAACTTTTGTCTGTTCAGTGCTTTTGTTACATTGTGTTTCTGTACAATAGAATAATTTGGACAGGCAGGGACCTCTGGAGGTAGCACGTGTATCTATGTGTACATTTCCACATTTCACACATCTACACATGACTTGTCTTTGCATATGTATGCTATGTGTATATACATATATTCACATAAACCTTTTTTATTATTTCTGCTTTTTGTAAGTGTGGTTGCTTTTCATGCTTTTTTTTTAATTATTATTTGTTTTATTTTGTAACTTTTTTTCCTTTTTCTTTTTTGACAGAATTCTTATCATCTCATTTTTTTTCAGAGCCAGTGAATGTTTATGAAATCCACACTTGAAGTTAAACAGCTATTTTTATTTCAAAAGCCAGAGGTTTCTTTCTTTGGGAAAGACAAACTATACGTAAGAGTGTGGTGGCAGTTGTTGTTAGTTTGTTTTTCAATTAAGTATATAGTTGTCTGTTAGCTTCTTCCAGGGAGTGTGCCTATGGTAGATAACTGAACTCTAAACCAGACTGCTTTGCAACAGCTGAATCAATTTTCTTTCCGCACTGAAGCTTGTATTTATAACATCTCTTTTCACCTGGGAAAAAGTGATTAATTTGCCTGCAAGTCAATATACTGTCTCTCAGGGATATTGTGATCCTATTCACTCATCTCATAAATGCCCATGAGGATCTCACACCTGTAAAATGCAGTGTCATAGAATGCAGTGATTTTTAAGGTGTAGGTAAGACCCTGTGAAAATATTACAAAGCAAAGCACTGAGAGAATGTAGCTAACATATTTGCAATCTCAGCAATACTAATACAGTTCTGAATAAAAGTTGTGCTTGAAAAGGAAGGGAGGTAGCTCTTACTATTTGCTCAAATGATTTGAGAAATAGCCCATTAGGAAACCTCTCAGTCAAGATACAATTCACACTATTAAAAACTGCACTGAACTGTTCTACTCTGTGCTAGCTATTTTGATTTAAGCCTGCAAGGCAGTTGAATGTTCCCAGTAGTTGAGATGTACCATTCATATTTTGGTGTGTGAGAATGAAAAATTTTGAAGAGAAGTGAATTACAATAAATTTGCATTAAGCCTGAATAACAGTTTTGGAATGTTTCCCTCAAAATAATTTCATACAAAGAATAGGGTGATTATGCTGTGCTATTGGACTATTGTCCATATATAAACAGCAAAAATAAAAAGTCAATTTTATATTTGCAGTGTTTTTTTATGATTAAAATTGATTACACCTCTCTTAGCAAAGTCACAGTTTTATACTGCAGAAACTTAATAGAATCAGAATTGCAATAAGATTTGGTCAAATATTTTTAATGACAGTTATTGATCTGTCTGTTCAGTGTTGCCTGTTCTTCTTGGCAGACACGCACTATAGGAAGGGTGGCTTATCTGCAGATACATGTCCTGGGGAAGCTATGATGTGTTGGTTAATGGATTAATTTTGCTCTAAGAAAAGCTTTCAGAGGACCTTGTCATTGCTGACACAGCTTTAAACAAAAAGCTTACCTTGGAAGCAGTCATATTGTTGAGCTCTGCTCCCATCTGCCAAATCTCAGGGGAGGAGGAGAGATTGTAAAATATAAATCTTTGAAATGTAATCTTTATCATGTCACTTTGCCTAGAGGAATGCATCTAGGATAAGCAGCTTGATTCCAGTGCATCAGCCTGTACTCTAGTTGAATTTTCTCATTATCTTGAATTCTTTTTACATTATCTTTTGTTCAAACTAGGATGTAACTGACTGGATCTCTGTTCAAGATCTCCGCTTGCTTTCAGTCAACTCCGTGGTTAAAAGGGTAGTGAAAGCAACACACTTATTCATTATTTCTAACAGATACGTGTAATAAGTGTGTCTGATAAGTACTGCCTAAGTGGAACAAGGCATATGAAGAAGCAGGAAAATGAACAGTAACTGTCCTTCAGTAGATTTAACAAAGTAGTTTAGGAATTTTTTTCAAGCTTAATGTTATCTCATACAAGAGTGTTAAGTGTCTACATGAGGAAAAAAGAACTCAGTCATGGCCACATGACAGATTCTACATAGCTAAAAAACATTCAGCAGAGGCGGTTGAGTCATGTCCATAAAACACATCACTCTTACGGTTGTGATTTTACTAACTGAATTTCAAGGCTTTTTAGTTTTTGTGTTTATCTGTTTGCTTTTCCTCTTTACTGCACAGAATGCACCCAAGACTATAGGACAGAAAAAGGTTCCTTGAACATTAAAAATACATCTTTGGAGCTGTCTTTTTAGTGAAATTGAGTATATTCAGGTCTTTTCTTGCCTGTGTCTATTACTTAGTTATAGGATAATATTATTTTTCTATTAGCTTTGCAGCTTATTTTACTGCTAAACAAGTGTTCTGCATCATCTGTGGAAGTGTGTGTTTTTATCAAAACTCTTACAAGGAATGCATTCAAAACATTCTCAAAAGCATGAAACAAGCTAATTATCTCTCAAACACAATATTGATCACTTTCACTTGTAGCAGGCACAAGCTTTCAAATGGCAATATGACCACCAAAAATCGTGGATGTTTCCATATTCTGCTATTATTTTATAATAAACTCTATAGTATGAACTTGTCCTTAAAGTTTTGTTGTTTTTTAAGCATTGATCTTTTAGGACTGAATATATAATATTCTTCTTAATCATGATCTTTCAAAAGTATTAAACTGAAAATGTTTCATGCAGTACGTATCTTTAACTTATTTTGGATGCTTGTCAGTATTTGTACAGTAGAAGGTTATTGTTAACTCTGTATTTTAAGGCTACATGCAAGTGTGTTAGCAGCAACATAAGAATAGTAGGGGGACAGAATACTAAGTTAGTACTCCATATAGTACGGAGTAGTAAGTAAGATATCCGAGTAAGTAGGTAGTGTGGTATACGTAGTGTTAAGTAACTGTTACTCCTGCTACTGAAAATCAAATCCCACATTTCTTTCTTTGGACGTATACATCTTCAAAGTTCTAAAGAAATCAAAAGAAAGCAAAAGCAAGGAAAAAAAAAAAAAAAAAAAAAAAAAGGAGTCTTCAGAAAGAGTATAAAAGGAGCAGTTACCTTAGAGATCAATTTAGGAAGAGCTTTTCAGTTTGTAGTCAGTCTGGTAGTAGAATGTACAAGTTGGAGGGATGCAAATAAATGGAGTATGAAATGGCAGACTGGTGGATATTGTTGACAGGAAAGGATAAATGTAGAAAGGTAGAGGGAGAGTACTGAGGAGACTCTTGCAGGCAATTCTGCAATCTATATTATGAAATACTTTATCACATTTATTAACATATTAACTGGTATTATATATGTGTGTATATAATTGCTCTGCAGTTACAATGAAAACATTTGCCTTTCTGGTGGATATTCTGTGCCTTTTTATTAATACCTATTAGCTCTGTAGTCACAAACATCTTCCTGATTTACTTTAGAAATGAATGAAATCACTAGGAACTTAATCTGTATTGTTGCTTTTCCTGTATGACAGACCACTGCTTATGTAGAGAATAGGGTTAAATAGGTGAAGTCAAATTTTGGTCTTGATGTGAAGCTAATAAATTAAAACCAGAAGAGCGTGAAGTGCCATAAATGAAAATGGTTTTCCTTGAAATTTGAAAGACAGTGGCATGGGAGGACTAGAAGGTGAATTGTCAAATGCCTTTTTCTGCAAAGATATGTGTATATATCACACCCACTCACCTCATTACCCTTTATGTAAATGTGGTGAAAAAGGGTAAAATATTGACTCAGTTTTCTTGCCTACTTACTGTTGTGTCTCTATAGTAAATCAATTTATTTATTTGATAAAATTTGTTTGTTCTAATTTATTTAGGCTTATTTGTGTATAGAATCAACCATGCTAAATTGAAAATAAAAGGTATTATGTTTATATGCCATTGATATAGCTGTAACTGTATGATATATTGGATCTCTGAGTAAATTTGTGAAGAAGTCAGAATATCTTACGACAAATCTTTAAGACTTGTTGCTGATTATGAGAAATAGAATTAATCAGAACAGCAATATTTTTGATCTGGTAAAAAAAGAATGAGTGATGTCATCTTTTACTGTTTTCAGATGAGTTTTCTTGGAGGTGATTCTCAGTTGTTGTACAACACATCTGAATGGGATTGAAGTGTCTTCAGAAACCTGCATTCCAGAATTTTTTCTTTTTTTCTATTTTTGTCACCTGTCCTCACTTTTTCCTTTCTTTCCATGAGTTTGATTAGAAAGTATGCAAGTACACAAAGTCATAAGAGATTAAGGGATATTGGGTGGTAAATGTGTTTCAATGGAAGTACAGGATCTGTACATCTAGCAACTAGAGCTTTCTTTAGCCTTTTTGTGACTGTTTTCTCCAGAAGCTTCCTCTCACTCAGCTCCAGCATGGGACTGAGCTTCGTATATTCAGTGTCCTGACCTTTATTTCATGACTTATATTTTATTTTCTTTTTCTTAACAGTGGACTAACTTATATTTTATTATGTTTAGGAATTTCAGATGTATTCTCTAGGAGATATAAAAAAGTCTGTGTTTACGTATGATTATTGGTATCTACCAGTAAAGGCAAAAGTGAAATAAGATAAATGTTAGACTTTGCTCATTCAGTATTTTACTCTTTACTTTTTCCAGGCAATAATTGGAAACTCTTTATTACTTCACTGAAATAAACATTACTAGGAGCTAAATGGCTTTGAATGCAATTATTATTTATTTTTTTTTTTTAACTGAATTAGCTTTATAATCTGTTTCTCCTAACTCACTGTTCGTTTGTAGACTAAAGTTGGGCAACGGTGAATTAGCTGATGGTAAACAAGAGCAAACAATTAACATTAGACTCTTACTTTCCTGTTTACCGGGGGAAAAAAACTGAAAATCTTTTTATCTGTAAAGGTGAAAAATTAATGTGTGAGGTGAAGCCATGCACCAATATTGCTCCATAAGTTTTCTCCTGATAATTTACAGTAGTTCTGATTTGCTTACTGAGGACTTGCTCAGCAAGGACCTGCTGAGAGAACTGAGGGCGAAGAAAGGGGTGTACAAGCTCTGGAAACAAGGCCGTGTCACCTGGGAAGAATACAGGGATGCCGTCCGGACTTGCAGACGTGGGATCAGGGAAGCCAAGGTGCAGGCAGAACTGAACTTGGCAAGGGACGTGAAAAACAATAAGAAAACCTTCTACAGGTACATTGGCCAGAAGAGACAGGCCAAAACGGGCATACCTACTTTTGTAAATTTAAAAGGAGAACTGGCTTCAACAGATGAAGAGAAAGCTGAGGTGCTAAATGAGTTCTTCACCTCAGTCTTCACTGGTGGCCAGGATTCTAGTCTTTTTCATGTCCCTAAGCCCTGCATCCCCAAACCTCTATGTGGGGACCAAGGAGGTAAATCCCTCCCCACTGTAAGGGCAGAGCAAGTTCGAGAGTGCCTCCTTAGACTGAATGAGTACAAGTCTATGGGGCCAGATGGCGTGCATCCCAGGGTCCTGAAGGAGCTGGCTGAGGTGGTTGCCGAGCCACTCTCCATCATATTTGAGAAGTCGTGGCTGTCAGGTGAGGTCCCGGATGACTGGAGGAAGGGTCACGTCACTCCCATATACAAGAAGGGGAGCAGGGAGGACTCAGGGAACTACAGGCCGGTGAGTCTCACCTCCGTGCCTGGGAAGATGATGGAACAGACAACATGCTCGATCACATAAAGAATGAGCATGTGATCCGAGACAGCCAGCACGGCTTCACCAGGGGAAGGTCATGCTTAACTAATTTTGTGGCCTTCTATGATGGAGTGACGGTGATGGTGGACGAAGGGAAGGCGACCGATGTCATTTACCTGGACCTGAGCAAGGCCTTTGACATGGTCCCCCACCACATCCTCATCTCCAAATTGGAGGGAAGTGGATTTGATGGGTGGACAACTCGATGGATAAGCAATTGGTTGAAAGGCCGCAGACAGAGGGTGGTGGTCAATGGCTCTATGTCCAGGTGGAGGCCGGTAACAAGCGGCATCCCCCAAGGGTCTGTCTTGGGACCGGTGCTCTTTAACATCTTTATTAATGACATCGATGAGGGAATTGAGTGCACCCTCAGCAAGTTTGCTGATGACACCAAGCTGAGTGGTACGGTTGATACAGTGGAAGCATTCAGAGGGACCTCGACAGGCTGGAAAGCTGGGCTCAGGTGAACCTAATGAGGTTCAACACAGCAAAGTGCAAGGTTTTGCACTTGGTCCGGAAGAACCCCAGGCACCTGTACAGGTTGGGAGGAGTGGTCCTTGAGAGCAGCTCAGCAGAGAAGGATCTGGGGGTCCTGATGGACGAGAGACTTAACATGAGCCAGCAGTGTGCTCTGGCAGCTCAGAAAGCAAATGGGATCCTGGGCTCCATCAGGAGAGGGGTGGTCAGCAGGGATAGGAAGGTGATTGCCCCTCTCTACTCGGCTCTTGTGAGGTCTCATCTGGAGTACTGTGTCCAGGTGTGGAACCCTCTGTACAAGAAGGACATGGAAATTTTGGAAAGGGTCCAGAGGAGGGCCACGAAGATGATCAGGGGGCTGGAGCACCTTCCCTATGAGGACAGGCTGAGGGAGTTAGGCTTGTTCAGCCTGAAGAAGAGAAGGCTGCGGGGTGATCTCATTGAAGCCTTTCAATACCTGAAGGGAACCTACACCCAGGAGGGGAATAAACTCTTTGAAAGGGCTGACAATAGCAGGACTAGGGGGAAATGGATCCAAGTTGAAGGAGGGAAGATTTAGGTTGGATGTTAGGGGGAAGTTCTTTACTAGGAGAGTGGTTAGGCCCTGGAGCAGGCTGCCCAGGGAGGCTGTGGATGCCCCATCCTTGGAAGTGTTCAAGGCCAGGTTGGACGGGGCCCTGGGCAACCTGATCTAGTAAATGTGTATGTTTGGTGGCCCTGCTAGGCAGGGGGGTTGGAACTACATGATCCTTGAGGTCCCTTCCAACCCGGGTCATTCTGTGATTCTGTCATTCTGTGACTGTCAGATTTTAAATTCCCCTGGATTACTAATGAAATTCTCCATGAGAACCTTAGGCATGTTATGTTTTCTGTAGTGAAGGCAACGGTAGCGTTCACTGTACCGCTACAGTATGCATCATTTCACATCTGTCCCAAAGCCCTATGATCTGAAAGTCTGGATCATTTCTACTAATAGGTTTCTAATGAGTAGAGATCAGAAGCTGCTCTGCAGGTGCTGCTTCATTTCTTACCTTATCTCCATTAAAAGGAAAAAAAGAAAAAAAAAAAAAAAAAAAGCTGTTTGAGGGAGAGAACATGGAATTGTGTGATATAGTATCTTGGTTTTGGCTATAGCAGGAACTCAGCAAATAAATAAATAAATAAATAAATAAAAATCAGGAATCCCAACAAGGAACTCCTTTAAGGCTACCATGTTGAGCTAATGTTGAAATTGAAAAACCATGAGGTGATAGTTAGTTTTGTGTGAGCCAGAAAAAAGATGACTTAGGATTGTTTTCATTATGTGGTAAAGGTGTAAAGCTTGTGCTTGCACAATGCTAAGGTGTGTGATCAGCAGTGTTCCAGAGGAGACTGAGATTATGTGTTAATTTTCTGTGCTTTTTTTGCTTGATAGCGTCTAGACAGAAAGTCACTGCACCTAATTCTTTCATAATTTCACATGTTCTTTTCCTTGTTTTTGAATTAGAATTAGTACAAGAGTATCTGATGTTGTGGCAGATGCTAGAATTGCAGTAGAATCACTGAAAGACTTTGTTTTTTAATTCTTGGCAAACTTCATAAAACATTAGTTGAGGGTTTAAATATAATCAAGGGAAAAAACCAAGCTCAACAGAGATGTGTTACATCTTATCTTTTGTTGCCCCTTGTTGTTTCTTGCTCAAGTATGAACAATGAAACATTGATATTGAAGATAGGATACTATAATAGACTTGCACACTGCCTTTTTCTTGTAGGAGTGTCTTTTTCTTAACAGTGACTTTTATCACTCTGTGAAATAATAGGCAAAAATGTAAGCCTAAAACTTTCTCTCTGAATTAATTGATAAAGCATATTCAAAGCTGCTCTTTTGGAGATGTGTAATAAACAGTCGTTTGCAATAACTATGTGAACTTGAACATACAATGATTATTGGGGTACTCCATGAGTGTGTATTCAGAGAAGCACTAATGTTTTCCCTTTTACAGGTGCAGCTTTGAATCAATCATAGATATTGTAGGACTTCTCCAAAGGTGTGTTTTCGCCCAAGAGCGTGTAACAACTAATTTGAAATCGTTAGTGTCCATCATGGTAATGACTGCTTAGGGACTCTTATATTAAGAGGTTATTCACATGCTGTATGCATGCATGAGATATAAGTGTATTGGAAATCCTTGAGGGAAAAATTGAGAAGGAAACTGCATGGGTAGTCCAGGATACCAACACAAACAGCCTGCTTCAGTGAATCAACTTGTCTTGGATAAATCATGGCTCCTTCTCACTACAGAAAAGGAGAGAGAAATACTTTCTGGTCTGTTACTTCATGGGGTTAATGATATTCCTGTTTCTTCTAATTTAGGTTGTTTTTGTAACAGTATCTAGGGCAAGGGAGTCATAGTAAAAGAATCAAAATTTAGCTAGGAAAACACCATCTGAAGCAGTCATTTTCAGGCATGTAGACAGTGACTGTACCTGCCAGAAAAAGAGCCAGTGGAGTCAGGTTTTCGGCTGTGTTTTTTTTTTTTTTTTTAAACAGCATTTTCTTTTGGAGTAACTGTTGGTGCTCAGTTCGGATTTGAAGGAAGGAGTCTACTGTGCTCCATCATTGATTTATTATATGTTTATTTTTTTTCATAGAATCATAGAATGGCCTGGGTTGAAAAGGACCACAATGATCATCTAGTTTCAACCCACCTGCTATGTGCAGGGTTGCCAACCACCAGACCAGATTGCCCAGAGACACATCCAGCCTTGCTTTGAATGCCTCCAGGAATGGGGCATCCACAAGCTCCTTGGGCAACTTGTTTCAGTGCATCACCACCCTCTGAGTGAAAAACTTCCTCCTAATATCTAACCTAAACCTCCCCTGTCTCAGTTTAAAACCATGCCCCCTTGTCCTATCACTATCCACCCTCTTAAACAGCTGTTCCCCCTCCTGTTTATATGCTCCCTTCAAGTATTGTAAGGCCACAATGAGGACTCACCGGGACCTTCTCTTCTACAAGCTAAAAAAGCCCAGTTCTTTCAGCCTTTCCTCATAAGAGAAGTGCTCCAGATCTCTGATCATTTTAGTGGCCATCATCTGGACCCGCTCCAAGAGCTCCATATTCTTCCTGTATTTGGGGGGCCCAGGGCTGAATGCAGTACTGCAGATGGGGCCTCATAAGAGCCTAGCAATCACCTCCCTGTCCCTGCTGGCCACTCCTATTTTAACGCAGCCCAGAACACAGTTGGCCTTCTGGGCTTCAAGCACACACTGCTGACTCATGTCCAGCTTCTCATCTACCAGGACCCCCCATTCCTGCTCTGCAGGGCTGCTCTCAAGTTCTTCTCCCAGTCTGCATAAGTGCCTGGGATTGCCCCAGCCCATGTGTAACAGCCTGTACTAGGCCTTTTTTCCCCTCTCAGAAATGCATGCTGAGGGGAAAGATTTGCAGCAGTCAGTAGCAGAAGGTACATCCAGACATCACAGGGATGCGTGATATGACCCCTCCCTCCAAATGTAGTCTAAGCCTCTCCTTGTTGATGGGCACAGTCTTTGCTGCCCGCATCTCAGCCCTCTCTTGAGCACAGATTACTTGATAAAGATAGGCTGAGGTAAACGTTAGTTTTGTGATATACATGAGTACCGAAGAGGAAGCATTAGTCCTTTTATGACCTGAGGTGAGGCTTTGAACTGGGATGTGTAAGGTGGAGGCTTTAATTCTTTGTTGGAGAAAGCCATTTCAAAGGGTTCTCTCTTGAATGTACTGCTTGAACTTCTGAACGTTATTGCTAAATACTTATGTGTAAGAAAATGACTTCATATTTTAGGTTTTTCATTTCTTACTACAAATTTTGTTACTTGTCACCATCTGCTTATTATAAGATAGTCAGATCTGCCAGTGTTCTCTAACTTAAGTCTCTTTACAATTAGTCTTTGTGCTCTTGCTTGTAATGTTGGGATTTTCTTCAAACGACTAACTGGTGTTGCTTTTTTTCCTTCAGAATATGGAATTAATTTGGTAGATATGTAGAGAAATATACATATATGTATACATGTCTCAGCATTTGGCTTTTAGTACTGTAAAATTTATAGCCCTTGTGATTTCAGCACTTTTGTGTATAGAGTCATAGTCTGGGATTAGTTTTTAACTGCAAGTTCTCCTGATGGATTTTGAATGTCTTTTTGACAGTAAAAGTGGAGAATGAAATACTTCTTTCAACTGTGCTTTAATATATGTGCTTTTATATCTATCTGTGCTTGGATATAATTTTACTTGTGTGTGTGTGTGAGTGTATACTTGCAGTATGGATTATGGATACCTTTACTATATTGATAGCAGAATCTGGTAGCTGCTGAAAGAGTCAGTTTGTACAGCAGTGGTATAGCAGCAGTGACTAGAGTGTTAGCAAAACTAAGTCCAAAGGTGGAAGAATGGACCTCTATTCCTTTCCTCACAAGGCATACAATTAAAATTACAAAAAAAAAAAAATGTTAACCAATAGGTGGTAAGAGATAGGGCTTTTGGAAAAGTCCGTATGTTGAATCTGATAGATGAAAAGATAGGAGATTAGCATCACTGGAATTTGGAAGGGCACGTGAATCTGTAAGGTAATGTAAAGAGAAAGATTATTGAAACAAGGAGAAGATCTTGTCATGGTTGTATATGTAACAGATTCTCTGTAAGTCCCATCTCCATAAGGTATGGATTTGCTAATGCCTGGGTCAGAAATATGTGTTTGTAGTACAAACTCAGGTTTTTAGCTATGAAAGTCTGTGATATAGTCTCTGATGCCAGGTAAAAAACAAACAAATAATATAATCCGTAAACAGATTGTATTTTTCTTTGTAATTTCTTTGAAAATGTTGGTGACGTTGAAAGAGTAGTTTGTGAGAATGTTTTGTGAAGCCAAAAGTGAAAATAAATTATCCTTCACTCCACCCTTTTCTTTGTCTCTAGGATCCCGTCTTCGCCAGGAGGACTTTCCACCACGGATTGTTGAGCATCCTTCAGATGTGATTGTCTCTAAAGGAGAACCAACAACCCTGAACTGTAAAGCTGAAGGACGGCCAACTCCTACTATTGAATGGTACAAAGATGGAGAGCGAGTGGAAACTGACAAAGATGATCCTCGCTCCCACCGTATGCTGCTGCCTAGCGGATCTTTATTTTTCTTACGTATTGTGCATGGACGCAGGAGTAAACCTGATGAAGGAAGTTATGTTTGCGTAGCAAGGAACTATCTTGGAGAAGCTGTGAGTCGCAATGCATCTCTGGAAGTGGCATGTGAGTAAAGTTTTGCATGATTAACACCGTGTAAAACTTTATAGTTACTTTCATACTGCTATCCAGTGCTTGCACACATTGAGTGGTTTGGGAGATAAATGGTAGATAAGGATAGCATTTTGTCATTAGCTGTATCTCTTAGTCAAGGCATTTATACATGCATTTATTCAGTAGCAGCGACCGTACAGAATGTGATTTATATGAAAGTACAGTTCTATCCAACGTATAATCATGATTGGCACAAACATGGACAAAGGCTAATCTTCCTCTCAAGAATAATGTAATTTCTAAATTATGACTAAAGTTGGTTACACTGAAACTAATGTGGAAAAATACCTATCATTTAATATAAGGTGCACTGTCTGTTTCTCTTTATTTAGTCATCTGTTACCTCAACAGGAATAGACAGCTTCTTGGTGTCTCATGTTCTGTAGTGCTGGAAACCTCAATGTGTGCTCCTCTATCATAAATTTGATATAGGCCTCATTCATTATGTGAGTGGCAAGTGAAATTGTTGGCCATTTCTCATGTCCTCCAGAGCACTCTTATTCTTTATCGATTCTCTTGGTCTTAAAAGAGAAGTCGTCACAGTTCTTACAGAGACCACCCAGCATGCATGATCTGCTTCTAGTAGAGTTAGCAAACACATTTGTTACAGTCATAGAGCAAACAGGCTCATCATGCATAAAGTGTAACACTTTGTTTAGTAATTTTTGCTACTTGGTTGTATGGGTTGGAAAAAAAAATCTTTTCTTTTTCCAGAGTATCAAAAAAGTGTAGCTGTGTTTCTTTGCATAACTGTGTGTTTTAGTAGAATTATAAATGTTCTCTTGCTGGTCTTTAATTCTCCCCTCGCAGTTCTTTGTTTGGCAGTAATTTCAGCAAAATCTGTTTGACTGAATTAGGGCTTCAGCGCAAACTTTCATCACTTAGTTGGCAGAGAATGGACTTAAGAACACACAAAAAACATGGTGGCCTAAAAAAAGTAGAGGTGGAAAAAAGCAAATTTTGTTTGTGATGCAATTTGAGACTTTTATAGCTATTGTGTCATGATCTTTAGTTTTCAGTCTTTTCACAAATTGCAGAAAATGACATTCTTGAATTAGTTGGATGTTGGCATAGGCCAAGAAGAACAGTCCTGTTCACAGCCTTTTCCTTGTCACAATCTAGATTAAGAACTGTTTTAAAGGAAAAACAAAATCAGGTTTGTTTGAGCCACTTATTAATGTATATCTTCTGATAAAGGCATCATAATGTTACTCAGTGTAGGTAGGTATTTAGGAATTGAGAAGATGACCAGTTAACAAAGGTTGAAAGCTGGATGAGTATGAATATAGATAAACTTCAGCTGGATCATTCCTGTGTTTGTATACATGTTGTGGTGGGGTTTTTTTTTTGTTTTTCTTTAAGCTATCTGTTGAGAAACCCTGTGTGAGGGATGTAAACATTTTGAAATCTTTGATAATCATGTTGAGATTCAGACATCTCCTACTGAAGCTCAGAATACTGCTAAAGTTATGCTTTGAGTCATCAAACTGAAGTGATTGATTATCTTGGAATTCAGAGGTGCTCTATGTTCTATCGGTTTTCACTGATCCCTACTTCAGTGGCTGCTGTGAGACTCTTGTTACAGCATCTCCAGTCTTTGGCGTTGTTTCTTTAACCACTATAACTCATGTCAGGTCATGCATGAACTGCATGTGAGACAGCACGAGACTTTAATAATACCAGGTTTCATTGTCAGGAGGATCATAGAACATGAAACTTTAGATCTGAAACTATAGCCAAAGTTCCTGCAATAGCAACATGCACCTGACACCACATTTTTTTATTGTTTTCATAGCTTTGAAATTTAACTGACTGAATTTTTCAGTTAAACGGTTTAGCAGTCTAAGGCAGGCATTCCGTTTCCACTTAGATTAAACAGTGCTTTGTCTTTCCTTGAGCCATACCATGCTTGTGATTACAAGGAGGTATTTTCAAAGAAAGAACCCAAAACTGTATTCATTGTTTACGTTGCTCGTTTGTTAAATTTTAGAGATCCTCTTGTTTTATGCTCACTGGTTACAAAAGCATATGACAACGTTAGAGGCTTATCAAAAGAATCCTGTGGAGAATGATACCTAAACTGCCCATTTTTCCTTGATTTTGAGACTTTTGTCTATAAATTAAGTTTTAAAGTGACTTTTAGAGAACAGCTATTTCTAATGTCAGCATTTCCAGACTGAAGAAGGTGGGCAGGCCTGTAACAGGCCATGTGCACACTTGGGAAATGAGTTGTTGCTGACAGCCTGTTGTCAGCAGTGAGTCCTCATTCTCCTGTTTTCCACACTTCTGAGGGCAGTGAGTTGCCTGGATGCCAGGGCCCTGTCTGAGGGAACTGAGACAGCCACATGCAATCAGGGCTTCCTTCTGCTATCTCTAATGGTGTTGAAAACTGCTCTTTCTGCACTGAGCTAAGCTGTTTTCATCACCAGAGAAAGGGTGGTTGTCCTTTGCTGACAACAGGGTTTTGGATTACTAGATGACTGCAGGTGGCCTCAAATTGTGCTATTAGAGAAAAAACTTCTGCTTTTTACAGATCTAAAGTGCTTGGGTCTGCTATTTTAGTGGAAAAATCAGCAACTGTTTTACTTTTCTTATTATATTGTCATTCCACACTAATGCACACTTGGAACTTTAGAACAATTTATGAAGAAATATTTTGGCATTTTCTGTACCTGTTAAGTGTGATCATGCCTATGCTATTGCGTTAATTGTGATTCATTCTTCTACCTTTCCATTTTTTCCCTTCCATGGTCACCTGGCACAAAAGCGCCAACATTGAAAATCTTCTGATGTACCCGGTAGACAGAAGAAAAAGCTTAAATGAAATTCAGTTCAGTCATGTAGTGATTCAGAGCACAGAAAGTGGCCCATCTTGAAAGTAATCACTTTGCCCCTTGGTTTTGAAGTGATTCTTACTAGTCGCTGAAGTGCCTGAGCTCTTTTTTTAATATAGGAACAGTGAACATCTTTCCCAAGCATGATGAATTTAGATACCAGTCCATGCAAAGGATTTAAATCTGCTTTTAAATCCATGGCTATTGAAAGTATAGTTAAAGGGAAATATTTGTGTCTACTTATATACATGACCATAAAAGTAGATCCATTGAATCAGAATATTCACAGAAAATATCACAAAAAACTGTGAGGAAATTTGATCCGAGAAGCTACTTAAAGAACATCCTTACCATACAGAACATGCTTTAAGAACTGTTTGTAATTTTAGAGAGTGTTTATTCCAGAGGATATTGAGGGAGAAATAGGTGTTTGTATTGTAATCTTATTTTTATGAAATCGCTTTAATTCTTGAAAATCATTCTTGAAAACTTCCAGTTTTAAAATAAAGGCATGTTTTTTTTACAGTGTATGAATTGACATGATTGAACCAGTGTGGTGGAGTTTTCCAGTGGGACTATCGGGAGACATAGATAGGATTTCAGTCCCCAGCAATGGGGCGCCACATGTAAGCAACAGAGAGAGCATGAGGGGTCCTCGCTCCGAGTAACCAGCCTCTGATCCAGCCTGAGTCAGCGGCAGCCCCCAGGGAGAGCAGCTGTAGCCCCAGGTGTTAAATATGTGACAGCAGCTTGATCTATCGACTGCTGTAAGAGGGGGCTTCGGCCTAAATGAAAATTCATGAAAAATTGATGAAGTCCCCAGATTATTTTTTTTCCCCTTTTCCTTTTTCACTGCTGTGCCAATGCAGCAAGGAGAGATTAAATGAGGTGTTGAACGCTTTAGTGGCAAGGAGGTTGCGGTTCAAAGGTCGGAAGGTCAAGGGAAGGGAAGAAAAGACCAATTTTCTACCTTACTTTCTTTTAAAAGAAAATACTAGGCTTTTCGGATTAGCTAGGATCTACTTCCATTTTAATATAAGAATCCATTTTAATATAAGAATAATGCTCGGGAATATTCACAAATAAGATTCCTTTCTGCATGGGTTGGCAAAGGGTAGAAGTGTGTGGGTTGGTGCTAATAGAAAACAGTGGAAGACTTGGCTTCATAATTCAACTGGAGAAACAGAAATAGATTTAATTTTGTGATGGCAGTGTAAATTTGGGTTTCCATCTTTCCGAATCTGTGCTTGAACTGAAGTCATTTGGAGAAAGGTCTTGCATTATTTATATGTCACAGATTGCTTGAACAGTGGGCTTTGAAACACTTTCCAAACATAGCGATCTTGTTTATGTTAAATTAAAAATGGAGTTATGCTTTATCTTTAACAAGAGAGGTTATAGTAATACACTGAATTTAGTGTGAAGAGTCACAGGTGTGCTCCAAAGCAAGTGTAGGCCACATCTTACACATGGGAGAGAGTATTTTACAAATAAAACTGATATGTTGTAGTACTATGTGAATAAAGGCTGGAAGATATTAAATACATGCTATGCAATCATCTCTGTACCATGAAGCTAGTAACAATTTGCAGGAACATCTGCAAAAGGCTACAGTATGCTCATACTAATGCGGATAATCATTTCACTTGACATATTTAGAATAAAGATCACCTGTAAAAATAGCATTAATGTATGTGACTCTGAAGTGGATGAATTATTTTTCATCTAGTTTCTGTTAAACATATAATGTAAATATAAACACTGTTATGAATTCAAATTCCTGAATCTGATTTTCTTTGGTCAAGGTTACACTAGCGTGTGATGACATGTAAAAGTTCATTTACTTACATCCCTTTCATACTCATTCTTTTCAATGGCATGCGAAGAGCTTGCTGTTGGAACCTACAGTCTTTTACTCTCATTAAGGCAAAAGTAACAGTTGTAAAAATTGAAATGCTGAAGATTGATCCTTACTGAAGTCTGGGGATGAGTCATAGCAGGACACTGAAAATCATTGTGCTTATTATTTTTCTTAATTTCTCTAAGAGTAAATATAACTCAATAGCTGTAATGAAAACAAAATCCCCTGTGTGGAACAAATACAGGAAGTTGTATCTGGTTAGATAACTGGTTAGATAACAAGGCAAGTTTTGTAAGATTGGTGGAACACTTTAAGCCTGTATACTTCTGTAATTTACAGTGAGAAATTCTTGTGATTAGGTTGAAACTATTGCAAATACTGTTTTTAGAAATCGTAACATAACAACATTTTTGTTTAGGGCACAATTCAATCCTTACAGTTGCTATTTGAAATAAGAAGTTAATAAATGCCAAAGAGTGAAGATATATCAGATAAATCAAGACCAGACCAATAGTTCATCTCAAAGTCCCCTTTTCATTTAATAAATAAATAAATAAATAAGTAGTTTTAATTCTAGTTTGATTTTCAGTTAAGTGTGTATTTGTGCTGCTTCTGAATTCCCCTAGGATAAGAAGTATAAGTACTTGAGTCTATTTTTTATTGTACAGTTTATATAGAATATATATACTATAGTATAATCAGAATAGATTTTTGGTAAGTGTTCACAGCCTAAAAAGCTTTAAAGAGAGATACGCAGCTTCATATACACAAAAAAATAGGCTTTATTACCTGAGAAGTGTTCACTCTGAGGACTTTAGCTTAGCTGCGTATACGTGCTGAGAAGAAGTCCATTGAAAAGTTCCCTTAACAGCTGAAAATTTCTACCACTGTGTGAATTAATTCCTTCAGAACTGTTTGAGGTGTTTTTGTACTGTTCTCTATTGCACTGTGTGAATATATATATATATGTGTGTGTGTGTGTATATAGAGTGTATATACATATACATACATATATATACACACTCCAGTATTATCCCTAGCTTTGGCATAGTAGAAATAGTTTCCCACATGCAGAAATGGTTAAAGAAGCTTTCTGTAGCATCTCTAATTTATTCCTTGAATTTTTTCTGCCCGCAGTCTACTCATTTTCCACCTAAAATAGAACTTTCAGCGTTACATTTTAGAAGCTATTTGCAGTGCTCTTGATCTGAATCTGCTTCTAATAATTTCTTGCACATTTCCTCATTTGATTTTTATCAGCTTACTTCCTTCCCCTTGCCTTTGATTTCTTTTTTTTTTAATCAAATCCTGCTGTTTATGTATCTTTGAATGTTCTACCTGATAAAATGTTGAAAGCAAAAGAACAGTTGATGACTTTACAGAAACCTTGAAAGAGATCACCTATTGGCTGATCTTTGGTTAGTGTGCATGTCTCGTACTCATTTTTTGCTTGACATTTCTCTGATTTTTAGTTCATCTGAGAAATGAAAAAAACAAGATAACACTGCATTTTTACACCTCTGTTCCCTTTGCTCAGGAGCCTATAAGCCCTGTTTGAATATTAATTGAAATATTAGCTATTGTTGGCATATGCTTCAGACATGTTGTACTATTCTCTGATGTCAAATAGGCTTTAAAAAATACTCATTTGAAGCAGTACTCCAGACCATTCATTTGCAAATGTTGCATGATCTCAATACAAATGAAGTTCATTACTATGCTAATTAACATCAATTATTAGGGTGAGATTGGTGGATATTTTATACACATACACACATACATGTATGTGTATAGCTTTTTATTCTGATAATCACTGTATTTGTCTGAGGAAACCAGAGTCTTCGCCTTCTTCCCTATTTTTTTCTGTCTTTTGTTTAGAAGTTATTATCTTTCCCTGCTTCTATTCTTGGAGAACTAAAATTTAATCATGGCTTTGGTGATGCTTCCACTTCAGATGTTTTCACAGATGTTGTTCTTTGAATAAGTTTATGGTACTTGGAACTTATGTGGAAAACAAAGTGGTAGATATTTGTTCCTCTGCCCTTACTTGAATTTTTCAAGTGGCAATGATATGAATGTATGCTGATATTTTGGAAAGTGCCTCATCATGTTAGGAGAGCGAGGTACGTGGTTACTTTCTGCTGTCTTATAAATATGTTTACCAATGTATAAAGGGTTGCAGAGACCTGAAGAACAAGGAGCCCTGGATCACTGAGTCACCTGTATTCTACACAGCTTTATTTTTAAATTCCATTCAGTACTGTTTCAAGCTACTCTTGGAAAACAAATTTGATTGGTTTTCCCTTCATCCCCTGAGCTCATACCAATCCCTGTTTCTGTTGGAAGCTTGCCTTGGAACTTAGGTCTTCCAATGATGTGTGAAACAGTTCTAAAGCTTCCAATGTAAACATAAACATTCTTTATTTATGCTTGTTCTGTGGTAAGATTCTCCTTCAGTTCAGTTATTTTCTCTTTGTGTTTATAGATCAGAGTGGTATCACTTCTCATCTGTCCTATTGCTAACTTAACTTAAACAAGAAGAGCTCTTGTCTCCTTTTGGAAAATATTTGCTTGATCCTAGAAGTCCTTTCTTCACCTGTTATAGTTTTCATTCATTTTCTGAGATGTGGGTGGCTATATTGAATGTAATGTTTAAAGGCCAGAATGCTATATGTTATGAACTAGCATTTAATAACTACCTTCACTGTTCCCTTACCTATCTGTCCTGTGATCATGTTTGACTTTTTTAAGGCATTTGGTAGGTCATTAGTTATTCTGTGGTAATCTGGTGCAGATTTTTCTCTATAATTTGTAACAGATGAGCTTTTACTTTACAGCATATTTTCCTGTGATCATTTATAAAGTATATGACCTTGCACATTCTGTTATTCTCATGTCTCCCATGTTAGTCTTCAATATTATCCAGCTTAATGTGATTCACATGTTCAGTGCTGCTAGGCTTGTTATGTAATCTTGTAGGTCAAAATAGAAGGTGGCCTTGGTATTCAAAATCACCAATCTCATATCTACCTTTTCCTTCCTAGAAGTAACCTCAGTTCTATAGTTAGACTTGAGCCCTCCTCTTGCCCACCTCTTCTACAAAATCATCAAATGAGATAGATGCAATAGAAATATGTTTCTGTCAGAATATCAACCCAGACTCTAAGAAAGCTTGAGATGTCAATGTTGCTTGTTGGAAGGAAATTGCTTCATTGCCTCTCATTCTGCTTCTTTTGTACCTCAAACCACTAATCCATACATGAGAATTTCAGAGGAAAATATCCCTAGCTTACATGGAGAAGGTGAGTAATGACCTTGCAAAATCATTTACACTAGTTAATTTTTTCAATTACTTTTAAATTGTAACACATGCAGAAAGTTCCCAGTCTGCTATAGGTATGCATATATCAGTTTGCATATCATTACCTCAGTAAGTTAGCAGATGACACCAAGCTGGCAGGGAGTGTTGATCTGTTAGAGGGGAGAAGGGCACTGCAGAAGGACCTGGATAGACTGAATCAATGGACCAAGGTTAACGGCATGAGTTTCAATAGGGCCAAGTGTCGGGTCGTGCATTTTGGCCCCAACAACCCCAGGCAACCCTACAAGCTTGGGGAGGTGTGGCTGGAAAGCTGCCTGATGGAAAGGGACCTTGGTGTGCTGATGGACAGTCAGCTGAATATGAGCCAGCAGTGTGCCCTGGCAGCCAAGAAGGCCAATGGCATCCTGGCTTGTATCAGGAATGGGGTGGTGAGCAGGACTAGGGAAGTCATCCTGCCCCTGTACTCGGCATTGGTGAGGCCTCACCTCGAGTGATGTGTTCAGTTTTGGGTGCCTCAGTACAGAAAGGATGTGGAGGTACTGGAGCAGGCAACGAGGCTAGTGAAGGGCTTGGAAAATCAGCCCTATGTGGAGAGGCTGAGGGAGCTGCAGCTGTTTAGTCTGGGGAAGAGGTGGCTGACGGGAGACCTTATTACTCTCTTCCAGTACCTGAAAGGTGCTTACAGAGGGAGTGGGGCTGGTCTCTTCTCCCTGGTGACAGGTGACAAGACGAGGGGAAATGGCCTCAAGTTGTACCAATGTAGGTTTAGGTTGGACATTAGGAAACACTTCTTTACAGAAAGGGTTGTTAAACATTGGAATAGGCTCCCCAGGGAGGTAGTTGAGTCACCATCCCTGGATGTGTTTAAGAGTCGTTTGGATGTGGTGCTTGGAGATATGATTTAGCAGAGGGTTGTTAGAGTTAGGGTACTATGGTTAGGCTGTGATTGGACTTGATGATCTTCGAGGTCCCTTCCAACCTGAGTGATTCTATAATTCTATGATTCTATGGTATACACAAGTATGATTTAGAAGAACCTAGCTGTGGAAACAGAACACAAGAAGTAATTGTAACCCTCTAACTGCAACTTTTTCAATTAATAGTGCACTTAGTGACTGACAGCATTAGAAAATCCTAAAGCTCACAGATAATTGGATGATCATCTTATACTGTGGTAGAGATGGATGTGAAGTGGAATTTTAGATGTGGTTTGGGTATTGAATCCCTGTGTTTTGTTCATAAAAACACAGTTGAAGTAGATAAATGAAATTTCTTATTTTTTATTTTATATAAAAGAAATATGTTAGTGATATTCTCAAGACAAAATTGTTTGTTTCCATGATATTTGCAAATTCATTACGGGCTTTACATGCAGATATAGCCTTTGGAATATGCAGACTATCAGTTATCAGTATGACCAGACATTTTGATTTCTCTGTGTTCATGCACAGCTTTTGAGAATGGCACATGATTTGCTCTGCTGGGTCATACTAGTGGACAGTCTTAGTTGCGAACAAAGACGCTGTCTGGAGAGAACACATGAGCTTGAACGCTTTAAGTGGTTCATTCCCTACATGGGTTCTGGGGAAGTGCAGATGTTGAATTAAGAAAATTAGATATTTCCTGGCGGGAAGAGAAGCAGTTGTAAATAAGAAAAGTGTATTTGATTTGGTAGCCTTTTACTGTTCTTAGTAGCTTTAGCAAGCTAATATCTTTCCTGAGTCCACAACTGTGGAGTGAACAGGCAGATGCTTGATGTACTTCATACAATTACAGAGATAGTTCTTCTAGGTCAGACCAAAAGCCTTGTTTAATATCTTTAGAGATGATGAGAGACATAGGCCAGTAAATTTATGTCCAGATCACAATTGGAAATGCTCTCTATGCTATCCTCTTTCCACTCAGCCCACTAGTACTTTAGAAATGTCTCTTAATCTTAACATGTTTTCAGGCTGTCTTTTCTTTCCCACTTCACAAAATTGTATCTGAACACAGTTGGAATATTTGGAAGCTTAATTTCTATATATAGCTAGTTCCTTTAGGAGAAGAAAATATATGCATGCAAAAAGCACCTTTAAGGTGTTTTAGCACCTTAAAGTTAGTTAAGTGTTAGTGATAGTGTTAGGAAAAGGCACAGGTAATGGAAAACCTGTGGTAGTTGAAAATGTTTGTTATGGATGGAACAGAGTCTTCATAGTAACTAGGATATTTGCTATCTTTGGTAACAAAGTCAGTAAGAGAGAGCAATTGGGGTATGCACTAATCTGTAAAGTTGAAGGAACCTTCTTGAAGTTATGTCAGGATGAGTTTCTTTTCTAGCAAAGTGCCTTGGTTACTAAAGAGTAAATGGTGGAAAAACAAAACAAAACAAAACAACCCTGAAATATTTTTTTTAAATATTTGTTTTTGTATTTAATCTATGTTGTTTCTAACTCTGTTGTTTCATTTTAATATATTTGTTGTATATTTCATGATAAGGATCAGCAACTAGAAATCATGTCTTCCCTGACGTAGTCTAGTTCTTGGGTTTATCAGAGAATGTTCACTGTTTGATTTTGAATTGTTGGAGGAGGAGGTCAGCAGTCTCCAGTCTGGATACTCAGCTGGGAAGCGTGATGTGAAACACTGCATGCTAACGATAGAAAAATTATAGCTCCTACTCATTCAGTCAGCAGCTACACAATTCTAATCCTAGCCTTTCACTGTGGGAGAAATTTATGTACCTGATTCAAATGTGTAAATTCCACTTCTGGAGATGCATGCATAAAAGTGAGTAACAATTCTAAACGTTGTTTTCCTTGAGATTCAGAGTCATCAGTTCAAGGTCATGTAACGTGTTGACTGCAGAACTACAAACAGAAGATGATTCTTTTAATTGGTAGTGTGATGAGGGACATTCTTCATTTGTTTGTCTTCTGCTTCGTATGAAAATAAAGGTGATGTGTTCACATACTTTTGTTCAGACTGTGTTACTATCTGAGCAGCATCTAACTGTGAATGTATTATTGTAAGCTTTTGACTTTTTAGTAGATTTTACATGTATTATGTAAACTTTGATTGTCAATCTTGTTGAAAGATGTAGATTTTTTTTTTTTTTTTTAATTTCTTCCTCCCCCATGAAGCACAGAAACCCAAAGAAAAAGCTTTCCTTTGGTTCCAAGAAATTGACATCTTAAACAAACAAATGGGTAAAGAGGAGAAAGAAGGTGCAGTTTGATGAAAAAATCATAGAGCTACTTCTTCCCCACCACGGCATTTAGTCTAAATGATATCTTCACTGAAGCCCATGCTTTTATATTTTGTTGTGAAATTGGAAGTGGGGAGTTTGGGTCAGAAGCCTCCTGTATTTTTTGTTTTGTTTTGTTTTGTCATTGTTGTTTCCTTTTTAAACTGGATTTTAATTTGTTTGGATCCTAAGGACTTGCTTTCACTTGCTAGAATAAAAGCTTGTCTTTGACTATTCTGCTTTAAATTTACTTTCTAATTTTGCCATTCATCAAAATATTTTGACTGGTAATCAAAAATACACTGTGCATATGTGCAGGGCTGGGCTTATATGTCACTTCTCTCATAATACACCTGCATATTGAACAAATGAGAATTTGGTTTCTGTCGCTTTCTTCTAATGCTGCAGATGTGCTTAGAAATACTTTAATAATACTGATTTTTCACCTCTCTTGGAAATAATTTGACTTTTGCAGAATAGCTCATTACAAGGAAAGGAGATCTAAAGAACATAATTTAATGAATATGATAAAGGAAGTTTTATATCTGTATGCCATTATGTTCTTAACAGTGGCATACAGAATTGTTGAAGAAGCAGAACAAAAGATATTTATTTACTTGCTAGAGCTATGGAAATGTGAACACTTAAACTGTAATGAAATACTGATAGTGGTGTTTATGATCTGTACAACATACGGTTACATTATATTTTAACTTTTAATTTCTAATAAATATACCTATGTTATTAAAAAAAATCACTAATATACATTAATGTACACTCTCACTGTATATCAAAGCCAGTCTATGATATTGCGTACTCTTTTTTTTCCCTTTCCAGCGGATCTGTACATCTGCAAATAGTGACAGGAGAAATGCTAAATTGATTTATTTTTCTTATTTTTAGTGCTCTCTGCTATGATACCTATCAGATATGTTAAACACTTTTTTTTTTTTCCTTAAGCAAAAAGGCAAAAAACCCTAAAAAGTCAAGGAATGGTGTAAGGACCTGTTCTTCTTTCTATATATAACATCAACTGCAGAGAACATGTGTTACACTTCTGCCGTTCTTCTACCACCTATGCCAAACTCCTCAGTTGAGGTGACCTCTGAAGTGACTGCTGCAGTGAGTGATGCAGTTAATGAGATCCAGCGACACCATGACCCTGACCCTCTCATGGCCCTGGTTTTCCTCATCCATCTTCCTAGCTCCACAGGCTGTGATATGCTGTGTGGAAACAGGATCAAGCAAGTGTGAATAAACAAGTTCAAAGCCTTCTGTCATGGCTGCCAACACAGAACATCAGGAAAATGAAACATTAATAACCTGGTGCTGGGGAGACATGTTGTTTTGCCATAGGAACACCTGGGGAAAGTACCACTTTTCTAGGTGATCAGTTATTTGCGTGCCAGGAAAAGTTTAAGACTTCTGTGAAGGCTGCAAGATTTGGCCTGCCATTCTTCTTAGTCATGAAGCTGGCAGCTGTCAAACAGAAACAGAGAATACATTATCCACAGTAATGCAGAATATAAGAAAGAAGCACCCTTTTCTTGCATCATGTGCTATGTGGGCTTAGATTCACTAGAAGTAATTGGAGGGGTTTTGTTTTTTTAGTTTTTTTTTCATTTTTAACCTAATCTGAAAAAAAACAGTCTGAGATGTATGGCCTTTATATTTGTAATGTATAAATTCTGCTTAAGGGATATCTTACAAGAGCAGTTTTATATTTTGTCTTAAGCATGATGAGTGGGGTAGCAGGGCAGTGTCATAATGTGATTTGAGCATTGAATTCATACCTGCAGTCTAGATGCTGAGATAATAAGATATACTTTTACTTTTCTGGTTGTGACAGTGGTTCAGGTAGTGTCTATCTTCTCTTTGTCAAGGCATTCCATTTATCCTGTGGCACTTCCTGATCAGTTGACTAGTTGGGGATTAAATATATTCATTTAGTTCAATGGGTCAGAGCTGTTGTATGGGTAGAAAATTACAGATGGATTTTCGGTTTCATCACCTCTGACTTCTGGCCTTAGCATAGTTCATCATCTTGAATGTTCATAACATATTTGCCTGAGCAATAACATGCTCACCTACCTGTGTGATCATAGTTCTGGGTACTGGGTACATTGCATTTAGGTTGGATAGGACTGGTGTCATAGAAATTAGAAGGGCATCATCTTTTGTGGTGATAAAAACTCCCATTAGTACTACTGGAGAATTCACTAGTGTCAGTAGAAAGCTTAGTAAGTTACAAGGTGTTAGCTCACGTGCATTTGTCTTTTCCCATAGTATTTCAAGGAATAAAAGTCCTTTTTGGAATTGAAGGAGCTTTGATTTTCTGTGACAGTTAACTAACTGTACACTTATGAGGCAGAAAATAAGTAATATTTTTTGGAGTGTAAAACTAGAGTAGTCTATCTCGGTCTCTCTGGGTAGCAACCTGTCCCTCAGGCATGTCAACCACACCACTCAGCTTGGTGTCATCCTTAAACTTGCAGAGGAGGCGCTCGATCCCACTGTTGCTGTCATTGATGAAAATGTTAAAGAACACTGGTCCCAGTACTGACTTGTGAGGTATACCACTTGTTTCTGGTCTTCATCTGGTCATTGAGCCATTGATGACCACTCCCTGGGTTCAACCTCACAACCAGTTCCTCATCCATTGAACAGTCCACCCGTCAAATCCATATCTTTCCAATTTGGAGCGAAAGATGTTATAGGGAATCATGTCAAAGGCCTTACTGAAATCCAGTGAGATGACACCAGTGGCTCTTCCCTTATCCACTGATGCAGTTACATCATCATAAAAAGCAGCAAAGTTGATCAGGCAGGACCTGCCCTTCGTGAAGCCATACTGGTTATCCCATATCACCTCCTTCTCTTCCATGTGCCTTCCCTGGCACAGAGATGAGACTGACAGGTTGGTAGTTCATACTTTCTACCCTTCTTAAAAATGACTGTGACAATGCCTTTTTTTCCAGTCACCAGGGACCTCACGTGGCTGCCTTGACTTTTCAAATGTCATCAAGAGTGGCTTGGTGACTACATCAGCCTTTGACTACTCTCAGCTCTCTAAGTTGCATCTCATCAGGACCCATAGAGACATCTTTATTTCATTCCAGTTATTGTTGCTGACAACCTATCTTAGTTTAATACTTTTTTCTAGTCTCCAGTCCTAAAAGTTAGTGTGAATAAACCCTGTTGGAGCTGATGCATTTCTGCATTTCTAGGTTACAAAAATCAGACTTTGTATGTTGACATTTATGACAAAATAGGAAGATTCATGGGAGGTCTTAAGCGAGTGGAGAAGCTGTTTTAGACTTCACAGCTTTGCCAAGGCTTATACAGTAACAGTGGCTATCATGATGGAGAAGTTAATCCTTCAAAAATTCTAATAATTGAGAACTATCTTCTCAGTGTTTGTTGTTGTAATTACGCTAAACTTACACTAAGGAGATTTTCACTTTTCCACTATTCCACTTGTGAGAGTATTAATTTCGTGCCCCCTTTGTTTTGATCTTTAGAGAATGTATTGCTATTTTTTCAGCTTCTCATTTCTCTGTACTTTACTGTAGCATTATCTGTCCTCATAGCGTCTTCCCACCATAATTCTATGGTGCTTTCCAAGTGTGTGCAGTGTGTTAAATGTTGAGCTAGTTTGCACTTGCATATGTATTCAATAACTAGATATCCAAGAGTTCCTTTATCGGTTAATTCTTTCCTTCCACAGGAAAAAAAAAAAAAAAAAAAAAAAAAAAAAGTGCTGCAATATGGAATTGGTTAGTAAGGCAAATTCCTTCATTCTGGCTTTTGATGTTACCGAATAATTCTTGTGTTTCCCATTTGCATTATGAACTTCGGAATGGGAGCTCATTTTTCTCCTAGGTGTGGTTTTAGTTTGTTGTGTAGGAAGTGATAAGAGAGGAGGAGGATAATATGAAAAAGAACAATAAATGACTGCAGTGCAAAAGAAGTATGAAGATGATATATTAAGAAAAAAATGAAAATTTTTGTTCTTCAGCCGTTAAGGCCCTATTGTGAGATTTTTCATTTTCTGGCTTTATTGGAATGTGTTATGACTTACGTATCATTTCAGTGAGAAAACCATTTAAAGTTATTTCCTCACAGTGACATATCCTTATTTACTGTAAGCACTCAAGATATAAAACAAAATTAGAGGCTCTCGATAAGGTTATTACTGGATAAAAAGGGAGATACCAGCCCTTGTTACTGAAATAATGTAATATATGGAGCTATACTGCAAGACAGCGGTTAGAGTTTATCTTCCATGCTCTTGTTCATTATGGATCACAGTTCATTGGAGATACTTGCCAATGTGGTTGGATTTTTTTATTTTTTTTATTTTTTTTTTTACCTTAAAGTAAAGATGCTGCTCTCCTACAGTTTGGAGTTTACTAGCTTTCCCAGATAATGTATACGTCTTGCATGTTTAAATGAAGCTTAAATGTCACTTTATAGGGTATGTGTAGTTACTTTCTGTTAAGGCTTATTTTTAGTCTTGATAATGATGAATGAGAGACTTAGGTTTTTTTGGAATGTGTTCTGTGTGTACAGAGGTCTTCCATAGTTGAACCGGACACCAGCTTTGGCTAACGTTAGTGCTGCTCAAGTGGAGCTCAGTGACAGAATAGGTATTTAATGGCTGAATAAAGGACTATTACATAAATGTGCTATTCTACTGTTGCAGCCTCAGATATAGCATCAGAAATGATGGGCATGGAATTATAGAGAAGAATTATTTTCATCGGTGCAATTGTAATAAAGCTTCTATGTTGGTACTGTATTAAAAATGACTTAAGTCATGGATTCAGTCATATTCAAGATAAAAGGAGCCATAATTCTTACGGTTTTCAATCTAGTGGTTTTTCTTTCTTTCTTTCTTTCTGTCTGTCTGTCTGTCTGTCTGTCTGTCTGTCTGTCTGTCTGTCTGTCTGTTTGCCTGGCTTTCTGTCTCTCTGTCTTTCTGTCTTGTGAGGCTTGAGAGGTTTTCCTTTCCACTGCTAGATCTTAACAAGTACCTAATTCCTAGTTTTCTTCTTTTATAGCATCATCAACTTTTGGCTTCATTTAATATAACAGTTTCATAGGGAGATCTTTTAATTGCTAAAAGTTTACAAGTATGACATTTCAAACCTTTAATGCCATAGGCAGCCATAGGGGAAAGATGATACTTTGGGAGGATCTAAACTTTATTTTTTCTTGGGGTTGTTATTTTTCGTATTATTTATTATTATTATTTTTAGTTATGATTATTTTTGTCATGCTCCCTTCCCTCAGGATTAAACTACAATTGTGTTGCATGTAAGAAACAAAAAAAGTCAGAACCATACTTTTCAGTTAGTGCTTCTATCCATTAAACAATGAGTGGTTATTGTTCACACTCTTAGGTTCTTCCATGAGCTCAAAACATGTTCACTGCAAAATGAAACTAAGTTAAACCTTTGAAGAAAGAAAATTTCTTCTTCCTGTTTAGTTATTAATATCCACTGAACAAAATATTTGGTAGTATAGATTACTTTTTTTTTTTTTTTTTTCCTTTTAGATAGTAGTCCATTGACATTTTGGCTAGAATAGATAGTGCTATGGTTTTAGTTTTTCTGCTACAGATCTCCTGTGTATTACCACCTCTGCTTAGAAAATCATTAGTTACTTCTTTATCTTAGAAGAGTTTGTGAGGTGATGTGAATATATTGCTGATATGAAATATTAAGCTAATGAAAGTACTGCTGGTAGCTGAGAGATGTTTTGCTTCAGTTGATATGAGTGAGCCCTGTTCACTCATTTGATAAGTATTTAACTGCATACACAGCTTTGAATGCAAGTCATTCTTTTAGCCCAGGGAGACTTAAGGTGCATATGCCTGCTCATTTTCTTACATGTCTGCAAAGGCACATTACTTTCAACTTCATTCTTTGTTGGCTCTTTTTATTTATTTATTTATTTATTTATTTGATGTCTTGAATATATTGGGAACGGAAAGTGATAAGAAGGCATTAATCTAGAGGAGATTATCCCAAAGCATTGAAGAACACATATAGTACTTGAAATGACTTTTAACCCAAGGTTGACATTTGACTTGATTTACAGTTGACAATATCCTTTTGAGATCTCTGATTTATAACCAACCTCATTAATTCTTGTGACTTTTCTTGTTTCATTTTATTGACACATAAGCTGTATTTTTTTTTTTTTTCAGAAAATGAATTCCAGTTCTTTGTCACAATCCCCTGATATGAAAATGAAGTAAAGTTGAACTACATGTATGCTTATAATATGACAATAGTTCTGCTCTTTCACTGGGGGAAGCATGCAGGAATTATCAAGTTAGACCCTAGAATTTGCATCAATTGTTGCGGTGTCAAAGCTGCCATATTAATATTCTCAGTTTTCCATTTCAGTGGTTAAGTATAATACAGATCAATCTAATGAGGTTTTAGGTACACCAAGTACTTCTTGCTTTTGCAGCTGCATGGTCTTGAGTTAAAAATAAGCTTTTTTAAAAAATGTAGTAATAACTGATAAAAATTTGTATTTTAAAATAAAAGGTGAAATTAATTTGGTTGGAAATTAGCAAGTAAGCAAATCAGTTTTGTCTGAGTATTTGTTATTCATTTGTTTATTTATTTATTTATTGAGTGAAACATATTATCATTGTATTGGGAAGCAATGTTTAAATCTTTAAATTTGTAGAGTTTATGTTGAACACGATTTTGGATGGCTTTAAGGGAGCCTAAGAATGAAGACTCCTCTTACAACAAAGAACCCTCTTTTATTAGAGATAGATGGCACTGACTGCTTTAATATCTCACTATATTTTCTCACCTAAATACGAAGAGAAAATATAAAAAAGCTTCCTAAAACTGAATGCAGAGTGTAGATTGTTAGATTCAGATTTGGAAAATCAAAACCTTCTTAAATTTATGTCAGGAGCATGAAGATTTTTTTGTATAATACGCAAACCCAAGGCTTTGTTCAGTATGCTACATTTTACAAATATACCAAGTGTTAAAGTTTTGTTTTTTGTTTTTTTTTTAATAATTTTCATGTGATCTTTCATCCTGACAGTACAATTGTCTGGTGAAATAGTGTCACAAACCATGCCTGATTTATTTGAAGCTTAATATAGGCATTAATTCCTTTATCCTGTCTCTTTTCTACTTTCCTAGTCTTTAGGTTAGTATAAATCTGCATTGACTGCGTTCCAGAAAATAAAGACGAATGTGGACACTTTTGTGGTGGTTACCAGTCAGGAGCCAGAGGAAATCGTACTCACGATGTTTTTTTTTAAATTTTATTTATAATTAAATCTGCAGAGGGGTAGGCAAAAGAATCAAGCCCTGTCTCCTGGATGTAAAAGATGAGCAGTTTGACTGATCTGTCCTAGTGCCATAATTGACTAGTTCTGAAGAAAGTTAAGTGCTGTATTTCCTTATAAGTCTCAGAGGATGTGCTTTTAAAAGGAGGAACTTGGAGATTTTAGACAGTACATGACTACTCAGTATTTTTATTTTCCTCCCCTTTCTTTAGATGTTGAGTAAGATTCTAGTGTAGAAAATAAAACATTACGAAACAGAAAACTTAATAAAACTTTGTTACTCTCTTGCTGTTACGCATCTTTATTAAGGAATCAGATACTACTGGTTTATTTTGAGCCACTTAACATTTTTAAATGTTTCAATAGGAGGCAGGTGTGTAAAGGTCGATGAGCAGTTATTTTGGCTCCTTTGGGCATGTGTGTTTGAAAATGAATATAATGTGACTTCTAACAACTGACATCTCTTTGCATACCATCTTTAAAATGGACTAGCCTAGGAAACTTGGACAATCCTCAACAAATTCATTTTTGGATGGAGATTCAGTTAAAGAGGGCATAGAAGTGCATGGAAACAAGGAGGAGGGGGTGATCTGTGCTTCTGAGTGCGTTTCTTCTGTCTGTTTCTGATTTTTGGTTGACAGATGGATTTGAGAGGCACACACAGCTCCTGCTATTCCAAATTTAGGTTGCTGACAGGAGTACCAAGTCCTGGTTTGTTTGCTGAAGTGTTTCAGTAAGCTTGGGGTTGAGATGCACTCAGATCTTCATGTGCAAGTCACGATTTGAATAACCTACCTTAACTGAAGCTAAAGCAGGGAAGGTTCCTTTGTTATGTAACAGCATAGATCTTGTTTTGCTTTATTTTCCTTTTAATTTGCATACAGCAAGGATACACTTGCCTGTGTTGTGCTTGTTTCAAATAATGCAAAATGAAATATTCAGTTGTCTGTGGACTGTGAGTGTACGTTGTCTGTGCACCTTAATTTACATATGTATTTGTGTAGATAAAGGTTTGCTTGTCAAACATGATTCTGCTTTATTGTAGTAGTGTGTAATTACATGATCATTTACTTCATTTTCAGATGGACCACAGTCTGAATCAGTGCCTCAAATGGGTATTTTTTACACCTCGCTTGTTCAATGTCCTGCTCATATATCAGTTGCTGCATACTGCCTAAGTCTTAAATTAAAGGGGGTAGTACTTTTTTTTTTTTTTTCTCTTTACAGATTTTAATGCTTTCATTCTAGGCTCTTATTTTGAGTGTAAGATGTAGTATTAGAAATATTTTGTCGATGCAGAGAATAGATAAGGCTAGATTGTGAATTATGTGGTACTGGCCAAAGAAGCTGTGGTAGATGAAGATCTTGGGTCTTTCAGATCAGCAAGTGTGTCTTTGTACTTCCTTAACCCTTGTGTGGCTTCTGGCTTGTCAGGGAGAAGGAAAAGAATGGTTGATATTAAGATTCCTCTTTTTTTTTTTTTTTTTTTTTTTTTGAGTAAAAGTTTGTGCAAAAATTTCTGTATATCTAAATCAAATAAAAAATCATAGAATCACAGAATGGCCTGGGTTGAAATGGACTGCAATGATCATCTAGTTTCAACCTCCCTGCTATGTGCAGGGTCGCCAACTACCAGACCAGGCTACCCAGAGCCACATCCAGTCTGGCCTTGATTGCCTCCAGGCATGGGGCATCCACAAGCTCCTTGGGCAACCTGTTCCAGTGCATCACCACCCTCTGTGTGAAAAACTTCCTCCTAATATCTAACCTAAACCTCCCCTGTCTTAGTTAAAACCTCCCCGTCTCAGTTTAAAACCATTCAGTTTAAAACCAAATCCTAAACTGATGATTTATATTAATCAGCCCACTTGCTAGAAAGTGTTTTGTTTTGTTTTTTCAATTGTTTGGAAGTGTGAGTGGAAAGAATCTGTTAGACAGTGGTCCCTTTGTACATGCACCTTCCACCGGTTACACACCTTTCACCTAGCTCTGTAAGTACAAACAACAGAGATCAGTTGTTTGTGCCTCTGCTTGCACATGCACAGAGCCATTGAACTCTTAGAAGTTATCCAGAAGTAACATCAGAGAATGCAGTGTGTGTTACCAGTCTTGCAGAACTTTGGGAATTCCCATTTAATAAGCAGGTTCTAAAAAAAAATAGTTCATGGATGTTTCTAAACCTTTATTTTATGAATGTTTCCATTTTAATTGAATTCCTGGTCTATTTCAGCATTCAAGTAGGAAAGTGGCTTTAGCTTCAGACTCCCTAAAATAGTTCCTATTACAGATTATTTCTTTTCTTAAATTTAAGTTTTTTTTTTCCAGTATTTCTAAAACTTATAGAAGCTAGTTCCTTAAAACAAGAATGCAGCTTGAACTGCCGTTTATTCTGAAGGTGTATGTGTATGTGCATATATGTGTTTAACATGAACGCATGTGGCTGAATTTAATTAAAATGCTGAAGTATCTTTATATAAATTAGCTGTTCAGGTTATCTTCTCTTTACTATATAGGATGTAGTTTGGAAATATTAGAGTTCAGAAAACAACATGTGCAGTACTTATGTATTAATGAAGCAAACATTTAAGATTTCTGGCAATTTTCTACTACCTGATGAAACAAGATACAGATGTATAAAGCCACATTGGTTATGATTACTGAATATCATTTGGTACTTGTTCCCTGTTTGGAGATTTTATCCTTGGCATGGATTTCAACAGTTCTGAAGCAAAACAAACAAACAAAGAAAGACATAAAACCATTTGAAAGCTTACCCAATGGTAAATTACTCTTTTATGAAGCCTTATCAGGGCCATAAAAGTGGCAGTATGACCCTTGTGTGTCAGAAGGAAACTTGGTGACATTTGGCCAAGTGGCACATCATCATTCAATGTCCACACAGTAAGAGAAAGATTGGTTAAAAAAAAAAAAAAATTGGCTATAGTCTCTTGAGAAGAGAAATTCTGATGACCACAGAAGTTGAAGTAAGGCTTCCTATTGTATTTGCAGCTTCCAGCCGTTGCACACATTTGACCCCCAAATGACAAAATAAATGAAAGCTGCTCTTCAAAGTAATGCAATCAGTTCAAAAATATTGTGCTAATAAAGTTATAAATTCTAATTGAAAGATTTATGGCAATCCATTTAGTTGTTACTAGGTTATTTGTGACAGACAGATGCAGAGTAACCTGATTAGAGTCAGCATTGTGATGACTTGTAACTGCGGAGGGGAATAAAGCTTTAAACCATTGTCATAGCCCATTCTCTGAGATGCATTTGGAAACTGATTTAAAGGAAAATATATGACGATTAAATGTAAGTTTGCAGCTGCCTCATATAGGTTGGCCCAAGAAAAATGCTAAAATAACCAGCAGGTCTTTCTTTACCTAAGTTTTAATTTGTAACTTAATTTTGCAGATAGATTTAGAAATGAAGTTTTCCATTGTTATTCTGTTTAAACCTCATGTTAGCAAAAATAGTCTTAGTTTAGTTTACAGCAGGAAACCTGCTGGGGATCTTTTCTTTAAAATGTCCTTTAAATAAATAAATAAATAAATAAATAAATAAATAAATAAAATTTAAAAAGATATTACCTGAATAAATAAGCCCTTGAAAAAAATATAAAAATGGTTGATGTATTTGCATGCACTTGGATAATTTTTAATTGGAGGAGCTTAGCTACAAAGCCGAAGTTTATATTTGGAAATAAATAATAGTTTGATGAATACTAGAGACAGAAAGAAGGTAGTTCTTGTCTGGTGTATGTTCCTAGATTTAATTTGTAAAATTGACATTGTTTTTGTGTATTCCTTAAGGTGTAATATATTCTTGTGGTAATGCTCTTCAAATCATTCTACAGTTTAGAATCAATTCAGTTACATATTTGTATGTTTGTCGATCTATTTATTGTAAGTAGGATTAATATGGAAAAAAAATAATTTTGTATCATCAGAAATAGAAAGTCTAATTGTTTTTAGTAATTCAATAACGATGTGTATTATAAAGCAGAACCTACTCAGTTCCTTAACTTCAGTACACCTTTGGCTTGATAAATAATGAAGTGATCCAAGTTTAGGTGTATTGTCAAATGCTAGTCTCTTCTAATTAATGCAGTTCTATTGCTGTAATATGTGGATTTGTATTATATTCAAAGTTAAAGTATTTTTGGTACCTATAACTGTAAAAGGGGACTATTTGGCACAACCATTTTTGTATTCTGAGTTAAATAATTCTTATAGCTCTAACCTTTTAAAATAGCCTAGTTTACTCACTGTCATTCATTAAGAAATTATTTTACAGAGTCACAGAGTATCCCAAGTTGGAAGGGACCCAGGAGGATCGTTAAGTTCAACTGCTGGCTTTAAACAGGACCACCCATATGTCTAATGTTATAGGAAGAAAGAAATAATCATTATCTGAGTGTCTCAGAACACAGAGGATGAACTAATCAATGAATCAGCTATTAAATTCTTCATAAACATAGAGCAGGGAAGTTTCTTTGGCGATTTGCAGTACTGGCTGATTTCCTGTTAGTATTGACTAGTAAGTAAGTGAATTAAAATAGTACAATATACCAAACAGGAAGAATTATACAGTATGCTTCTGTATTACAATCTTTTGTAAACACCTTTTTTTAATGTATAATATATATGTACATGATATATTCCAGATTATTATCATCAGTTTAGGATTGTCATTTTTGTTTGTTTGTTTGTTTGTTTCCCCAAAAGACATCTTTCTGTGGTCTATCACCATATCAAGAAGTAATCACTTCATTTGAAGGATCTGTGTTTGACTCCATGCAAGTTACTTTCTTGTTAATATTTTGATGGGGAAAGGAAAGGGAAGGGAAGGGAAGGGAAGGAAAGGAAAGGAAAGGAAAGGAAAGGAAAGGAAAGGAAAGGAAAGGAAAGGAAAGGAAAGGAAAGGAAAGGAAAGGAAAGGAAAGGAAAGGAAAGGAAAGGAAAGGAGCAGGGTTGAAACTACACCTCTTTCTAAAAATAAGTTTTTTGTTGTTGTTGTTTTTTTGTTGGGTTTTTTTTGTTGGTTTTTTTTTGTGAACTAAGGTCCTCAGAATAGCTCATGACAACATCCTTCTTAAACACTGAAAAGATTTTGGAAAAGGTTGCTATACCTAGATTTTTAGAAATGTGGAACATATATAAATTAATATATAACTGGAAACTTCCCTTTCATTTTTGCCATCATGATACACCTAAGAAATTACTTTTTTACAGGATTGGATTACCAGGTTCTGAGGTCTATGCAGCAAAGTACTGTGAAGATTTTGTCAGTGTTATTTATGTTCAAGTTCAGGTGAACAGAAAATTCCCTTCAATTGTAACTTCTGAATTTCTTTATAGAAAAGTTCATTTGGATCTCAGGGGACGTTTGAATAATTCCCAGAGTAATAAAGTAGTGTGCAGAGAACTATTGTGGTTGAAGGTGCATTATAATTGTAATTAATCGTGGAAATATTACTGCTGTATCAGTGTGTATTCTGGAGGAGCAGCATAAGCACGCAGCAGAAACTGGCAGAATTTATATTTTTATTATCTGAGAATCCTTTTTTTTTTTTTTCTTACATACGTTTGTTGTTTTTTTTTTTTGTCAAAAGTAGCAAAATCGGGATTAAAACTGTTGGTACAGCTTCGTGGAAACTATAAGAATAGATTTACTATACTGTAGGAATACTAATATTAACCACAAACTATTTTCGTATGAGAGTGAAACAAGACCCAGAGCTTGTGAATATAACCCTTCCACAAAACTTAGAACTCTAAGTAGACTGTCTTAAGGACCGCAACAATAAATTTTGATACTATCCAAGGCTTCTCTAGTTTGGAATTCAAAATGAAGTGCAGAATTGTGATGTACAGAATAGAAGCTTAAACTCTTTAATGGATATTATTTATCTTTGTTAAGAAAATTTCCCTTAAGAGACTTGTGAAGCAGTTTTAAGATACATGTACCAGATCACTATCTGATGTGAGTAAACTGTATTATTTACATCATTTAAATTTTGCCTGTGTGCATCTCTGATTGCCTGGCCTTCTGTTGCCTATAGAAAATGTTGTTCAGCTTCACCAAAGCCATAGGGCGATCTTGGGAGGTGCTGGTGCACAGCTGCCATTAATTCCAGTAACTCTCACTTTGCAAGATCACAGGGAGTGTCTTCTTTAAACACATTTTTCTCCTGTTTAAGCAAGAAAAAAATAACCAAAACAAAAGACCACCCACCAACAATCATGTCCAGATTCCTTAATATGATTGGTTAAATCTAATTCTGAATCTAACACTCAAAAGTCAGTGTTCTATTCAAGATTCAGAATGAACATGTGCTATTTTAACTGGAAATGGAAACTCTGTTTTTCTGCTACTCAAGTGTATATTTTGTACCTCTACTCCCTCTTCTCTACTTGTTGTTTCCTAGTCTCTTAAGTAGTGTCTGTAAAGACTTATTGCTGATTCACTGACATGCATGATTCCAGAATTCGTGAAACTTCTTAAACTAAGAAAGATGTGTTGCAAACTGGATTTTGGATCAATTTTAATTTGTAGTTGTAGTATGTCATTCTTCGTCAATCCACAGAGTGGCCAAGGTAGCGCTGAACTGAAGAGGCTTGTTTTGGAAAGGCTTTGTTCTGGAAGGTTTTTGTCTCAGGTAGATGCTAATGCTGCACTAGTTCAATTCAGAATCCAAAATGCTGTGAGAGACAACATGTTGTGTTTTTTCCACATTTCTGTCAACATTTCAGAAAACTGTTCACTAGCCTTTTTCCTACTGCTCTCCCTGATCCAAGTATTATTTGCCTACTGAGACTTCACAAGATAATCATTTAAGAGCAACTCTGAGCCAGGAGACAAAAGGAAAGATCTTTCAAGAACTCATTGCTAATTTCTCTCCCGATATAATCATATCAGTACAGCTGTCCAGCCAGGACTTATAATCCTTAATAAGTTACTCTATTCAATTAAGAGGAATTGATTTTCTTCTACTGTGAATCATAGTGATTATGACAAATATGGTATCTGCTGTTCCCTTTCCTATCTTCCCTGCTAGTGTCCATTTGTTTGCAGGGTCGGCAGGTAAACAAGCCAGAGAGATGACACTGTGTCATTAACTGCAGTCAGTGTCAGCACTCTGACAGCTGTGGAATTGAGTGGTTCCATAGCTCAGAGCAGAAGCCAGTTGTGAGGGTCTCGCACAGCAATTACGTACTTCTGACAACACTACTGACAGCCTTAAATGCAGGAAATGATGGGACAGTCATTTGTAATTGCAGCTAGGAGAGCAACTGGCAATCTATGATGGTGTGATGGCAGCATACAGGCCATAGTTTAGAGGTGAGCCAACATGAAAGCAGGTGGGAGAAGCGAGAAGGGGACCTGTCAAACTGCCATGTTTCAGAAGCAAAGCAATATTGACCTTATCTTCAAACAGAGGTTACCAGTGGAAACATTTCTTGACAAGGTTACCTATTTGTTTGTTTTCCCCAAGCTTATTGGCAGTAGAAAACTTAATGGGCTTAAATTTAACATAATGAATTTTTGGGAGGTCAGGGGTGGGGAGGGTAATAGGGTAAATGTCGGTACTGTTCCAGATAATTTTAGGAATTACCACATAACTGCATGTAAATGTGGGTTTCTGTGTACCTATCTCTTTGGACTATCATGATGGCAGTCAAATAGCAAAACAAAATATTATGTCTACTGGGAATTTTTCTTTTCCCATCTTAGTAAGAGTAGTCTATATGTGGCTGTCTGCAGGCTTTCAAGCTATAGACCATATAGCGGGTACAGGTGAACTTTGGGAAGAAGTAAGCTTAGCTCTACCCTCTTTATATTCACATACTAAAACCTGAAGTAAAAATGGAGTGAAACCACAGCAGATTATTATTATTATTATTATTATCGTTGTTGTCATCATTGTAATTTTTCCACAAGTATGGCCTAGAACACATCTAGGGATCTGCTTAAGAATCATTACTTTCAAAACTATGTAATTACCTTCTTGATGAGAAGTGGAAACTAAATGACCATTACAGTGTTGAATTATATAACCTGAGTAAATGAAGGAAAAGTTTTTAAAATCAATATGCTCAAGTAGTTAGACATCCTGCATGTCAATTACTATAATTTGTGCCTGAAAAGGTACATGTTTATGGATTTTTTTTAGGGCCTGGGTATATTCTGTGTTATCCTAAACAAATACTGAATCCCCATGTTGTGTTACAAGTGAAAGGAAACCACCTCCCTTCTTACCTGTTTTAGTATTGAGATGTCTCAAAGGCAAAACTACTAGTACATGAATTTTGGTTCCATTCTGGTTAGGTTTCAATTTACGTCTTTTTAAACTTGAACATACTGAATAATATTCTGCAAGGAAAAAAAAAAAAAAAATATGCTGCCCACGCCATGTGGTACATCTGAGATATAATATGGCTTAAATATTGCAGCTATTTCATACGGTATTTTACTTTCACTGAGTGGCCATGTGGAATGACGGGAATCAAATTGCCAGGTGCTATCTTGTGCTGCTTAAGTGCCACTTTTGAGCACTGATTAGATGGCAGTCTGGTGGTTTTGGAGTGCCTGTAATCCTCAGCTTTTGGATCTAGAGGTAGTTCTGAGGGAAGGAAGATACAGAGATTAAAATTGTGTAAGTTTTAAAATTCAAAATAGTTTGAGAAACTTGCCATAAATAAATAAATAAAGTTACCTCTATTTCAGCAACTGTTACTCAATTTATTAGCTTTATTTGCAACTTGAATTTTCATAGCCTCATCTTCTAGACATGTTATACTTTCATCCAGTAGTGGGATAAGGAATAAACTTTGAAATATTGCGAGTTGCATAAATATTTGCTACCTGCACCTTTCTTTAGTAGGTCTAACATGTTAAACTTTAAGCACTGTATTCTAAGTTAGGATTTCCCAACTTCCTACCATTTTGTCCCTTTTTTTGGATTGTCATGTCACTCAAAATATATACTTCAAAATTGTGGACGCTAATTTTGGGCAAAATATTGCTTGATTGTTCTAATCATTGGCAGATACACATGGGAAATACATCTTTATTGCTATTCTGCTAGATCAGAAATCATTTTAATAATTTTTATCTGCACCGTTAAATCAGGAATTTCTGTTCTCGTGATTATTTCTCATTTCCTTTAGAATACATTCTACCATACTGTCATTGTGGCTTCTTGTTTGTTTTGAAATATAATCTTGCCATAAATGTTGAATTGTGCCCAGTTTGCCAAGCAATACTTATTCATATAGATTGCATACCACTTCATTATCCAGTAATGTACGTTGTCTGAAAATTGGATTAGTAGTGACCTTATATTTTTTTCTCAATCACTTACACAGATATTGAATTGTTTTGAGAGAGTGAACCAATGCCAGAAGTACTCCACTAGGAACTCACTTTTTCATCAGTGATTCCCCAGTGATATCTCTTTTTCTGGGTTTATCAATTACCAGTTTCAAATCCACTTAGTGTGTGCCATGTTTAATTTGTACAATGCTAATTTTCTAGTGCAAATGTCATGTGGTCAGATTCTTCACACCCTATATAACTTATTTTCCATGAAAATATATTGAACATAATATGGTGAAATGTGATTGCTACAGTCACCAGCATCTTTCTGAATAGTATATTCAAAGTTTTTATTCTAAATGATTGCACTTTTTAAAAAAATATATTTTTTAAGCAATCTTGGCTGTATAGTGCAACTTTGACTTGAAGCATGCTGCCTATTGATGTTTTATTTGAGCATACAGTGCTGCTCTTTCTTGCTGTCAGAAAATCAAGACAGTTTGCTAGAGTTGCTGTTTAGACTGAGTCTGTTTTACATGCATATAAAACTCATATTGTGGAGTAGAAACTGGAATATTCATCTATGAAAAATGTTCCCTCATTTAAAAAGTAAGGAAAATGTTCTGCACCATTCTTTCTCATGGCTCTAACTGATAGTATTTACTATTTTAATAGTAATATTTGCTAGAAAAAATAATAATAATAATAATTACTATTTTGACCCTAAAATTTTCTATGTAAATAAATCCTTCCTGTGAATAGCTCCTTTTTCTTTAAGGCCTATAAAATATTCTTGGTCAGGTCCTCTGTGGGCTGTTTTGACTCTTGTGATTTAGAGATGCTGGAATGTAGTTAGGACCACAGGGAGTCCCTTGTTAGAGTAATAAAGAAGAGGCTCTTGTTTTATCCAGAATTCTCTCTCTCTCTCTCTCTCTCTCTCTCTCTGAACACTACTTAAGGGATACAGAGGGTCCCTAGGTCAAGGTATTGTCCCTCTAGGAGAAATGCCAATCGATGTTTGACCTCAGTTGTCACCTACTTTTTATATATTAGTCTTTTGTTTCATGTGAGGTACAGCATATTCCTTTTCTCATCATGGGCATGTTAAAGTTTTCTGATATAAAGAAAATAAGTATGATTTACTTGCTAGAATTTTTGTAATAATGAGTGATTAAAGGCATGTGATAGTAAAGAGATGATCGCATTACCAATGCCTCATTTAACTAAGTATGTTTCTGAAAATGTTAACTAAAACAAAATAAAATTCTAGTATGTTTTGTATGAACTGGTCTTTAGTTGTTCTCTTACCACCTGATGCTGTTTTCATGTTGTAGGTCTCGTTGAGTCTAATATCTTGCAATTTGTTTTCTTTCATCAATCCAGTAGCTGACTAGAATGAGCTTCAACAGTTAGTGTTATCAGAGCAAAAACTTTGCAAAAATTTGGCAGAAAATAACTTTGTGCATGTGAGCACTAAGAATTGCAATTGGTATAGATTACAGAAAGCAGGAGCTGTAGCATATCCTTAAATTTGAAAGCTTTTTTTCCTCATGTGTAATGCGAACTGAACTTGCAAACCTGCATGCTATTTGGTGATCCTAAGCAAACTACTGTTGGTTGAGTTACGAGTCCTTGAATAATGAATTCAGAAAACTAATGCAGTCCTCGGTCTGTTCAACTAAGTTTTGTGCCTAACGCGTGGGACTTTAAGGAATGACTGAAGAACATCATGAGATGGGAATCACCAGACTTTCCTTCTGACTGCTGCATTTGCTTCCTACCTTCTGGGAGATCATCTGGTACTGGAAATCAGGCATAGTAGTCTCAGTGGACATTTGATGATTGCTTATGAAGATTACTATATCATTAGAATTTTGAATAGAGACAGTTGAGGATATAATTAATTGGTTTATTTTAGTAAAGTGCTCTGTAAAGACAAGCTATTGTGAAATAAACTGACAGTATATTCTGGAAAAATGGTTCATGCATCCTCATTACTGTAAATCATTATGTTTGCTAGCAGAGTTCTGTGTACTATTAAGAAGAATTTATTACTGATGAGGGCTTCAAAAGTGACCTGGTGCTTTGAGTCCTTAGTTTATCACAGGAGCAGGACATTGTTGACAGAAAAAAATAAATGTTGCGGTACTTCTCTTGTACCCTGACCTTGACCCAGAAGAGACATCTCTGGGTATGATCAGGTAATTCTTGCTCCGTGCCTTGTAATTTGTGACCTTTCTGTTACGATTACCAATAAGGGTATCCATTACTCTCCGCTGAAAGTTGAATTTTATTAGTATTAACTATGATTTATACTACACTAAGGTCTAGAGAAATGGCTTCCGAATGATGTAAACAGTATAAAGGCAAAACAGAAAGACTGTCTCTGCCCCAGAGAGCCTCCATTTGACCTGTGCTGTGGACACTGGCGCTTTTGGAGATGACTGTCAGTCAGACTACCTTGTAAGGAATCCAGAATCCAGGGTACAGTGCACTTCACAGTGCTTGAGTACAGGTCTTGTTTTGTTTTGTTTTTAAATCTTCATTTCAGGTCTTATATATATGAATTATTATTGCAAGTCATAATATAATGTATGTGTAAGAACCTATAGCTGATAGTCTCCAAGTGCAGTTACAGGACAAAGGGCACTTCCTTTGCTTTGAAAGGTTTAAAAACCCTTGCAGCTTGCTTGCTTCATGATAGCAGCAGCAGTAGATGCCTTTCTCAAGTGATTTCTCTTTGCCTTTTTTGTTTGTTTGTTTGTTTGTTTGTTTGTTTGTTTTTGGTATTTATATCAATTACTTTCCAATCAAGGCAATTTCAGACAGCCTCTTATGTGACTGAATAAAGCTGTGATTGACACACACTTGCAAACATTTAAAGAAAGAAATAGTTGTAAGTCCATTATCCTTATTTCATCATGATCAGATGAAAGTAAAAACTGGACAACATTGAAGGAAGGAGCAGATCAAGTTAATTGCCTTTGCCAGCAATGTGTATATTATATAGTGAAACATTCTTCAGTTTACAGGAGTGAACAGTAATGTTCAGGCTAATCAGCATATACTTTCAGATTGACTGTATTCCAAAAGACTGCAAATGCCACACTTAAAGTCCCTGTTGAGGCATTTGCTTGAGTGCTGTTAAGTAAACCACATACCTAATCCAGAAGAGAGTTCCCAGCCTCACATAAGGGTTAAGTTGTAAAGGACCTCTGGAGGCCATCTAGTCCAGCCTTAATGATAGGGGTGGGCACTGCCAAACTTATCTCCTGCAGCTGGATTCCAAGGATATTCAAGCGTTGTGTCTCAGAGAAGATCCTGTCTATCTCCCTTTCATCTTCTCTAATGCTGTGCAACCTGCTCTCTTCCTCTCATAAATCATAATTTTACAGCAAATCTCCTCCTTGGGACAGTGCTTACACAGTGGGAGGGCTGTATCCACCAGCTGAAGCTCAATCTGGGTTAAATCTTCCCCCCTAGCTGAGCGAGCTGCTCCAACATCTGCAGGGAAAATGGCTCACATGTTACCATCATGTCCAAGACTGTGGCAGCGATTCAGACTTGACTAAGACACCCTTCTGTGCAAACTGCTGTGTCTGTTGGGTACTTCTGAGAGCTGAGGGCAATGCAAAATGTAGTCTTTATGTCTTTTTTTTTTTTTTTTTAGTCTTAATGTTGCTAGGATGTATTTGCTAAGTCATTACTCTTTTTTTTTTCTAGATCATGCACTATAATGTTTCTGAAGTAGTAACATGATACATGGGAAAATTTCTTTTACAACAGTCAGTATTAGAAATGTAAGCATGTCAGTATGTCTTGTGTATGTAGATTTATGTACCTTAATTGGAACATTTAGAGCAAATTCCTCTTTTAAGTTTTGAGCTTGATTAAATTAATTGATAAAAAACTAAGAGTGTCCTTCTTAGTAAGTTCCAAAGATGCTGAAATAGAGGTGGGGGAAAAAGCTGTGACTATAGGAATGATAGAAGTCCTCACAGATCATCTTGAAAATACAGATTTGGGGAATTAAGGAAAAAGAGCATGGAAACCTCTGTAGAAATGTTTATAACACCAGGTTTTGTCCAAAGTATAAAGTGTTACTGGAATTAATAGTATTCAATTTCTGTAATTCCTGTACTTTATTAATAACCCTTCCAGTCATTCACCTGCTTTGGTACACAGAGAAACAGCCAAACATTTGCCTGGCAATACACAGGTATTTTTGACACTTCTTTTTATGTCAGTTATTCATTATGGTAATGGTACTTTGTGATATGCAGTTTCTGGATTTATGACCCATTCTTGATAAGCATGAATCCAGCCTGCATGTGCATCTTTGATAAGGTTCTAATTGGATAGCAGTGACCTTTCTGAATGTAATTCTAGGAGGAAGATTAAAAAGCAGTCCAGAAAGTGACAGGTTCGGGACAATAACATATGAATTCAGCTCTGCTGGCAGGCATGAGATGTAAGCCATGATAAATTAGAGGCACGCTAAGCAGGCTTGCTGAAAGATTGTTCATTTCTGCTGCATCTTTGGATATTGCCAATGGTGCCATATTTTCCCTGTAACCCAAATTCAGTATATGCTGTTTACACGTGCTAGAAAATTGTGCAACTAGAAAAGTTTCAGAAGACAGAGGGGAGCTTATTAAGCTTTGCACCTCTGAATGATACTGTCCTTGATGGAATCATGCATTTGTTATCCTCACTGAGCTACTTGGTTCTGTTCCTGTGTGCTGCTTCTGATGGCTTGCTGGTCTAATTAAGCTAATTAAAAACAAGAAAGTGATTAGCTTCATCCAGTGTCTGATTAAGTAGATCACAAATCAAAAGTAAAAGCAGTCAATTTGACTCTCTTTGCTTTTTTTTTTTTCCCCTTTGAAAATAAAACAACTATAGAACTTTCTCTGCATGCTTGGTTAGAGGCCTAAGGCAATGGAGGATTGTAACAGAAAAGAGAACTTGGGAAAAAAAAAAAAAAAAAAAGTAGAAAATGTATATCAAAAGTTATTTCAATAACAATTTGGTGCTATGCTTAATTTAGTAATCTTTCAGAAGAGTCATCAGGTGCTTCCTGGCTTGATTGGTAACTTTATTTCTGAATAAAAATTGGGGAATATTTTAGATACTTTAGATATGCTTTTTAATATTTCTGCATGATATCTGTGGGGAAAATTTGACGATATAAGGCAGTGGAAGAAAACAACAGAAAACTGTATATCAAGCCTGTTGATTTGTAGGTATGTCACAAGAATGGTAAGCATTTGAAGTCACTTTTTACCTCACAACAAATATTTGTTCTACAGTATGAAACCTGAGATCACCAAACTCAAAGAAGAAAATATTTTTATCTGCAGTAAAACTACTTGAATAGCCTGGTTTAAAGCCCTGTAAACCATCTATATTCAGTCTCCAGTGTGTGTAGTGCAGAATTCAAATGGACACTTCCTCTAGCTTTTGAAGTAAAATGGAGGTAGAAAGAAGTTATGAATATAAATAAGGTTTTAGGTAACTGTGTGTGTAGGATACAGGTTACTAAAGTTGTAAACAAAGATTTGTAGTTTTATTTAGATTTGTAAACTTTGATGGAAATATAAATTGATTTTGTAGTTTCATGCTTAGTCTTATGACAAATACATTTAAATTAGACACACACTCCCATACTAGTGATATTTGTGAGTGAGGGTCATATTGATTTATTAATGTCTTAACTTACTATATAGCATGCTGATAAAAATGAGCTGTGGTAACATCTCTTATAGTTCTTGTTTTAATCTGTCTTGATAGCTTTTGAGTATAAATAACGATAAGAAAGTGTCAGAGGTTACCACACATATTTGTCCTTTAAATATTAATAGTCTACCAAATGAACATACTTAGAAGCAGATAGAAAATGAAATACTATTTGCTTTCATAATTTAAAAACTTAAATCTGGTGGAAAAGGGTTTGAAGTTAAAGACCAGGTTTTGGTTAGCCTAGATAAAGTGTTTTAGAGAGAGGTTTAGAAGGGAAGCTTACCTTGCCAGGACAAATGTCCACTAATCAGTCAGAATTTTCCTGCTTTCATGTAAGAATTCCAACTGAGAAATAGAACAAACTCTGAATATGAGAGAGAAAGGACTAAAAATGTTATTAAGAGCAGCAGTAAACCTGCTGGGCATGCATTCTAATATCATTACCATGCCCTTTCAGAAGGCTATATAACAGGTAATTTAGGGGTCGTGTTGCAGGTCAACTGAGAATTGTTGAACAGGTTTGAGGAGCAGCTGAGGGAGCTGGGATTGTTTAGTCTGGAGAAGAGGAGGCTCAGGGGAGACCTCATTGCACTCTACAACTTCCTGAAGGGAAGCTGTGATGAGGAGGGGTTTGTCCTCTTCTCCCAGGCAACAAACAGGATCTGAGGAAGTGGCCACAAGTTGTACCAGAGGAGGTTTAAATTAGACATAAGGAAAAACTTTTTCTCACAGAGAGTGGTCAGGCGCTGGAATGGCCTGCCCAGGGAGGTGGTGGAGTCGCCATCCCTGGCAGTGTTCAAGAGCTGTCTGGATGAGGAGCTACAAGATATGGTTTAGTGGCTTGTGGTAGCAATGGTAATGGGAGGATGGTTGGACTGGATGATCTTGTAGGTCCTTTCAAACCTTTCGATTCTATGATTCTAGGTAAAGAAGTGTTTCTTCCTCTAAAGGTAAAATTATTGAATATGGCTGCTTAAAAGAAAATAAAGATCTTGATATTTAAGTGCTGAACCATCTACTTGACTTTCAGAAATTCTGCCAAATTTCTGGCGTGTTCTAAGCATGCGGCAATATGGGTGGTTTCACATCATTATATGTAAAAGTTTGAGGGTTCTCCCTTTCTTTCTCTTTCTTTCTTTTTCTTTCTCTCTCTCTTTTTATCCCTTCCTTCCTTCCTGTCTTCCTGCCTTCCTTCCTGTACTGGGGGCCCAGGCCTGGACGCAGTACTGCAGATTGGGCCTCACAAGAACTACGTAAGAGGGAGACAATCATCTCCCTCTCCCTGCAGGCCACCCCTTTTTAAATGCAGCCCAGAACACAATCAGGATTTCTGAGGCAGAATTTGGAGTGTTTGTTGAAGAGTGTTTTGAAATCTCTTAACTCCAAGTCTACTAGGAAGAGAGAAAGGAGGAGGAGAAGAAAAACAAAAAAACCAACAACAACAACAAAAAAAAGAACAACACAAAAAGGATTTTTAAATGAGCTTGAGCATGTGGTAGTATTAAGAAGGGAAGGCTGTAGCTGGAATTTCTTTCTCATGGAAGAGTCTATTTATATACTTTAGTACTGGAGGTTGCATTTTATGTAGGAAACTCACAATTCCTGCAGAGCTATTTGTTTTATTACAAAGTTTTCACAGTTAATCATCTCTTCACGAGTAAACAGCAAGGCTTGTGGGTAAATGTGCTATTTTGCTTTAGCTGTTTTCTTAAGAAACAGGTACTGTGTTTCAGTGGCTTGTTGGTTTACTAGCTTTTGTGCTTTAATGCTTTGCATGGCAAGGCAACGTTTTTCCCCCCACAGACAAAGTCCCATGCTGCTGTTCTGTGGAGAGCCAGGAAAATCAAAGAGCCACCTACTGACCCTGCCTATTGTCTGGCCTTGTTGCCTTCTATCAGTAGCATGCCACAATCAGCAAGCTACATGTGTACCTCGTGCTTGCTTGGGCTTTGGCAGATCCGTCCCTTGCACCTGTTTGCTTATGCATGAGCTGTGCATGTTTGAATCCAAATAGCTGATGGAGAAAGAAGGCAAAGCCACTGTCAGGCGCTTTTCATTATGATGCTCAGAGAAGCCACAGCACAACAAGGATGTGGGGGCAAGAGAAACATTGGCAGAGTCCACCGGTGTAGTACAAAATTGGGAAATTTAATAGTTGTGGACAGTTGATCATGAGATATTAGTTAATGAACTGTCTGAGGAAAGGTATCTGATTTTTCTACTGAATTAAATTCTCAGTTTTGATCTCAGATTGGGAAGAGGATATCTCATCTGGGAGTGATTGGAGAATCTGCACTTTTTGGGGGGCAGAACTTTACTCACTATAAGAGTTGATATAAGTGCTATTCAGAGTGAACAAGGATGACAGAATCTAGCTTGTTATCTGATAGGAAATCTAACCTGTCCAGTCTGCTTAGTCTTGCTGGCACATGCTCGCAGTTGTTACTGCTGAAGATTCTCTTGACTTTTCATTCATGTGCATAGGAGTCTCATTTAACCTTGTTCTCAAATAATATATATATATATTTTTTAGATATTTCTCTTACAGAATCTCTTACATAAATTTGTTGGAGCAGATGCACAATGAGACGAACTTCACATGCTTGTATTTTCAGTGTTTTGAGAAAAGTACAGGAAAAGCTTATCCCATTTCAACTCTTGCACACTCAGCCATGTCTGCTTGGAGAATGAATTGTGCTTTCCTATGAACAATTATTAAATATCATTTCTCAGCCCTATTTGGTGCTTCTTCCACACATCTATGTATTTCCTTCTTGCTTAGGACTGTGCGGTAAAAATTGTTCTTTGCCTCAAAACATTGCATACAGGTAATGTCTAATTTAGCTACTGTTGTTCATGATCCTGTTTTACTGAATTGAGAGTAGTATTTTCTGCAGGTGATAGGAACATTCTTGCAGCTCTAGAGTTAAGCAACTAAATGCTATCAAATAAAGCCATTTAATAACTGAATATTAGCTAATATATAGCCTTGTGCAGTGGATAGACCAAGAAATTTTTGCCATAATTGAGCAAATGTCTGAGTGATTTTATTTCAAGATCATGCTTTTTATATATTTACATAGGTGTTGTTAGTGCCCCTGAACTTAGGTTACTGAAACCCAGGTCATTGATTTGTAGTCCCTCAGAGGGAGATAGGCGTCTAAATAGCTTTGTGATTTATTCTCCTTTGAAGGTGAGTTTTGGAATCTGAAGATACTTGTGCAATTTTGTTCTTACTGAAAGAGCCTATGGATACATAGAGCTAAAGAAGAATGTGTGCGTCTTAAAGTTACTAAATTATTTGAACTTAGAGTTGATAAATCTTGCTCTCCACGTCAATGAATTTTTCTCCAAAATACATATCTATCTAATTACAAGTACTATAAGTACTACGAGTCCTTTTTTCTCTGCCTTTCAGAGGCATCTTTATATCTTCATGAGAACTCCCATAAATTTAGGATGACAGGGTGTTTTATTTTCCTCTAAGATAAGAAGCTTTACTTCTTTTGCATGGAGAAGGGACTGTAAAACAAATTAATTCTAATAAATTAGTACTTGAAGTATTCCTGTAATACCTTTTCATAAGGTAAAATTTTGATGCTATAAAAAGTAATTTCATGAACAAATTTAGCTTACCGAAGTGGATTTATTCTATGTAATTCACTATTGCATTGGAGATATTCCTATACGTTTTATGGGTATGAATGAGCCAGTGCTTCTAACATGCTTACTCCAGTGTGTTTCTCTTCCAGTCCTTTTTCTTATACAGCTGTTACCTGACAAAAGGGAAATAAAAAGAAGAACAAGACACAATCCTTCGATTTATTTTGCACATTCAGCTATGTTAGAAAAGATGTGGTCAGTCCTGTAGCAAGGACAATAGCATTTGCAATTGAATATGTGTAGTGAATTCCAGAAAGACTCTTCCTCTTACTTGTTGTCCAGCAAACTCTTAGAGCTGTTGTCTTTCTGTACCTCACACAGACTCAACAACTGAACGTTCAGGTCTTGGGTAGAAGGCAGTGCATCTCCAGATCCTAGCATGACTAATTTAATTTCAACAATGGATTTTAATGACAATTAAATAAGAATTTATAATACTGGTTTCAAAGTTGCCAGATGGTTAGACTGATAAATTTAAGGCCTGCGAGCTTAAAAGTTTTTTGGTTTTATTTGTCTGTCTTTTTGAGCCCAAAAATATTCAGATCTTTTCCATCATTACTTAGTACAATTTTCTTGTTTGTTTGTTTCCTCGTGCTAATTCTTTTACTGTGATGCAGTTGTGTTTTTCAGAAGAAGCTTTTTATTTAAAAGCACTTTTTATCAGATTGACTCTATACCTAAGGAGAAGCAATATAATTATCTCAAAAGCGCAAGTGCAGAAGTTCCTTTGAATTCAGCGGTAATAGTGGGAACTCGTCCCTTCCTTGTGTGACATGCAATACCAGTTACTTCCCTCGTTCATACAACTACTAAATCCTGACAGGCTTAAAATTTTCAGAGCTAACTTATGCCATCTTCACAATGTTTATAGGGGTCTTTGTGTATGTTTTCTTGGGTATTACTGATAAGACACAGACTGCAGGAACTGTTGCAGAGAGGTTATCTATGAAAAGTCTCCTCTAGCCTAAACAGAGTTCACACTTTGTAGGTTTCAGAGTTGAAGTGTCCCTGTGTACCTCTTCTATTTTGTCCCTTGCTTCAGGGATAGAATTCCAAAAGGTAATGCATTTACAGATTCAAAGACAAAAATCATATTTTAAGTTATGAAGGTACAATTGGATACTTTGAATTTTACACATTTTGTGAATATTTATGTACAGATGGATAGTAGTATTTTAGTATAGATGAGGTATAATGTTTTTGTGGATTAGTTTTCCTGTGCTTATTGAGCATTTCTAATGTGCATTAATGCATTCAAAATATACAGGGACTCTTTGATGGCCTTTAATGAAAGACATTTAATTTGTCATGAGTCCAGTACTGGTCACTAGGTATATATATCCAAGTGGTTTTATAAATTTTCCCAGTAGATTTAGGCCCTTTACTACAGTTACTCAGCTTCTAACATCCCTCTTATCCTCTTCACAGCTTGAATTTCATCACCTACCTATGTGTTTACTGCCTAAAAAACAGACTGTTGAAAGAGTGATTTAAGGAGGATAGTTTATAGACTTGGTTTCATTCAGCTTTGTAACAGACATGATCTGTATATTTTGGTGACAGATCTTTCATTTCTAACATCTTTCTCCCCTTCTCATCTTGTTTCGACTGTCAACTCATGTTTTCTCATTTTTCCTTTACATTTTGTGTACGTTTTCCTTTTAGCTTAATCATATCTAACTATGGTTATAGATAATTTGTGAAATAACAGGGGACCATATGAAAAGCAGGGAAGCAAAGAGAAAGTGCTTTCCCAGGAAAAATGTCAAAATTGAATAATTTCTTTTCTCTCTCATCTGTCTGCTTCCTCCCCATATCTCCACCCCCCCCCTGGCACTCCCCCCCTCCTTCAATGGATGTATAATTACCTCTTTGTTTCAGTAATGTGAAACAAAAATTAGATGCAAGAGAAAAATCTAAATAGAAGGACTCTAAATGCTTTTTCAAAATGAAGAATTTAACTAAACCACTCTAAAGTCCCCTGCTGGGCTCAGGCAAGCTGAAATTAATTCAAGAAGGCAGATAAAAATTTTAACCAGCCCGAGTGGAGATGATGGATGTGACAGCTCTCAGTTAAAATGTCTTTTAGTGGCAAATGCATGCTTATTAGTCAAGTGATGTGACATAACTGTCCTGGGTGAGAGAAGATGAACCAATGACCATTTGCATTGAGAACAAAAGAAAATTTTGAAGATTAAATAAGGAAAGGAAGAAAGAAATAACTTAATATCCACTATATCCACTTTCTATATGTATGCCTACACAGACATATACGTATATATGTTCACACACGTGAGAGAGATTGAACTTTAAAAATGTTGATAGGAAGTCATTTATAATGAAGATTTTTGAATGTTCTAATATAAAAAATGAAAAGCAATAAACAGATTGATTTGAATGGGGTCCAGAAACTATTTTTACTCTTTTTTTTTTTTTTAACATTCTGTTTTGGGTTTTTATTTTTGTTTTTGTTTGGTTTTGTGCATAATTGACAAAGGAAAGCTGAGGTGTTTGTTGCTGATGTACACATATGGCATTTTAGAAGCCTATCTCTTTGGAAGGCTTTGGGCTCTTTCTGTGGTTTCTGAGATCTGATGCAGATCATCTGCAAAGGATGCAGTCCATTGCAAGACACTGCAACAGAAATAATAAATAAATAAATAAAAAAAACTGGAATGGACTTTCAAGAAAAAAAATATATATATATCTGCAAAGAAAATGCGTCAAGAAATCTTGGTTAGTTTACTACATTATATATATACTTTATATGATTTAGGAGCATATGCTATTGAATTACAATAGCTCCCAGTTAGAGCTGCCCAGGTAATTGAGTTTCAGTATTATTATTCTTATTTTTCCCCACTATAATCAAATTGTATTATCATAATGTTGTTATTAGGATGCACCTCTTACTGTGTTCCTCAATAACATTCAAGGCCACATCTGGATGTCACTGTTTTTAGAATGCTGTGGGAGAGTGGGAGTAGAGTACTGGAAAATGTTGCTAATAATGCTTGGTAGCAAAGTAAGACCTGCTCCTAACCTCTCTTATAGAAGAAATTGCACCAGAAGATTCATGATTGGAATCTCAAGAGTAATCAGGCATTTGGGATGGCTATTTCTGTCCTCTTTCTGATGAGCATGTGCATAAATTAATTCTCCTCAAAAACTGCTATTTTGATACTCAGTGTAAAAATGTATATTTTGTTTTCACTTCTGGTACTTAACAAGTATGTCTTTGTGAAGTTTGCTAGCTCATTGTATTTCACTTCAAAGAAGTAGTATTCATTTAAAGAGTTTCGGCTGTTAAAGAAAGAACTGTAAAATGGGGTCAGAGGGGTAAGAAACAGTAAAATGCTGACCTGTTCAGAAGTAAACTGCAATTCAGCAGTCCCATGGCAAGCTACTCATTAACATTTTAACAAGGGTAGCTAATGGCGCAACAGTCTTAGAACAATGTGTCTGTTTACATTTGCTCTGCACACTTTTTTTAATACCTTCTCTTTGTTGTTTCTTTAAAGGCAATACTTAAAAAGTTGATCTGAGCTGCTATGAGCTATTTTCTAGAGACTTTTGGTCAAAAAACTTGGTTAGTTTATTTTAATTAAAGACAGACAAACATGTTATGGGCTGTTGGTTTTTCTTTATTCCGATATTCAGGCTTGTCTGCACCTTGAGAAGATCAGGGTGTAAATCAACTCCTTCTCTAAAACTACAAATTTCCAGCTTTTGTCAGCATCTTCACGAATGTGCATTGTGTTGGGCTAGGTAGTAGCTTGTAATGGTTTCTCACTCTGTCAGCTATCCTGCTGACCTTCAGCAAGCCTCCTTCTACCTTTCTGTGTTTCAATAACATATCTGGAAGGTGAAAATAGCATCACAATGGACACTAAATATTAACTGCTTTTTTTTTGATTCATAATGTGAATAAAGTTAATGCACATCCAGGTGGGCAGTGTACAACTTTTCTGGGTTGATGATGTCAGGCTTTCAATACTTCTTTATATTACTTATTTATATGTATGTCTAGCAAATTTGTAGTAAGTTAAAGCATTTGAGAACACTGGTGGTTTTTTTTGTTTTTTTTTTTCAAGATGTAGCATGTTTGAACACATGCTTGTCAATATGCTTCTCTGAAGGTATCTATTTTCAGAGTCAACTAAAGTACATAAAAGGTGAGCCAACTTTCCAAGAAATGGATGTGAAAGCAGTGTTAGTACTGTACTGGTGAGCTAAATGATTGTTTGGAGTCTAAACCAAATGAAGCAAGATAGGCATTTAATCGATTTTTCTCTATAATGTAGCTTAATTACAAAAGGGACTTATTATCATTTAGGAGGCTATTGGGGTGTAGCAGAGACTCATTTACTTTCACACACAGCTTTCAGCGTATTTCTGAAGTAGACATTAAGATAATGTAAGAAAGCTAGTTTTGCTAAACTCAGTGCAAGATGGTATGGAAGGGGGAAGCTGATACTTACCAAAAGTTTAAGGAAGTTGTTATTATGCATTCGCACTTCAAAGCAGCATACTTGAAAGAGGCAAGATGTTTGTGTCTAAGTAGTCTGATTATGATCACTTGCACGTGACACAAGACAAGGAATGCAAGTCCCTCTTGACTGACAAGAAACTGGTCTTTGGACAGATCTTTAGTCTTAACTTTAACATCACATACCTTAATTTTATTCCTGGGAAAAGTGTCCTGCATAAAAGATCCTTTGTTATCAATATAGGCCTTTCTTTTTAAACCATTGTTTTTCTTTTTTAATTCTGGTGTTTACGCACATGAATTTTCATTTCTACTTAATTTATACCAGTCCTAATTTCTCTGGTACAAATCTGTACAATAACCTACTAGGAAGAGTGTGTACTATTCATTCCACTTTAACCCTGACTTTGACTTACTAACGAGAATGATGAATATTGTTTAGCTTCTGTAACGTTGGGCTACCTACGTATCTCAAGTAGAAACCATGTTGAGGTTATTGGAATAAGTAAAATTCGAATGAAACAAAGATGTGGCTGTTATTCCATATTTTTTTATCAGAATGAATCATTTCAGGTATGGAGAATTTCATAGAATTTTAAACAACTTAGCTGAGGATAAAGTTACTGTTTAGCTCAATAATAAAAAGTAAGATATTAAAGACCTTTCTACTCTTGTTTCTCTACTTCTATTTTTTTAATTGTATTATGAAATAGATTACTTTGTTAGAAGCATCATTCAGCTACTATCTTCATTTTTACTAGGTAAGTCTTGTAAAAAAATATGAAAATCTAGGAAGATTTGTATGTTCTAAATCACTTTTCTAATCTAAGTACTTGCTCTGTTTTGGATTTGACTGAAACTCTTAATTAAGTTAATGAATTTTTATTTTTATCTCAACGATAGTGGGCTCATCTTAAATTATTAAGTAAATTTTGTTTGAAAAGTAGGAAAGTTCTAGTTTGCTTTTCATGTGGATGTGGACATTGAAGCTTTTTCAACCCAGATGCTGATACTTGTCTGTTCCATCTGAAAGTCTGATGTGGAAATTGAAGCTAGCATTCAAAGACCTCACAGAAAGAAGCTGACTGAAACAGTCATGGCTGCCCTGCAACAAAGACTTGTGCTTATCAGTAGAAAGATTATTTAAGCAAATGAAAATACGAAAGACATGAAAGATCAAAAGGTCAATTTTCAAGCTCTATTAATTCTTTTTTTTTTTTTATAAAGCTAGACTAAACCTCATGGTTTCAAGAGACTCATAAATTTGACTAGCCTATTTGTGAGGTACAACATCTATGATCTTAGTTGTGATAACAAGTGATCATCATGCCAAAGTGAGAAACTGAGGAAGTCAGTATGTCATTTTAGCAAAATCTGGAGTGACATTTCCATCTCCACCAAAATCCCTTTTGCCACAAGCAGTACTTATCCAAGGTATTTGTGACAGACTTCAAACAAAATTCTGTGTATTACTGAACATTAATCAGGTGAATAATCTCATGAAAGGAATACCTGCAAAGTTTATCCAATTCTCTGTTTTTGTTTAGGAAATAGAGTACTTTAGTTGTAGTATACAAAGGCACAAATGTCATTATAGTCATTGAACGAGCTGCCAGGTATTCATTCATCTTTACAGAAGGTTTACAGTTTTCTTTACGTCTTCGTATATTCCATTCTTTCATTAATCCCACATGGTGAAAAGAAATTTGACAAAGTACACTTCGCTTTTTGGTCTCTCAAGTTTGAGGGAGATGAAAATGATAGATTTTCTGTTCTAAAGCCTTCAACGTCTGTCTTTATACATCTTCAATAAAATAGATTGAAAGAAAACAAGGGCAGAAAGGAAGTTCAAATAACTTACTTAACACATACAATGGTAACATTCTCAAACATTTTTCATTCATAGTATACTACTATTGTTATAGTCATGGAAGTGAATATAGTCCTAGAATCACAGAATAGAATAGTAGAATCATAGAATATATGTTTTACTTTGTAGGGACTAAACTTCGATTGTTCAGGTCATTAAGGAAATAAACAAACAAACAAACAAACAAAAGCTTAAAAAAGATAACTTCAGCTAAAATGGAACTGGTGGAAACGATCAACTTTTTTATTTTATTTTATTTATGTAGTATTGGCATACATTGGAAAAGCATTAATGGAAAATTAAGTAGGTAGTTGATGTAGGAGTATCTGTTTTAAATAAATAATTGATTGACCAATCTTCCGCTGTGAGGGAAGTTATGCACAATAATGTGCTATACTTAGTATTATACTTCTAGGAAACATCAGATTAGCAGAAGACTGAAGCAACATATATGCTTTATAGCTGTAAATCACTTTGTTGTATTTATTTTGGTCTTACTGAACAGGTCTCTGAGCATTTGAATATGTAATACAACAATCAAAATAGATTTATTATTACTTCTGTTAGTTTAAAAAAAATTGATAACACTATGTTTTTACCTTTATTTTTTTAATGTCTAAAAACAGGTATTGAGTGATATGCAAAGGGAGAAACAAATATTGGCCTTATGAAATGGAAGATTTTCTCCTGTGTTCCTCTTAACTTCCCATTATGATAATGTCTAGTTAGTACTCTGACAGAAAAACAATGAGTTATTTAAATACTCTTAAAATAAAATTAAATCTTATTCCTGCAGATGATATTTTTTTCCCAAGATATTACAGACAAATTCTTAATAAATCTTGCAGCAAACAGGGAAGACAAAAATCTTCCAGTATATTACATTAAATCACCTTTCAAAATATGGATTAATAACTAAAAATATTACTATGCAATTTTGAATGATGAATCATTGTTCCGACAGCTTATGTTCCCTTTTGCAGTTATTCTGTGAGTTTCAGCAAATCTCTCCAACCACAGTCTGAAAACTATCATCCAGTGTCAAAAAGTAGTGGCCTGTTGTCGTCATTCTATTTCACTGAATTATTTCTTTGTGCTATATTTGGCTGGAGAAGTAAATAATTTAATAAATAATTGCTATGAAAGATCATAATGTGTGTTTTATTGTCAAAGAATATGTGTGTAGCGATGCCATACGTTGTAATTGGTTTTTAGAGGTCTTAAAACAAAACTAGAAGTCAGCACTAGCCACAACGGTCTCCCCCAAAAATTAAATAGACAACCAGCCAACATCTGTTCACTGGCAGTGAAGTCAAGACTCCTTGTTACTCATCTTTGTAATTGCTTAGATCTCAATATAAGTTGTCCTGAAGTCAAGGGAAATCCTGCAAGATGATGAGAGCTTTTTTTTGAGACTTTTGATGCTAACTCTTGCTACTCTGCAGTGAAGTTTCTTGTCTTGATATATTGTAAGTTTAACTTTTACCATTATGTTTCTGTGTTTATGCTGTGTAATACCTGTGGATCTACTTAAAAATCAGAACTGTGCAGTGCTTTGCGTTCTGTTCCAGCACAGAGCACTGTACAAACTGTGTTCCTTGTCCTGTGTTTCTTGGTTCTTTTGCAACTCAAAATAGGCATTTCTTACCTCTACTCTCATTGGCTGTATTATTGCAGGTACTTTTATACATTCATATAGCATCATAAGTACAAATAATGCTTAAACAAACACACACAAAAAAATGTTCCTAAAATATTCTGCTGAAAAATATATTGTATTATGCAATATCTATAATATATATTACTTTTTTCACAGCACTTGTATTTATATAAAGCCAAAAATAATATATATATATATATATATATAAGAAGTGGAGTATCTATCAAGCTTCTATTTTAAATTTTATTTTATTTTTTCAAACCCTCAGGAGCAGCATTCTAAAGGATATATTGCAGGTACTCGGTTTGGAAAATGAAAGTCCCATTTCTGTGAAAAATCATTTGGAACCCATCTGTTTATATTTCACAAAAGCAGCAAGTGCAAGACATATAAATGATTGAAGATTTTGTGACTTGCAAAGGGCAAAAGTGTGAATGAGACTGTTTTACTTCTCTTGGATTCTCTATATAATCCAGTGACTAAAATTGCTTCATCTGCTGCCAAAAATGTAATTAGAATTAACACACAGCAGTCCTGAGGTGGGACTTTTAGAACAGCTGAGGGGGAAATATGGAGAATACCCATTTCAAAATGGAAATTGGCTGCTAAAGCCCTCAAGCTTTTGAAAGTATCCAGTTTTGAAAGTGGAGAGCTGAGTAATGTTGTTGCTCTAGCCTGCTTCGTGGAAAGAAGTAGAACGTGAAGAGAAAAACTGCTCTGCAATCTACTGAAAAGGGTAAAGCCTACCAGAGGAGAGAGAAAAGGAGCAAGGCTATGTGTTTGTAGGGTGGTGAGGCTCTGGAGTAGGTTGCCTAGAGAAGCTGTGGATGCCCCATCCCTGAGGGCTTTCAAGACCAGCTTGAATGGGGCCCTCGTCAGCCTGATTTAGTGGGTGGCAACTCTGCACATACTAGGTTGGAACTAGACAATCTTTAAGGTTCCTTCCAATCCAGATGGACGTCCAGAACCTAAAGAAGCCCTGCAAGAAAGGCAGGGAGAGACTCTTTACCAGGGTGTGTACTGGTAAGACAAGGTTTTAAACTAAAAGAGAGTAGATGTAGATTACCTTCACTGCTTTGCCCTCATGAGGCCCCATCTGGACTGTGTCCAGACCCGGGGTGGGTCCAGAGGAGGGCCACAGGGATTATCTGAGCACCACTCCTCAGAAGAAAGACTGAGGGAGATTTGGTCTTGTTCAGTCTGGAGAAGACAAGGCTCTGGGGAAATCTCATTACGACCTTTCAGTATTTAAAGGGGGCCTATAAACAGGAAGGAAATGGAATTTCTACATGGGCAGACAGTGATAGGAGAATTTATGGTTTTAAACTATAAGAGAGGAGATTTAGCTTAAATGTTTGGTGGAAATTATTTACTCAGAGGGCGGTGAGGCACTGGAGCAGGTTGCCTGGAGAGGTTGTGGATGCTCATCCTTGGAGGCAGTCATGGCCAGGTTGGATGGCACTTTTGGCAGCCTGATCTAGTGGATGGCAAACCCACCCATGGCAGAGTAGTTGGAAATAGATGATCTTTAAGATGTCTTCCAACTTAAGTCATTCTTCCGTGGTCTGTAAACTGTAAACTGCAGTTTCCTATTTATTTGTTCAGAATAGTGAGAGCATATACAGCCCATTTCTTGGCTGCACTAGGTTGCCCTAGAATAGTCTCATAGGCAGAAGGTGAAGTAGGTGCCAGTTGTACCATCACAGCAAGTGGCTGTAGAAACTTAGCTATCTTAAGAGAGCAAGTAGCTGAAATGGTCAGATGCAGCTCTAGTCAAGTTCACTGACTTCCTTCTTTATGCTTGGGCTATTCTATTCTATTCTCTGAGGATGTGTGCCTTGTAGTTACATATAAGACAATATGACACTGCATCCAGAGAGCAAAGGATTTTCTCTAAATAGATCACATGACTTTTCCAGCGGGTTTGGGAAGATACCACTTTACAAACAAGTACCTTGGTACTTATGAGAGACTGCTTGTACTTCAGTAGTACCCTTAGTATATTTACAGCAGCTTCCTCATATTACAAAATTCTACATGAAGACAAAGGCGGTAAGAAATTGAAGCATTTCCTACTTTTCAGACCATTGTGCTTTAATCTTTTTGTTTGTTTGTTTGTTAAGTCTTGCATTTAGTTGGTATTTGCTTAGTGCCATGTAGAAAGAAGTAAATTCTGACTCATCTCTCATGCTCTGCAGGAGCCATGGTGGCACTGGGGGAGTCTAGAGTATGAAAGACTTGTAGGATTTGCTACCTGGGAAAATTCTCTTGTTCTTTTTTTTTTATTATAATTATTATTATTTTTCTGAATCACAAGCATGAAAACCTTGAGGGAGAAAGCCTTACTTTGGCCTACCTTTTTTTTTTTTTTTTTTTTTTAGCAATATTTCTTTTTGCCATGTGTATGTTACCAGTAATACAAATTAAAGGACTTCTTACATATATGAGAAATGTTTTTGCAAAATCACTACCCCATTGGAATCAGATAGTAGTAAGACTTATTCAGTTCTACTGAGTCATTTTACATTTTGGTGGTTTTATAGACTTAATAAATAAATAAATAAATAAATAAATAAAATGGGGACAATCTGTAATTTTTTTTTTAACAAAAACAAAATCATTTTAAAACTGCATAGTTTTCAATGTGAAATGAATGCCCACAAAGCTATTTGCAGTATTATTGGTTTTGTGAATAGTTTTTGTTTAAATATCTTAGCTTAAGTTTACATTGAAAGTGGTTATTGTGACATGGACTGATAAGTAGGATGACGTTGCTATATACTGTCTTCACTTATCATGTTCACTTGCTTTTAGTGGAAGGTGAATTCTGGACATAATGTCAGTATTGTCTGTCTTGACTGAGAACTAATTAAAAAACAGGAATGTTGCCTTGTGTGCAAATTTAACTTTTTCAAAAGGTCTTCATAGTTTAAAGGTCATGTAAACTTTACAGACAAGGCTTTAAAAGAGTTCATTGACAAGCCAATTGCATTTTAAAGAGAACAGATGTTGGAAACATCTAACATCTGAAATACTTGTCATGTATTTGTGTGTTTAGCAACACCTTTTTCTGAGCTGTCATTTTTTATTTCAGTGCTGTATCATAAATAATGTGTTGACTCTTAAGCCACTTGTTGTTTCACTGTAAACCAGGCTGTGACCAGTAAAATGTATTGGTAAGTCAAAAGGCTGAGATGGTTAAAGTGGAGAGACATCAGTCATTTCATGGCATGGTTGCAAGATTACTTATGAGTGAGAGGAAACTGAAGGAGGAGACAGAATTTTGATTCAACTTTTTCCCCCCTCTCTGCCACTCCTGAGAGACTTAGATCTGCATTTCAATCTATAGACTATGTTGCTGTTAGGAAACTGGTGCCTACTCATGTATAAACTGATACTGATAATAAAATAACTCAATTATATATATTTTAATATATTGCTTCTTGCTGATGCATGTGAATTTAACAAGGAGTTATCTGTTTTTAATGTGGAGAAAAGCAAGGTTTCTTGATAGTTTTCATGTAACTGATGGGGTGAACTCCAAGGAAACCTGCGTGTTTTCTAATAAGGATGAGGGTTTTCAGCTTTCATAGTCAATTTAATCAAAAACATAAAGGCAGAAATTTTTCTTTTGTAATTTAATTCAGCTTGTAAATGGGAATAAGCCTTATTATTAACTAACATTTGAGGAATGTTAAACTCAAAATGCCAAAGAAGTTGACGTTCTTAATGTTGATTCTATACTATTATGTTTTTATCTCTTTTTACTATTGTGGATATTGTTACATATGGGCCTATATAAGCCTTACATAAATAGGAAAGTTTTATTGATTTAACATAAAACAGTTCTAAAATCAATTTTAGCTATGTAGATACTCCTGTTAAGATTTAATAACATTTTCTTCAATTTACCTTGATACCTGGTAGACTGAAAGCAACCAGAATAAGCCCCTTGAAATGACAAATATATTATTTCAAATATTCAAGGTAATGCATAAGGAGACTGTATTATTTCAAGAAAGTAAGGATTATCATTCAGGTACTTAACATTTTTGCTATACTTGCTTTTTCCAAAGAATATAAAGTATAGTACAGAAAAAAAAAAAAAAAAAAAAAAAAAAAAACTTTAAATTGTTTTTGTGTGCACACACAAATAACCTTATAGATACACAACCCCATAGATACATAAACAGAAATGTAAATCCAGTTTGCAGGTGATGATATTCAGGTTGACTTCATAAGTTCAGTGTTTATAGGTGAGACATGATATGCATGGAGTGCACACAAATTGAAAGTGAAAAGTTGAACATGCAATTAGAACAGCATGCTATGGATTTGCAGCTGGTAAGACTTTAGTTATGGAGTCATTAGGCTGGCAGCATCTGTATTTCTAGATGTTTGTATCTACACTCATGGTATATATTGCTGATTAAAAAGTTTTTGACGTGGTATGTCATCCGTTTGAAATCCCTTTATGTGATAGATGTCATAAAAGTAAGGTTCGGGGAGTATATGGTTAGTAAACTAAATCTGACTTGCTCTGAGATGGAAAGATTCTTAATTTTTTATTTAATTTCTTAATTTAATGGTACTTTTAAAATGAAATTCTAATGTTTGTCCTCAAATTATGAACAAGCATACTTCATTTTGCTTACTTGCTGTGTGTCAGTGGAAAATAACTTAATAATTTTCTGTAACATTTTGTTCCTATTGCTAAGTATTACATCCTGCCAGGCTGCAACCAAGTGAAGTTCTCTATAGCCAGTGCTTGAATAAACACTTCAGACCAGGGGAGTTGTTATGATGAAATATTTATTTGAATTCTGCTGGAACAGGAAAATCAAGATATTTTAAATTCCATCCATCTACTGCCTAAGTAATATGTATGGTTGCTGCTGTGTAAAGTTATACATGGTTTGACCAGAATATTTGGATGCATATAATGTCAGTAAGCTTGCTAACATTTTGCTGAGTTTATTTACTATTACTAATGGGCATTAAACACATATTCTATATGCTGTAGATAACAGTAACAATAGTTTCTGTTTTGATATTATTAATTCATAATGCTAAATATGGAAAAACTCTATACGGAAAAGAATTGTTCTGTATGCACATACCCCTAGTTTGGCATCCAGGTAGCTTTTTGAAGACTATTCAGCATAAGGAATTAATCTGCAACTGGAAATAATAAACATTAGAGGAAGATTACATAGGCTACCTAATAGAAGAGAGAGGCCAAAGAGTACACAGAAAGTCTGTAACTATGAAGCAGTCATCAAAACAGATCGGTAACTCTAGGAGTAATCAGCAGATTGCCTATGCGTTACCTCCCCAAAGAGGGAGAAGGCAGTAAAGTCCATCAGCAGGGAGATAAAGATAGTTTCCAGGACATTCATCTTCATGGAAATACTGTTATTGGCAGACATCACGTGCCCCTAATGAGAGCAGGTGTGTTCCCTCACAGATCCAAGCCAGTTGCGGGTGGTAATGAAACAATCTGTAAATGAGATTTTAAAGGGTGCAATACTTCATCACTGGCACTGTTGTCAACATGCAGACAGCCCTTCCCTCTGTTTAGGGTGGAATGTGTTTAGGTGCAGATTAAGAGTGATGACAGAATTGAGCTCAAAGCACACCCTGCATAGTGTCAACAGGCCCTAATGATAACATAGTACCGCTTTCCTTAAAGAGTTTCATGTCTTATTCAATGTAAATTGTAAAAATGTGGCATTTTAGAACCAATGATGTGTTTTTCTATTGATGCTGTCATAGTAGGCATCTGCTGAAAGAAGAGCTGTTTGTCAGATCCCATTTTCCTTAGTGATTCGTCAAACAGTGGCGGTTCATGCATGCAGTATCAGAAGCAAATAACTTATGGCAATGCATTGAACAGTGTATTGTTTTATTAATCTGCTACCTACTCTGATACCACTCAAGATGTCAAAGACATACAGTAGGTTCACCCAAATATGTGCTCAGTATTTTGCAAATCACAGCTATTTTGCATGAGCTGGACTTAGGAATATTAATGAGCTAATCGATATAAAAAGTAGAATGATATATTCTCATTTTTTTTTCTGTTACAAGTTTTTACACTCCCTAGAGGTATGGTAACTTCAGTCTTTTCTCATACTTTTGAATTCTGTATTTTTAACAAATTACAGTCGTTCTAAGAGGAAAAAAAAAATCAATTTAATAACTATTCAGTAACTCATCTTTTGAAATGCGTAAAGTCTAATTTAATCAAATAATATCTACTATCACCAATATTATTCAAATACATGATTTGACAGTGCTGTAAAAAAAAAAAAAAAAAAAAAAAAAAAGCTTGGCTGGTCTGGTCAGCATTGCCATTCACAAAACATGAGTACTCAATAAATCCTGTGCACTTCCAGGTGACTTCAGTGGGTAGATCTATGACCTGAATGGAAATCCATATCCTGGATATGTTTTAGCTGCCATCATCTTGGGAGAGCAGAATGTTGCTTTAAGATTTAAAATGCCTGAGATTAGTTTTAAGCATTGTATGTCTTTAAAAGTTTAAGCTTTAAAGTGAGGTGGTTAGAGAAGAGAGAAGAGAGATGACAAGAGTAAGGAAAGTCAAGTAAAATGCCAGGCACATCATAGACTTCTGTTTTAAGAGGTAGGTATTGCCTAGTACTACAAGAGTTTGACACATTTTCTAATGGAAAATGTTGTGGAGGTTTCATACAATCTGACATTGGGTGCCTGAATTAGTAGGCTACTACCCAGAAACTATGAGTCTTAGGCTCCCGTAAACTCCCTCTACCTAAAGAGTGGAGAGTAGTATCATATTGTACTTCCAAATATTGTGGTTCTCTTTGTTGTTATTGTTATTTTTTAAGAAGAGTAAATATTAGTTTGTATGTTTTTTCTTTTTTCTTTTTTCTTTTTTTTTTTCTCTTTTATTTTTTTGTGTGTGTAGTTTAATTCCCCAGTAAAATTCTGGTTTTGTACCTTGAGTTCAAGACAATTTGCTACGTTCTTCAGAGTAAAGTTTATTCTCCAGGATTTGCTGGAAGAATAGGCAGTAATAAAACTCCTAAAGTAGCTAGCAGTTAAATTAGAAAAATATGAAGGAAGAATTCATGGTAGAATCTCACCTATGCAGAAAATGATCCCGAGAAAGCATATGGTCTTTATGCTACTGCCTAGTATTGAAATATGCAGTAATTACACAGCACAATACTTAGACTTCAAAATGGCATAGGCCAGAACTGGACAAGAAACCAGATATCTTGCAGTGAGCTCATTCTGGAGAGAAGAAATGAAAATTTTGACTCCTGAAACACTCCTAGATCATTGGATACTTGTGATATGTTAATTGAGATCAAGAGGAGGTGAACCATGAATTTTCTTTATAAGACTGCATTTGTAAGCTTAACGTATTTGATAAATTACCTATGATACCATTCCCTGTCAGTTGTGCGTTTGTTTTTATATCGTTTTGTATTGCACTGTTAATAAACTATTAATAAGCCAGGATCCACCCATTCTCAGACCTCAATTAAGAGCTGGCAGTGGAGGCAAGAGTATCTCTGTGGAGATCCCTGAATACCTGAGGCCTTCTGAAGGTATGCAGCTTCTTTCCCACATTTCTGTGCCCACTGCTGTTGCATTCAAGCAAATCCTTACTTGCAGAAGCCTGGACTCTTGCTGCTCTGCTGTTGTTGTTGCACTTACCATCATGTTACAGTGATAAATACCTAAGAGGGGCAGGCACTTAACATTTTTGAAAATGTGTTCTCTTCTGTAATTTCTTGAAAGTTCTACCCTTGATGCATTTAGAAGATTTACTCTGGAAGAAGGAGTCTCACCTGGAAATTCTTGGAATCTATGCTTACGGAGTATGCACAACTACATACAGCCTAGAATTATAGTTAGGAAGAGAAAGTATCCTTTGTTTCTTTTTCAGTATATACATGTTGCTCTCTAGCTGGGAAGTTTGGTTCTTGGCTCCTGTGATCATGTACCTAGCAGCCTCAAACTGCCTATGTATTACTCATTTCTCTCACTACTGAAAAAAAAAAAAAAATCTGATGTTTTGTCTGACTCTTTTGCCACTAGAGGCAATGTAAAGAGGTTTAACAAGATAAGTAATGTTAGAATAGTTACAGTAAGCCTTTTCTGATGTACTGGAGCTTGGTTTCTTACAGATATTCCTCAATTCTATTCATGAAAAGATAAATCATTGTCTTAAATGTAGTGACATTTTCCAACCCACTACTTGTATTCAAAGGCTGCTCCAGAGTAGAACACTTCTGGGGGTAATGATCAGACTTTGACCAAACATAACAGAAAATTACCAGCATCTTTTTCACAAAAACAGGTACTAATGCCACCCTGGAAAGTATCTCAGTTGCCTGCCAAAAACAGATGTGTAAATGAGTTTTACTTGTCGAGGCCAAGTATTGTGTAGGTGACATTCTACCATGAATTTTTTTCTTTGTAATTTTTCCTACTTAACTACTAATTACTTGAGAGATTTATTGCTAAGCCTTTGCATGGGGAGCTAGAAGCAATAGTATCAAAAACTTATGCAGACTAAAAAACAACAACAACAAAAACCCAACCCACAAACATTTAGGAGTATTATTTGTGATGTAATCTCTATTTTAATTAAAGAAGACATCCAATTATTTGAAAATAATACAATATTTATTCATTTCTGAAAATAATCTTGTGTCTATCCTCCCACATTGTTTCACTCATTACTTTTTCTGTAACTTTTCTTGAAATTGATTTTAGATAGAAAACGTAAGTAGAATATTCTTGGTGAATGCATGTTGTTTTTCTTTTTATGCATCGATTTTCCTACATTCTGTAGGGAAAAAAAATGCTTGACATGTTCTGTGTTTTATCGTGGAGGATGAAAAATATAAGATATTGGTCAAACAAAATCTTCACATTGTGATGTACCTGTAAGTACTTACAACGGTATTTGTACAAATTTAGGCCTTATGAAAGTGGTATTTTTTACTGTATTCTTAATGGAAAGAAAGAGGAGGATTTACTAAGGCAGAGTGGAAACACTTTTTCTGAATATTCCTAGTTGTAACTTGGTTGCAAATGTGTATCTGTTGTTTTATATTCTTCCTTCTGAAAGAAGAGCATTTCATCTAAGCAGTCCACCCACAGTACATATGCGTAGCTACAGAAAGGTAGTAAAATATAAGGGAATGATATTGGTGGATGGCTACTCAAACATCTGGAGTATATTCGTTTTAATCCCTTACCTTCTCATCCCCCTTTTTCTTATTACATATATTTACTTCATCTTGTTTTTAAGGCATTTACAAATTTTCTCTGTCCTAAAACCTACTCTCTGGGAATGAAGAACCAGCTCAAAGAACCTGCAAATGTAGCACCACATTAACAGTCAAACACCCGTGAATATTATATGACTGGGAATTTACCATTCCCACCAGTCAGAAATATAGTAAAACCAGCTGCAGTCTTGGGCACAGGATTTTTATCACTAATCCACCAGTATAAAAAGAAAAACAAGCAAACAAACAAACAAAACCAAACACTCCAAACCCAGAAAATGTAATAGAAGAATGACTTATATTGCAATATAATACCTTATGACATGCTTTTTATAATGCCATCTCTAATCAATTATCAGAGGTCATCAATTCCTACTGAAATACTTATTTTGAACCGTGCACAGTACCATGCATGTTAATTTCCACTGACACTTCACTCTTCTTCTGTCTCTCCCCGCAGCCTTCTCTGCACCCATGCTAAGGGAACCAAAGCTTATTAGTCACAACAGGAAAAGATCTTAGCTACATCTTGCTTTGAATTTAAATTGAGCCATACTATCTACTTTGAAATTAAAACTGAATTCAAAATTAGTATCCATGATTATGAGAAATGGTCTGAGAGAGCAGTCAAGTGAGATTTTCCTCAACAAATTAGCCATTCTTGATTCTGCAATGTATAGAATTTGGTAGTTACCCACAGTGAACTGTGTTGTGACAGGTCTCTTATGCATGTGAACTTATGTGAAAAGAACCCTCTTCCTGCCTGCCCTCAACACCAACTGAACCTCAGATGAAGACACTGACAGCTTCTTCATCATTGTTCAGGGAAAGGCGTTATACATACACTTTTTGAATGCACAAGGCACCAAAGAGGAGTGAACTACAGCTACCACTTTAACTGTAGGGTTACTCTTACTGGCTCAAAAACTGATGCCTTGTGACAGGAAAGTGCAGATTAGTTACAAATTTATGCTGTTAATTCAGATTTATCCAAACATTTTTGTTAGGTGAACATGACAGCAACCAGGCATTATGCCATGTTGTCAGCCTTCCCAGAATTGGCATGAGAGCATATGGCCAGCATATAGTTCATGTTGTATGCTGTGGTGGAGTTTTAGCAGAGGTCATATTCTGTGCCCTTGCTGATATTGGAGCAAATGCTTACTGTAGGGAAGTTCAATTTTGGAATTATAGTATCAGTGGCAGCACTGAAAGTATCTAGCCTAGAACTGGCAAAATAATCTCAGAAAGATATTGCAGAATTATATATTTGCTACTTCTGATGGCAAACTGAAAATGAAAGAGTAGCTCCAAGTTATATGCCTGAATATCACTTCCGTCGCTGCTTCTATTTCACTGACAGACTCTTAAGCTAGATTTTGATATCTGTTCTTCTTCTAGTAATTCTTAAATTCACAAATGGTTCCATATGTGGCATTTTCTCAGACTTATTTCTTTACTAACTAAACTCAAGTTGCAGAGGAGTCAGGTTTGCAGATCTCAATTCTCATCTGTGTTGTTAGCATGTTCTGGAAATAACATTTTAAACTTTCATGGAAGAATTGTGCTGAAGAGTTGTGCTGTGTCCTAGTGCATAACATTGCATTTTATAAGTACTCATAGTTTTAGAAGGAAGCTTTTGCAAGATGCAATTCTTTTCCAATGCTTTATCAACTCTCCAAAATACAGTACCATAAAATTAAAGAAGTATTTCATTTAAACCTTAAACATTTCTAAAAGGTTTTAATTAGCAATTTAATGATCAACGTGAATGAGAATAGGGCTGTGTTTGCTCATTAAATTTGACTAAATTAAATAACACATTTTGGTTTTGTAGGGTATGTTCTTGTTATGACAAGCATGAATATGTCTCTAAGAGGGTCGATTAGCCTTTTGGCCTCTCTACTTAATATTTTTCTCATTCTTTTATGGAAGTTCCTGTCTGTCTCCCATCAGGATTATTGGAATTTGGGACCTTGTTTATAATTGTATACCAATAGGGGTGACATGATGTCTCTCCACTGCATTAACTTTATCGTCCCCTGTAAAACATTAACACAGCAAAAAATCTGAGCTTGTAAATGAGAGCGATGTCTTCATCTTGATCTGAGAAATGAAATTTGTAATTCAAATGAGAGAAGTTAATGAACTTAGTGTAGAGGCTGGAAAAAGTGTTGTAATGTGCCAATTTGATCTGCCCATGGATGCTTCCAAACATTCCCATTAAGGTATTGATTGTGTCCATTTAACAAAGTGAAGGGGACAGTGAATTCCCTAATGATTTAAGCATTACACCAGTAGTGCCTACATCCCCAAACAAATAAAACCTAACATGGTAATCCTTAATTTTTCTTTATAAACTGAACTTAAGAATTTTAAGAATTTTATTTATATGTGTGTATATAGAATTTAACATTTCCAAGTTCAAGTAATGGCAGAGGATCTTAACTCTAGAAATAATAGCTCCCATCTCAAAAATCATTGTAGGTTTGTAGAAAAATTTTATCAAGATGCATAATGTTGTGATCACTGTGATAATTTGGAAATTCAAAATCTACTACTTGTGCTTAGAGAAAGTGTAATATCTATCTATCTGTACTGGTTACTAACAGTTGCCATTTTATCTATCTATCTGCTGTCAGTAGTTGTTGATGATGTTGCACAAAATTTTCAGGCATACTTAGATACACAAAGTTTTATTAGTGGGGTTCAAAGTTACATTAGCTGGAAAACAAAAACAAGGAGAAAAGAGGACAGAGGTAGAAAAGAAGACCTCTTGTTAGTGGCCTGTCTGAAAGAAAAGTGAAGAGTATTCCTAAAGTGGTCTCTTCCATGCAGCCCAAACACTTTTGTTATAGAACATAGTATTACCAGGACCTGGCTAACGTCCTGACTGCATGTTCTTGCTTACAGTGCAGTAAGCACTTGTGAGACCAGGTATGATCAGGTACAAGTCTCACACATTGGTTGGTGGTCAAGCTTTGTGTACATGAATATTACAGGAACCTGTCCATTGGCTTTGATTGACCTCTGTTATGTTATCTGTGGGGTGATGAAGTTCTAAGCTATAAGACAGGAAGGGGAGGGTGAAGAGATCTTATCCTGAACTTGCAGATAGAAGCTATGAGGCAGAGAGTGATTCAGGCATTAGCAAATTGTTTGCCACAAGAAACCACTACAAGAGTAGTTTCTACCCATCAGCATAAGGTTGCAAACAGAAGAGCGCTTGGGACAGTAGGAGAGGCATTGCCACAGTGTCACTGGGGTGTGTGCCGATGAAGAACCTCGAGGTTACAAGTGAAGGTCAGGATACAAAATTTGAAATGGAGAGCCTCTAACGTTGAAAGCGTTAAGTCAATGAGCAGGGTAGCCATGCCTCCTGTGATCTGTGTAGGACATTTGGTACTATACTGGCCCCAGTTGATTTCTAGATAATCTACAGAAGAGATGTTTCAGTGATAACAACAGCAGCTGCTGACTTAGCACCTCATGTCAAGTAACAGAGTGAAGTACTAATCTGCAACTGCAGTTACAGATTTGAAGCATTTCTGATGTTTTTTCTTTTAAGTTGTGAAGTGAGCCTGCTGGCCCCTGTTTTGCTTTTCTTGCAGAGACAAATTCTATATTCATGTAAATAACTAGTTTTCTTAACTTGAAAGATTGTGTGTATCATCACCTTGCAGTGATTTTATTGCATTACCAACCTAACTAACTGTCTAATGTAACATATGTTTGTAGGTTATTAATTGATGTATAAACAACTGGGGACCTCATGTTTAACAAACTGTACTGATTGCCAGGCAATGTTTTCAGTATATAACTACACAAAATGTCATTTTAAATAAGGTCAGTTTTTATACTATATGTGTAAATTTCCTCCAAAGCGTGTATACATATATGTATATATATGCAACCCTGCAATGGATAAAGCAATGCTTTTCAATTAATATTATTTTATTATCATCATCTATCTTTGTGAATTTTTGTTTACTGCTAAAGAAAGTAAAATTTAATCAAGAAAACAAATCTGCTAAACTTCCTGGGAATTTAAGTAAGTAAGTATGCCAAATTGGCAAGAATAAGATATTTTACATGAAAGTAGAGGACTTACCCCCCAGAAGCCCCAATGTACATTTAAGTTTGAAAGACTTGAAAGGTAGCCTTTGCTAAATGCAGACCTTGAGCACTGGCATGCTTGAACATAGAACAAGTCAGTGTACTATTGATTGGAGTACGGTGGGATAAATGTGTGGCTTCTGCCCTTAATGGAAGCTGATTGTTCAGGGATGTGCCAGCAAGGCTGGTCGATTCTTTAGCTGTTGTTTACTGGGGAGGACGATATCAATTTTCCAGAGGGATGATTGGTGGGATGTCAAGGCTGTCACCCTTTTCTTCTCATCACTGACAGACAGCTGAGTGACAATTACAGTGATGGGACATTGTCTGCATTGGCATATACACCAGAGGATAACTGGCAAACAAAAAAAGGCAGCAGCGCTTTAAAAAAGATATAATCAGCAGTTGTCAGGACTAGTTACATATATGATGTCTGAATAACAAGACCAGAGTGTCCCGCCTCAGACAATGACATAAACTGTACTGGGTATTCCTCAACCCACATAGAAATTAACCCTGGGGAAGTTATTGACTGTTGCTAGAAGTCAGTAGTAATTTATTTGGAAATTAAACTTCAAGGAACTGTATTTTCAGGCAACTCTCTGAAAATAAAACACAGCTTTTCTGCAGAACTTCAAAATGGTGTAGATTACTACCAACCTTGTAAACTAGAAAGCCTCTTGAAGTGCATACCCAGTTCCTCCTAGGAATCGTCTGCTGGAAATTTTCCTAAATACTACCCCAACAGATAGTCACATAGCAAATTTTGAGGATACTTTCTATTTGCATTAATGTATTTAACCTGCCAGTCCAGATTACACCGACTAAAATAAACTTTAGATCTTTAAACCATGATTTTGTGCTACATAGATAAATATACCAGGTCTATGTAAATGTTTCTCGTGAATTGATGCCTTGTAATACATATAGGTTGTTATGCAGAAGACTTTGTCCTGCTCCTGTGAAATCACATGTAAAGCTTCTTTTATATGCATGTTGAGGTCTAAGGAACATAGTTCTGCATAATATTAACTACTGTTGCTTTCTGTGGCCTCTCAAAGTTGAGCTCAGAATAAGACTTCAGAAAAAAAGAGAGCAGAGGAAGGTCTTATATTTAGACCAAAGTGTTATATTTACAGTGCAAAATATATCTGACTTCTTATTATTTCCAATCAACTGCATTCTCCTCTTCACTGATTCTTCTTGCCATTCCTCCCAGAAGTTCCCTGTTGAGGGAACCTTTCAAAGGGTATTTCAGATGTACTTTCCTGAAACCTCAGTTACTGTTTGGACAGTACACTTACTTACATTTATTTCAGAGTTTTACTTCAAATATTCATCTTACTGAGACCTTTTTCTGGCCTGTTTCTCAAGGTCTCCTACAACAAACATGAGAGAGCGGAGCACTCAATTCCTTGCATGCCACTTACTCTGAAACAAGGAGAGATAATGGAGACAGCTATTTTAGGAATGATCATGCATAGGTCTGTGTCTCTGATCTTAATTATAATGGAATCATGTCCAACCCATGGCCTATGGGCCACATGCGACCCATCACAGCTTGCAGTGTGGCCCATCCCTTGCCCCATGCCATCATGGCAACAGCTCTGTCCTGCCCATGGCCCAAGCCTGGTCCCAGACACACACCCATCACTGATCACCAACCAGACATCAGTTGTGGGAAGGCAGTGCCAACCCAGGGGAGCTCAGGTGCAAGCAATGCAGCTGAGTGACTGGAAGGGGCGGAGCTGGGATCAACCTCTCCCCAGACCTCATTTTAAGGGTTTGCAGTGGATGTGAGGGTATCTCATCTGGAGATCCCTGTATACCTGAGGTCTTTCTGAAACAAGCAGCTTCTTTCCTTTATTTCTGTACCTGCTGCTGTTGCATCTGAGCAGATCCTCACTTGCTGCAGCATAGGACCTTGCTGCTGTGTTGTCACTGTTGCACTTTCCATTACATTATGTGTGCCTTTTTCATGTCATATCTTTGTATCTCTGTATGTACGTTTGTAAAGAACTATTTAAGGATGTAGCACACAAAAAATGAAATTTCATCTTGAGAGGTTACTAAGAATTACAGCCACTGCCATTAAACCAGACTGATGCATTAGTTTAACGGAAACAAGATCAACTAGATCAACAAGGCCACAACTATCCTACTATTTTTATGTTTTGTTGCTCTCCTTTTTTTTAATGTTTCAATAAAAAATAATAAAAGATTGTGCATGCTACAGTTGTAAAAGTCTGCACCAGCAGAGGTGACCCACTGCCTCACTGTGCTCATATCTACTGTTTGGTCTCCTTAAATATTCAGCAAACATCGGCGAATGTCAGGTGCCATTTTTTTTTTCCTGGAGGAGAAATTCAGTGACACACATTTGCTTCCTATGCATTTCCATGTCAGATGTCATTCTATCAGACTGCCCCTCTGCTGCCACCTTTCACACAGCAACAAAATGTAATGGAATACAGTGAGAAGATTCAACCTCTACTGCCATACCACCAACATCTGCCTCTCATGTCACAGACCAACGTAATAAAATAAGAGGCATTACTTTCAGAGCAGTCCTCATATCTTCTGGATCTCAGTGTAAGTCCATTTCTGCTGCTCACTACTCATGATGCAGCTGGAACTGTTACAGTGAGATTTTAAAGTTTCCTCCTGCTATACTAACAACATTGTCTGGCAAATAATTGATCCTGAATAACTTATCATGTTTATATTACTTGTTACCTCAATTTTTCTTGCTTAGAATTATCTAACGATGCTGTGTGTGCATGTTAGGATATTAGAGATTAAAAAAAAGAGAGAGAAATAAGAATAAACTATATGCTCACACCCAAGATGAGGTTATATTGATGTGTTTAGAACAATCTTCACAAATAGGATTGATGATTTGAAATCTATGTGTTTCCAGGTACAAGAAAAATTTTGTAACAAATTGCACTTTAGGATAGGTTGCCTAATGCAGTAGAGAGATAATAATATAGGAAGGGTGACTTTCTCCCAGCTGAATGGCATTAGAGAATTACATCAGACATTTGTCTTCTTCCGTTCTTTCCAATATTGTGTTTAACTTGAGTACTTTCCCCCCCTCCCCCCCTCAATGTTATAGCATTTTTCAGGTTGATGACTGATGTGAAAGATGGATACAATGATACAAGCTTTTTCATACCTTTATTTGTAAGCAGTGGTTCTCCAGCCTGCAAAAAAAAAGTGACAATGCTTGTGATTAATGCTGAAGTTTATTTTTTATGGATCTCACGAAAAGCCAGATACATGTGATTATGAATTTCCCTTTCTAAGCCACAAGCTAATTGATTTTGTACTGAGCTCATTAAAAATAGATTCTTCACCTTTCAGAGGACTGTCTGGGAAACCTAAGGCATGGCATGGCTCCTCAGGGACAGCATCGACTGACCGTTCTGTCAGGCAGGGTGAGAGCGGCCGTGGTGCTTGTCAGTGCTGAAGTATATTTACTTCATCTCCCTGCAGATAAACATTTGCAAGGCAAATAATAAATTAGCCATTAATCAGAAGAGTGCCTGTGTTTGATGAACCCTGAATAGAGTGGAGATGTCAGGTAAAGAGACAGAGTAAACTGACGTTGTAGATTGAGCCATATGGAAATGACTGCTAGCAGTTTTGAAAGCTTTTGTGCTGTGTTTTCAAGAGACTCTCAAGGTTAAAGTAAAAGAAGACCAAAGATATGAGGCAACCAGAGGTTACTGGTTTTCAGAATGATAGTATTATCTAGTCTTTGTCCTCAGTTAAATCTACATCATTCTTTCAATGCACACCTCTGTGCGATACTAAAAAGAATACAGTTTTACAGAAATGGTACAGACTGCCCTATTATTACCAAATTATTCAAGGCATACATTTGTTCAGACTTAATGATCTCAGTACATCTTTGGGTGAAAGTTCAGATTTCTGATTGACAGTATTTTTTAAATATTAATTTCTTTTACATTAAGTAGACTTTTTCAGTAGCATTTGCAGTTTAAATAAAAGCACTTTTCTCTGAACATGCAGGGAAAACAACCAGCACATTCTACTCTGTTATTATCTAAGCAGTTTTATTAAAGATTGGGAGTGTTTTAATAGCTATTCTTGTAAACAGAACTGAAAATAATGACAGAATTTGGTAATTGCTGTTTTTGGATGCTTCACTTGAGCACTGTTCTAGAATTTCTAAGCAGTCCTAGTCCATCCTTTAGGTAGCCAGATAACTAAAACTTGCACAGCCAGTGTTTTTGTTTTTTTTTTTTTAAATAAATAGCCCAAATGAATTTTAATTCATGTAGCGTAAGTGGGGCTTATGTAAATAATTTGAAAATAAAATATGTAGGAATGCTATAAGATTTCCAAAATTGAAGTAAGGCTTGTAATGTTTTTCATGTTAACTGACAAGAAAAACTGCAGTCCTTACAAATAGTGCAGTATGAACTCCGCGCTGGACTTCCTCTTAGCCTTCAAGTGTCTCAGAAAACAGTATTCAAAACAAATAACCTGCACCTTTTATTCCTGAATGTATGTATATATATATTTTTAAATATATATATATGCAAGTTTTTAAAGCAACCAGAATATTTAAGACCTTTCATTTTCATCTCTACTCATTCAATACAGTACAGCTCTTAAAAATGAAACGATTGATCTCAAAGCAGGATCTTTGATTCTGAAGTTCAGTCATTCTTCATCTCGATAAACTAAGCTTGCCTTAGCTCTTTAAATCATTAATTTTGAATTAATACCTGTTCAGTTCATCAGCACAACCTCAGGTATACTTTTTAATAGAAAAGGTAAGCTACTGTGAACGGATAATTGCTTTTTCCAAACAGCAGCAAATTCAAAAGTAAAGTATATAAATAATTTTTTTTAATAGCATTATGGTCCTTAATAGTGTAAACAACTCAAGATCTCTGTCTCTAGAAGGCTGATATTGTAACTTGTCCTCTGTATCAGGAAACATTTGACTACCACTGAAAATTCTGGTGCAGGTGAACGCCTCAGCACAAGAAATGTTTTCTTCCAATAGTTCTCTTTAAGATAGGAAACTTCATGAAAAAGAAATCTGTCTGCAGAGAATTTGGCCAACCTGCATATGTATCATATTTAGCTATCAGAAAAGTGAGAGAGCAAAATTGCTACAAAAGTGTTTTTCCATCCAAGTTACTTCCAATAGCTACTGAAATACTTTTTTTGTTTGTTTGTTTTATTTTTGAAGATGCTGTTGTTTAATAACTTACTTGCTGTGAGCTCACTTGTCACTTCTGTAGGTCACTGAAGACCCTTCTTTTTCTTTTATTCTGCGTATGTATTGAAAAGAATGCCCACACAGAGAGCAACTGAAAGGAAGTGTTCTCAAATGTAGGTGTTTTCTCTTGTGATCAGAGCAAATCTCAGTAGCCATTTATAATAGCATACAGTTTGTTTCTTTAGTCAGATACATGGTTCTAAAATTAATAGCGACCCTTCAGATTTCAGTTTTCTATGGATTACTTACGTTCTTAACTGAGCCTTAGAATGTGATACTAGCCCTTAATATGTTTTCAAGAAGTGCAGAATGCTAGTCAGTGAGAGAAATGTATACATGTAATAATTGAAGTATGGAACTGGAGTGAAATGGCTCTTTCAGTATTATTCATAGCTCTGTTTTGATATAAAAATTTTTTTACACTGTGTACTCTAATATATCTGTAATTTGGGCATAAATAGCTGATGCCCCAGAACATGAACAAAAACATCCTCATCAGATAAAGGTCAGAAAATTGACCTTGAAAAAACAATTCTATGGTCAAGGGGCCAGAAGTCTCATGATTGGAGAATTTCAGACTCTCCAGCATTTTGTCTTTGGGAAGGATTTGAATCTGCCACATACCGACAGGGAAATTGAACACTCTGATGTACCACTGCATGATATTGTCACTGAAACAAGTGTTTCTCAAAGCATTCCTGAGGCTGGATGTCCCCGGTGGACAGAGGGCTTGGGACCTAAGGCCTTGGCTTTGCATTGCCCCTTAGCTGGCCTTAGGCTGCTGCAGCATGTGTTTCCTTTTCTGCAGCTAGTTGTTTTGGTCCTTGACTGTAAAAGGTGAACAGGATTCTGGATGGCATGAATCAAATACCTAGAGGGCAGATTTTGAGGCATAGCCTTTTTAATGTACAAGATCTTCACTGCTTGTGTCTTCAAGAACCTATATCTCTTTGAAAACAGCAGGTTAATAACATATGGCACTAACTTTTAAATACTTTTCATTCCTGATTTTTGCCTCTGAAAGAGAATGCCTTTGACAGCAGTAGAGGAATGTTATGTTGCAGCATCTCTTGTTCAGATTAACACCTCCAGTTTGTATGGAAATGTGAGCCTCTGAAAATAAATAACAGAACAATTTTGATATTTTTCAAATTTTTAGCTGGTTATTTTAATATAGTTGGCAGTTCAGTCATTTTGAATGGATGTTGCCTTTCTTCATACTCCTAAAAGTGTTTAGCCCTTACATATTTTAAGCTTTTGTGGAATACTGCTAACTATCTATTATGCAATAACAAAAAGAAACGAGCTTTGTAAGTAGTATATATCGGAATTGTTTTTTTTTTCCTGTGAAAAACAATAAATTTGCTGCTTAAAATATATATATATCTCAATGTGATTCTCCTCTTTTAGTCCAGTTTATTTTCAGTGTTTTGTATTTCCGTATTACCAAGCTTCAGGAGACTGAAGGTCTCACTGAAGCCCTACCAGGGCTTTTTTTTTTAATAAAAAAAACTAACTAATTACTGCTTAATGATTTATACAATAACAAGTAAAAGTTTCAGGCTTTTATTTTTTCCAGACAAATTTTGAAAACCTTCTTAAATTAATGGCACTAATCTTGTACTTGCTTTTTATAAAACCTTACATTCAGCAGCATGCTGGAATACATTCATATGTAGATAACGTGCCATGTATTTGTGATTGACTTGGTTAGGCCTCTGAAAATGGCCTTTAGCTTGTCTATTGTTCAGTTGATTAGCAAAGTTTAGCAGGTTTATGTCAGTGAAATCTGACTGAATGCTCAATCCTGTCCTCTCTATAGAAAGATATTTTTTAATATTCTGCATGTAAGAAATCAGTATATGAAAACACAAGCTTATAACGTAACAACAGCATGACAACATATTGTATGAACATTATGCAGCAAAATAGATTCAGCCTTAGTTTGTGTGCCTGTAATGCAAGTCTGTTGGAATAATGTTTAATACTACAGTGTTAAGTTGGTACTGTTTCTCTCCTACAGTGATCTCAGTGTGAGGCTGACTGAGCACATCACAAAACCTGTTCAATTTTGCTGTGGATACATTACAGGCCTGAAGGTTTCATCCCTGTACCTGCTCTTAGCATCTGTGATTTACCTTTACTCTTATCTCTTGTTTAGAAATAAATATCCTGGTGAGTTGAAAGTCTGCTAAGTTTGTTATCTTAATTTTTCCTCTCATTTATATTGCAAGTACGGTGGCAGAGAATGCATCTTAGGATCATAATGCATTACCTAAAAAACAAACAACTTAACAGTACAAGTAGATGTTGAGGCTACTGTGCTCTGTTCATTTAGTAAATAAAGGTTTTTCTGTGCTTTTGCCTCTTTTATTTCCAGTCAGCAATAGAAGAAGATGTATCACCATATCTGTGCACTCAGAATTTTGAAATCATAATTCAGTGAATTAACTTCACTTCCCACATCACTGATCGTATTAAGAAATCTCCAGAGCTGACATTGTCTTCTGAGCTTATTGAAATGCTAGCACATACTATTCTAGGTAGTAAATTCTACTTTGCTTTTTCATCCTCTAATCTCTAGTTTTGAGTACTATTTAAAAGTGGTGGAAATGCGATACAGGAGTAGAATAGCAAAAGTGACAAACAGGAAACAAATGCTCACCTATCTCCAAAGATCTAGGCTCATGAAGAAGACTCCACAATGGAGGGATCTCCAACCAGAGATCCTTCCTCAATGGCAGTCAGCCCTTAAATGTGTTCTAAGAGAGGTGCAGCCAGGCTCCACCCCTTCCGGTCACACAGCTGAATTGCCTTCACCTGTGCTCCCAGGGCTGAGCTGGTCCGTTCCCCAGGTGATCTATCTGTGGTTCAGGCTGTGACTTAACAGTTACCATACAAGAACAAACTCAGAAGCATTTGAAGTATTCTGTGATGATCTACCACAATTTCATTTTCCCAGCAGTGAGTTTTTGTAATGCTTAGTAACATCAGCAGACAATATATATATTGATCAGATAAGATCCATGACACTTCTCATGTTTTATCCCTGTCATGTCTGCCTTTTACTATTGTACTCTAATAAGAGCACTTTCTTTCTCACCTGTCACCAGAACTGCAGAAAAATGGTCCATAAAGGTTGTTAGTTGCTGAATTAACTTTTCATTTTTGAAGCTATTTGTTTCTCTTTGCAGTTGAAACTGCTAAACTACCCATAGCTGTTTTGAAATTTGTGGCCCTTTAACCACTGTTAGCTTTGGCTTTCCCACGGTACTAGCTTTATTGCTGGTTTTGGTCTTCCCTTTTTACATAAAACGCTCTCTAGTCATCCAAAGACTTTGACTCATGTTGAGGGCAGAATGAAAGCAAGCAGAACTTGCTTTCAAGTGAAGCAAATCTTCACCTTTTACAGGTGAGGGTCTGTCGTGGTTTAACCTGCCAGGTGGGCGAGAACCACTCAGTCATTTTCTTGCTCCCGCCTCCTTCCCAGTTGGATAGGGAAGAGAATCGTGGGGTGGGGAAGGTAGAACTTGTGAATTCAGGTAAAAATATTTACTAAGATAGAGGAAAAGTCAAGGATAACAGTTACAACTTTATATGTGTGTATATCTATTCTATATGTATACATATATATGATTGTATGTAACAAGTGATGCACAAGCAGTTGCTCACTACCCCTTGACTAATGCCCAGCTAGCCCCCTGAGCAGTGGAAGGAGAGATATGAACTCCCATCCCTTTCAAAACTTCTTCCACATGATGTCATGTGTTATGGAATATCCCTTTGACCAGTTTGTCAGTTGTCCTAGTTCTGTTTCCTCTCAGCTCCTTGGGTCCTTCACTGCAAATTGGCTCTGTACAACACCGCTTAGAAGCAACTATAAACATCAGTGTTTCTCTCCTAGAACCAAAATATAGCATCATACCAGACGTTTTAAAGAAAACAATTCCACCTCAGCTGAAACTAAGATGGAGTCCTACTTGGCTGTGCTCAGGGACAAGCTCTTTCCTACTCCTTGAGCTTAGTTATAGGATTGAAATGGCTGCTCAGTGGTGTGGCAAACAGCAAGCTCCTGTCTGCCACATGAAATCTGTAAACACTGAGCTCTCTTGGCTTAGGCAGGGTTTAGTTACTCTTGTTGATTTGTAAACATGTTTGTTTCTCTTACTGGTTGTGTTTCAAAAGGAATTTGTGACTCCTGTTTATTTGCTGAAAGAATGAAGAGCCTGTATTGATTAGGGAGTTCTCTGCAGTATGTTCTGAGTGGAGGGAAATGGATCCCAATAGTAGTTAAACAAAAAGCCAAAAAAAAAAAAAAAAAAAAAGGAAGAAACCAACACACAACAACAGTGCCGTGGTGAATGGAGGAAGCAGTGTTCTTATAGAGGCTTTCACACATCCACTGTTAACTCTTTTTTTCACTTAGTCTGAGAGCAGACTTTCCCCTTTACCAGGGCTATATTTTCTACATTTTTCAAAGAAACATTCAGCACTGGAATATGTTTTCCTAGCTTTTAATCTCAACTCTAAGTCAGATTTAGGCAATACAACTTGACATGTGCCTCCTTGTCTGGAATTCAGCTAAAGATATGACATTTTATTCAAAGCACTTCTGCCTACTAATTTTACCCATACCGTGGAACGGTTAAAAGCAAGAGCAAAAAATATGCCTCACTGGTTTGCCATAGTTCAGCTTTTATAAACTGGATCAATGTCTCCTTTGCTTACAATCTGTAAGAGCTACACAGATGTAAAATGTTTCCAGTAATTCTGAAGACTGCTTTTTATTTCCTCGGCATCACTGAAATTGTGGTTTTGAATTACTGTTTGTTTTGCACAAAAATAGAGATTGCCAAGGGAGAAATAGAAGGGAATTTTTAGAAGGAACAGTCCCTGGTAGCTGCAGCATAGTAGTGTGTGTGGGTCACACTGAGCTGAAAGTTGCAGCTTTAGGTTCACTGTGCTAGGGAGATAAAGTTGCTCTAACTGGAGCCCATTTGTAATTAGATAAGGAATACTGACAGGAACAGTGAGTTAGTGGCTCCCCTCCAAAGAGAGCTATTGACTTAACATTGGGTTTTGCATGAGATGGCAATGCAGTCGATAAAAGCATCAGGCCTTGTTTGGAGTAACACTGCCGATTACTCTCTAATTTGCTGCCTGGAAGTGAGCCACAGACATTTCAGTCTTGTGTTTAGTGTTGATGAGATCTAGAACAAACATTTAATCTTACATTTACTAGCAAACCACTTGTAACAACGATGCAGCTAACAAAAAGCTAACTCTCTGATGACTTTCCAGCAGTAAAACTTTTTTTTAGCTATAACCCATTTCAAAGCTACAACTTTGTATGGGTTGTTTGTTTTGTAAACTATAGCTCAAGGCAATCTGCTGTAACCTTAATGGGTGACTTTTTTTTTAAGGTAAACTGATGTTTATCTCTTGACTAAAACACAGTATTCATTTTCCGAATTACCTTAAAGTCTCAGTTCACTAAAGTGCTCTAGATGGAAGGGGGGACCTACTCACTTGTATGGTCCCATTGCTGAGAGTCTGTGTGACTGCAGGTATTTGTCCATGGCAAGCAATTCTCAGGATCTTTTCTCAAGCCTCTGTCTTTATTCTTTGTCAAATTTCTCACCAGAAGTTTCTTACAGATTTATTTATGCGGTGATTAATTTGTATAAATATCTTCTGGGTTGTTTTTTTTTTTTTTTTGGTCTAGAGTGTTACAGTGCATGTACATGGTGACATGTTTTGCCTCATATGAGGAGCACAGACCAGTTACTTTTAGATGAAGCACAGCTCCAGGTTTTGTAAATTAGCAAAATGTCAAATGAAATATTTGAGGAGAGGAGGGGAAAGTGTTACAATGTTGGTTTTTTTTTTAAGTCTTTCAGGAAAGCATTTTTATGATTTTACAGTGCTTCTGTTTCCAGGAAATTGGATAGTTATCTAAAAGATAAATCTCATTCTATTCTTCTATTCTCAAGCAGTTGTGAGTAACTAGCTAGAAGGGATTTGGTACAAAAATAAAGTAATGTTGGTTTAGGAAATAGTGGTTATTATAGTTTTTAACTTCTTGGCTTTTCATTGATTCACACCATATATATTTATATATATACATATGTATATATATATGTATTTGGTGTTGCTATGCAGTGTTGATTTGGCTCCCCTGCAGTGAATATCCAAACTGCTAAGTGACTACTTAGTAAAGCATGATGTGACACACAAAACAAAGTTCCCCTAACCATATTTTAAATACTTCAGAAGAAGTCAAATAGCATTCATGCAGGAACGTTACCAATTCCATTGCAGTTGACTGCTGTCCTCCCTCAGGATTAGGCAAGTGAGGAGGTGTTTGTCCCATATCGCTGTTCTCTTTTCCTGTTACATGGAAAAGAAGAGGAAACTATTCAAAAGCCCCAAATTCTTTTTAACTGTATGGGTTCATTAGGGCTGTGGGATTTGGTCATGTGGCTTTGTGAATTTGTGTCCAGCGCAGCTGCTAATGGTTCCAGAGCTAGAATGATTTTCAGATGTTTCATTTCAGAAATGGTGTAAAGGAGTGGAATCATTTGGAGTCATTCGGCTGAAATTCAGGAAAACAGCATGTGCCTGAAGAAGATTTGGTGCAATAAGATGTTTCGAAAGACAGACTATACTGTTCAGAAACATTATTTGCATTTTGTTAGCAGTTCAAGCATTCTCCATATGCTTTCTGCATGTCAAAAGAGCTAACATAAATGATAATAAAATAGCTCCTGCTTTCTTGCCACTTGCATTACCTGCATACAAACCAGACCATAAGATTTATTGGAAGTCTTGGGTATACCTGAATACAGGAATCATATTTCTTATAATTCAGATGTGAATGACATATGATCTTTGGTCCCTTCAAACTTGAGCCATTCTATGATTCAGGAGAGCCCTTTGCAAATGAAATTAGGTTGTAATTGAGACACAAAAGAGTAGCTGAGAATTTGCTCTATCAAATAGTGTTATTGTGCTCTTTGTATCTTTTGTAGTTTCTATGAAAATAGATAGGAGGCATAACTTTCAGAGCAATATACATGCATTCTTAAGGGATATGTGCACTAAATAAAAAGGGATATGTGCACTAAATAAAATCATCTGGCAGTCCAGTCATTAAATATGTCTGTATGCCAGACAACAAATATATTAACAAGACAGTCTTATCATTAGAATATATGCTTTTTTTCTTCCCCTTCTCCTCTCCACACACAAGCACTTCATGAAATACTCTGAGCTAGTCATGAAATTCACTTACCAGTGACATACATCTGCCTTCAAGGTGAGAGGGAACTCTACTAGCACCTGGACTACAGTAAATAAGTTTGTCTAATAAATTGAAACTACAATGTAGGTAGGAATAATATAATTAGATAAATTGGAATTTGGACTGAATCCTCAGAATAGATGTCACATGGTGAGAGGATGAGAGGACTGAATGATGAGAGGACTTCATCAAATAGTCCAGTAAATGCAGTGCTGTTGCACTCCAGCCCTAGAATGCAAGTTGAATACCATGTTATCTCTGATCCAGTCTCATTCGAGTTCATGGGAGAAAAAAAATTCCCTGTTTTTAGCAGGCTTTGAATCAGTCCCTGGGAGGGAATTGTCATCTTTTGAATCACCAGAACACTTCCTGGTGCACCTGTGTTTTCCCTGGAGGACTCTCAACCATGCAGGGGATGAATGATCTGAAAAGATCAAAGCCCAAACAAAGCCTCTATAGAAGCATGAACAGAAGAAGCAACTGAGGTTCAATCACAGTGCAGTGTAATTTCCTCTGAGAAGACTGTTCCCGTCTTCCATAGGTGATGGCCGTAAGGAAAACTGGCAAAGAAAAGAAGCCGAGTGATGCTTGGCTGGATGCAGCTGCACCGTGGTTGGAAGAGAGGATGCACAGACATGTGCGTGCTCCTCAGGTAGCAAAGTAAGAAGCTTGCAGACTGGACTGGGTTGACAGTGTTAGCACAAAGTGCAGCCCTCTGACTTTCCTGTCTTTCTCCTTGAGATCAGTACCTTTGAAGCACTGAGAATTTTTTATTTTTTTTTCTTTGCAGTGCCTTGTGTAAATAAAGATAAGTTGGATTAGTTAGCTTCTACAAGTAACCATAGAGTAGGAACTGTTGCTAAAATTCGTGGTTCTCATAAAAAAATAAAAAATAATAAAAAAAAATTCAAATCTAATTATCACATTCAGTATCAATCTTTACCAAATACTGTCAATTTTCTCTTAATCCTCTATGACTGTGGCTTTACTCTTGATATAAAGATAACTGTGCTGTTCTTGCGGGGTTACTTTCTGCAACCTTGTGATACTGAACTGTATCAAATCTTTCTGAACAGCTCTGTGCCCTGAATGCCTATAGGTAATTAGGATCCTGTTTGTTAATATTGGTATAAAGAATAATTACTCTAGAGGCGTTCGTATTACTGGTCAACACACCTGCATCTTAAGAGACAATGGTATTAATTGTTAAGTGTGTGTTTTTTTCCCTTATGTGGTTTAGATAAGCCTACTTTGCAAAATCTAAGATTAGCAAAGCAATTAAGCTTTCTTTCAGTTCTTTATAGACTGGAAAAAGAGAGGATTTAAATCTTGATTTCCTTAAGGGGGGGAGAGGGAGGGGAGAAGGGAGTGTGGCAACCATCCTCATCTGAGTTAGTTTTGAAGAAACCACGTTCACTGGAAGTATCAGTTTTTATCTTGCCCTATAGCCACCCTATGGTGGTTTTAGTGATCAGTTTGCATAATTTGTACCATCTGGCATATTAGATGGATTTTGTAGATATTCATTTAAAGTATCTTGTCCATGATGCTGAACTATTGCATTTTGTTCATTGGTTGATACTGGTCAACAGTTGTACCTGTTAATACAGGAGGAAAAATGGCCTGTATCATCATCATTTTCTGTATGATTATATTGTGTGAAGTTTAATGTCAAAGAGGATAAAAATGCTATCGAGGATGTCTATAATGATGATTACAATACTAAATCATAACACTGGAAATGTACAGCTCTGCAGTATTTCTGAGAGGTCTTTTTTTTTTTTTTTCCTTCTTAGAGTCCCAAGTCCCTGCTGTAATAAAGAGGTGCATATAATGATTTGTTTTGCTTACAGTGCATGAGGGTAGCATTGCGTATTATTCTAATGAGTACAAAATTAGGAGCACATAAACTGTTTAAAATCAGTATGAGAATATGATCTGCAAATGAAAAATGATACTATTTGCACAATGTCCTTTTTATACTGAGTGCCCCCTAGATAGTTAATCCAGAAAAAGTGTGTCTGGAAGACCCTAGACTGCAGACAATTTTGTTAGGAAGTGAGCTTACAGATTAAGTGACTTAATATTTATACCTGTAGTAGTGTTTTCTCTAATCAACTCTCAGGTGGATAGATCAAATCTCAAACACTCTGCAGTGATTTGTAGCCAATTGTAGCCAGTGCAGAAAAAAGATTAAATCTGAAACTGTTGTAAGTATATTCATTTTCAGTTTACTCTGAAGACCTGTCTTGGTTGTACATGTATTCCATAGCATGACATCAAGCAACAAAGTGTTGGGTGCAGAGGCACAGTGCACTGCAGAGCTGTACTTCCTGTTTTTCTAACAGTCTCACCTGAGTTCTGATTCTCCAGCAGGAAGACACACAGAGATGTACTACATTTCCCAGGAGCTTCCACATGACCTCCAATTCCATGATGAGGGTGAGGGGGTTTTCCAGGTTCTGGCAAGCACAGTGAGCAGTAGCATGGTGGTAGTCTTCCTGTCTCTCCCATTTGAGTTATTAATTGTAATTATCTTATTATTATCTTACATTCTTTTACCATTTGTAGTAAATTTATTCTCTCTCCTTATCTTAATTGTTTTTCATTCCTTCTCCCCAAAAGGGGACAAAGGGGTCCCCTTGCCCTGTCGTGCTTGAAACCACAAGAAGTCCAAAACCCAACTTAAGATTATTTTATTTTATTTAAGATTATATTAAGTTAAAACTGTACCCGATTATTGAGAGCTTTTATTGCTACCTTTCCTTCTGTTTGCTACTGCCATGCTCTTCTGGCAAGTGATTGGCATGGAAGGCTACTCATCCTGGGTTCTGTGTGCCCTGCTGTGGGTGGCAGCTTTCTAGGTGAGGGGCTGTTTCTTCTTCCAAAAACTTGCTGGGGGAGAGAGTGGTGCACGGGTCTGATAGGCAGAGGAAGGACAGCAGCTTGGGTTAAGAGTTAGCATATGGCCCATTTTCGGGAGTCATGGGGAGCAGGGGGCTGCCTGAAAGAAGATTGACCTGCTACACATTGCAGCATTTGCATTGACTAAGGCAGTCTCAGAGCTCTGGATACAAGGGCAAACCTACAGAAAATGTTTCTGCTTTTAGAGACCACATTCCACAGATGTCAGTGGAATAAACATCTTTTTATGTCTAACCTGCCTATTTAGTCGTAGATATTTCATTATTATTATTTATTATTTTAGTTACCTCTTCTGGCTGACACAATATTCCATTGCAAGAGGTATTTTCACATAATTGAATTCATTAATGGTGTGTGTACACACACACACACACACACACACACCCCATTAATATATAATATATACATATTATATATATATGAAATAACTTGAGGAACCATTGCATTGCAGATGTTGGGCCTTGCATGTTGTATTTCTTATGTTTTTAGAAATACCTTTAGCAATGGGCATTTTTCTCTGTTTAGTTGCTTGCTGTCTTTCTTGTAACATGGTATTCTGTGTAGATCCCTGCAGACCAGCAGGAGGAAAAAGTACCAGTGTTGCTGTCAGCAATTATGTGATCTTTGGCATGAGATCAGCAAGTGGCTGTGTATAGAGGAGAAGGCTGAGCAGAGGCTGTTTCCTTGTCTTGCTGCAAGGTTCCGGGGCTGCTTCTCTGTATTATTTCTTACTGGAAGTGCAAAGTATTTAAAAAAAGCGAATAACCATCGTAAGAAAATTTTTTTGCTCAGTGCGAATTTTTCAGAATTTCACTTATCCATTTCTTGATTTACTTGGTTATTTGTAGTAAGACAGCTAAATTTAATAGCTCAGGTACATTTACCAGGTAAGTGCAGCGTGTTTTCAAAGACCAGTAATTCCTGGTATTTGAATATAAGAATATTCAACTACAAATGTATTTCTGTGATTTGTCAATTTCACCAAGTGTTCCTTGCAATCTTTCCAAATCTTTTTTTATAACAAAATCAAACCATGTGACAGCAAATTTGCATGAAAAAGCTCTAAGCTCTTTCACTTACATTGTAGAAGCACTTTATACTCCTCAAAAAGTGTGTGAACGCAAAGTTTAGTGTTTTAACAAGGGTACACTTTTGTGATACAAAGTCAAAATGGAATGAAGTATCCTAGTAACTGGAGAAGTATGTCATTTTACATCTCTGAAAGCTACTTTATATTTCATTTGCAGCAGGTGAAGTTGCAGTTAAGGAACGTGACTACCCAGCCATGCAATGCTTCACTTAAAGATCTGTGATTTGTAGCTTATTCAACCAGAAATTTCTTAAGACAAGGATAATCATTCTGAAAGCAAAGCACACAAAACCTGACCTACTAGCCTCCTTTTTTTCTTTTTTTCCTTTAAGCTTTTATCTCACAATTCATCTTGTGAGGGAAAAAGGAATTCTATTTTTCAGATAGTGTCATAGTTTATACTCAGAGTGCAGCAGGTATATGCTGCTATATTTACTTTAGCCACAAGTCCACGTGCAACGGGCACAGACCAGAACAGAGAAAAGACTGTTGTTGCCAGGTGTGCTTTGACCATTGAGCAGTTCAAAACTTATTGAAAAGAATGATGGGAATGGCAGGCAAATAAGAAAATTTCCATTTTCTCCAGAAATGGTCATGTATATTTCCAACAGTTTTGTAGATATTGTGCTGCAGGGATTAGCTGAGATGGAATAAGAGAGAATTGGCACAAAGGAAACAATTTTGTTATGCCCCTGTTTCTGACATAGCTGTCTTTCTGGAAGGTATTTGAAGGCTGTATGCTGGTTGGGCCCTTGGGTGGGCAGTGTTTATTGTCACAAAAGCATTGCTTCATTCCTCAGTTGTATTATCTCCAGGAAAATATACCTTTTCCTGTGAGTGAAGACAGCTCTTTGCCTGTTCTGGCGTGGAGTTAATTATAGAAATGTTTCAATCCTTTTGAGAGGGCAGGGAAAAAAATAAAGTGGAACTATGAATAAAGGTCTCATTTTAAATTGGAAGCTAAGACTGTATTCTTTATAGAACAGTATAACTAAAATGCTTATGACTTACCTCACTGATAAGTGAATGTGAGGTGAGGAATGAATTTGTTGATTTTCTTTATGTGTTCTTGGAACCAGGATAGGTTAAGTACATTTACCAGTTAGTGAATCTTCAGCACTCCTGTCCAGAAATTGTTTTTTATTGTGTGTATGTCAAATTTATAATGTTTGTGATGTTGTGACTGTAATAATTCAAAAGTGTATGATGAAAAAAAAAAGAAACAAACCAACAATGAAAGGAAAAAAAATCAATTAGAACAAAAGGACAAGTGTGGGACTTGTCTGGATTCACAGTTGCACTCTAAACCAGGTTAGATCTTTTTTCAATATGAGGGAAAACAGTATCTTTCATTCTTGAAAAAGCAAATGCTTTCTGCTATTGCTTCTTTCCTCGCTCAGCTTCTTCTGTCTATTCCTGTGCCTACAACTGTTTTTGAGGTCCTTGACAGAACTGACTTGAACATTCAGATTTTGCCCCTCCTGGCTACAGTGCATCTTTTAGTTGTCTGAGTCCAGTAACGTTGCAGGCAGAGGCTTTGCTAGTGTGTGGAGACATCCATTTATGAAGAAAATGGCACAACTGTGGTCTTATTTGCCAAGGACTCTCGTGTTCTTTTACCAAAACTGGTAAACCAAATCATGATGATTTTCATTTTTGATTCAGAACTTCACTTAGCACTTTTTCCAATGTAGTACCAGGATACACTTGGAGTTTTACTGGAGGAAATAAAGGAATTAAAAAAAAAAAAAATGTTACCATTTGACTGAGAAATGAGAATCCCAAGAAAAGCATTCTTCTGCTAGGAAGAATTAAATGAATTTACAGCAGAATAAACACAATCATTTTAAATTGTAATAGCAAAAATGAAAAAGGAGCTTTTGATTAGAGTTTTGCTGTAAAGATAAATTTTGCTTTCCAGCTTAAAATGACCCAACTTTAGTTCATATTTTGCTAATAAAATAAAAAAAAAAGAAAAACAATTTTTATTTATTTTTTATTTTTTATTTTTTATTTTATTTTTTTTGTACTTTAAAAGGTACCTGGAAAAAGAGCTCCAGAAGTGGACTCACTGCAATGCAATTTTACTCTGTTGATTTCCAGATAAGAATTAGAGTTAAAATACAACTTAATACCTTCAGAAGATCTTTTTCTAAGCATGTGTGTATATATATATATATATATATATAGCTTCTTTCCTTGCATAAGTATTTAGTAATTGTAAAGAGTTTATAAATCATGTAAAGTATTGCAAAATTTCTCAGCACATAGTTAGCCCTGATTTGTAAACTACCATGTTTCAGTCCTGGTTCACAACTTTGGCGGAAATTGCTAATTGTACAGTTGCTTCGTGATGTGGCTAAATGTCCACTAGGGATTAAGTCAAGATCACAAATCTCTTAACTCATGACCTCAGACAGACATGAACGTTGGTCTCGGGAGACGAGAGGCTAATACATAGCCCCACTGCTGCCATCTACCCATTACAGTTTTGTCCTCAGTAAAATCAAGGATTATCAGTGTGGTTTTTTTTGTTTTGTTTTTTTTCTTGTTTGTTTGTTTGTAATCCTACATATGTGTGAATACCTAATAACTACACAGCAAGGAAAAACAAGAAAATGTGGATCTAAAAATGTGGAAATGGAGTAGGGAAAATTTATAGAGCTCAGTTACGAAAACATAGGACTTTTGAGTGTTTCTGACAATTCCATTCACTCAGACAAACTTCAAGAGTTCCAGACAGTAACCAGTTCCTTTTATAGTCAACAAGCAAATGGATTGCCTTTGAGATTGTAAAACTCATTCCTGACAAGAAGGATTATATAAAATCCTTAAATTTCTTGAAATGTGGTATCAGTAAGTGTGACTACTAAAATATGCTAGGCGAATATCATAAAAGTTGTATACGTCCCTTTATGAAAGGTGATGACTTGGTGATGCAAAGCACAGCTGTGGAAATGACTCCTGTCTTGGCTAAAATAGTGATATTAATGACCTCAGCAAGAGATAAATAAAACATTTTGGAATTCTCACAGATGATGTAAGTTGAGCAAAGTTAGCAAAGAACATTGTGTTAATGTTTATTTGGAAACAAATATTGTGGTAGGAAATGAAGACTATATTCAATGAGAAATGAAGAGAGGAGAGAAAAATGTAGATAATGTGTTTCATTTTTCAGCAAATTTGTTATGTGACCCTTTTTATAAAATTGCCACTTTAAAAACACTTCAGCTAATACATTCTTCGTTTTAAGGTGAGCAGTTAGCTAAAGAAACAGGATGGTCTCCCTGGACCATTGGATTGGAGATTATATAATAGTTTCTAAGGAAGGAGTTACCTCTTCAGAATATCATCCTAAAATCTACCAGGGTGCTTTCACACAGCATGTGTTTTCCACAGTGCAGAGGCACCGCATACGACCGCTCTTGTATTTGCATGTCAATGTGTGCTGCCCTGGTTGGGGAGGCCTGTAGGGAGCAATGGATGAAATGAGCCTGATCTCATCCCGGAGCTGAGGATCCTGTTGCAGCACGGGGAGGTGTTGCTCCTTGGTTGTCTTGAGGTAAGGCTGCAATTTAAACCAAAACAATGGGCATGCCTTTCTCATTTTTGCATTTAAAGTGGCTGTCATGAGAAAGACTGCTGTGAATAGTAGAGGAGGTTTAAGGCAGCTATTAAAGACTTTTGTGTTGTTGAATGAGCTCTTTTGTAATTTAATAATGTTACTAATCTTGCAAGTCATTAAAAAAAAAAAGCGTGATTAACAATTTGAACTTTAATTTATGATTTAGGAATTTACTGTATCTCTCATACTAGCAGAGAAAATAACTTCATTAAATATGAAGAGATCTTTTGGAAATGTTCAAAACATAATGACTGTGTTTCTAGGGTCTTTAGGACACTTGCCAAACCGAAGCACTTAATCAAATCTGATTGCCATGGAAAGCAACATTACAGACATTTCATATTTAATGTGCAGGCTTTTGTATCATTTTTAAATATACCTTTTTTATTAAAAAACTCTTTTGAGATAATAATTTATTTTCCTGTCAAGAAGTGAAAACTGTCTGAATGGTTGGCAAATTCCCTACGAAGGAAATCTCGCTTTGTTTTCCCAAGGCTGTATGTTCATTTAAGTTATGAATTTTCAAGAAATCCCATATGGCTACTCTTGCATTTTCTTAATTGAGGACTGAACCATTATTTCCTTGTAAAAATGAGATGAGCCTTGAGCAAGCTTGTTACTTTTACTAACAAGTCCATTTTGTTAATTCTATTTATTTTTTTTTTTCCCTTACAAAACATTCTCTTAAAATTGTGAAAATAAATCAATGCGGAGTGGATAGAGAAGTACCAGGCCTTGACAGGAAAGCATTTAACCATATGATTAAGTCAGTTTTTACATACCAGAACGTCTCCTATCCACCCCCTGCTTAATTTCAGGTCTATGATTTAATCTTTTAAAGTTCAGCATATGGTTATTCTTCTAATTGGGTCTCTAGCTGAAGCTTCTGATGTATATATTTTGGCACTGTTTCATTTCCCTGCAATGCTGTGCTTCTGAAAATGTGCATATTTTGCCAGCACCTCCATGGTTTGTGCCTACCGTGTTCATAAATCTCACCACCATTTGTATGCTCTCTACTTTGTATGACAATTGGAAGGATAACTTTTGCAGTGGCACTCACTGGAATTTCAGCCCACATCTCTATTTTAATGTGAGTTGTGCTGTTATGTACCACAGACAGCCCTTGTAACTTCAGAAGTTTAGAAAAATATGTTTATAAGGTATGATGCAAATTCTGTTATTTTAATGAGATACTACTCTGCTGCTATGTACAACTGACATGAATATTTATGAACCAGACACAAAATCTACTTGCCCACCTTTCATTACGTTGATGAAATTGTAATGAGATTTCACTTGCCTGTCAAAAAGTTGTTTCCCTTGGATGAATTAGCAAAGACAAGTTTTGCAGCACAGCTCCACACGCAGTTTCTAGTCTGGATTTTCTATCTGAAACCCTCTGGTAGCCAACACTTATCTTAGGAATGTTTTGTAGTTGAAAAGATTCACCGTTGTCACCATACCTCTGTCTGAAAGATAGGTAACAAGGAAAATGTATTTCCGACTGCACAATATGAATGCTGTGAGCTCAGAGAGCTCTGGTCTCATCTCTCACCCAAGGCTCATTAAGGCAGAAGCACAACGCTAGCACTGGCGCCCGCTCCTTCAGCAATGTGGGTGTTGTCCTGATGCGTCAGGGCAGCCCAAGGCTTGGCAGACCAGTGGGTGATAAATGTCCAAAGCCCTCCAGGCTGACTACACATTTTTCATCATTAATCCGGCCTATTGTGAGCTGGTCACTCACATTGATTCCAACTAGAGGGCATCATCTGCCGTTAAGAGGGTGATGACTCGCTAAAAATGAAGGCCTGAAACTAATCAAATATAGTTAGAGCCTTTGCTGGCAGCTTGCTTGGATAGCTGTGGGGCACTAATAGGCAAGCAGCAGACATGGGCAGATCCCTTCAGGCGCTGTGTGGCTTTGTATAGGAATGCACTGGTTTCCTTTGAAAGCATGTTATGTTATTAGAGCTATTATTGAGTCAAGTGCTGTTACAAGAAATTTTTCTCCTCGTGCATTTTCTTTCTGGATGTATTGCAATTAAAAAGAAAAAAGCCAGAAAGAGGGGTGAATTTAGATCTGTAATGCAGCAGACGCCTTGTCAAGAAAAGATCATGCTAAATGATCATGCTACAAAGAGGAAAGAATTCCCTCTGCAAAGATCTTTGTCTGCCTGTCTAAATCATCTGTCTGACTCTGTCTTTCTACTTAGCTACTTATTTATCTATTTATCTAAAGGCTTCATTCATTTTGTTTAAAAGTAGCACAAATGCCTGGCTTGATGCCTTATTCAGTGTTTGTCTTTGAATTGTTTTAATTTGTTTGTACAGAATAAGTCCAGATGAGAAGACTAGAGATCTGTGTAAATTGTAGCCTCAAGTATAGATACAGAGTTAGCGCATTTTTAAAGAATTATTGTCTCTGTTGCAAAGGGGGGAGGGTTTCCCTCTTCCTTTTTCCACTTCGCCTCACTGAGCATGTTCCCCTTTGGAAAGTTCATATCGTCACTAGAGGTTCTTCCTGAAGGAATTACGATTGCTGGGAGAGGTCCCTTGTCAAGAATTGACCCACTGTTAGCAGGAGGCTTTTGAGGAGTATGCACTGCTGGAGGGACCCTCCCTTCCTGAGATTTTTTTCTAGGGTTCTCCTACTGAGAGTTTGTCTTGAAGAATGTCAGCGTTTTTAATTGGTAGCTCATAGAGCTCTCTCATTGTTAAATGCTTTGCCTGCAGTAAAAACTTCATAAATATGGCAGACAGCATTCTACTTTGTTTTTATTACAAGACGTGCAAATGATGCCCAGTGGCAAGTTTTCAGAATGTGAAGCTGTTGCTCTTTTTTGAACACTGATTTAGTCCTCTTATAAGCAAGTTCAGCTTCCAGGTCATGTTTTCTTAGAAAGCTGTTTGTGCTACAGGAATGACTGCTTTGTGTTGGGGAGAATTGCTGAGAGTGCCAGAATTGGCCATTCATTTTGGCATAATGCATTGATGAAGTGATCTACTAAAAAAAATAATAATAAAAAAAGCCAACAAGAAAAAAAAACTAACACAAAACGAAACAAAAACAGAGGCTGGATTCCACAAAACCTGGGACAGCTGCTCATTGGAACTGTGGGGAGGAAGGAAATTCTCTGCTGCTGTCTTGGTTCCCCTCAGGAACCTCACTGAAAGGAAGCTAATTCAGGATCACCAAAACCTCTTTGTAGCTGGCATCAGTGCATGCTGTGTAGGAGCAGTAAGGGAATTTGCTTCACAAATGTACTACTGCTCTGAGCTAAGACATGAATGTAGGTGTAGCCTAAGGGTTAGATGCGTGAAAGGATAAGAAACTTAAGTAGCCAGCACACACTGAATTTGTCTTCACTGCAAACTTTTTCTTCTGATCCAGGAGTTGCAGTAAAGGCTTCCCAATAACTGCAGATTTTACCCAGAAAAAAGGCAAGATAATTCAATTACCTATGGAACTATTCGCATTTTATAAAAATGAAAATGCATTTTTCTGTACTTTTTTGGATTGTTTAGTTTTGTGTCACAGTCATTCAGGGAGCCCTATATTTAAAAATAATAATAATAAAAGTAAGAATATTCCATTATTCAACATTATTTTCAATAATTTCAGAATCCCAGACAGCATAGCATGCATAGACATATTTGTTTGCTGGTGTAAGAGATATACTGATAAATTTTATAAAGATGTTCCCTGATTTTCCAAGATTTTGTTTCATTTTCCTCTGTCAAGTCCAGAATAAAGACTGTTCATGTCCTACACAATTGTTTTTTAAAGATATGCTCTTCAGTTTAGCTTTTTGTTTATGTTGTTCTAGCATTGTAGATTGTTTAGTGTTTTTAACATAGTTTATGGCATCTCACTAATTTAATTCAGAAAATGTTACATGTGTTTCTTGTCTATTCAGCATCTTTAATAAAGTGAGCTATTTTAATTTCACCTACTTACAAGTAAATGAATGAAATATTACTTTGCTCATACATACAGAAGCCAAGGAAAGATTTTACAAATAATATCAAAGAGGAGAGGAGTCAGCCAGCTGTGAAATTACTGATCATCTGGATTTTCCCTCTAGTTTTGACTGCATATAGTGAACTGGAATGAATGCATTTCTGCACTATACAGTGCTTCTACCTCGTAGCAGTTTATACCAATTTGCTCCTCTTGATTACATGTCCATCTTACTAGAGCAGAAGTGGTGTACCAGATTGTAGCATATTTTCTGGTAAACCTCTGGGAGAGGTTGTATGGGGCAGAAGAGGGGAAAAGCCTTGATAATGTGTATTTGCCCTTAATGTCCTTAAGAAAAAGTACTCTGAGAAAAGATTTTCCTTCTAATAAAGGAAAAAATCATTCTTCATAGAGTTTTAATATTAAAAGATATGATAATTAATACATAATAATTCCCTCACACTTAGAGCAGTGTATAATGAAGTAATATCTTGTTGAGTTTTCAGAAGTATTTTAAACCTTAACTTCAGATGCCGGTTGGGAAGGAATGAGCTCAGTTATCTAAAAAAGTCTGCAGTACTGCTAGTTCATCAGATAAGATAAGCTGAGCTAAGCCCTTCTTTACAGGAGTCAGGCTATAGGAAGTTATAAATGAGGGAGCCTCACTTGTCCATTGTCATGTTTGTGGCAGTCTTCAGCTGCCCTGCATTATGTATGCAAAGGATGATTGACTATGTATATGATAAAAGGCAAGTTTATCAAAATGCCTGTGACCTTGTGACAAGAATACTTCAAGGATAATTTTAGGGTGAGAGTAGCATGTTTTCAATAGAATGGGTGAGATACTGTGTTCTGGTCTCAGTTCAGTGTGGCTTTAAAAGAAAACAAACACCACCACTACCAGCAACACAAAAACAACCTATAAGCCAGCTGATGTTTTTAAGTTTGGAAGCTGCACTTGTTCTTACAGAGACTGTACTGTATCTGTAGTGCTAATGCTGCTTTGAAAAGCCCCAGTTTCTGATGGCTAAAAGAGTGTGCTGTGGAGCTTGTCTGATTGCCTAATTGCTTTTTGCTGTCTTATTTCAGCAGTTCAGACTACAACTTGATCATGTTCCCAAAAAGATCCACTGGAAAAAATATTGGGGTGTCAGGAAATTGCAGTCCTGGTGACAGGATGATGTTGCTGGGATAAGGTATAAAGGGAACTTTGTAAACTGGCATGGCAGATGTAGAAAATTTAAGGTCAAATGGCACTCTGATATACTTGAAGTTATGTATGTACTCAAATATTTTGCTTTTCTGAACTCTATATTGAGTCACTTCATATGTGTTGCTGCTTGAAACAGTAAAGAACTGATACTAATGACTTCAGTGTCCCAGCTTTTTACTTTTTTTAGTGCTAATTGCTTTGAAACATTTTTAGGTTAAATTTATAACTAAAGTTAGATTAACTGTTACTTGATTTCATCCATTACCACCTCTTTTAACAAACCTCAATTTTCTGTGCCTTCTTTCCAATTCTGCAATGCACAGTGTCTTCTCCTTATGACTTTTGCAATCCTCTGCACTTGTTTTGCATGGACTTAATTTGAATAAAATGTCTTAAAGAACCACGACACAGACAGTATCACCAGAATAAGAAATTTGGACAACACTGCAAGTGTTGAAATGCATTGAGGAAATGTCAGCCACAGTGTTCAGCTGAAATAACCTTTCCAGAAAAGAAAATGTAACCTCTAGGTAGTCTAATTAGTCAGATCAATGGGCATGAAGTTGGGGTGTGCCAGGACCTCATGCCAGTAACCATTGCATCATGTGGTCTTAAATGAGCTTCATAATCTTGTTGTTAGAGGAAACATTTTTCCTGTCTGTAGAGGATAGGCCAAGAGATGCTTTTTGAAGTGAATTAGAGATAGTGACTCTAGAAGAAATGTCATATTTCATTCTGTCTGTACACATACGTATTATACAATATGTGGAGCAGCTAGGTTTTCTCAGAAATTTGCTTCTCATGAACCGAGCCAATTTAGCACTGAAAAAAATAATAATAAACAGGAAAAAAAAAAACAAAAAAACTTCTCTCCCATGTATCATCAGTGTGATGATTGAATTTTGAGAAGTCCCACCTGTATGTAACAAGTTAATGCTGTACAAATTCATTATGTTTTAATCTATTCTGGTGTTTGCAAAAGGTGGTAATAGAATTCAGCAGTTCCTAGTGCAGTGAGTGAAAGAATGTAATATTTTTCCATTGTGTCAGCATACACTGTATCGTAACAGATGTTTTAATTATGCTTTTAGATGTTCTATGTGTAGATATTGGTTGTGTTAAAACATTTATCTTTTGAGCTGTGTCTTTCTACGACCTTAACATTCAGTATCTGGATGTATGCCCAAGGTCATGCATCTTGTAAAGTTTATGTGCATCGTGACGTGGCTGTGAAGAATGAAAGGTCACTTACATACTTGCAGTTTTCTGGTGTGCATATAGTGGCTGTTGGAAACAGAATGTTAGTGCCATCGAAGAAATTTTGTTAAGACTATTGAAGAGAAGGAAAACTTGGTTGCCTGTGGTACATTTAGGCTGTGCAGTGAACAGTTTATTTTCCAAGCGTGGAATGGAGGAGTCCTAACGTATTTGTCACATGATTCCGTGAGGTTAAGGGTGACAAAAGTTCCCACCTAATTTTTAGAAGACTTACCAATCTGTTCAGTATTTGTATTGGTCGGGATCAAGGTAGGACTGTTCTGAAGTTTTATGTCATAGAAGATTGCTTAAAGCCCTGTCCAGAATGACCTTGGATGTCTTCATGGACGGGGCATCCACCACCTCTCTGGGCAACCTATGCCAGTGCCTCACCACTCTTCTTGTAAAAAAATTACTCCTTATATCCACTCTGCATCTCCCCTCTTTTAGTTCGAAACTATTTCTCTAGAAATTGCCCTATCACAACAGACCCTGCTAAAGAGTGTCTATAGCTGACTGGCTCCAGCATAGCATATTGTAGAAAGGAAGTCAGTTTGTACGTATCAGCTTGAGGACCATCACCTGCATCTTTTGCATATAGACAATAATAAAATAAGTATTTCCTTTACCAGCTACATATATACATTTAAGATTTTTTTCTTTCATGTTCTCTGCAACCAGACCTGGCAATTTTATTATTATTATTATTATTAATATTAATTATTGCCCTTTTGGGAGTACTAAATTAAGCCTTTTGGCTGACTTAATGCATTATTAGAAGGAATAATCTTAAAGCAAATCTATGCAGAAAAAAAAAAATAAATCAGATTTTTCTTATCTTTTGGGGAAACCCCAAGTTTTGTATGTCTTAATTGAAGGATCTCTGTGTTGTTTGCAAAAAGTCAATGATAAATGCTTCAGAAAAACTGTACACTTTGTGGGAAAAAGAGGGAGAATATCATCTGTGGTATCATGATGCAAGAGCAACCAAAATACTGGTAAATGAAAAAAAATAAAAATAATTCACAGGGTGAACCAAAGTCTTTACAGATGAAATTCTGTAATTCTTCCTAATGCTTGAAATTGATTCTTTTATAAGAAGCCCATCCTCGGTCTCAACTGTTCTGTACTCCCACTTGAATAATATTTTGATATTTCAATGGAACTTAAGTGGTGGGTAGGCTTTGGGCAGTCTTTCTACATGGGTTTGAGTTTAATAGTAGCTAGAGGAAGGGTTTCATAACATAGCATGAGAACAGAAATTTAATTAATGACAGGAGCCTTCATAATCTTTTGTGGCCAATATAAATAAGGAAATAAATATGAATGCAGTGTGCTTTTCTAAATATTATTAGGCTCAGACACATGCAAATGTCCACTAATTAAAATGATTAAATTACCTCCACTTTTAAGAATAAAGCAGTAATAAAATGATTTTTCATGCCTTCCAACATTATTGGGTACTTATGCCTAGATATTTGGTTACAAATAGAGTTCACATATTCTTTGTATGACTGCTCTTTAAATTTTCAGACAAATAAGTCTGTTTTCTATTGATCAGAACATGTTACCATCCAATTAGAAATAATTTGAACTTGATCATTGTGCAATAAGTGTTCTTAATTGAATACATGTCCATGTTACAAGATATACCATACAGCAAACATCCAGTGTGTTAACAGATGACAGGCCAAGCAATAAGTTCATCTGAAGAGTGACCTCTTCTTTCTTCCTGTGAGGAGACTCTTAGGAATACAAGCTTGCACCATGTGCAGGGCTGAAAAATGGCACATCTATGCTGTGCAACCTCCTTGTTCCTCAATGCAGGCAGCTTTATATACTCAGACATGCTGAAGCTGCTGTGTGACTGCAATGTTAAGCTTTTTTTTTTTTTTTACAACAGTTTAATTTAAAATGATTTTGTTATTTCCCATTTATGTGAGTGATGAAAAATTTTGACCAATTTTTAGCAATCTGACTTGAATTGCAAGGCGGGTGGTTATGGACATGGGCCATATGCCTGGTAACTTCAGTATGTAGCATGTTGTTTACCCCCTTTTCATTGCCCCTGACCTGCTAAACAGTCCGCTCATGAGAGCCTATTAGTCTTGACCTAATTAATATTAATGGACTGAAGCTGCTTATAATTTGGGTTTAAACAGGCAATCAATCTTATATTTGCTTCTGAATGGCACAGGCCTCACCAGTTTGTGCCCTGCCCCCTGTCAGTGTCTTCAGTCACCTGGTACTATGAGCGCATTTAAAAATACCTGTCATATTTGGCAGTACATAATTTTAGCACTGCATAGAAGTTTGTAATAGTGTTGAAAATAAATACCAGCTATACATGTAAATGAAGGTGGTCAAAAGGCAAATACTTTTTTTTCCAAATCTGACACTTGCAAAGTCTGAAAACAGGTAAGATGTAGTACTCTGAGATGTCTTATTGTGGCAGTCCTCTTTATTCCTTTGGCTGGGACATTCACTTGAAGTTTGAGACAGATAAATAATCGGACGTTTAGTTTTGAATGATAGTGGAAGAAGGGAGAAAGCCATGCAGTATCAAGTCATGAAAAGAAACAAACTATACTGTTTTGTCCTTCTTGTCAATATCATACAACTAATTCATAACTGATAACAATTGTGTAAGCAATATGTGGTGTGAACCCTGTCAGTGTCTATTGATTTTTTTTCATATCTCACATGAAGAACGGAAGTTAGATTTTCTTTTTAGCTCTTAAATACCAGTTGAGGTTGATTCTCCATCACCTGAAATTCCCACCATAACACCCCTTGCAATCCAAGCAGTATAGGATATAAATTCTTGTTTGATCTTATACAATCTAACAGAAAGGAATGATGAATTTTTGGTGGCTTTAAAATCCAAAATTTTGGTTAGCATAAAATAATTCTATTTTTCTTTAATCTGTTATTAGATCCAAAAATGGAAATGTTGCATTGGTTGTGTGTAGGGCTCTTAATAATAGAAAATATCTGCAAGTTTAAAAAATATATATATCAACTGTTTTTTTCAAGTGTTGATAATTCTGATGAGGGACAGAAATTTTCATTTGTGTTCCCTTCAGACATAATGGTGAAAGCTTCAATAGTAGAAAATGCAGTTGATTTAGTAAACAGTAATAAAGTGATAGCTTAGAGGTATTTTTAACATAATTGTTTTTTAAATGGGATAGCATTTTAACGTACTATAGAGAATATACTAATCCTATGGTGGTTCTGTTTTTCTTTAAATACGGTATGTATTAAAAGCATTTCACTGCATCATCATGTTCTTTTAAATATGATTTAGTTCTTGTATAATGCATTGTATCATCAGATATTCTGTGTGGTATTCCGGAGTGTGTGTTATTTCTTTACTGTAACTACGTATTGTAAGAAATGCATTAGGATAATTTTCCTGAATACAATGCATGATTAAAGGACAATGTTAAAGTAATTTTTTGAATGATTTTACCCTTTCCTCATTGTTTATAATAGCTTTTTTTGGAAGAGTGATACTCCAGGCATATTCATTTGAAATCAAATAATGTCTCAGAACATTTTCTAACTTGCCTTGGCTAATTTTGGTGAGTTAATGAAGAGAGATTACTATCTGTTTCACTATTAAGACATTAATGAATTTTAGGTCCTGGGCACCCAACATAGCCATTTATCTTTCCTAAGAGACAAATTATTGCATAACTTTAAATAATGCTCAAGAGTTTTATTACATTTATAATGAGAATACTTTTTGAAACAGCAGCATTTTTATTTTATATAGCTAAGGGGCATAATCCAGTTGAAGTATAAATAACTCTACAGCTTGAGTGATGAGGAAGTTCTTAACATATTTCAATTAGTGTTATGTCTAGAATCACATTTAGGACAAAAGCCCACCTATACTTGTGTCCTGACAGAAAGGGATCAAGGACAAAAACTTTTAATTTATTCTTTGAAGAGTTTCACTCACATCTTGTATTCTTTTATCTCTTTTCATACGTACTGTGGAAAAATGGTTTGCCACCCCTTTAGGAAATGCCGAGCTTTATACGCAAAACTAAAGGTGTATTTTTCAAAGATCCTTTCACTTTGGAGCTTTCACTATCTCTGTCCTCTAAGTATCGCTCCATCCATGGGCACTATACTGCCGGGAGTACTCTTAAGGAGTCACACTCTGCAGGGATGTTCATGCATTTTGAAGATGTCACAGCTGAGTAAATGTAAAGAGACTGGAGCCAGAAGTGAGCTTTGTGTTTTATACTTGTGTGTAGTCTCTTGTATGAAGAATCTTGATCCTTCAGATGCCTCTAAGCTGTTTCCACAGTACTAGTAAGCTGTTCCTGCAGATTCTGTAGAAACATCCATTGAATTTCTCTGTGAACTGGGGAAAACTATCAGAGCCTGCCTGGATCTGTTTCTCTCTTCTAACTTCTGTGACAAGAGGAAGGGTGGGAGGTTACCAACAATATTGGGTTAAGATTCGTGAGATTCATGTGATTGGGATTATATAATTGATGTCTGTTTTTTGTCCCTTCTGTTGAGATCCTTGGGCTTAGGCTTTTCCCTTTCTGCATACCAATTGTGTGTGTGTCTCTGTTGTTTTTTTGTGTGTGTGTGTTATTTTGTTTTATACGCGATTTGGATAATTTTTATTATAGAAAAAGATTTTCTGAATTGTTCTTCTAGTCCCACAATGTAGTTCTGTTTATTACATCAGCATTATTCATTTATTATTCAGCATTATCACAATTCATTTCATTATTCAGCATTATCTCCATTGGCCTGGAGGCATTCAAGGCTGGGCTGGATGTGGCTCTGGGCAGCCTGGTCTAGTGGCTAGCCTGCACACAGCAGAGGGGCTGAAACTAGGTGATCATTGTGGTCCTTTTCAACCCAGGCCATCCTATGATTATTTTTCTGTTTTCTCTGATATTACTTTCTTTTTTTAACATTTTATCTAGCTAGATCAAGCCAAACACATGCACACTGTGCTCAAAACTTAATCAGTTGAAGAGTTGACACTGATCTCATTGATAAGATAGTTGATTCCCAATTTGTTTCCTTTTTCTAAATATGAAGTTCCATTGCATTGCAGAGATCTGATGTTTTGGGGACTTACAGCTGCAGATCCTGGGCAATTCTACTCTGTCTGTTTAAATATGCATGAACTGTTGTTTAATTTACATTTACATTTACATTTACATTTACAGCTACACTGTGTAGCAGTTTTTATATTTTCAAATTTTCTGAAGTGTCAAGAGTATGAAGGATCTAGCATGGTAACATTTGTGTAGGTACCTTCTTTTATTCATAAATTTTACTTATTTGGCCCCAGACGGGATATGACTTTAATCATTTTCAATGCAATCTTGACCTTGAGGATAAGACAAAGCATTGATATAACTTGCCATGCTGTAGGCCTTATTGTGCAGCTTGTGCAAAATATATCATGAAGGAAGTATGGGACTCCCAATCTTTGTAAATGTAGTTTGGGTTTTGGTGTTGAAGGAAGCAGGTTTAGCATCACTGTGCCTTCAGTGGTCCCTGGAGATTGTTTTGACAGACACTGATTGAGCAGCATTTCACTCATGTTCTTTCTCCTCAGCCAAGAATTTTTACAGGCGGCTGGCAAATGGCTAGCATGGCGAGCTGTATAGTGCCCTGAGATGATCCTCAGTCAGCCAGCTGAAGGAGTTTAATGATTGAATTGCTTCTGGACTCTCATGAAACAGAAGCCTCTTGGGAAGGCATTTCACACCATTTGTATAACATGCAAAAAAGGCTTTGGGTTCACAGTCAAGCTGTGGCAGTTTACCTGCCATGTTAACATACCCCTTTCAGTGGAAATTACAGTCTGTGTCAAATGAAATGAATAATGTCTTTTGATTTGTTGTTTTTTTTTGTTTTTTTTTCTTATGGACGAGCTAAAGTTGAAAGTGGTTTCTAAAGGGTCTTTTGAAATCATTTATTTGCCATCTGTGTGACAATTTCGAGTTATAAGAATTGACCTTGCCTAGTCTCAGTATGTTTATGGAATTCTCTGCTATAATTATGGAAGATGCCTTACAGAATCTCCAACATTACAATTGTGTATAAGCTCTGCAATTTGTTTTTCTAAATAAGATTGACTACACTCGTTCTGTTGGTTTTGTTTGTTTTTAACTCTACAATAAGAAGCAGTGCTGTAATGACAGTTATGATTTAAAAGGTGCAGGCTTGTCTTCCTGCTGATAGATGTATTTTTTTAATAGGCACTTAATCCTTTTGAAATGAAAAGTGCTGGATTGTGACAGCACTTGAAGATGAATTCCTGCATTTTTTCTGTAGTAGTTGCACAGCAGAAGACAGTGGCAGGGCACACTTCTCCTACAAATGTCTGAGCCCTGACCTCAAAAGATCACCTTTAGAGATGAGTCTCTGTGCCCATTCAATCCTTGACCTCCCTGCCAAGAGTTTATCAAGGTTGCCAATTTATGATGTGGACTCTCAACTGAGAGTACCAGCTCATTTCTAGTAGACTACCAAACCAGCTGTGAATGATGGCAACTCGATAATGACCTGGAGGTGGTTTCAAGCCAGTGGTCACTGGGGAAAGGCTTTCATCCTATTACAGATCTTTCAAGTCATCTAGCTTGCAGAGCAGATGCTCTTCATTGTCAGAAGGTTTTGATTTGTTTTTGATACATATTTTTTAATATATTCTGTTTTTTATTTTCACAGGGTCTTCACTGCAATATATTTTTACATAACTGGGGGAGAATAAAAATAGAGCTTGCTTTTATGCCAGGAGTTTGGAAATTTGTGTGTACTGAAATCACAGAAAGAGAACTCCATTAGCTATGGCAGATGTTCTGGCCTGTTTTTTCTTCTTGATGAATCTACTGTGTGAACAGAGGAGGAAGGTTTATTTCTGTGTATGTCTTCATCTTGTGCTTTCCCCTGTCCTTTGGATGTGACAACAGTGGCAGTGGCCCTGTTTAGTAGCAGGGTATGCACTCGTTGATGCCTAAGCAGATGCTTCCCAACTCTTGCAGGGGAAAGATAGTGGGTAAAAATTCCTTAAGCTGGGGGAAAGCAAAAAACAAAAAACAGAAAACAACAACAAACAAAAATGTGTAGGTGTGTATAAATATATCTGTGTGTGTCAATTACATATATGTGCACCTTATTTAGATATCCTATGTACTCTTCAAGTAATTTGCCCTGCACACTATAGATTGGTGGTCAGTATTCTGTATCTTTGGTAGGCTTTATCTCTGCTGTTACTAAGCAGCAGATGAACTAACTTTGATCTCAGTGGCATTGATTCAGTCTCTTGTCTGTTAAATATTTTTGGTAAGTCTCTTAGGCACGCGGAAAAAAAGTTTAGAGTGATTATTCAGCCTATCTTTCTTGTTTTATTATTATTAGCCTCCTTTTACATTAGGAGGAGTGAGAGCCAGCTAATGCATTTTGGGAGAATTTTCTCCCTTATCTTTCCTTTAATAATTGATTCAAACCCAGCCATTTTTTCTTGTACAAATCATAATGGTGTCAAAGCCCTTTTCCTCTTTCCCATTCTGAAGCATTTGAATAACACTGCTCATTTAGAACCTGTCTTAACCTCAGCAATATGCTTATGCTGTTTGAATTCTTGTTCTCTTTTTCCTCTTTGTTATTCACTGTACAATTTGTTTAATGCTGCTGTAGCCATGCATTACCAGTCAACCTTATATATAAATTCCATAATAAATTAAATAAAGCTCTGTACGGGTCAGCTTAGACTAGCCCGATTAAAAAATGATTTACTAAGGAGATAGAGGTAGCAGGACGGTAGAACGTGCTTCTAAATCAATTATGGGTCCATTCACTGTCGGCCTATTGTGCATAATAGTGTATTAAAATGCATTCTATATTGTTAAAAAAAAAAATTGACTCTTTCATTGAAACTGAATTAGCATTTGCAAGCACATAATAGTGTTTGGAAAACTATACACATTTAAATTCAATCCTTCATTGCAGGCTAAGTGTATACAGCTAGAATTGTAATATCCAGATAAGTCTTTATGTTGTGCTCATTTTGTTATTAAAACAAGATGTTCACCGTATTAAAGGTAAGATTGGGTCACCACTTGTGTTTATAAGCCCATAATAGCAAGCAGAAAGCAGTACCACTGGGCTGTAAAAGTAAAATTAACATTAAACTGAGCATTAATATCTGTGTATACATTTATTTGTGTATACCTACAGACATACATGCACATACAGCACGTTGATTCATTTTTAAAAGATATACTTGTAGAAAGTGTCTAAGTCTTTCTGAACAGAATGGCTGCCCCTATAAAGCATTTTCTAGTCCTTGCAGCAGAAAATCCATGTCCCTTATTCTCAAAACCTTCCTGCCTCCCAGCTGTCTGCTGAGATCATCCTGAGGTGCATCCTATGTTCCCCTAAAGCCTTTTCCTCCCTCTCTTTTCCTTGTGTAGGAGGAGAGGCATTATGCAATCAACAAAACTCACTGTTCTTGCTGGGGTGGACATGAAAGCTGTGTCCATGCTTGCTGCTAAGCACAGACCCTGTCATCCGAGAGCTGCTTCCTTCCATTTCCCCAGCTACTGCACACTGTCTCAGTTCTATCTGGGGCTGCCCAAAAAGAATTTCTGTAGCGTTTGCTAACCTGAACGTAGTTATGCACTGAATTCACATACAGCAGACATGCACCTCAGAACTCCCATGGTAACAATGAGGCTGGTGAGGGACATGGTGGAGCTCTGCTCCTCAGGAGCATTCGTCTGTGGGGGCAAACAAAGTCTTTAGTGAGATTTGCTTACTTCAAATTCAGCTAATTAACTTTTATGGAAAAATTCCAAAAGGAGCTGGGACTACAGCTTTCATTTCAGTTTTACTCACATGTGTACTTTCTTCTGTGTTTCCTGTGCACTGAATCAGAATGAAACATTCTGCAGGAAGCAGACTGAACTATGTAATTTCATTGGCAGAGTTTGAAAGTTCCAGAGAAGTTGTATTCCATTTTATTTCATAGAGTCTAAATGCTGGGACTGGCATTTAGTCCTTCTGTCATCTTCATAAACCATATTCACCTCCTCAGCTTATTCCTTTGAAAGGACACCCGCCATTCCCAGGCACGCACACATGCAGGCAGTATGTAAACCCACAATTAGCAGCTTTTTGTATGGAAGCAGGTCAGTTTGAAACAGTATTCACAGTACAGAAACTGAAGTTGTATGTTTATGAAATGCAAGATAGATAAACAAATTATACATTATATTTTGAGACTTGGAAAGCTGGTAGTGAGTATCTTGCATAAGGTTTTGTGTTGTCTGATGAGCATACAAGAGTTTCCAGAAGCTCATGAATAATTCTTTCAGCCTTTTGAGTTTACTTAAATTTGTTGCTCTGCAAGACTGTGTGTAATTCAAGTTGACTTGTAGGATGTTTGCAGAAACCTGGGAAAATTACCTAAACATTTTTGTTTACACTCACGAGGCCTATAGGCCTGAGCTAGCATGAAGACTGATTTATTTCTCATCCCTGAAGAGATGTAGGCCTTCAGTTTTCTGAAATTATCAGTTGAAGAATAAATTCACTACTATCTATTTCTAAACCAAATAAAAGCATGTATGGCTTTCAACGATGTACTTTTAAATAAAAATACAGTTCTACAAGTACCTTTATGGCTGACCCTCCATCGAAAACATAGAGGCTGTGCTTCTACAGAACCTATAGGTAAGTGTTTTTTGTTGTGTTTTTATAAAGTTGGGTTGGGGAGAAATATTTGAAAAGCAGAATACAACAGTTTGTCAAAGTGCTCACAGTTGGAAAAGCGTGTTAGAATTTCAGGTTGGTTTCCTCTTTATAGTCTTTGTAGACTTTATAGTCTGATGTGGCTAAAACCTTTTATAAATTTACAGCATTATGTAAAATAATTTAAATTTTGTGCTAAATGTTTTCACTAATTAATTTTGCTAGTTCTTTAGAAGGAAGAAATACATGAGAGATTATGGTAGATTAGCTACCACCTGATACTCAGTTTGAATGTTTTAGCCTCGCTTCAGCCTCTGAGCTCGTAGTGGGATGCAGGGGCTATCCAAATGAAATAATTGGTTTGTCTGGCAAATAAATCGTCTCGTAAGAGGACCAAGCTGTATTAAGCGATTTTCCCTTGGTGATTGGAAGTATCTCTCCCTGCTGGTTCAGGTAATTCTGAGGTTGTTCTTTCACTCTTTCATGCTAGACTGCATTTCCAATAAAATAAAAAATGTAGAACTTACTACATAAATGTAATATTAACCTAGATTTCTCTGAGGACAAAGGTGAATGCTATAGGGCTTGCCAAAGGCAAAGAGGGAAATGATATTAAAAGGATATTAGAGAGAGAATTGGGTGCATGAGACTGTACAAAGCTGAAAGGTGAGGATTAGGGTGTATGAATTTTATACTAGTTTACATTTATTAAAAAGCTAAATACTTCATTCTTTTACCTATCAGAAATAAATTACGGGTAAGGGGTTTCTTGGATAGAAACAGAAAAGGAAGAACAAGTGTTGTGTAAAAGCAAAGCCTAAAGATTCACTTACTAACTTCTTTGTATTGTTTTAGGTCGATACTTGAGCAGAACTGTGGTTGCCCAAAGTATGCTTGTCCAGTTAGCAAAATGAAAAGAAACAGGAGTTTTGTTGAAATAAGAAAATCCCTTTTGAGCTTAAATCCTGCGGTGACCTGCCAGGCTTTGTAGTTTTTGATGCAGAACAAGGAATGCCCAAAGGCACATCTGGATTTTTTTCTGTATTATTGTACATATGTTGAAATTAAGTGTGTAAATTTTGAAATGCAATTCATGTCTAGCAAACCATCATATTCAGCAGAGAAGCTGTTTTTATTGCAGCTAAGTGAGTTGCAATCTGGATGCATATTTGCTGTTCCAGTGGAATACATGTATGCATCTGGAGAGATGTTAAGGTAGAGTACTGGTGGGAGGAGGGTGCACATCAGAATCTATTTTATGAACATCTCATTTGTGTGCAATTATGCAATTTATGTTCAGTTGTTTTGCAGCTTGCATGTTATCTGTTACTGGTGAATATTTGGTGCTTTATTTTGTAACATGAACTGTGAGTACTGTAGAATCTTGGGGTCCCTGGTATAGAGAACCAAAAAAGCCCTGTATGCTTTATTATATTGTGCATGATTACTTTTAAAAACTGATGAATAAAAGAATTCTGAGTAGAAAATAATATCACTAGAAGCATGTGCTTTGGAACTATCGTGGAAAATGTTTTGAAAGAGGGAGAGAAAAACAATTATTGCTGCAGTATGCAATTAAAATAGATTATCTGTAAACTTGGTGCTATATTTGGGCTCACAGATAACAGCCAGAGATCTTATTAATGAAAAAAAATGTTACCTACCTTTGGGATTTGTTCTTTGTTCTTACTCCTTGGAAGGGAAAACTAGTTTTGTATTGTTTTAGCTAGGAAACAATCATACCTTGGCAGGACTGTGTGGGAGGTGGTGAAGCTTCTTTAAGTCAGAAGTGAGCGAAGATGAGGGGATTGTGTGCCCTGGCAGCCAAGAAGGCCAATGGCATCCTGGCTTGTATCAGGAATGGGGTGGTGAGCAGGACTAGGGAAGTCATCCTGCCCCTGTACTTGGCATTGGGGAGGCCTCACCTCGAGTACTGTGTTCAGTTTTTGGCACCTCAGTATAGAAAGCATGTGGAGGTACTGGAACAGGTCCAGAGAAGGGCAACGAGGCTAGTGAAGGGCTTGGAAAATCAGCCCTATGAGGAGAGGCTGAGGGAGCTACAGCTGTTTAGTCTGGGGAAGAGGCATCTGAGGGGAGACCTTATTACTCTCTTCCAGTACCTGAAAGGTGCTTAAAGAAAGAGCAGAGCTGGTCTCTTCTCAGTGGTGACAGGTGACAAGACGAGGGGAAATGGCCTCAAGTTGTGCCAAGGTAGGTTTAGGTTGGACATTAGGAAACACTTCTTTACAGAAAGATGGGTTAAACATTGGAATAGGTTCCCCAGGGAGGTGGTTGAGTCACCGTCCCTGGATGTGTTTAAGAGTCGTTTGGATGTGACACTCGGAGATATGATTTAGCAGAGGGTTGTTAGAGTTAGGGTACTATGGTTAGGCTGCGGTTGGACTTGATGATCTTCGAGGTCCCTTCCAACCTGAGTGATTCTATGATTCTATGATTCTATGATTGTTCAGCTCTTGCACCTCTTTACAGATGATAAAGCCAGATCTAGCAATGGCAGTTGTGATGAGGCTTTTGGAGTGTTTGGATGGTCTCTTTGTGTCAGCAGAGCTGACCTGGCATCTCCAAGGTGTGGCCCGTAACACGTACAATTTGGAGAGAAGCTATCTCTTCCTCTTTTTCCCACTCCAATAAATGCCTCCATCCTGCAACTGAAAGGGAATCCTGCAGATGAAATTTTTCGCCTCTGTTCCTTCTGCTGAATGAGCAGGACAGTGCAAATGTTGGCACACCAGCTTCACAAAGGGTGTGTGTTTTGCACTGCGTGACATGCTGCCCTTGGGCCTTCAAAGGACTGGAGTTATTAGGCTTCAGAGCAATACCTATCTGGGCTCAATAGGGAACAGAATGGAAATTTGTGTTTTGGAGACTTCTATTTGTCCACCTGCTGTGAGAGGGAAGGCTTTATAGGTTATAGGTTCAGCATTACAGACGATGTTGTTGCTCAGTAGCCATTAATCTAGCTTTATCTATAATTAGCAAAGGTCTAACACTTTTCTGGCCGTATGGGAAATGATAAGTTAGCTCCTGTCATAACAGGAAAATAATTATTGGATAAAGTATAAATATCAAAACATGATGAATAATGGTTATCTCAACAATTCTCATCTGAATAAAAGTTGCATCTGCCTCCCCTTTGTGGATATCACACATGATTAGTCGGGAGGTAGCAGGGCGCTTCCTCAGCTGTGCTTGTGTCCATGGGGCAAGCAGTCAGTCCCATAAAGGAGAATGAAGCAAGAAGACTTTGAAGCTCCCCCTTACCCTTAAGCTCTGAATCAGAAGTTTTCATCCAGATGTTTCTAGGGAAAAAAAGGAAATAATTGATAGGGGTGAAGTGACACTGTAATATTGACTGAAATTATATAGTATGCTATTAGAATTTTGCCGATTTTGTCTATGGAAAGTGCATCTAAGCTATGTATTATTAGTCTTTTTAGAATTCCTTTCTTAATTCTAGGAAAATTTCTACCAGTCTTCTGTTACAGATCTTGCCTCCCATTCACTGTCATTCTTATGCTTTGAGTTTTCAGTTTCAGTTAGATACTTGACATGACAGAATTGTTCAAATCTGATTCATGCTTCCAAAGTGGATGGTGGATGTTGCACACTGAGCAAAGCATGTTGCAAGTTTCTGTTGAATCGAACCCTTGAGAAGCTGTGCTACCACTCCATCAGTAGCCAAAGATATTAATCTTTGTGGTTACTAACTTGCTAGCAAAATGGAGAAAACAAAGATCTTTGAATGTGTGGTAAATAGTAGAAAAAACTAGAGGAATCAAAACCAGTTCTGTGGGAAATTCACAGATAACAATAAAGGAGAACTTAAATCCTCCTTTCACTGTTTTCATTGAGGATTTTGAATTAAACTGTCTATCTCGTTTTCTCAAGCTTGTGAAGTACATGTGAAAAGTTTGCTCCTGTTTTAAATGAAAGGCATTGATACGATACTCCAGAGGGTGCTGGAGTAAGCTTAGTGATAATCATTAATTCACTCTGACTTGGAAGACTAAAGGAGGACTGTGCCAGTGGGAGATTAGTACTCTTTTTTCATGTTTGTTAATTTTACATAATCTCAACTATCTGCACATGGATACAATTTCTTAGTACTTTTTTTTTTTTTTTTCCCCCACCCTAATAAAACCTTTGAATTTGCTGTAGATTCTGCATGGGTATTTACTGCTTAAAATCAGCTTATCTAGCTTGAGGTCAATTAGCTCTCCTAGTGCTCTGGGACTTCACCCTTTGCCTCTGGAAATTAAATATCTAATATTGCTTTGTCTGTACTTTGAAAAACATTCATCCTTCATTTGGGTACCATGTCAGAATTCACTGGGAAGCAACAGCTAATGTTGCCAGCTGAAATCAAACCTGATCTTCTTAGTCCCTCTTTATCCTCAGGGGCTCTGTTAGTGTTACCATCTCAGGAACTTATGGTTGCTCATGATAAAATGATATGAAATTAGGACTCCGGTAGAAAGCAATTTGGGATCATAAGGACTAATGCAGAAAAGGACCTCGTAGTAATAGTTTGCTGGTAGTGAGATCCTTCCTGCCTGAATAATTTCTGCAGGATAACATAGTATGAATTTGGCGCTAAAAGCCTTACAGTCGGTGAGTCTGTCTAAATATATAGGAAGTACTTCTTTTTTCTTAAGAGCTTTGCTTGAGATGAACAACACATATATGGAGGGGTTATCTTGCCGGTTAAAAGCATTTCTTCTAAGAAGAACACGAGATGATGTGGCATGGAAATATGAATACCACATAGATGGTATTATATTTGTAACTGACATGTTTGTGATCTTTTTATTCCTATCTCAAGTTTTCATGGTGACCTACCTGAGTGGTTTGCCCACAAAGCCTCCTTCCATTGATTAAATATACTGAAAATATACTGAATTTGTTGCAACTTTCAGTGGACAACTTGCACACAATATAGTAAAGATTCAATTTATATTGACACTGAACATGTTTTGTTATCCTATAGGGAACAAATGACATTGTGTTTATTCTATGAATATGTAGATTGTTTTGGAATTAAAAAACAAAGTGAAATGCTTCTTGCAGTTTTGTTCTTCAAATTTAGTTCATCAGTAACACAACTCTTAATGGTAAAACTAAGATTAATGAAGGCATTAACTTCTGTATTTCTTAAATATGAAAGAACAAATATTTTTCTATGTAGAATTAAAGGAATAGATATTGATAAAAAGCCAGTATTTTCTCAGAGCTCAAAAAGTTTTTAACAAATGTTTTGTTTAGCATAAAGCACTTCTGGAAAATAGGAGAGTAATATAGTCTTATTGCAGGTGAACACTATGCATTTCTCTGCGTTTGGATTAGTTTTGATGTCCTTGAGTTGTTGGGTTATAAATGTTATTGCTATTTTGAGAGGGTGGGCATATTTTATATCTCTTAATTTTTATTCCTTATTTCCAAAACTAGTTATTGCACACCTCTATTCTGTTACATAGGCTTTTTTATTTCTTAGTTTATTTGTGTGTTTTACTATCTTGATACGATGTAGCTTTCATGTAAAATTAGGTCAGTATTTAATAGTGGAAGGATAAGATTTCTGTCAGGCATTTGCCTTACGCATTATTGGAAACAAAAAAGGAATGGCTAGAATGTGCTTAGTCCAGGGCCAGAGACAGTGGCTCAAAGGTGCAGAGAGACCTTGCTCCCCATGGTATTTTCATTATCAAAGAAGACTGACCAGTGACTGGTGTGCCACAGGGAGTGAAGACATCTTGTGCCCATTGGGAATGACAATGCAGCTGAGGGTCTCACTGATTTCTGTGTTCACCAGCAAGTGTGTGAAAGCATATACCACAACTTGTAACAGTCTCACAGGTCCATCAGTTTGTGTCCCTACTTTGACTGTACTAGCAGAAAGACTGAGGGAGCATTTACTTTTAGTCCATCTACTGTTGTCCTATCTGTTCTGTTGTGTGCAAAGTTCAATGTTTTGTTTGAAGATTTAAGCTAAGACTTTCTTTTTTTTTCCCCTGTGTTTGAAAATTCTACCTGTTTTTGAATAATGTGTCTTTAACAGCAACTAGTAAGTGAACAAGAATCTCCTATTTCCTTCAACAAATGCTTTTAGATGAATTTGGGAAAAATGAGATCATGACTGTAAGCAGCATAATGTTTCTAGTTTTGTTAATTTGCCAAGTAACATGTCAAAACAAGAAATCAAATGTGATTTTGGCAATTCCTACTGGACACACATGTACACATAAGTGTTCCACATTCCATACAACATAGTAGGAATTTTGATATGATCTTGTCCCTCTAGATTGAAGTCAACTGTGAAGTTTCCAAGTAAATTTAGTACCCTATAAATGTAACTGATTGCTGATGCAGCAATGCAGTTAGCTGCTACAATCTTTAATAGCTGGAGAATCCATTTAGAAAAGAACAAGGATCTTAAGCATAAGGTGCTAGAGCATTTACAAGAGGTCTAATTTTAATTCTGAGTTGTGACATGAATTTGGAATAAATCCCCCTCTCTGAGCTTCCTTTTGTAAACTGCAAGTTCTGTCTCTTTCCCTACCTGGTAAGCGTGAACATGGATTTGAATGATATTGTCCTGTTAACGTTGCTGTAACCCATCAGGTTCTAAAATATGGTTTTCATTATATTTTCAGAAAAACAGGCAAATGCTACATCCAGCTTGTGTGGTTTTTACAAGATTGTAGCCAATAGAGAATCTTCCTAACTTGATCTCCCATCTCACATATCTTTCTGTTCCAGATTCTGGTCATTGTAGTTCTGAGTACAGTCAGAAGCTTTCCGTACTGCTAGTTCCACTCTTTCGATACAGCATCTCATTAGTATTTCACTCCTTCAGTAATAATGTGTCATTACATTTAAAATGTTCTTTCGCTTGTACCACTATATACAGGAGTCTAATGATTTTAGCTTTTGTCCTTTTCCTCTGAAACGGGTGAATGTCAAATGATTTCTGTGACAATTTATGTCAAACTTGTGTCTTTCTTTTTTTCCCATTAGATAAATCCATCCCACTTATCACTATCTATTTTTTAAAAAAAAGAAAAAAAGGAGAGAAAGCATCACACATGTAGTGTGATGCAAGTGCATAAAAGCATGCAAAGACAATGCCAGTGTGACAGCTAATTAAAACCAGGCACTTTAATGCTGAGAAGCAAACAGAAATCTTTCAAACACTGAAAAGTAAGGTGTTAAGGTGGCAAAACAGAAATGCAGAGGGCTTTTTCAAGGGACAGACTGAAAGAAGATTTATGGAGTACAAAGGAATTTGCATTATTATGGCTCCCAACAGACAAGTCAATGTTGCTTTGGTACTCTGAGACTCATTATAGTTGCAATGCAATTATGAGCGACTTTTCCGCTTACAGTACTACATACCAACAAAACAGTATTTTTGATCAGTGAGATCCCCTAAATTCCTTTGCAGATGGTCCTTTGACCTCATCAGCTGGGTGAGTTATTTAAACTATTGTTCCACCTCATGAGGCAGCTGCGGTCTTATTCAGGTTTGTATATGTAGAAAATGAACAGTAAAATCTGTATTTTTGTTTAAGGGTTCTTTTTGGCCCTAATAAAAATGTTAATAGCTGAGCAAGAGCACAGTGCCGGGAAGAAACTGCATATTTAGATCACTTACTTGTTCAGATCCAAATGCAGCTTTAACTATATATTTTTAAGCTAAAGCCTTTGTGTACTGCTAGGCATCCTTCCTTTTATACCAGAACATCTTGTAATAAACACACTTTGCAAAGCCCTGCTGCATACAATGGAATGATCTATAGTGTTGTTTCACTTAAATGAAAAGACCTGTTTTAAATATTAAGGTTTTATTATTATTATTATTGTCTTTTCTATACTTTTGCTTCACCATTTCATGCAGGTATGTACATGTACTAGGCTCCTCTTTCAGTGAATCCTAGGCACATACTAGGCTACATAGTGAGAGTACAGTGAGGGAGATGCTATTATGTGCTACTGCTCGTCCTTGAGGACATCCCCAGGAAGGCAAAGGAAAATCTAACTGTTGTCTTCGCCCAGTGGATGGTTGCAGAGAAAACAGTCACACTCTACTTTTGTAGCAAAAGGGCTAGAGGCAATGGCCATGAGTTGCAGCCAGAAATGGTTCATCTAGATAAGAGAAATAATTTGTCACAGTGAGAGCAGGGATTTGTGGCATGGGCACTGATGCCCAGAGAGGTGGTGAAGCCTCCAGTCCTGGAGGTAGTCAAAATCCATCTGGAAAGAACAGTGAGCAAACTGTCTCTGGCTTTTAAGTTACCCCTGTTTTCAGAAGAGAATTTGATCTTGTGACCGCAGAAAGCCTTTCAACTGAAAGTATTCTGTGATTTGATGATGTGTGGATGCATGTATTAGTGACGAGGTATGTAAAAATGAGGTTTGCAATTGGTGCAGACTTGCATAGTGTTATACAGACACAGGTTAAACAATTTAGAAGAAGTAGCATTTCCCTCAGGAAAAAGCAAAAGTAACATCATACAAGAAACTGAAGAGATGTTTCAAAGTGGTAGCAAGATGTCATTTGTTTGGCAGATAGAGATAACAACAGTTAGGCCCTGTGGGAATAGATTCCCTTTCCCACTCCTCCTGTTCTGTTTTGCTTTTAGAGCATGCTTTTGGCAATCGAAAATGTCATTCCATGCATCATGTAACACTTTGGTTACAGTACCTAAAATAGGATTCAGAGGAGAGTGCAGTCAACAGTTGAAACCAACTACTGAACATGGTGAGCAGACATAAAAGACTTGCACCGAATAAGATGAAGCCATTGCTGTTTCACTTACAGAGAGTGTTGGCAGGAGTTGTGATCGCTGACATTTCAGGGGCAGTTCCTGAGAAGTGCAGAACTGAGTTGTCTTGCTCTGTTATTGCCACATCAACATTGACACAGTTTGTTTGTGCAAATGTGTTGTCAAAATGAAAGCATTTGTTTTAAATCAGTCCCATTTTATTTCAAAAGTGAAAGATTTTGGCATGTATTTTGCAAAGCCTTAGGAGATAATGTCTGTGAGGCAAAGCAGCAGAAAAAAGGGTGTGTAGTGTGTCACAGATATGAAGAAACTGTTTGTACAATACATACAAATGCCCAGGAATTGATGGAGACTCTTGCCGGTAGATTCCTGACCACCTCAACTTCATGTGATTTTGGAAATCAAGTGTGTCACAATCTAGAATGCTGCCTTTGTTCATTACATCCCTTTATTTGTCCAGTTTTACAGTAAGATAAGGCTTTTGTATGAATATCATGCACTTTGGGGGCGTTTGAGAGACGTGGAAGATTGAGATACAGTAAATGATGGTTTGGGAAGTCTGGTTAGATGTATATGAGCTTTCTATAGATATTTGCAAAGGAATGTAGCAACCTCTGATATGTGGTGGGAATGACACAAAATCTCTCAAGTGAGGCTGGACAAGCTATATGCAGCATCAGCCTGAATGAATCCTACAAACATTTCAACAAACGCATGATTGAGCTGCTTGAAAAAATGCTGAATTTTCTGTGGAATTGTCCTGCTGTTCATATGTTTATGAGCATTCAGGCATTAGAATCTGTGTGTGAAATGGTAGGAGCAATCCTTACCATCACTTGTTCAAAGAATGGGTGTTAAAACTATGAGGTTAAATGCAGATCTTGTCCATGATTCCACCTTACGTTCGGGAATTTCAAGCAACCTACATGATTTATAGGTCTGAATTAAAGCATGGAAGCTGCCTTAATACATTTTTATAATCCTAAAACATATCCTAATATGTATTTATTATTCAGCGAAATAAAACTTGAAAATTAAACATTAACTGGTGTCTTTATGAAAGAGTGCTTTAGCTGTGCTTTCTTAATAGTCTTTTTATTCAAACTCAAAGATTTTTTTTTAAATGAGATCAGCTCTTTTTTCCTGTGCTGTATAGTTGGAGAACATGCTATGTATAGACCAGTTCCCATGTTTGTGCAGAAATTCTCCTGCCATAGAGATGATCTTGTAGAACAGGATGTCTAGCTTCCATGCTTTCTTTGTAGATTGGGATTAATACTAATGGAGCACAAGCATTGAAAAGTAGCACAGCAAAGAGAAATCCCAGATTTTATTTTCATAAAAATAACCCAAATATCTGTTCAATGCCTATAAAGACTTTTAACCATTTTGAAATATAAGGCATGACATGTTGTTTTAACTTACATACAACAAACACCACATTTCTAAAGTTGCTATTTGCTTCTTTTAAAAGATGAAACTGATGATAGCTAAAATGAAATGAAGCAAGTTTTATGCATGTTGCATTTTAACAAGTCTGCTGTCTCATTGGAATGCACTGCCTTCTTGTGCTACATTTTATTTTTGGAATTTAATAAGGCGCCTGTCATATCTGCCTCAAGGCTAAAGAATATCATGAGGGAGAAATCCAAAGTACTGTCATGTTTGACTGACAGGGGGCCAATTTTAATTTTTTTATGGGAGGTGGCTGATATTAACAGGCTGTAGTGCTGAAGATGCATTGCTCTACCATCTGCTTTAAACACCCTGTGTTGATGAGCCAGTAATGACGTTGCTCTGTGACATTTATCAGGTGAATTTGGCTCTGACACTTAGTAGAGCATTTTCATTAAAAAATTAATTCTGTGCATTTTACAGTGAAGCCCATTGCGATGAGAGATTCTGGTACAGTGCCACGTATCTCCAGAAGCTGTTCTAATTACCTGAGAAACTTGGGAGAGCAATAAACTACTACTTTCTATTTCTTGTGTGTACTCCCTGAGCATACAATTAACACACTGACTCACTTAGCTTAAGTCTCTGAAGATCTGTGTCTATTTGATGATTACTAGCTCTTCAAAGTAATAAGCAAACACAACTCAGTAGTTAGATGAAAGTGGGATTGGCAGCCTTTGTGAGGTACAGGCTAGTGATGGTGTTCTGTAAATGCTCATTAGAAAAGTGAGTAAGATAAAATAATGGGAAAATGCTATGGCTTAGGTGAGCGTTTAAAAAGTATATATCCCAGAGGGAGACCTAATCAAATATTCCCTTGACCACTTCAGTCCAAAGGGGAGAAAAAACCCTGAAGATTCTGTTCACCACCAAGTCAGGATTTAGAGTCCTGGACACTGTCTTATCTGGAGAATTGGAGACACCGCGGCTGCTTGGTATGGATGTAATTTAGGTGTCTTCAATTTCAATATTTGTTGTAAGTTTCATTCATCTTGTTAATGTTATTTCTCATTAGCTTGCCACCAGTGAAAAAAACCAAGATCTTGTCTAAGAAATGAACACCATTCCTTAAGAGGCAGAATTGCTTAATTAAGTTGAGCAATTAATTAATCTTTTCCTGTTCTTAGACGTGCCAGATCTGCATGTATCCTTCTCTGGGACAGAATGACTTTCAGGTGACTGAGGAGAGTAAGTAGTCTTAGCAGAGTTCCTCAGACCACTGTGAATGCAACTGGTGGATGATAGCACTTTCACTGACAGTCTGGGTAGAAAGAGGAAAGGCTTAATAAAACATGGTAAGTGAAGTTATGGTTCAGTGTTCATTAATACTCTCCTCAGTTAATCAAGATTATTTTGCAGTGCCTATTTGATTTGAATCAGGCTGAGCATAAATTCTACTGAGTTTAATAAAGCACATGATAAGGTGTTTGAGCTAAGTCTGTGCTCTTAACTAAAAGTTATCTATAATTAACTTATGTTGGATATAGTTTAACTATATGTTGGATATAGTTAACTATATCCAACATATAGTTAAAGAGATACATGCAGAGCATTTTGGGTACAAAATGAAGTCCACTGAGGCCAGACTCAACATATTGCAAAATATGACCATATCACTTCTAAAGACTGATGATATGATATCTAAATAAAGCAGCAGAAAGAACAACTACGCTTGTTTTGTGGATTGAGAAATCAGACACAGTACAGAGCATTATGCAGCTGATCATCAAAATACTTAAGAAAAACAGTTTAATGTGAATCAAGTGAGCTCTCTATTAAGGTCTCTGGAGATGATTTGATTGTCCATTAAATTTAGTTAGATAATTTTGGATGAATTATATTCTGTTTGAAGTATTACAACAGGTTGGTTTTTTTTTCATTTTTGTTGTTGTTGTTGTTGTTTGTCTTTTTTCTTTTTTTCTTAACTCACCTCTTGGGTTTTTTTCTGGTCACATTTCATTAAGGTTTAAATCAAACTAAATATTCTTACCACCATTTTTACAGAAAATTAAAAGGTAGTTTTCAGACTGCTTTATCAGCCTAATGGGAGAAGAGGATACATTCTCTGACATTCTCTAGTGTGCTTCTCCTTCCTTCTTTGAGACAGGGATATTTCTTCATTGTCTGATTTATTAATAGAAATAGTTACAGGTATACTTGGCTCAGCAAATAACTTGCTCTAGGATTGCCTGTAGTTTACACTTAGTTTGGGAGGCATATACTAGTAAGAAATGGAAAAAAAACAATATCCACTTATTAATGGGAGCTGCAGAAGAGTTAAGTTTGTGACCTTTCTCAAAGGACTGTTTTGGGAGCATTTTCATGGCAGGCAAGTTCCATATGCATTCATCACCTTAATGTGTACCTGCCAGCTGACCTATCCTGCAAAGGTCATTTGGGTCAGGTCTTCAGGCAGCTTTTCTAATCAAGGTCCCCTGGTAAGCACTCATTTGATCTACCCCTGGCTGGTATATGATCTCCTTTTTCCCTTTGTGCTGTGTTCCTTCTGCCTCCCTCTCTTTTTGAAGTGAATGCTGGCCAAAAGAAAAAAGGAAATAGAGTAAGGTGGGAGGGGGTTGCTCAAATGCAGTTTCCTCCTTCAGAGATACACAGTTCCTAAATCCTCTATTTTCTGCCTTTCTCAAGTTGAAATGTTTCCAGCTGACTGCCTTGTCCAGGTGTTAGTCCTCCTGTTACCTTTGAACCTTTGTAGTGTGTTGGGTCTCCTGCTGGTGGTCAAGGCAGAGTTAAATAACCGTATGGCTGCCTACTGCTGAGCTCTGCTAGCTCATCACTTACAACCTGAGCAGATGGTTGTGCTTCTCAGCCTTGAGAGACAGCCGCTTTCTCTTCTCAGAGAAAAGTAGCCCATGGCTAGAGACTGCTTAAGGTTGTTTTTGTTGTTTGCTTTGTTTCTTTCTTGTTTTCCTACACCAGAAAATATCTGGTGTAGGCATAAGTGTGGGGCGTCAGTCAGAATTAGTGTGAAAAGCCAGTGGAGTAGTAGATAATTGCGATAACAGGAACCTTAAGTTAAATACTAGTTTAAAGCTTAAATCTATTTCATTTTCTTGTGTATTTGCACAGATGTTCATTTGCTTCTATTGCTTGTTCATTTACTTGAACTCCTATCAAGGTTCTTCCTGATTGTCTCAGGTTTTAAGTGGTTTGTGATGAACGTTGTCATTCTTTACAGGCAAGCAGGTTTAAAGCCATAAGGTTTTTTAATCACCAGCTGCTGATCATCAGAGACAAACCATGACAATATGTCTTGTTTGCCAGGGTCTTTCATAAAGGGAGGGGGGAAAAAATGCTGATGGAATGATGATTCTTGTATTTATTTATTTATTTATTTTTCCTTCATTGTAAAACAAGATATTGGTTCTGGATATTTTAAGCCTTTTTGACAAAAAAAAATGTAATTCATCATGTTTTTTTTCAGGCACACTTCTAAAATCATTTCATACTTTTAGCAGTAGAAAGGTAGATCAGCTGCGTCCCTAGTGTTCTGAAATTGTAATGAGGGACAAGAGGAAAATTACTTTCCTGGAGAGAAAAGGTATAAAGGAGATGACCTTCTCTTCCTCTCCTCCTGTTCCACATTTTTTCCTTTCCCTGCTTATTTTCTCTGCGGGTGTACAGCACCAGCAGCTGGCTGAGGCCAGATCTTCAAAATAGCAGGGACTCCAAGGACGAGAAACTGCCAGAAAACTGGGAGAGCAAGTATATTTCCTTTTGATCAGAATAGAGCAGATGTAAGTTACCAGAAGGGCTTCTGTGGACTTCTACAAGTTAATGCAATAACTAAGCATTTAATGGTGTTAAGAATTAAAGCAATTGTGTTGCAGTCCCACTCTAAGAAAGCAAAATAAACAAAATTTTTAAAAATTATTTTCATTGTGTCAGGACTATGTGGTTCTGTGTGTTTATTTTTCCAGCGTATTAAGTGGTTGGAATGAACGATGCTTCCTTCCCCTTCTAACTATATTTCTATTATGATCTTGAACTTCTAAAGGAATCATGAAGCTTATCATGAATCATCAGAAGCTTAAAACCTAATGTTTGTCTAACACAAATTCAACAAACTATTAGTTCTGCGGCTCAGGTTTTGTATACCTTACTTGGTAGGTTATTTTAATGGTATTATATGGTACAAAAAATATGAAGAGAAGTGCAAGAGAAATGTTGTTGAGTGGCTTGCTAGTGCTTAGTACTCCAAAGGTGAGCACGCCTAGGCTGTAGCAACCATGGTGGTGTTTTCTGGGGAGACCTCATTGTGGCCTTCCAGTATCTGAGGGGAGTTTACAAGCCGGAGTGGGACCAACATTTTACATGACATGAATGTGGAAGGACAAGGGGTAATAGCTTTTTACTAAAGAAGAGAGGTTTAGATTAGATGTTAGGAAGAAATTTCATACTCAGAGCATGGTACGGTACAGGCTGCCCAGTGAGTTGTAGATGCCCCTTCCCTGGAGGCACTCAAGACCAGGTTGGATGGGGCCCTGGGCAGCCTGAGCTGGTGGGGGGCAGCACTGCCTGTGGCAGGGGAGTTGGAACTAGATGATCTATAAGGTAGCTTCCAACCTAAGCCACTCTATGAAAAAGGATTACATGAGAAGGGGGAGAGTGCCCTTAAATGCTTGCAGAGCAGCAGGTTCCAGAAGAATTCCCTGTGCAGCTGCCTGCCTCATAGCAGAGACAACTTGCTTGAAGTACAGCAATTGTATAAGGAAAGGGATTTTATTAGCATGGCGAAGAAGTGATACAGACTTGGCATAGTTGCTCCTGGAGCGAAGCATCTAGATCACTTGGAGCTGGAAGCTTCTAGGTGAACATTAGTTCCTAACACTTCATAAAGGACTGTCTTGAGCTATTCAAAAAGCAGCAGAGATTTGACTTCAGTGAGTAAGTACTTTCTGATTCCCTCCTTTTCCCCATGGGATGCAAGAGGAGAATTGTTTATTACCGGAGATTACTTAACACCATAGTGATTCTTCAGTAATATGGGAAAGAGCTAGCTGAGTCAATAAAGGCTGATTTAGATACTAAGAAAACTGTCAAAAACTGTAATTTTCTCATGGAAAGATTTCTTTCCAGGTGCAGAAGGCAGGTTAACCAGATAGATTTATCAGATGCTACTGCTCAAGAGTTTGCTTTAGTTCTTTTTTTGTTTTATTTTCTGTAAGTACGGAAAATCTTAATTCTTCAGGGATTATAATTCCAGGGATACATATTCTATTCTCCTTTTAATTAATTTAATCTCTTTTTCTTTTAATTAGTTTTTTGCACAGCACCGTTTACCGTTGTTGTTTCTTAATTCCAATTGTGTAACTTTATTAATCTGTAAATCAAAACACAACATTCTTATTTCAATAATGAGATTGGAAATACAGAGCAACAGTACCAACATTTGACAAGATAAACCAATTGGTGTTTAGCATAAAAGACACTGTTATGTTATACCCCTCTCCTGACAACATGAACATAAAATCTTTTGTAAACAAAATAACATGTTATTGGCATTTGCAGCTAAGAATATGTAATTACACTGGTGTTGGAGCATTAACATCTCTGGGTGGGAAACCTTTGCAGGTTAGAGTCCCTGTAGACTACTCATTTTAAAGGTGGACACTTAGAATGTGGTTGTGACGCTTCTTTGCCATCTTCATGAATATAGGTCATTAACTTCTAAAGTTTAACAGGCAGAGCCCAAGAGTATACATTGTTGTTCTTGAGATCTGTAAGCCCAGTATAACTTGTTTGTGCTTGCAAGTCCTTAACATTCTGTTGCTTTTGCAAATTTTGTTCAGAGCATCTGTCTCCTCCCCTGTTATTTTGAGGCTTATGTTGAATTGAATTTAATTTCAATTTAGAATCATTTAAACTTGCAGAACATGATCTAATAGTTGAAACAGTATTTTTCTATTCATCTATTAAAATTTTTCAACATTTATTTAAAACATATGCCAAATTCTAAACATCTTCAGTGTATATTCCCATTGTTTACTGTTATCTCATTTGGTCTTTTTCATTGTACTTAAAGAAAGATGCCAGTAAGTTCTGGAGTATGACTTAGGGGATAACTGGAGGTGGTGAGATAAAACTGAAGATCAGTACCTTACTTCCTTGCAGATGCCTGGGTACTGCCAGGCAAAACCAACACAGTATTCCTGTTTATTTAGGAAACTAGAGGATTAAACTTCCTTCTTTGAATGCACGTGTAGTACTTCAAGTAAAGTATAATCTTTTGTTGTTGTTTTGTTTTCTGTTTTTGAATGGTACTTGTTTTTGAAAATACAGAGGCTTACTTTAACAACAAGAACTTGGGTTTGGAAGTGAGCAGGCGAGTTCATGTATCCGATGTCAAGAAATCAGACTGCGTTCTCTGCATGAAAATGTGTCACTACATATTCAATTTGGCATTGCTCTCTTGAGTGGCAGAGGTGCTAATATTTGACCTCTGCCTCTGATGGTTCCAGGGCCAGCACATAGACTACACATGAAGTGGCAGCTGGTGGCTGCAAAATCCAAGTGCTGGTGTCTGGAACATATTTTTACAGCTGTGCCATCTGGTTCTTTGGACATTTTCTTTTATTGTATCTTAGTTTTGTCTTCTCTTCTGTCACTGCTGGACACTGGAATTGCCTGTGGGATATTCATTGGGTCAAATCATTGATGCTAGTCCCTTGTCATCCCCAGTATCGTTTGTGCTGAACCGCTCTCAAGTGAGAGTGGTTTATCTCCATGAATGCCCTAATGGCATCGTTTGAAAGAAACAGAAACAGTTGGTCCTGAAATTCAGGAAGGCTACTGGGTATGTTTAATATTGCATAGGCATGATCTGCTGTAGAGTTTTTGCTCTACAGTTCATAAATAGGTCAGAAATAAAATCACCACCCTCTTGTCTGAAAGTACATCACATAATTGTTTTATTTTATCTCTTCATAATTTAATGATGTCTCTTATGCTTTTCCCAAAGCTGTTGGCAGTGTTTTTTTTAGCACCAAGTATATGATCACAAGAATAGAAGTATATTTGGTTGTTAACAAAAACAAAGATAATGTTTAAAAGCATTCTTCTAATTTAATAAGAAGTAATCATTAGTTTGTTCCTAGACAATGTTATAGCTATGAAATATATAAATATCAAGTTTTCCTGTGGCTATGGCTATTTTCTGTTTTGCCCCACTGTGTTGGGCAGCGTAGTTGTAATGTAAATACATTACCTCAGAATTCAATGGGCTTCTCTGACACGTAATTGTAAAATGTCCAAAAATAGTGTGTTATCTTGGCTGTGCAAGTGTTTTGTATCAAGAAAATATGTAACTGAGTAGGACCAATTTAATTAATAGAAGTGGTTGAGAGTTTTTCTCAAAGGAGAGCTTTTGCGTAGTAGTGGAAAGCTGCCTGTATAACACAAGGTAATGAAAAAAGTAACGTATCAGTGAGGTATCCAGATCAAGGCTCTCTTGTAAATATTTTGCTGCTCTACAAAATATGCCAAATCTGCCAACCAGCTGCAGCCTGAATCATGCCCAGATCCTGCACTGAATCCCAGCAAGAGGAAGGAAGAATCCACCGTTCACAGAGAAGTGTCTGAAGACAACTGTGCTTTGTGGTGAAGTCCTGATAATGTGCAGGACAGAAGGAACAGCTGAGCAAGCCACTCCACCCTGTGCTTCCACCCTGACCTGCAGGACACTTCCTTAGGGTGAGAGAGAGGTCAATTCATTTTGCAAACTCAACAAACCGTTCAATCCACAAGTTGTTTGCTGTGATTGCCAAGGGTGCCAATTAGTGGCAGCTGTATTGGTGTGGTTTGTGATGTGGACAGCTGGCTGCTAGCAGCTGAAACAAGAAAATCCTCTCCTTCCACATGGAAGCAAGATATTAAAAAGACAGTTAATACAGTTTCTTCTTCTTCTTTTTTTTTTTTTTTTTTTTTTTCTTTCTGGATAATTAGTTTAATTTATTTTAATTTTATCTGTCACCACGTATCTTTTTCCTTCCCAGCTTTTTGGTATTCCTTCCAATATAGCAATGCTAGTTGTGATACATACTTTGGGACAGCATTCAAGATCTTCTTGCCTAGCCAGGACATTCTCATTATCTAAGATAATGTGAAAATGGGCTAGGTTATGGAGGGAACTGAGAATCCCATAAGAGCTCCAGTAAAGCATGAGGAAAAACTTCCACTGAAATATTTTGAAGGGTTTGTTTTGGTTGGATGTTTTTAAGTGTGAGCTGAGCTAGTAATACAGTTCAGATGCTCCTGACATCCCTAAAGAACAATTGAATTATCTGACACTATCTTCAGGCTTGGAAGAGAGGACAAATGAATGAATGAACTACCCTCCTGGTCTTTAGATGAAGTCTGTCTGGGTCATGTTTAGGTGGCTGCTGTGGTGAGATTTCATTTACTCTCTCTTTTCTCCAAGTTGGAAGTACTTTATCATTTCCTGTGTGAAGAAATGGAAAGTCTGATGTATAAAAATTGCCTGAGTCGTAATGAGACAGACTTTTCCTGAAATCTTTGCATTTCAGATTTCAAAAGAATTTTCAGAAAGTCTTTGAAATGCTCTGAAGTTGTTATTTTTTCAAAAGCATCTTTGGCAGATCAAAAGACCATCACAAAGCTGACGGTTTTCTCAAGTAGAAAGTAGAGGGGAGCTGGATCATCAGACACGTTTTAGATTCTACAGCAACATAGCTTAAGTAGAAACTGTGAAAATACTACTTTTTTGGTACTTGGCAGCAACACAGTAAAAGTAATAAATAAGTAAAGTACATATGACCTCATCTATAGGAAACCCTATAATCTGTGGCAGCTCCTTTAGGTTGTTCTGATGCCAAAGAATACATTTCAGACTTCATCTTGTATATGAGTTGGATTTGCAAAGACTTTACTGTTATTCAGTAAAATACCATTTCTTTGACTGGATTTGTCTCAGCCCTGCTGAAATATAATGCCTTGAGGCTGCCTATGTGGTGATTTTCACTGCTTCCATTTTGTACAGTCTATCTTTAGCTGGAAAAATATATACCTTGAAAAACTATTATAGTTGCTTTCACTAACTTTTGTAATGCACATAACAGCTTTGTGTTGGAAGCAAATCATGCATCAGAAAGAGAGACAGCAAACAAATTACCTTTTCATGGTGGCTTCATTGTTCTCTAGTACCCACACTTAAATGGGAGCCTTGTGTAGAATGTAACATCATCCAGAAAGTATTCTCTCCGCATGTGCATGCACATATATATGTGTCCATTTGTTGGTAGAGGCATTAAGAAAATAGAATTTATGTCTCTAATCCCAACAAGAAGGAAGTTTCAGAGCTGGGTGCTCCAACAGGTCAGTGAGTGGTTGGCTGCCTCATAATTTGCTCCTGGTTTTTACTAAATGGGATACATAATGGCATGGAGTATTGCAACAAAAATACTGTTTTTATTTGGACCTAGGTTGCATCCTGCTTTTCTCTCTCACTTCTCTTTTATATGGTCTTACATTACTTTCTTATTTCTTCCGTACCGGTGGTACCTTGAAATCATTGGCCTAAGTTCTTTAAACGTTTATAATTGGTCCGAGCAAGATGTTAGCAACTCTTTCCACATGCTGTATCTCCCAGTAAGATTAATGAGCCTGTCAGTTGGGGATTTGGATGTAATACCAGCCCAAAAGCCTACTTCCTGTCTCTTCATCATCACTTCACAAGTGAAGGTAAAGATCATCTCTCTTTTAGAAATACTGCTACCCCTGAAAACTTAAATATTTTGCAGGAGAAAAAGTGTACTTGAAGTTATGATAGCATTTAATTTTCTTTTGTTCATATGTCAACATCGGTCAATTGAGATATTGTCAGTTTTAACTAGGGAAGAATTAAATGAATGCCTTGTTATGCAATACTTAACAATGTATTTATTTATTATTCTGTAGGACACAGTGTCACAATTCTTTAGTTAAAATTAACATCCAATTTATATTGGCTTGCTCTTTGAAGACTGTAGCATAGCAACAGCGCTTAACCAGAGATTGTAGAACTATTTATTTCAGGGAAATGAAGAAAGTTCACTCTGTTGTGAATACTTGTATATTTGCTGAGAGGGGATCTTCAAATCCATTTCAGAGGGAAATGTTAGAAGTCAATAAATCAAGGAATGCTGAACACCACTGTGTTAGGTAGTACACCTATTTTCCATGTTTTCTATATCTGGAACTGGAGCAAAGAAAAGACATAAAAGTAAGTGGACTTCTGAAAATATAGCTTCAATGAAGTCATACTGTAGTCTCTGTGATTTCCTGCTGCTTATTTGGTTAATGTTTGAATCAATTTATTTATTTATTTATTTATTTATATTAAGAATTTCCTTTAGGAAAGTTAAGTATTTTGTTTGTTCATTTAGTTTAGCCTCAGACTGTCCGTAATGGTTATTTTCTGGGTTCATTCAGTCTTTACTGTTCTTCTCAGTACAGTATGGCAATTAATAGCAGGTATCCTGGTGAATGTTTTGTCCTGTGGAAAGATGTTTACAGAGAATCTGACAGAAAACAGTACCTTCTTTCTTGAAGCTGACTAAACAAGAGCCACTGAACACTTCAGTTATGTTATATAATCAGATAAAAAGTGTAAAAGTTTATACTTTTGTGTTAAGTGCTACAATCCATCTCTTTTTGTACTGATTTTTAGTAATATGAAATCAAATTATCTGAAACTAAAAGTGTAAACATATTCTACGTTTTGACCTGATATGATTCTTAAACTGTATATACGTATATTTTTTTAAAGGTAAATCAGCACAGCCATAATTTTATTTTACAGCATTATCTGTAGTCTGGTCTAAGAGCAACAAATACACAATGCCTTTAGATAGGTACTTTTGATTATCCTAGACTCATTAATAGGCTTAGAAACTGGCATAACAGCAGCAAAGGGATAATTTTGGTGGTTTGAAATAATATAATATGTTATATATAAAAATATAATATATATATATATATAAATAATAAATATATAAAAATAATAATAGTATGCTTGCATAAGAAAGTAATAAGGTAGAGAGAAAAAGCCAAGGTGTGTTTGTTAGTACATCTGTCTGCAACAAAAGCCAATTGTGGAAAGGACTGGGTCAGCATGCATGAAAGAAGTGAGCAATAATAATAATAATAATAATAATAATAATAATAATAATAATAATAGCAGTTTCTTTGTAAGTGGGGTGGTCCCTTTAGCTCATGCATTAGTGGCTGCACTACAGAAGACTAGTAATTTATTGATGCAGATGGCTATGTAAAGTGCATGCAATTTGTGAGGGGGCTTGACCCTTGACTGATGGGCCATATGTTGCAAAGCCCCAGAGGCATCATTTGACTGAGTTCTCTTCCTCTCTCTGTCTTTGCACCTATGGTCCTTGTTCAATCACCGCATATTGAACTATAGACTTACTAACTCCTGCAATAAATCTCCAACTAATGGCTCACAAAGGCTATAACTTAACCCTTTACATACAAAAGAGCACATAATTTTGCATTGAATTCTTCACACTCGTTGAAATAAATATTACATGACCTAGCCAGTTATCAAGGCCCAAGGTGTCATAAAATACGACCACCTGCAGGCTTGTCACTGTCTGGATAAACCGAATTCACTTTGAGCCATCTTAAACCTTAATGATGTGTCAGTGTTATCATTAAGAACTCTGTTGTACATTCAGTTGTACATTACTATTGAGTTGCATTTCTAAAATACCACTGCTGGAGCGTGATGGAGTATCGAATGTTTCTAATTAACTGCCTTATCTTGACTGCTACTCTTTTTATATTCTAATAGGGTTAATAGTAAGCTCTTCATGACCTAGGCCTATGCCTTTTGTTGCGTGGAGAGGCTGACAGGTGCTGTTATTCCAGTGGACAGGTTTTCCATAATCTGTTAAAATTTATCAATGTTTTCCTCTCATACAGAATCATTCCTTAAGAGCAGTTAATGTATTCATAGGCAGTATATTTGCAGCTGCAGTTTTTTTCATATACTATTGTTTCTTCCTTAGACTGTACGATGTTGTAAGTTGCTCCTAAGCTAGACTTGACGAGTAGGGTTCTAAATTATTGCATGCTGTATGGGTCTGTGGGCTGCTATATAACAAAACAGCCCTGTTAGAAAGTTGCTTGTTGCCATTAAGCTGTCTCTATATAAGCAGCAAAATAAGCCATACAAAGCAAAGCTCATTGGTGAAACCTGTGGGAAATTAGTACTGATTAGTACATCTTAAGATGTAATCCCTTAACCTCTAACCAATAGGATTTCAGCCTTAAAATGTAGTCATGAAATTAGGTTGAAAAATCTTGGTCAGTTCAAAGAACTCCGGAACAAACAGTTCCTCCTGGATAATAACTCTTCTTTCACTGCCAAGTGAGCACTTTGCCCAGTGGAAGTCAGCAGGAGTTTTATCATTACTTACAAGGTCCTGATTTTACCTAAAGGGTGCAAATGTATGTGTAGGTGAATGGATGTTTTTGTTTTTTTTTTTTAGTTATTTTGTTTGTTAGTTTACTAATTTTACGCTGGTAAAGCCTTCTGTGGTAATTTTGTATAAGAAGCTTTTTATAACACTCCCAAATTTGTTTTCGCAAAATTCCAATCAGTAGTGGGGCTTTGTGCAAGTAAGTACTATGACAGCACTTAAACAACACTTGGTTAATTTTTTATATATTTTTATAATCAGAAAAATTTTGAAAACTTTAATTCACATAGCAATTGCTATTCTGTAGCTTAAAGTATCTGTACAGGTGACATTTTTCTCTGTTTTGTTCATGATTTTTTTGAGATAGGAAATGGAAAGAAATTGGAGCAATTTCTAGTCCTCTTGCAGTCAGTCTGAATTCATTGTTATGGTATGAAGAAAGTCTTACATGGTAAGCTGATGTAAATGAATAAATTCATTGCTTTCCTTCTTAAAACTGCTTCCTTAGCAATTTGTGATGCAGTCAGAAAGTGAAATTGTTTCAGCACAAATCACGCGCATTAATCATGCACATATTTGTTTGCAGTCATTTGTATTAAGACTTGTAGGCTTAGGGATTTTATTTATATGGATTCATTTTCCGTGGGCATTGCACCATTATTGTATTACTAGTCTTCAGGCTTGAAGTCTTCCATGTCACCAGAAGCCACTGATAAGCATTCCCTCCTGAGGTTATTATTTCACAATTAAAGTGATGATATTGAAAACATTGATGGCAGTGGGATTTGCAGGGGCAAAGGTCTTTACCATTGCCTAGAATACCAGAGGCCATTGAAAACATTCATTTCTAGATTTCCTACATACATTAGCCCCCCATGGAAAACATGCATATCAATTTTGGTATACGTTCTGAATGAATTATGCTAGGCTATAAATTAATGTGCATTTTATATAGCCTTGTCCAGAAATTGTTCTGCGTTTTATCTCAGGTGTGCTTGTATACCTCACCTAGTTTCTATAGAGAGCACCTTTGTTTAAATTGAGTAGACTATATACCCCTCACATATCCACTCAATCATTCAGGCTAGTCATCCCTAATTGAAATAGATGGGGTAGAATCCATGTCTTTTGGGATAATGATCAAAGGAACTTATTCAGTAGCTTTTAGCTTATACAAACTGGACAAAAGCATAGGACAGTGTCACAGCCTTATGCAGATAGATCATCAGTCGCTTTACAGTAGTATTTCTGAATAATATCAGTATCAACAGAAAGTCTACAATTGACCAACATGAAATTCTACAAAGCAGAGGAAATTGTTTATTTCTGCTGACCATATAAGAAGTGGTAGAGAGCTAACTGCCTGTACAGAACAGTGTTAATGAGTGTGCACATTGATGAAAATCATTGCCATCCTGAGTTCCAGCTGTCAGGCTGTGGATTATCACTGTCACACTACCTGTAGTGAAATGAGTTTGGAGTTTTTGAGAACAATAAGGGGTTAGCTCTTCATTCAACCACATTTTTATCTACTGCTTTTTATTTTTCTTGACTCTCAGGTTGGGCAATGGAAATACTGTTTCAAAGTTAGTATTGTTCTACTCATTCTTAGAATAGATATCATCCTTCCCAGTTGAAGGGAAATCAAGAAAACAAAAAATATAGACTTAATTCCAGTCCAAGCAGGGCAGTTTTCAATAGCTAAAGTCCTATTTTCCAGTTTAGATAGGATGTAGCCTGTGAATTAATACAAAATAATTGCTTGGCCAACAGTCCAAAACGGTGCCACAGGCACTGATCTGAGGGAAATTTTAAAAAAGGTTTGAAGTTTGCATCAAAGCAAGCATCAGAAATTCTGAATCCTCCTCCTGCCTGTGCCACAGTATGCTGTATAATCCCAAGCAATTTGATGCTCCTGAGTGTGTCTGAATTTTTCATCTTAAATAGTTTGACTGTTTCATTTAATTGAAGTCTACTACCTGCCTCCAATCTCCTAACTAGAAGTATAAACTAACAAAAAATCCCTGTGTATTTCCAGCATCAGAAAATGTAAGTATAGAAATTAATTTTATTTAACAATATCTTAAAATGTGGCAAAATCTGATATTTCTTGTTAACTGGTAGAACGAAGTGGCATTTAAATCTTGTGGGTTTAGTTTTTTTGGTTTGGACTCTGGAATAGGTAAGAGGAACAGATCAATTGGTTCTGTCCTGCAGCTTGAACCACTTCTACAATCTGGGCAGCTAAACAACTAAAAAAAAAAACAAAAAAACTTCAAACCAAATAAGAGAATTTTGTCATTTTAGATATAGAGTGATTTCATTGATGCCATTGGAATGAAACTATCTAAAACTCAGTGTAGGTTTCATCCAATTATGAGCTTTGAGGGACAAGGAAATTCTGAATGGATTTGAGATCTGCAGAAAAGATTATAAAAATCTTGGTTTGCACTAGACCCTCCCATTTAAATAAAGGACGTTTTCAATCACTATTTTGTATGAAAATCTTTTTTAGTACAGAGGATATACAAAGAATAGCAGAAAGATCTTGGTATTACAAAACTATGATTCATTTTGTTGTTTTTCATCTCCACTTGTTTATTCATAGCAAGCTTTTATCCAGTAGAAACGATAATTGAATTGGTGTTGAAGAGAAAGTTGCCAAACGTAACAATAAAAAGGGCAGCTTGTATGTCTATATATTTCAGTTGCTTTTTTGTTGCGACCAAAGGCTCTAAAGACATGAATTGTAAATTTCAGCTACTTCCTTCAAGATTAATTTATTGTTCCATAATCTTTGTTTATGATGCAGACAGAATAGTTAAGTAATATCAAATAAATCAGAGTCTTTTACCATTGTAACCTAAAGTGCTTTATTGTATTGTATTTTCTCTGCCTCCATGAAATTTCAGGCACAATAGTTTAGTACACTTGAGATACAACTAATGAAAATAAGACAGTTGTGTTGCTAATGAAAACTAGGACCAAATATTTACTTCTTATACTGAACAGATAATATGAATAGGTTAGGGTTATCATAACTCCAGTAATTATACCACAGAATTCCTTTCTGAAAAAGACATCTTCACATATTTAGACAAATTACTTGTGCCATCACCTGTGTTTTGTATTTGCTGACTCATGTGCTATTAAGTGTGCTTAATGGGGTGGATGTCAGGAAGAACTAATATGACCGCTGCTAGGGCATTAAGTATGGTGTTTTTTTTCTTGCTAATCCTTTTGTGTATGGGTTTTATATTAATTTCTGCACACAGCCTGCTCCTACTTGCCATAAATTTCAAAAGGAGTACAATCAAGACCCACTGTAAGCTGTCTCTATTTCGAGAGCTTTCTCTTTGCTGATTAGCACAGAGATTTGTTCATGAAAGTTGTAAATAAAACAGCAGAGCAATCTCAGCAGAATGAGAAAAGCTCATAGGGACTAAGCAGGTTCTGCAAAGTTGTTGTTTGGTAGTGAGTATACACAGGTTGCTCTGCAGATAACGTCTCCTACTTAATTCCATGAAAACTACGACAAATACAAAGAGCTCAATAACACTGTCTGACATCAAATTCTCAGCTACAAAACACTTCTTTTACACAGTCACCATTATTAGCAATGCACTTTCAACAGCGATGAACAAGTACCTGCATGCTGTGCTTGTAAAATATCTGTACCAGCAGAAGTGACCCACTGTTTAATAGCTGCTATGATGGCATTGTTGTTGCTAGGAAAATGTTGCCCCACCATCTGTCTCTGACTTGCCTGAAAAGAAGGAAGTCAGAAGATGCCAAATGCAAACTATATGGGTGGGTATGGTAGGACAGTCCGGCCAGATTTGCAATATGATCCACGATCTTCAAACTGATATGGGGCCTGGTGCTATTGTGTTGCAAGAGAAAGACTGTCTTCTTCTTAGGCCTGACTCTGGAAGTTTGAGCCTTCCAGTTTAATCAGTGTTGGGATGCAGTGGTCAGACTTGATGATTTGTGTAGGTTCTGGGAAATTGGGAAGGATCGGCCCTTTTCTATCCCTAAAGATAGAAGGCTTTACTTCCTGAGGGCTGCATCTTGAGCATTTTCTTCAGTGGGAAATTTCATGTGACCACTCCATGGATTGCTGTTTTGACTCTGGCTCCTAGTGGTGGCGCTTCATGTTGCCATCAGTAATGACACAATCAAGGAAACTGTCACCTTTGGCTTTGTGTTGATTCAGTAGGTCCTGGCAAACTTGCGTACGGTGTTCTTTCCATTCCTGTGTGAATATTCGTGGGATCCACATAGTGTAATATTTGTGATATTCCAGTGTTACCGCCGTCATTTCCAATGCACTGAAGCTGATATTCAGCTCTGTACTCAGCTTCCTGGTCATAATCCATTCAATTTGCATGGATGAGCTGATTGAGACTCTCTTAATTTCACAGTGTGACAGCTGTATATGGTCATTCAGAATGTGGCTTGTCTTTCACATCACTACCCCTACTGCTGAAAGGCACCAGCCACCACCTCATTGTGCTCAAATCCACTGTTTGATCTCCATAAATCTTCAGCAAGGGTTGATGAATGTCAACAGGGAGATTTTTTTCCATATAGAGGAATTCAGTGACACACCTTTGCTTCACAATGCACTTCCATGTCAGATGCTATTTTGTCAGACTGCCACTCTGCTGCCATCTGTCACATGGTGACAAAATGTACTAGTTGTTGGGGAGATTCAACCTCTGCTGCTGTACTACCAACATCCGCCTCTGATGTTGTGGGCCAACATAATAAAGTAGCAGGCATTACTTTCAGAGCCACTCTCATATTTTAACATGTGCTATAGCTACCTGTTGGCTAAAATACTGAAAGCACATACAACTCCAGCTAAATTCAATGCTGTGAAACTTGCCACAGTACGGAAAAGGAGAAATCTGTTTTCCATCATGATTAAGTCATCTCTCTATACCTTCTTCTTGAGTGAAATATGAAAGAAGGTTCCTGTGTGTATTTGTGTGCTGGTTGCAAAGGAATGTTATCCCTAGATAGAAATTAACATGTCAGGCATTATCCAGAAGAGTATTTACAAGACCAACTGAAGAACTAAGTGTATGGTAGAGTTGTGTAAAGCAAACAAAGGCACACCTGTACTAATCACTGCTTAATATGCTATTCTTAGACATCTTATTTGTCACAGAAATTCTCCCATTATCTTCCTATTTTTTTTTTTTTTTTTCCAGTGTGTTGGTCTGATTTTAATGTTCCCATGAAAATCTGATGACTTTAATAAATAGTGGAAAGCAACAAAATAGGAAGACAGAGTAGAGAATTTGTTATCTATATGTCAAAAGCTGTTTCGTGGATATGGCTGCTTTCTGTATTGTGCAGTGGAAGCTCAAGAATGTAGAATAATGTCATAGCAAAAATGTTGTTTTCCCCATTGCTTTTCCAGTACAATGCCTCATTGTTTCTTCATAGAATGAATATATTCATGCAATCTTCTATGCAGGTTTTGAGGCACTTTCTTTTTTTTTCTTGCCTTCTGAATGCCTTTATTAGGTAATATCATGCAATGCTGTGGTATTATTTTCTGTGACCTTTCTTAGTCTGTGGTTCTGGTTGTGTTGTTTTTTTTTTTTCTTCTTTTAGGGAAATAATACTTCTCCCTGCAGACAGCTGAAGGGAACATTTAATTTTAAGAATTTATTTGGTTAATAATAGCACCAGTATAGAAGAAGTAGTAGGTGACTAATCTTACTCTGGATGAAGGTATTCCATTTCTGCAAAATGTATTGCATTATCAAGGTAAGCTGTCATGTAAATACTTTCAAATAGTATGTTAGTTGGAGGGAGAGGAAAGGAAAAATACCTATTGATAAAGTTATTCTTTAATTCTGCAGAGTATTACTGCTTTTTGTTCAGTTGAATAGTGTTATGATAATGAAGAACGGGATGCATTTTCTTTTCTAATGTGTAGAAATGATGGGAGGAGAAGAAGGAAATCATTTAATGTTTCTTTTAGGATCATATCCATGTGATCAGTTCTTTGGGAAAAGATATGAAGGTTTCAGGTGTGATTCTGCAATTATTTTTGTTTTGCTATGGTTTCAAGACCTCAGAAGAGGGACCTGTAAAACCATTTGAAAGTCGTAGCTGGAGGCAAGATACAACCTCACAATAAAATGAAAGAGAATATTCCCTTGTTGGTGTTGGTTTTTTTGTTTTGGTTGTTGTTGTTGTTGTTGTTGTTTTTTTCCTTAGCTGTTAGAAGATGGGGCCATTCTGGGCATTATACGTTGTGTCTTTGAGGAAGTGAAAAAGTCATGCTTTAAGTTGTGAAAATGACTTTGCATGTATTCTTATCCTTAAACTGAGCAAATAAGGGTTTCTTCAGATTTGTTACAAGTTCCTTTTTACAAATGGGTAAACTGAGGCACAAAGAAATTCACTTACCATTTCTGTGAGGAAAAAGAAAAAACAAAACAAAGTCCCACAAATATGAGGAAGAATTAGGAATAGGATTGAATCCTGATCCTCTGCATCATTTGTGCAAGCAGTACATAGATAGGCCACATTTAAAGGAGGATTAAAAGCTTTTCAAATTATAATCTTAAGAATAACAATGAAGATTGTACCTAGTAAAGTGATAAGAGTAAGTTGTTTCATTGGTGAAAGTTTGCTTGCTGATCTTAAACCAATCCTTATTAGCGGATAAAAGAAAAGAAAGTTCCAAGATACTCATTCATCAGTTTCCAAGTCTGTTTGCTTACTTAAGCACATACGAAAAACCATTTAGATTTGAGATTAAGTTGGAAATCTCAAAAGAATAAACTTATCTCTGCGTATTTCTGGTTTCATTTACATTCAAAATGAGATTACTCTTTTGCTGTGAAGAATCACCCTCTTGTTCTCCTTGGGCTGGGCTTTTCTGGGAGTTGTTGAGGAGGTTAAAAATAATTTTGTAATTACTGGATTAGTATAACCCTACAAGTTGAGCCATTATTTTTGCCTAAAATATTTATTTAGAAACAGGCTCTAAAGAGAGAATTTTTTTTTTTCTTTTGATGAAAAAAAAAAAAGATAATTTGCTTTCAAGATAGTGTTTCAGGAGCAGTAAGTTATTCTTGTTTGGGTATTAATGCAGTTGGGATTTTCTTTCTAGCCAATACAATAGGATGATTACTGAAAGATGAAAATCAACAGTGTTCCTCAAAAAAAAATCAAAATCAAAACCAACCAAACAAACAAAAAAACACCAAAACTTCTGCAGAATTGTCCCTCAAATTGTCCCTCATAATTGGGCAATTTAGTTTCTCTTCTCATTTGTACCTCAGGAGTTTCTACTTCAATGTTGTTGTCAACCTGTGTTCAACTTTTGCTGTTGACTGGCGTTGACTGTCATTGACACTTGACTGGCACTTCACGTTTAAGACTTTATACTTCGTAGTTAAACAATAGTTTAAATTATATGAATAGTTAATTCTTAGAAATCCATTATTCTTACAACTCAGCCATCTTTCATGTACAAGCAAAACAATAGGATTATGCTTGAAATTATACTGAGCAAGAGGAAATTACTTGAACAAATTGTCAGAAGGAAGGAAGCAAAAATAGCTTGCCAGAGAAGAATTTGGTGAAAATCAGCCACTGTAGATGGTGGTTCAGCTGAGAAAGCAGAATCAGAAAACAGCAATTGATTCACTAACCATGAGTCCAATCAAGAGGCTTGTGGAGATCCTGTTGTAGGTCTGTTAAATTAAGCTAAATTAAAGCAGGCTTCCTGGAAAGGAGTGAAATGGAAAAGTAGCATTAGGGAAAGGAGGGCATTTGAGTCTATTGATTCTGAATTTTTCATTAGTCACGTGAAGATCAGATTACATGCATATTGTGACAGTGTAATTATGCATATTCATTTATGACATTTATTGACAAATTGCAACATCCTCTTGCTGAATGCGCTATTTAATAACAGATTCCCAGTGCTATGCACTTAATTTATCATTTCTTCTCTGAAAATTGCATGTAGTTGCTTTTTCTAAGTAAAACAGTTTACAGTGGTTGCTCTTTAGTAATGTTACTGCACAATGACATCAAATATATAATCTGCTATCCTCAGACGAGAGAGGTATCATGGTATCATGAATATCAGTTATGTCATAACACTTGGTAAATGACATATTTTTAATGGGAGCCACATTAAGCCTTAATGTGAGCCAATTTTACAGAGCATATAAAGGTAAAATCTTTTCCCCCATTCCAAATAAATTGTCTCTACTGTCACATGAGTACTGATGTGATAATAGCTTTTGCAGTGAAGATGAAGTGTAAATTCATATAGAACCAAGATTCATCTTAGAATTCTTTGAGAAGCTTATTTGTTTGTTTGTTTGTTTGTTTGTCCCTGAAATTATTTCATTTTTTTTTTACCAGTAGAATATTCTATTTTGGAGACATTGAATACTTTTAAAGCATCTATCTGTCTTTTTCCCACACTTTAGTGTATATATATATATATATATATATATATATATATATTAGAAAGTGTATACAAGAAGAGATAGAAACATTTTTATAGAAAGCAAGGCAATCTATGCAAACTGTTGAACGTGAGCTGTATAGTAATTTTGATTTTATGAATAATGTAAACTTACTAAGGGTAGATAATTGTTTTGCTGACCTTATTGATTTAACCGATTGAAGTTGTGTTTGAAAGGACATTGTTAAGTCCATAGAAGAGGACTGTGTTTTAACCTTTCTTCGTACATAGTAGTAAATAAGTGGCAGGTCTGCTTTTGTAGGTAAGAGGCAAAATTTCAATGGAGAACAAACCAGTGAAGCTTTTACTTCAGTGAATAATGACCAGTGGTAATAAATAAATAAATAAATAAATAAAAAATTAGTAACAGTTTAGGATCAGTTCACCTTTTTTACAGACGCACAGGACTATGCAATGGTTTGAAAAAGGATGCTATTTTTTCCATCATTGCCAAGTGAAGAGACCAAGATTTTGAGTTTGATAAATCAAGCTGAGTGATGTGACAGTTTCTGGACAGTTTCAGGAATTAGGGGCAATCGAAATATCATGGATATGTTGAGGCTCAGTTAGTCCTTTTTGCGTCCTTTGAGAAGATGAATTATTAGACAGAAGGGTTTAGTGACTAAAGTGCAGTCCTGAAAGTATGTAGAGGAATTTGGTAAGAAAAACAAATAGTGTGTAACACCTGCCTGTTGCTGCTGAAAATACTTCTGTGCATTGATGGTGGAGCATATCCTTTTTGGTTTCTTCTATTCCTCTCTCATTGGCTTTTAGGAAAAAAAAATCTTTATTTATTTATTTAGGTATAAGCAGATTACCTAATGCAAAGCTCACTTGTTGATGCAGAAAGTCACAACAGTAGCACTCTTTTTACTGTTGCAGAAGCCTATGAAGTTCTGTCCATTACTCCTACAAAAGTATGTCCAATACACGTGCATGCAGTGGAAACGGTATGCTTGTCAAATGGCTAAAATTCACAACAGTGTTTTGTTGCATCATGGTTAAGGAAAAACAAAGTCATAAACATCTAGTACAGCCTTCTAGCAGAAGCTGCCTGCAGAGTTTGATTTTCTGACTTCCACTGCAGATTCTTGTTACTGAACTGTGAACAGGTCTGTCAAAGAAAATAAAGCATCTCTTGTAATTCCATAACTATTGTAAATATGCATAGTGATTCATGATCAATATTCTTGACTTCTTGCATTTGAGAAGTTTATCAGGTGTAAGTAGACAAATGGAGGTAACGCTGGTGTGTTCAGTTTGAAAGGGAATGTGAATAATTTAGGTAGTTAAAGTTCAATGCATAAAATCTTGATGTCTTTCTCTGTTTCTAATACAACTGATTAGATTGTAGATTGACTGCTATTGAATTCATTTGCAAAGTATTTCTTCAGAGTTGAGGCCCTTCATAGTCCTCTAGCATAGTTACGTCTGTACATTTCTTAGTTTATATATTATTTATTCTTTCCTCTTGCTCTCCCTGCCCTAGTTTTAATTACACTGATGTCTTACTGGGATATGTTTTCTTTGGTTTACTTTCAAATTTTGCTTTGTTGTCATCTAGCTCTATTAAAAAAATTAGTCCAAACAGTATATGTATGAGAAAGTATAATTTATAAAGCAGATATTAAATATACACAATCACAATATGTAACCAGACTTAATTTTCAATACATCATATTCTTACAAGCCATATATGTGTAGCAAATGGCAGCATTTGGCTCTCTTCTCTGGTTGAACCATAGCGTGTATGCTAACATTTCTTGTAAATCAAGATGTGCTGTGATTAAATTAGTTGACTCATTCTTGATCCAATAACTCAAACACTCTGATACTGACAATTCTGGTTACTTGATTTATGCCCAAGCTGTAAATTTTCAAAGATTCAACAAGCATTAGAAAGATATTGTTACTACTATGCAGGAGTTTGATATTGAGATTCAGTTTTGTAAATAAAAAAATATGTTTGGGTGAGAGTAGTTTTCTAGACTTCAGAATTCTACTATCTTTGTTTTTCCGTCTCTTTCTTTTTGAGCCTGGTAGAAAAGGAATGTTGTCTTGTGAGAGAGCCATAGAATATAAACAAACATGCATTCAACCCCACTACTGAAAACTTTGCATAAGTTCAACAGAAGTCCATTTTTTGTTCATTATCAATATATATTGTGAAAGTATTACCTACTATTTCCTTGTAAACACTTGTTTACAGTCTTTTCTTCATTGTCCTCCTCAATCCCATTTCATCTTTGCATTAATGTCCTTCTTTGAGCTGTAAGTGTTGTGCAAGGATATTTCTTCTGTCCTTGAGCAAGGAGATTAGTTTTACAACAAGATATCCTTATTCTTCTCTGGAAATGGCTTTAGCTTCATGTGATATACTGGGATCCAGTGCAACTTTCCTGAATTTCCCAAAATGGGAAACAGTCAAGTGTTTCCTGGCTAAATAATTCTTATTCCAAAGTTTAATAGGCAGTCTACAATGGCTTTCTGTGTTATCCTGTATTCTCTGGACTCCTAAATAGATCTGAACATGTTATGGATGAATTGCATTAACAAAGGAAAAGAAATGCTGTCTTCCATAAAAGACTCCTAAATACAGTGAGGGCAGTGAGTGTCCTTGCTTCTATCTTTATTGTATTTGAACATACCTCAAGAAAAGCTTACATGAACTACTGAGCCTCTGGAGTCTAGGAAAAGTCAAGGGTTCTGAATGCCGTTGGTTGCATGCCCTCCACAAGCACAGGAGTCCTGAAGCTTTCTGCAGCTTGTGGGAGTACAGGAGCTCCCTATCATCTAGTCAGCAAAGTTTTTTACTGAGGGCTTAAAAACAATTAGAAGCTTGGATTTTGTGAGTAAATTGAAGATTCTCGTCTGTCTGGGTTCTGTTTAAGTGTTTTAAGCCACTGAAGCAAAAGATATCTATGAAGAACTGATATTATTGCAGTGTCTTACCACAGATCTGCCTGGAGGTACAGCAATTTGATTCCTCCAGTTAACTAGGGAAAAGAATCCAAGAGAAAAAGAGAACCACAACATTAGCTTATACCCAGGCAAGTGTTAAGCAGAGTAACAGGTTCTGCTGAGACATTCTTGCATAAAATATAGATTGATATGAATGGTGAGACATAACTGCATCATCTCTTCTTGTTGTGGTGAAAAAGCTGAGAAAGGAAGAACATGGCTACTTTCAAGTTTGCTTGTGAGTCATTTTATGACTCTTTTTTTCAACAAAATGAATGCCTTCTTCAGTTTCTTGCATGTGAGTGAGTAAAAGAGAATGATGAAATATTCAGAATCCTAGCATAGAACAAATATTCTCAAGTTTGAAAAGAACTGCTTATTTTATTTTCCTCTGTTGGTCACTTATATAATATTGATCTGCATTGAATATATTTTTAGGCAGTGTACTTTTGTGCAACAGATAACAGAAGAACAAAATTCATATTATCTTTGGACAGACTAAAACAATGGGGTAAGCAAACAAACAAAACAACCTGAAATTGTGAGACAACTAGGTAAAGCTAGTTCTGTGATTTAGAGATGTGAAATCCATCTGTCTAGAATGTGTGTTTTGCACAATCATCCTACTCAAGAGCATTCTGCCATTTGCTTGCTTTCCACCAAACCAACCAGGAATTTGCATTTATTTTTAATGACGAATTGCTGTGAAACTGGCAGTATGGAGGATTTAAGGATGCTGTTCTTATCATCCTGTTCAGTGTTCCCCTGCCCGCCACTTTAACAGGAATAGTAGTCCAGCTGTGGACCACTCATTAAATTGTAATTGTATCTGTCCTCAGTGCAAATTTAACTTTTCAGTTATTCTTGGTCTGTTCTTTTAGTTAGGAAATTGACTTCAGACTGTAGTAAGTTGTTCCAGCATATACTTTTTAAAAAGCAAACTTGATCAAATGCTCTCAAGATGAACGTACAGAATTACTCACACAAAATATCCACAGCTGCTAACATTTCAGTTTTAGGATTTCATCTACTAGGACCATCACCATATATCAGACAGAAGTTTTAATCTGTTCTTGGAGAAACTCGCATTAGTTGCATAAAGCCTGCAAGAAAGTGTTGGACAAGTCTCATTGCTGCTGTGAGAAGAGTCAAACACATATCCGGTAGCTAGGTTATTATAGAACAGTGTGAAGGAAATTACAGAGTTTTGTAATCTGTCTGTTATACAGTTAGGGTCGTGTTGTGTTTCTAATTCATTTATTTAATTTTTAGTTCTGGAGCACAGCAGCATCTACAATTTAATCTTTTATTTTTGAAATGTCACCCTGATCATTCTAAGATGTACTTGGATTTAATTCCATAGCTGTATATTAAAACAAGTAATGCATATGTTTATTGAAAGAAATATGAAAATGTATGAAAATATCTAATTGTGTATACTGTTTGGATGGAAAATTAAAGATGATAACCTCTTTTCAGCAATGGCATGCGAAAGAGCAAGAGAAATTCAAAAACTTCATTAATTGCTGTAGGATGACGTTACAAGCCACCTGCACTTCAAAGAATTCTCAGTGAAGCAGATGGATAGATGAATAGGCCATTAAAGATTTAGAGAATATTTGTTTTAAAAATATACTGCTTGAATCAAAGCATACGATTTACAAAAGTATCATTGCTCTTTTTTTTTTTTTTTCTCTTGCATCCTGCATAGTTTTGGGACTATATCCTTGTCTTCAAAAGTGAGATTCAGAGATGACATTTTTGTAAGCAGCAACTGCAGAGTATTTGAAACAATTTTCACTTCGTAAGATTTATAGCTCCCTATGCTTCACGCCTGCCTAATAACTGAAGGCAGGAGCGGAGTGTTTAGTGGTTTTATAATTCGGCTCTGTGAGCTTGGGTCTCACAGATGCACAGAATTGGCCTATCTGACTAGACTGAGAGTAGTTTACTAGGTGCTGCATGGGCATGGAAGCTAGCATACTAAGTCTACACAGTTTACAAAAATCTTGTGTTTTATCTTCTTTAGGACAGAAGTGGTGAAAATGTACGAGACAGTCAGTGGCTTTATGACTCATACAGTGTAAGTCTTAGCTATCAAAGGAGCCTAGAGTCTTCAACTGAAATAATTTTATTGCAGATTTCTGGCTGATATCCTATGTTCAGGTATCTCTGATAATATTAGGTATGAGAAGATTACATGTTATGGTTTAGGTGTAAATATAGGTATTGGGGACACTGCAGAAGAAAAATAGTAGTGTTAATTCTTCCTTTTTGAGTGTTGCTACATGTACTATTTCTTCTAGAATACACAACTTTTCAGAAGTTCATTCTATATTTAGACATTGGTATATCAGAAACTCACCATAACATTAATTTGGACTGACTTTGAGCATAAATTCCATTTCCGTCTTCCTTTCCTGAAACCATTATAAAGAGAAAATCTCTACTAATTTTTTAATCTACTTTTGTACTGTTGTAGTGTTTACTGGATGAGTTCTTCTGAAACAAGAATAAAATGCACATTCGTACTTTCAAAAATAATTTCTAATTCTGTGGTTTGATTAGATGTTGATTGCTTAATAAAGTCTGTTGCTTGTAGAAGGAGAAAGAGTAAATGAACATCTCAACTTCAGTTAAAAGGAAGTAGGAGTAAATATTTCTTTGCAGTGGAAAATATCTAAAATGAAGAAGAATAAAAGTGATCTAACTTTTAAAAGACTGAAAAATAGAAAAGTAAATTAAGAAAAACTAATGTTAGTCATTTTTATTTGAAGCATTCTATGTGCAAATGCTCAGAATATTAGCTTCTCCACCTTCAGTAGAGAAGGGGCATGAAAGAGCAGCACTTCAGTTTTTAATATTTTTTAAAAAATTAAGATTTAGTGCAAGATTCATTATGAACAATCTGTTTTTTGTTTGTTTGTTTGTTTGTTTGTTTGTTTGTTCGTTTTTCAGTCAGGTAGTGGTATACTTTTTTAGATCTCCACTTTGGTAAATAACATTCAAACATAAAAGGATTGACTTGTCTGCAGATAGTAGGGCAATTTAGTCCACATAGATTGAGTCACTTTCTTGCTTTAAGAAGAAAGAGAAAAATAAAAGATAAGGATTCAAAAAGGATCAAGAAAATATGGCCATGTTGTGTCACATTTGAGTTCTTCAAAGTTTGAAATGAGTGACTTCACTGTGTCCTTTCCAAGTGTTTTCATTTACACTTCATACATGGAACTATAAGCATAAAATAGGCTAAATGTTTACTGAAGTTTTCCATGATGAGCATTTGAACAGCAGTGCTATTTTTTCCCCTGCGATACCAAAGAATAGGAATAGCAAAAGGAAAGAAATAATGTAATAAATGCTGATATTCTACATCAAATACTAAACAATGTAGGAAGTGTTGGAGGAAATAAAATGAAGGCATCTATAAATAATAAATATATTAAACTGAAAACAATTCCTTTCACTAAACACAGAATTACTTGGAAGACTTTGGTGTTCAGAGGTATCCTTTTCCTTGAGAGACTGGTGGGGATGGAAGGGACTGCTACAACAAAGTGTTTTACCTGGTGTTTAGCCACACTCTAGCTGAATCAGACTTGTGACATACTTTTACCTTCAGGAAGCAATTTTTTTCTTGCATGAATTGCTCTTACCTTCCAGATAGTGGGCAAAATTCTAACTGTAGTAAAAGACCATTCCTACTTAAATGGAAAGCATTTGCCAAACTATTTGCAACTCTATCAAGTACAATGTCCCTTACTGTTTTTCCTCCTCCTAAGGAGGAGATAAAATAAGTGTTAGTGCCTTTCCATCTTGCTTTGTCTGGAAAGTGATTGAGATATAATCGCCACTTGATGATTATAAACTTGATTGTTGGTAAAATTTGTCATTTGCATTTGGCTAGGTTTCAATGTTATTGTTCAGTTTATGTCACATTAGCTGTTAAGATGATAATGTTTCTTAAAAACCTAAGATACACAGAGCTTGGCGATATAGCAGTCTCAAAGCAGGATAGCACTTCTAGTGTCACTTGGTGCTTAGCATCTCAAGTGATAACATAAATTAAAGCATACCTCAGTGCAGTTAGAGAAAATCTGAGATCCTACAAGACAAAACCCTTTTGTCATGCAGACGTGATTGGGGAGATTGGAAGGCACAAAATAAGAGGAGTGCATGTTATTTTCCTCTCAGGAGAGGAATTTGCAGTCTTTCAAACAGCAACTTGCCCAGATTTCACTATCTTGTCACTACTTTGGAGTGTCATTCTGGAAATGACTGCAGTTCAGATGTGATAACTAAGTGCTTTGATGTCTCTGTTCAGCCTCTGTAGATCATAATCCATTTTCCTCCTCAGATCACCTCAGACTGTGATGTAAATCAGCGTAATTTAAATTCACTGTTTAGAAGAGGATCTGGATGATATTATTATTTATAAATATTAAGGAATCTGGATAAGTACTGTGTGATCTTTGTTTTGCATTCATTTGAAAGGCTTACTTTCAAGATTTTTTTTTTCTTTTTTTCCTGAAACTATTGTTATTCCAACATCTTAGAAAAGTAATGCAAATATTTTGGCGTTTTGTGGCTATGTTTTCCAACAAGCCGTTAGTTTCTGTTGAATTCAGTTGTGTTTCAGTGCATAAAAAACTGTTTTTCTTGCTGTTTTCTTTTTTTTCTGAGATCAAATATGTGACTACAAAACTGGTCAAGCATGAGATTGTTTTTCAGTATTGTGGGAGATGGTTCAAGCAGCAGCAAATTCAGAAGAATTGTAAGACTTTTTAAGCGGTGCTGAGAAACTTAAAATAGCACTGATTCAGGAGGATAACATGTACAAGTATATGTGGCGTTTGCTTGACAAACTGTTGATATTAATGAGCACTATCTGATCAGGGCCTATCATTTCTGCTCAACTGTTATGTTTTTTTAATACATTTTGTGATCTAGAACTACTTTTTTGATAACATTTTCCAAGTTTATTCTCCCTCTGAATGACTGGTTGAATGCAGCATTTGCTGTGGCCAGAGACTGATAAAGGATGGGTGGCCTGTCCCAGTTGTGTTGCAGTCAGATGGTGAACAATTACCTCCTTGTGCTGATGTCTGGGGGCAGAACCTCTCAGATGTGTGAAGCATTTCCTGAGCATAGTAATGCACTGCTTGTTGGTCTTAACAGGTAGTTTGGCAGTTTTATGGCCAGTATCAAATTGAATACATTAAGTCTTGAGAATACACTTTCATTTGAGTTCCTGCAATGTCAAAAGATATTGAATGTTTCTGAAAGAGAACAAAGGGCCCATTATGTTAGGGTCTTATTTGCCTCACATAGTGCCTTTCTTCATTATTCATACTTACATTAGAGACAAATATGTCAAGGTGGAAGTTACCTATCTTTATTTTACTTTTTGTTAAGTGCCAGGTCTATGGCAAAGTATAGTCTTATGAATAATATATGAGAAACAACATGATTATAAGGATGCTATCCTTTGAAACAACTGCAGTGGAAAGGGTAGTGGATTATTCAGAGTGCAGGTTCTTTGATATACAAAAGTCAAAGTAGTTTATTGCATACGTAATTAGAGGGGGGAAAGTATTCTCCAACATGTCTGATGCCTTGGCAAAGTAATGGAGAAAGCAGGGACTGTGTAAAATGCATATGATAACACTTTCTTTCCCCTGCTACTTTAAATTATATGTAGGGTTAGTTGGGAATATTCTAACAGAACAGAACATTCATCAGAAAATGCTGCAAAAAAAAAAGGAAATTTTCATTGAAACATTCCAACCTTGATAATTCTGTGATTCTGTGAGATTCTGGCCTAGTTTTTTTGCCATTCTGCCTGGAGCTGCTAGGAAACCCAAATCATAGTAGTCAGGTCCCAGAGGTATCTCTGCTGCACTGTTAGCTTATGGATCCATGAACCAGCAGCTCCTTTTTTGTAGTAGGTGCATGGAAGCCTGAGAGTTTTGCAACCAGCATTGCTGAGGGTCACACTTTGCAACAGAGTTCATAAATGTTTTAAAATCAGGGTTGAGAGTAGGTGCAGTGAATGTTTCCAGAGTCTTGACTTCATGGGCTGACATTTGGAGGTAGGGGCAATGGCAGTACATTCCCAGAGCTGATGGGAGCAGCCTTCTTTTGGCAAAATGAAACCTTTGGATATAAGACTAATAGCAGCTTATGGAAGAAGGTGATGGGCTTTGACTTGCTTTATATGTGTGCACAATGCTGCTTGGATTACCAAGTTTTATGGTCTCCTCATGAGCCTTCAAGGACTTTGAGAAATATTCTTTAAAGCTTTTGCATAATCTTTCCAGTTTTGCTAGGAATTCTCTACAATTTCTGGAGAATAAAATCTATCTGAGCAATGGTTATTATCTGTTATATCTGTTAGCTGTTTCCTCATGCTGGAAGTGGCATTGACATCACCATCCAATGGCTTTCCCCTTCCCTTTTTCCTTCCTCTAGGAAAGTATTGTTAAGAACTTTGTTTGAAAAATTATTAAAACTGGTTAATTTGGGAATTGCACAGAACTATCTTAAGAGGCAATGAAAAGTCAGATGTGAAAATGTTGTGTATTTGATGTAGAAGTGCACAAGTGACAGCAGAGAGATTTAAAATAATGAAATGGATGGATGAATGTAGCGAACTCAAGAATAGCCTAGGCACAGGAGACAGCAGAGGAAAGAGGGAATAGGCACAGAGATAAAAGAGACTGCAATGTAGCAGTGTCACATAGAATGAAATGAAAAATAAAGATTAAGGAAAGAATAAGGAGAGGAAAATAAGAGCAAAAAAAAACCAAACACCAAAACCAACAAACAATCAAAAGAAAGCAATACAAAGCTTAATGTGGTTTAGGAGGAAGTATAAGGAAAGAGAAAATATAATGGGCAAGTATGGGGGCAGTATGAAAAGGGGAAATAATAACTTAGTCCTAAGAAGCCTGTTCCTTCTGTCTTTAATAAGCAGTCTAAACCTCTTTTTCTTCCTGTCTCCAGGGGAGGTTTCCACTGTCTTTGATGAAGCAGGATGCAGAGGCTAGAAGTCTGTGAGCTCTGGGAGGAGAGGGCTCACTATAGGCCTTAGTAGGCTAATGTGCACTTTGCTGCTGTGAGAACCTGAGAACTGATTGACAGCACAGGTTTTTCATTTTTAAGGAGTGATTCAGGGCAATCCATTCTATGATTGAACAGTGCTTGTGATCCTGCTGGAGTTGTCTCAAATATATGTGCAGAGGATGTTGCTGCTTAGTTGCAGAGAAAATACTGTACCAGTCCTGTCTTTGTAATTGGGAATATTAATTTTGCAATGTTCTTTGGGTGAAAGTGAGGATGAATGTAGTATACAGCATAGGAGAGATAAGTAAGGGAGGACAGGAGTCAAACAGTTAGTGTTATTGCAGTGACAGGGAGTCTTCATCAGAACCAAAAGGAGGTCTTGTCCCCAGGATTTTTTGGAGAACAAAATGTGTGGTTGCCACATCACTGTCACAACTAGCTCGTACCAAAGGCTTCACCAATAGGAGCAGCTGCACACCCAAGAAGCCTTAAGGTACGCTTTTAAGCTCAGTATCTCTAAAGTGTAAGACTATGGTATAAAGGAAATGTTCAGCGAGTTGTGATAACAATTTTATACAAAAAACACTAAGATTTTATTTAGATGCAAATGAATACATAAAGAAAGAAATACTAATACTCTGGCAGAAGTGTTTTAGATGTCAAAAGACAAATCTGAAAGATATCATGCAGTATTTGCAAAATACACAAGTCAAGCAAGAGTACGTATATTTAAATAGTACCTCATAAGCTCTTGCCCAAAACAGGGGAAAGATTATTTGAATTTAATTGAAATTGGAGCCTGAACAGGTAGTAGCCGTCTAGACTTGAATACATCACAAAACATCAGGTCACTATACAGTCTTATTCTCATTCCATTTAATACATGAAATAGTTTGTACCTTTAGACCTCAAACTTAAAGTAAAAATAGATAAAATAACTGCCATAGTTCATAGCACAAAACATTTAATAAATATATGAAAATGATCAACTAAAGAAGGTAGATAGTTTGACCACTGTCAGGAAAACATTTAGAAAGATCTACTTAAATCTTAAATAATTCAGGTACAGATGCAAATGAAAATGTATTATACAGTTTGGTCTTTTTTACTTTTGTTTAGTACCTGTACATGTGAATGGATCACTGAAAACAAAAACATACGCAGTGCCTTCTTTATGTCTTTACACTCCTTCCTTATCCCAGTTTAAATAATGTCTCTCCAGTTAGACCTATAAATTGTGTACCTCATTAAGCATAGGATCCAACAAAGCACATATGCTACCAGTGTCCACTTTCCTTCGGAGATTTAGGGTGACGAGAAGATAAAAGGTCTGCCTACCAGATGGAGCTTGTCAGATTAGCTATTGGAGCAGTGTAAATAACACTGTCATACTGTGTTTTTTTTCTTTCCCTTTCCTTCTTTTTTCTTGAGACACAAAGAAATCCCTTTATAACACATGTGCATATTTTATGGTTGGCTTTTTTTTTTTTAAAAAAAAAAAAGGAAGAAAGGGAGAAAAAAGGCCTCAGCAGAAGGCTGCTGGTGGTTGTATCACTAGCGGAGTAGCCATGGCCTTCGGGCACTTTCCTGCTTTCTTCATAATAAGGAACATTAGCAACCAGTGGCTCAGGAAAGGCAGAGTCAAACAAGTCTCTTGGGGACAAGTAGACCGCATGAAGTGAGAGCCATTAGAAGAAGCAATGAGATTACTGCTCCAGAAAGGGCTTACCACATATATTACCACATAGATTTTACAGGGCTGCCAGCTCACTCAACTTACAAATGTCAAATATGATTTAAAAGGTTATTATACTATCAAGAGAGAAAGAGGACGATTTTCCATCACTGAAATTTCTCTTTCATTCTGTTGCATGTACTGCATCTTGTGGAGTCCAATATAGCCAAATAACCTGCTTTTATCTTTAATAAGTGTTTTATGGCCGTCAAATTGGAAAAAAACATTTTCACTTTATTTGTATTAGAAAATTTGATCTCCTTTCATCATATAACAGTGTGATAAATATTGCATGCAAGTCAAGTATTGAGAATACTTGTCTTTGACTGTATTTGTGTGTTGTATGTTGAAAAGTGCACAGATCTTTAAGCACTGTAAAATTGACGTGATTTAAAAGCAGTATGTGCTTTCAAAAGATTATAAAGCAGTAGGATTTTTAAAATTGGTTCAAGTTAGATATGCTTTTCTCTGTCTAGATTAGCAAATTATTTGAAAGTGTTTTAACTGATTTTTAAAGCAAATCAGTTTTTGTTGTTGTTGTTTTTTTCTTTCTCAGTTTATATACTCCGGCATTTTTTTCTGTCTTAAGAGGGATTTTTGTTAGGGTATGTGTTTAATTCTATTCTGTAGCTAGCAATTGCTGAGCTACTAGCTACCTGGTATCATATTTAGCTTCCCAATCAGAACTAAAATTGAAACTTATTAAGTACTAGCTGTTTTGTACCCATTTACTTTATGGCTTCCAGCAGTGTTGTTAAATTGCACATACAATGCATCCTTACTTCAATTTTTTACCCACCTGGAATCCTTTGCGATTTGGAGCAAAAACTGATTTGTGTGATCTAGATATTTATAAGCAAACATTCTTTCTTTGTCCGTTTTCTCCTGAGGCAGCTTATTTCAGTTTCTCTAAAATTCTCATGCGTGCAAAATCATCCCCATTCCCACTCATATTTTGCATAGATCTGTAAAATCTAATATTGTTAACCTCTAAACTTTGGCAGACTCCAAGTACTGCAGTACCTTGGAGCTGGTATAGAATGACAGTCCTTCACTAGAGCTTGGAACAGTAGGTTCTCATTCTTGATACCCAGATAATACAGATTTTTTTTTTTTCCTGTGCTTTATCACTAAAGCATTACATTTAATATACGGAATTCACACAGGTGCATATGTATCAAGATTAAATAAAAAACTTAGAAAAAGCTTACTGCTGGATCTCTGCATGAAAGGCAGTGCTGAATTATTCCAATATCAGCACGTCTGTTATCTTCATCTGTCCCTGAAAGTTTGAGACTCTTCATGTTACAGTGGGCAAAGTGCCTAAGTTGAAAAGGAAGCAATCTTGAAAGAAATCAGAAAAATCACCAGATTGCCCACAGTGATGGGAAAGGCCGACTATTACTCTCTCTCTATTTTTCTTCAAAAATTATTTTAAAAAAATATTTTTAGATATTAAAAATTATTTTTCATGCCTCTGGAAAGAAACATGTTGCTTTTGTGAACAAAATGCTTTACATTACACAGAGAGTCAGTTGTCTGGAAGCATCTGTCTACTTCGTTCTTGTTAGAACTTGATTTGAAAACAAAAAACAGTAAGATGAAAATAAATTAGGACCTCAGGAATGAGCAAAGTGCTCTATTTTAACCTGTTCAACTGATGTAGAATTCAAGTGGCATAAACATGGAAACCTATTCAAAAGATTTCTTGCAAGATATACGTAAATTGCCTGCCTCATTTGCTTGGCTGTGGAGAATGTAACTGGCTGAATAATAATATTTTCATATCTGTATAAGGCTTTTTGTCTGAGTATATCAAAGCACACTGTAAACATCACAAGAACTTTGTCAGCTTGTAAATACAATCTCAGCTTTATGGACTGCTGTAGAAGGACAAAGGAAAGTGTCAACTGTGTTTTTTGGGAGAGCTTGGGAAAGAACCTAAGAGTCCTGATACTCAGCTTCTCAGTGAACCACTAGAAACTGTACAGACAACCAACCATCTTTCACAGGACAGACTCTGCCTGACTGCAAGGTAGACATTATATCTGAAGCGTAAGGGAATGGATAGTTCATATTCATTTTAAGTGAAGATTTTTTTTTTTTTTAAACAGGGCAACTATGCTTAAAAAGAGTTTACTTTTTGATAGGAGAATGAAAATGATAATAAATAATAGCTGACAATTTATGTTCATTTCTGTTTCTTCTTCATTTCCCAAGAAACATCGTGGAATGACCAAACTGAGGAAGAAAATATTAGGATTGTCTTAGTGGTGGTGATGTAGAGACTGCCTGAGCTCTCTCAGGATAACATTTGTATGCAGTTATGCTGAAAGGAGAAAAAAAAGTAAGATCAACCATGTGGCATGATGGACCTTATTGCCTTTTAGATAACTTCACCGAACTGGTGGCTCTCGTTAGTTTTCTATTACGTTGTTGTTTTTTTTTAAGTGGAAGAGGAAGCCTTTGAGTTTCTCTCCGAGGTGGTGATGATAATCCAGAGATAGGAAAGTAGAACAGTAGTGTGACAGCAGTCTGGCCCAAGTGCTCAGATATGGGGGATGATGCAATAGGAGTCAATTTAATACATTTTCTGAAAAATACTCTCCTATTTCCTATAGTTGTTTTTCCTTTTATGTGAACACTTAACCTGATTGCACTGTAACTGTTTGTTGTGTGGTGCTGGAGGTCTGAACCCAATTACAACCCTTGGTACTGCTTCAACAGAAACAGTAATGAGGAATTTGTCAGGTTTTCCTTTGTTTTTAATTGGATCTGTCAGCTCCTTTTAACTGAAATTGACTTCAGAAATGGTTTAGTTAGATGACTCGGTATGGTCAATAACTTCTAGGGATTGATTCTTATATGAAGACATTCATAACATTCATTTCTTGGCATTTTTGCTTAGCACACGCTTCTGCAAATAAAACCAATCTTTAATGCTTGTGTACTCTGGTTGTAGCAATTTCTTTGAATAAACTCCTCGAAGAACGTTAATATGGCATCTGTATGTTCTGTTTACTACTTTTCAAGTTATTTGAGATTTTGTTTCTCCATTTTTATTTTCCATCAGGAATTGCCATATGTTTGGGGAAGAGAAACTGGGAGGTCGGTGCAAGAATCTACAGAATTATGAGTTACAGTTGAGGAATGTGTTTCCTTGCAGGGCTCCTTTGAACTGTTATTTGTAATACAGCAACTACTGGAATCGGTTTCTGTTTTTTTTCTAAAATGTCTTTTCATGCTTCTCTGTATTTATTGATCTGTGCTAACTCACTTTTATAATTTTTATTTATTTATTTATTTTATATCTATCACATGCATTCTTTTATGGACGTTTTGCAAAAGCCTGTAATCAGGCCTTAATTCCATTGAAATAAGTCACAGAACTCCCACTGGTGCCAGCTGAGCTCGACATTTTACTCCATCCACATCATGAATCCCCAGCAGGACAGCTTCTGCAGTGAGGATGCTTACTGAGACTTTTTGCCCCATCAGCGGAATTCCCTGATTTCTCTATTACTGCTACACCTCTTTCACAGGCAGTGTGCTATGTTAGTTCACTGAAATGCTTTTCTTATATACCACATTAAAAAAAAAAAATAAAAAAATACAATAACAGTTCTTATGTCTCAAGAATCCCTTGTCAGCAGCAAGACAAGTGAGAGGATAGGTTAGATTCTCTGAGAGTTTTAGATGCCAAATACCTCTATGATTTAAAAGAGAGTAGAAATCTTCATAGGAAATGCATGTGTAATGAGTCCTGTGGATATGAGTGTAGCTTCCTTCTGTAGTGCTGCATTATGCCTTATTGCCTTTCTCCATTTTTTAAAGGACCCAGTGAGATTCGCTTTCCTAAATGCAGACATCTAATGACATGTCCCAAGATGTTGTTCTTCAATTGCATTTCTGGCAATGCAAGAGTCTATTTCAGATCCTCACTTTTCTGCCATCCCTATCCTCTGGATATACTGCAGGCACACAGGGAGCCATCTACTTTGTGGAAACCAGTCCCATTATTAGTTTTAAGATGAATCTCTAGATTCTGGACCCATACGTTGAGGTACCTAGCTGCATAGTGGTAATGTGGGGACTAGATGTCCAAGTGTTCATTAAAAACAATGAAGACCTAGTCTGTGCAGTTACTGGATTCAAGGACCTATTCAGTGTGTCCGGGCATTTTCCTTATGCCACAGATCTTATTGACCACATCTTCTCTGCCCTGTCTTTAAAGCTCAGGCACCTACTTTATTTGTTGCTATTAGGATTTAGACGCCTATATTTAACTATGCACAAAGGGAAGCTAAACCCCACTCTAAATTACTTTATTTCAGTTCCACTGGCAAAACATCTGTAACGGGGAATCTAAACTGTTTTTAGGAAACCTCTTGTCATGAACAGTGATATAAGAAAATGAAAAAGACAAGGGTGACTTCTTGGTTTTAGAGAGACTGTTGATGGAAGATTTTGTTTAACTCCAGAATATTACTGAAAAATTGGAGAGAGCTCAGCAAAGAGTAGTACAAATTAAAGGGCTAAAAGGTCTAATGTGCTATGAAAGATTGTGTTAATTATGAAAACAGAGATGTGATAACTGTCTTTAGCTACTATCTGTGCATAATGTCAGAAAGAAGAGAATGATTACTTTGGCCCGGAGGAAGTGGAAGTAAACTACACCTACTAGGCTAAAAAGAATAAATGAATGAGTTTGAGACTTCTCTCATGTCCTAATTGCTCTAATGTTCTCCTCCCTTGTCTAGAGCTAGTCTTTTCACTTCCAGACTGTCGGAAAAGATTACTGCTATTTTACCGCCTTAGTCTGCTTTTCCAGTGCACTCACTGATTTTCTGTCACTCCTAATATGAAACATTCAAACACTTCCCAGTTTTGCTTTCAGTGCCCATGTTTTGTGCATCTCTAGCCGTGATACTGATCTTGAGGATGTAACCACAGGGGGCTTAATTTCCTGAAACCCTTGAACAGGGAGACATGGGTGCCAAACTCACTCAGAAAATGCTACCTTTAGCTTTTATACCCTCTTACTTTTCTTCTACTTCTGTAAACTTCAGTGCCTCACTTGTTGCTTTTTCCTTTTCTGTACCTTTTTCCATACTGTCTTCATGTATCTGCACCAAACTAGAACACACACACAAAAAAAAAGCCTGGAAGGCTGGAAACAGGGAGAGGTTAGCTCATTTTCTTTTGCATATGTGGCAGAATGACAGGGGATACAGAAGATCAGCAATGATTTGCTAATTTGCTGTGACTCATCTGTTGCCTGTACTCAGCATTTCTCCCTGTATGCTAAATCCCAGCATGTAGAGCTTTAGAGAGACAACAAATTTGACGGAATGTAGGATAGTTACTACTACGTTAGGAGGCAAAGAGTATGAAACGCTTCCAAGTAGGAAAAATCACCAAATCAGAATTAAAATTGTCTGATTCGTTTAGTCAACTCTCTATGACTCAAAGCATATTCTAAGAATAGTAAACCTTTCTTGAACAGTAGTAAGCACACCTCTGGAACCAAGCAGGTAACAGTAGAGTCTGTATCGTGGCTGCTAAGCCCACCAGTTTTTGGTTTCCTTATATAGATCCCCTCGTGGTCTCTGCTCTAGATGGGCTGAGAACGTGCTGAGGGCTGTAATTCTTTTGGCAACTGATGCCAAGTTACTTTTGGAAAGTTACAGTAATCTCTCAGAATTACCTCATTTACTGTCTGTAGCCAATGCATTGATGTTATCGCTTCATGTTTCCTTGCTGAAGAAATGAGGTCCCATGTTGAAACCTAATGGCACTCATAAATATCTTAAATATATTTTAATACCCCATTATCTGAACTGCTAAAGAAAAACAAAACTCTAATTACATATTATTCATGTCTGCATTTGAAAAGTGTCAAATCTGTGAAATAGTTTCTTTGAAATCTTTTGTCAAGATTAGAGTTGCAAGAGTAGAGCAAGCTAACAAAATATCATATTTGTCCATAACAGGCCCAAAACAACACTTTTGTGAAGTACAGCATGTGCTGAATTGATAGAGAAATTTGAAGGCAAAAGTCCAGCTTTTGGCTTAGCAAAGTGTCGGGCTCTGTTACAGGGGTCTGTTCTTTCTGTTATGTGCAACCAGGGGGGTGTTAAATAAACCTTGCTAGCAAGGAGAAACAGCAGGGTGAAGGAAGGCTATAAAAAGCCTGGATTCCACTAACTGAAAGAAGATGAAATTTGTGGAAAGCTGAGCTATAACACTTGACCACCTAAACTGTATCTGGAAAACTGAAGTTTACTCACTGTGTGCGCAGGTGGTGTATGTTATGAGGGCAGGATTATGCAGTTTTACTGCATGAAGTCTTTTAGATAAATATATCTATCTAAAATCTAAAAACTCACCTGTTTTCTTTTTGACTCAAGCTGATATATATATCAGCTTGAGTATATATATATATATATATATCAGCTTGAGTATATATATATATATATATATATATCAGCTTGAGTATATATATATATATATCAGCTTGAGTATATATATATATATATATATATATATATCAGCTTGAGTCAAAAAGAAAACAGGTGAGTTTTTAGATTTTACAAACTTCTTTTGGAAGGTGAACTTTTAAAATACGCCTTTCATCTACATGCAGAGAGAAAGTCAACTGAGTTTTAGCTAGAGAAACTTCATTATCCTGTTCAAAATCATGTCAGCTGAAGGGCAAAGTGAACAGTTAGTGAGAATGTGGGTCGTATAGCAGGGCAGTCTGCTGTCTCTGTCCTGCTCCTGGCCTTTATGTTCATTGCATAGAAAAGCAGTAGTGAAGTATTTCAGTGTTAATAATGATGAAGCACTTGCCCATGTATTAGCAAGTTGCCAGGGAAAAAACAAAACAAAACAAAAAAAGAGTGGCATAGGCTGGTTTGATAGGAGGAGAGCTTATCCAAGCATTCCGAAGTTATGATGGATGTAGCATCTCTGACTCTGGGCTGATAGGCAAGCTATAAAGGAAGAAGTACAACTAGTCATTAAGGTGCTAAATACTGGACCTAATGTAGGAGGAATAGAAAGCAGAGTTTCTTTTATAGATGTTGCTGTGTTTAATTTAGATACCATAGATTCTCTCTTTGAGTGAGCAATAACTTCTAGACAACAGTAGTAGAAAGATTTATAGATTTTAATTCTAATGACTCAAGTAAGAATAACCAGATCTCAGCTGCATATAAAAGAAAAAATTCCCTTCATAGAAAGCACTGCACTCACTTTATTTTGTTTTATTTGATTTTATTATTTTTTGAACATCAAATATTCTAGGTTGGCAGAAACCTATTTCAAATGCAGAATAAGAAGTTGTTATGATGTGTGTGACTTTCTTAGATTCTAATAAAGGACAGCAGAGAGGGGAATTAGTTGACTCCCTAATCTCTGTCTCAGCATGGACAGGATTGAGAACTGAAGCAAATACTGATGGAAGGAAGAGTTGTAAAGATCAACACACATACTTGGTTTGCTCATGAGCATAAGTCTATGTTGAAACAGTGATTAAAGCAGCCACTGTGTAAACTCCTTTTCAGAAGATACGTAATATACTGTCTGTAAAAAAAGGCATTTGTTTGTGACTGGTGGTTTTGACATGACAACATACTCTCTGTAATATCCCAGGCAGTGCATCCTGTCCTTTCCCCGTGAAACTGAAAGGAAAGAACAAATATTTCTTCTGTTGTGGATGATAATCATATTTACTGATATGAGCTGAAAGTAAGGTGGAAAACTTTCTAAGCTGGAAAAGTAACTAATGTAGAACCATAATACCCAAAGTCCACAACTGCTTATTACTGGTCAAGGGCAAGTATTTGTTTCAGTCCATTGGAAAATACTTTTCTGTTTCAATAGCTGCCTGCAATTTCTACATACAGAGCTTTTGTGGAAGAATATAAGCTGTGCTTAAATGTTACAGGTATTAGCTGGGTAAAATGCTTGCTGAAGTTCAAAAGAGAAGCATATAATGGTAAAGATGCAAGAATTAAGCCTCTTCTGAAGATAATAACAAGGTTGCATTTTTCAAGCTAGAGAAGGGCAGCACAGCTGCTTCATGTTATGTCTCTTTGTGGACAAAGGATTTCACTTTTCAGCAATATCAGTGTTCAGATCAGTGCTATTACTAATATATTTATTATTGAAATAAAAGGTACCGTTATTGTTGGTTGCAATGTAAGGAGTGCATTTTACATATGAGTAGTTTTCAGACGTATGCAAGCATGGTGCCAATGCTGCCATTGCTGAGTCGCTTCTGCAACATGGTCTGAGATGGCCAATTTTACTTGGAAAATATCTTGATTTGGCCTCCAAAATGCACTGACATAGCAATTGATCTCTTGCTAGGTAAATTGAAGAGGCCAGGAGTCATGAGCTGAATCAGTAGAGAATTGCAAAACTAAACCTGTGTCTAAAAAAGAAGTACATGTTTTTGCAGCAAAATGGGTGTACAATTATTTAGACTTTTATTGAGGTTACTCCCTGAAGTTCTTTCACTTAGTTGCCAGGGAATTTATTGAGTGAATTTAACAAATGTTAAACAACATGTTAGTCTGAATCTATTTACATGCTTATTTTATTTATCATGTTTTAGGAACTGACATTGAAAGCATATTAGAAGTGATACATACTTTCATCAGGAGTTAAGGCATGTGTTTTTTTTTCCCACTGCCTGTATTCATTTGTCACTGTATAAGAAGTTAATTCTGATTAAAAGTCTGCATGTTTATGTGAGGCCTCTCCAGAAACATGAGCCTGAAAGGGATATGAAACATTTAATTTCACAGTAGTCATTAGACTGATGACATTTAAGTACTAAGATTTCTAGGGTAGAAAACTGGGACAGAAAGAAGTGAGAAAATGCCATATAGCTATCATCTATGCCATACCCCGAGTTTGTTTGGATGAGCTCTGTTTTCCCTTCAAACATTAAAATTCACTTAGAAAATGTAAAAAAACAAAACAAAACAAAACAAAAAAAACAACCAACAACCAGAAATAGAGTTGTGCTTTAAATTAATTAGATAAATACATTTTACATAATATATCTGTTCATAATGGGTCATTTTCTAGATGACAAATTTTTCTGGATCCTTAAAGTTCCTTCAATATCTATTATTATTTTTCTGAAAGCTAATGACAATAGTTATATTTTCTGTATTTAAAGATGTGTGTGCTTGTAGCCCAGAAAGCCAACTGCATTCTGGGCTGCATCAAAGAAGGGGTGGTCAGCAGGCACAGGGAGATGGTTGTACCCCTCTACTCTGTCCTCATGAGGCCCCAGCTGGAGTACTGCATCCAGGCCTGAGGCCCCCAGTACAGAAGGGATGCAAAGCTGTTGGAGTGGGTCCAGAGGAGGCCCAGAGGATATACAAACAGCCGGAATACCTCTCTTGGGAAAGTCTGAGGGATCTGGACTTCTTTACCATGGAGAAGTTTCTGGGGAGACTGATCTGGTGGATGGCAACCCTGCCCATGGCAGGGAGTTTGAACTAGGTGATTTTAAGGTCCCTTTCAAACCAAACTATTCTGTGACTATATGTTTTTAAATGTGCATACATACCTATATGTTAATATGTACATATGCATGCACATAGAGATGCATATTATATTTGTAAATACAGTTATTTGCCAGCTGTAGTATTTACTGTTCTGATGGTTTTCAAGTAAAATTGTTGTAGGAAGCACTACATTACCAATTTTATTACTTCAGTTTGCCAAGGAAACCTTTCGTGGATGGATGTTCTCAGAATTTTGCAGACTCTGGAAAGTACAGGAGGGAAGTGAGATAGTGGCTGTTCCCATACGGCCAGACTTCTTTTTCCTCCTGTCCCAGTTTCTGTGCCCCATACATGCTGTTCCTGTTGAATTTCTCACTTTCTCAGCTGTCAGAATCTTACTGAATTCTGGCATTTCTGCAGGGTTTCCCTGTACACCATGAAGTATACTTCTCTTTTGACCCAGAGCTCACATTAATGCCAGTCAGACTGTCATTGCTGAGCTTGAGTTGCTGACTTGGAGTAAAATAGGACCCCAGTGAAGAGTAAGGTGACTCAGGGGAAGAATGTTTTACATGAGAGCAACTGCCATATAGTTTCATTAGACATTATACAGCCAGATGGAACTACAAGCAGGGAAAAAATACAGCTTTCAGATGAAATTGGCTTGAGCCTTCTGCCAGTATTTGAAATGCAAGTTTTCCTTTTGCCTTTCATCTCTTTAGAATCTTTAATTTTCTGCTGACTACTGACTTCAAATGGCAGTCCATCACAGTAGCATTTAAGGACTTTTCTTGTGCAATTGATAGCAGCAGACAAGTCTCAAGGGACCTGCTTGTGTCCAAAGACTTTCTCTTACTGGAATTCAGAGCTTTTCTTGAATGATGATGCTTTGTTTTAAGAGTTTCAGCTTCCTTCTTTGGATCCTGTTGTCTTTGAATTGTAGCAGGTATTTGAAAGCCTGCATAGAGTGGTAGGAAGGTCTGAATACGATAAATGAGATTTCTGAAGATACTGTTAGAATACTTTGATCTTAAGGTGGTAGAGAAGCACACTAGAAAAAGACTTCTGAGATGCAATACTTGAGATCAAAAGTATCACATCCACTTGAAGTTCATTTCCTGGGAATTTTGGACAGCAGTGTCATTGTCCCTGGAAGTTCAGTTCTTTGTGTCATAGTGGATTTTTAATCAGGTTTTCTTAGCTACAGATGTTCAGTGGTTACAGTAAGTAATTAAGTTCCTGAAAAGTAAGTGAGTGGTCTTAGGTAAAAATCCTCCTTGAGATTCACAGCTGAACCAACCCTCCCTGTATCAAGATTTAAGCACCCTGTCCTATTTTGATTTTGTTGCTAATTTGCATAACCATACTAGTACTTCAATAGCTGCTTTTTCCTTAGTGGGATCTGTGAGTTTATGTTCTGAAGTCAGACTACTAAAATTTCAGTTAAAAAAATAAAATCTAAAAAAACTGACTGGATAAATTGTTATTGTAGGAGTAGGAGTATCTAATTGAATTTTTTTTTTGTGATCCTGTGGTTTATTTTTTTCCCCAGCGTTGTAGAAGTTATATATAGTGTTATGGAGTATGGCTTACTTTGCTCACTGAAAAAAAGGCAAAAAAGTGGAAAATTAAAAAATAAGTTAGTAAAACCAAATAAACCACATTATGGCAACCTTGCTCCTCAACTACATGTGTATCTCTTAAAGATTCAGTGTTAGCTCAAACAAGCTACCACTGGGACCAATAGTGCTGGATCTTTGTCTTGATGTATTGAGGGTTTATTAGAGCTTTGCCCATTTTATTTGGCTTTTTGATGTTTATATGTAGCTTGATTCAGGATTCCACCTTTCTCCAGTGCTCATTAGTTGTAGTGGCCTTTCTAAAGCATGTCTTTTGGGAATGGCAGTGGTTGTGACAGATGGCAGAGGAATAGAATTGCTATGTGACACTGCTTCCTGCTCTGACTCACTCTTCTTTCCTCTTTTTTCACTGCCAATGTTAGATTCCCATGCGTTTGCCCCTGGAGAGACGCAAATTGTACTAGTTACTTATACAGCACTTCAAAGTACTTGTAAGAATAAAATCTCCTGCTTTTCTTTCTCAAATATGTGTCTGTTATACTATTTTTTTTTCTTTTTTTTTCACAAGAGGATTTTTTTTTCCCCTTCTTGTAGAAGGTAGTGCATTGAGATTATTGGAGTCCCAAGACCTATCTTCATAGAAAAGCACATTTGAGCAAAGACATTATTCAGCTGATTACTAGACCTGTTTGTAATGAGACATACTTTGATGGAAAGAAGTGGTGTTTTAACTCTGGTCTCTAAAGAGCCAAGATTACTTACAGCAATATTCTTCCAATTTGTATGATCAATATATCCTCTGTATTTGTCCAGTGTTAATGGAAAAGACATGTCACTGACATCTAAGCTGCAGAAATATAGTATTTTGCCTTGAAGTAAAGCAAAAATCAGGGAAATTTTCAGCTGAGGGGAGAAAGGAAGAAAATGAGGAAAAAAAAAAGTCAAGATGCTGGGAAGCAAGAAGGAAACAAAAGGTTTTAAGTTTTGCTTTGTATGCACTTTTTGTTGATTGGTGAGATAAAACTTCAGTCAGTCGGGATCTGCTTGTGAAACTTTCTCAAGATAGTGTGAAGAGCACAAAACCTCAAGATTTTACATGAGAATGGTACCTACTGATATTTTTAAAAAATAAACATAGAAGCACTTAAAATATATCATAAATGATTGTGCCGTCTGTAATTTTAAAACAAAATGCATTTATCTATTTCTCCATCCTGTTTAGTACTAAAGGCCATATTTCTCTGTCTAAAAATTAAAATGTAATACAGAGAGTACACAAAGTCTCCAGCCTTGCAGAGGTGACAGGAATCTTTCTTCTCTGTGTCTTTTAAAGATTGATTGCCTCTTCAAACCCATGTGTGTTTTGCTTTCAAAGCATTCTGTCTTTGATCCTTCTTCTCCTTAGCTGACCATCAGTGCTGGATTTGTACAAGGGGAAGCCTAACCTGGATTTGCTTGTATAGAGAGGAAGCTCACTGTGTGAAAGAGTAGATCTTGTGTGCTTTCTCTTGCTCATGGAGTATTATTGGATTAATGCTAACCATGAGCTGCAATGTGTTCTGGAGGGAATCTTGGCAAGATGGAAATAGTTTTGCAGTCCGGGGTCAGTGCTCCACCTGTCTTAGCATTCTGTTATCTTAGGAGGGAAATGAAGCCTATTTTTGTAGCATTTTTCATTTTAGGAGGCTATACTGTTACTCATGGAGACAACTTCCTTTCAACTTAACTGTTGAAACTGAAACCTTTGTTACAGCTACAGTGAGCAAAGGTAAACAAGAAGAAGCAGATGTGTAACGAAATGCCACCTCTCATTATATTTTCATAGATGTCTAATAGCAAGGGGTATGGAAATAAGTGTTCTGTTCCAACCCATTAAAAACAACAACAACAGAAAACAACACCAGCAAATTAACATTATAGTCAGCATATTTTCCATGATTTATATTTACTTTTCTTTGTATTTAGTTTGCCCAGCCATACGCAGAGTTGTTCTACTCAGGGTCTCAGGCAGACTTCATTCTCTACTCACAGGTTCACAGAAGAAACGGAGGATGTGAATGCTTGAAAAATGACAGAATACTTTTGGAAGTTAGCACTGCCTTATATGTGTTCTGTCATTCACTCAGTCTGATTTTATTGAATTTATGCCCATGCAATCAAACTATTTTAATCTGTATACAGTTCTACAGCATACAGTGATAAATTCATTACACTGAATATCACACACACAAAAAAAAAAAAACTACCTGAAAGAAGGAAAATTAATTAATATTGTAGGTATCTAGTAGAAAATGAAGTCCTTTCTATTTGTCTTTTTTCTAGTTTAACCTGGAACTTAAAGTGTTACTGACTGTATTTAAAGTAAGATTGAGATTTATTTTTTCATATTTTTAGCTGCAGAGAAAATCCCACCTTCTGCTGCTGATATAATCCTATTTTTTTCTAACTAAATTAAAAGAAACCTACATTATAATTCTTAAGGTCTTAATGTCTTTCTTCATGAACTAAAAAAAATTGGAAATTGACTTTACTGTAGTATTGCTGAGCTCAAACCTGCCTCCTTTTTTTTTTTTTTTAATGGAAGTTTTTCTAAATTTTTCTGTCTTGCAAGATGTTTCAAAACTTATTCAAGTGGAAGAATGTGTGTGCTGTGTATGCCACAGCATACAATTTTAATTTCATGGGGGCAATGTTTTTTTGTTCTTTGCCAGGTCTTTTACGAACATGCTGCTAGATCCCCTGTCTAATAGCACCTGCTGTGCTAGTGATGGGGGTATGTATAATGGTATGTCTGCCTTGGGAGATTATGGGTATGGTGAGGGCAGGGGACCAACAGAGAGGCCAATGTGTGTGTATGCTTTCCAAATTGCTAGCGACACCCCTGGCTAAATTGTACCATTAAAAGTAGCATGCTGTTAACACTGGAAAGTAGAAAGTGAGGATTACAAAATAAGATGCATGTTAATGACTGTGAGCTGTCTCTGCTTCCTGACAAAAGTAAAACAAGAATAATAACCTCTCTAAGACAGAGCAAGAGATGCTGGTTTCTCAGAGAGGTAACCATCCCTGGAACTTAGAAAACAATGATGTCTCTTGTAGCCTCTGTCACCTTAGGTTTCAAGCAATATGGTGCTAGCTTTATGAATTTCACCTTACAGGGGATTAGTTATTAGGGCAGATGCAACCAGGGAGTTGACAACCTCCTACACACATTGACTGGACTGACATTTGCTTAGCGGTAACAAGCTGCTCAAGGATGGTGCCATGGGGGCCCTTGGGCTTGATTTAAGAATGCTGACACCAACTGCTTGTTGTTTCGTATTTTAGAGCTGTCAGGGAGGTAACTGATGTCAGCATAAAATTATTTGATAGCTTTAAATCATGAGTAAAATATGAATCTATTGACAGCAATAAGCTAGAGATCAAATTGTTAAACTTCTCAATAGGGAGAAAATTGACATCTGAATGAAGTGCATGCACACTTGTATAAGAGATATAATACGTAGCTGTAACCCATCCTATGCCTTCACTGTGAAGTCCATGTGTATGATTCTGTGGTTTAATACCTACTACAGCAGCTGTTGTTATTGCCAAGCAGGTTTTCTAGCAAAATGGTGTGTTTCAGTTTCCATTGTCTTCCCACTGCACTTTTATTTGGCCAGTTTGGCATGGGTAACGTTCTTGTCAAACATTATAAATAGAATTGCAATTACGTCTGTCTTCACTAGAAACCTTGAAAATTCTTTCTGGAGAGGACACTCTTAAGTAGGAAAATGATAGTTGGGGGTTAGGCCCATGGTGAATATTTGAGGCATGTTATATTTGAACCCCAAAAGCCAAATCAGTTTTTTTTTTTTCACTTGTGTCTTGCTTCATTTTTGTTATTTTATTGTGGTGCAATTTCATTACCATACAGTAAATCCAGCTTGTACTCTTCAATTGTAGACAAAAGATTAGTCTACAACTAAGACTGGGTTTTTTTTCTGGTGTTTTTTTTCAGTGAATGTTATGAACAAATATGACTTTACAGTGATCTACAGCATCTCTTTCCTTTCTTTCCCTTCTCCCAACCCCCAGCCTTCTAAGCCCATTGCATGGATTTTGGGAGCTTCAGATTCTCTAATTCTGTCCCAGTATATACCAATTGGAAGCATTTAGTCATGATTAAAGCAGATTGAATGAGATAATCCCTCTGAGTGAGCAGCTTCAAAAAGCTCAAACACAGCTCTTTGGGGACATGAACTGATTCAACACAAGCTAATTCCTGCAGCATCTCCCATGTGGTGTGCTAGACACACCACTTGGATGTTGTTTTGTTTATCATGTTCCATGATATATATATATATTTTTAAGAACTGATTTTTTAAGGAAATTATAGCGGTTATACACCTTGGCTGTACAGTTTAGAATACTTTAGACTGTGCAGTAAAATTATTACTTCTGTAAGAAATCAGAACAAAGATCTTTCTAATAGAAGCAATGATGCATTGAGTGATGACCTCTGAAGGAAGGGTAATAGTATGCAAAGTACAGGAAATAGGATCGCTTTACTTTCAGAAATACAATGCTACAATTGGTCAGTATTACACTCTCCAAACCCCACTGCCTGGCCTCATGTTTAATACTTTGCACTTTTTCCAAGTAACATTAGAATGGTAGCCAAGAGTTTGAATTGGAGGCCTTGTAAGTGCAGCTGGAATTATGAATGCTGTTTTTTTTACAAGGAAAATGGCTTTTTCTTGTAAAACATTTTCATTTGAGATTACGGAATTTGTCTTTTGTTTATATTTAAATTACTTACTTCAAATGCCTTATAACTATTCCTTTAGAGGACCTAAACTTCAAGCTCTACAGGCTCTTTAGGTATAAAACCATCTGATTTATTTCTTTTTACCTTTGAGTTACTAGAAAGAGCTTTTTTGTTGTTACATGTCTCCAGAGTTCAGAAGCGATCTGATTGCACTAGTTGTGTGCTAGCTATGAGGCTACAGCAGAAAGTGATGCAATTGCTGTCTTCTGTCTATACTATTTACTATGGAGGATAGGCTCAGAATTTAAATGTTTGGGAGCAGGAGACACTTTGCTACATGCGTATGAACCAAATTCAGTCTTTGTTGATTGCTGTGATCAGTAGAGTATAGCCCTAAAAAAAAAAAAAAAAAAAAAAAAAAAGGTTGATTCCTTCTGGCTTTCTCAAAAATTCTTGTGGGATCATTATTATTTTTTACTTCCAATCAACTGATTTCCCTTGGGTATTTAAGATCTACGTGTACTGATTTCTCTGCTTTTACTTTCATCTGAATGCAGTCTTGCCATGTAAACAGATAGAAACAAGGAAGATGGTGTTCAGAGATCTTACGTGGTTGGTTTTAGCTTGAGCCAGACACAGCAAGTCAATCTGTCATCTGCAGCAAAAGGTTGGGATGAATGAAAAGATGCCTCCACACTTTTCTGTAGAACAGGACTATGATGTACTTCAAAAGTGAATCTTGAGATTACCCTGTTGCTACTCTTGTTTACAGTTTGATGTTAGGGCATAGGAGCTATTTTCCTTTTAGAAGAAATCAAAACAGATTTCAGAAGAAAACCCAATGTGTTCCAGCAGGAAGTGGACCTTCAAAAATACTGGACCAGGCTAGGTATAATTTAAAGTAAATCTATCAAAATAATGTAGTTTGTGGGTGTAAGACTCTTCACCAACCCTTCTGTTCTACAGATCTACTCCTGTTAAGTTACAGTTCTTACTGGTATGGACACAGACCGAGATATTTAAGATGATATGTAACTGTGAAAGGGGAGACCTGGTGATAGTGTTAGATTTTTTCCAATGTGTGCAATTTGTATTCTGAAGGTAAAAATGAAAGCAAAATCATAGTTTACATATATAAAATAATAATAAAATAAAACCTGATCCTACAGTAGCAAAAATTTTGAGGACTGAAATCTGAAAGTTGATATTGCTGTGGTCTCTAAAAAGAAATACTTTGACATGTTGAATTTGGACTGAGAATAAATTACAGACAAAAGTTTGAAGCAACTGGAAAGATCCTTGGCACATGCCCAACTGGCAAGCCTTCATACATTGCTTTAACTCATCTCAGTCTGTTTTCCCAGCCTTACAGCAGAAAGATGGTCACTGAGTCTGGGACAACTTACATATGATTGTAAATATCTTGGTCAGGTGCCACCTACCTCCATCTTTACAGAGGAAAATCTTAACACATTTGTCATGATGTAAATTCTGTTGCATTTTGCTGTAGCTTACCAACAAGGAAAGAAGAGGCTATTAGCTTTAATAGTTGTATTACTGAAAATGAACTGACTTCTCCGACATGCTTGAAAATAAAGTGGTCTTTTATACTAATAGAATGGGCTTCAGTCATGTCTTAAGTGCACTGTTAGTCCACAGCATAACTTGCCAATTTGTACCACTTGCAGTTGTTATTCAAAGTATCAGTAACACTTGATTTTGAATCTGGAACTTGTTTGCCCAGCATTCATACCCTAGACCAGAGATGGTTCAAATCTTCTCAGACACCTGCAGAAAGTTGAATTTTGCCAGCCAGGGAGTGAGATATTTAAACTTAACCAATACTAAGCTCACTTCACAACATGAAGGGGAAGAATCAGAATTGATGCCCGACTTCTTCTTCTTGTAAAACAGAAAAGATAGAAGAAAAGCAACTTCAGCAAACCTGCCTTTTTTGGTGGTTTTTTTTGTTTGTTTGTTTGTTTTTGGTTGTTGTTTTTTTTAAGATTCAGGCATAAGAAATGCTGTTCCCGTCAATTTTATCTAAATTTGAAGTCAGCTCTAACAAAGTACATCTCTGTTCTTCATATGGTTTTGAAAGACATTTGAAACGTAGGAGAGTGAATAAGAGAAGGGGGGGTGGGTCCTTTGAAAGGGAAATATACCTTTGCTAAAACTCTCGTCATATAAACATAATAAAAATTCCCATTACATGGCTGAATTCATGAGGAAAGAATGAGGGAATACCTAATTTAAGCAGTTTCACTGTTTTTCACTTAAAGCACTACCAATTCCTTGTATTTATATTTGATACATTGTAGGGTCATTATAGAATGAAATTACTTATCAGATGGAATTATCCAGGACTTTACGAGTTTGAATGATGATTATCACTATTTCAAGGAGACACTAAGTTAACACTTACATGGTAGAATTTGTCAGTGAGATTATAACACGTCAAGATGAGTAGATGTGTGAAGGAGAAGAGAAAGTACTAGTGAGACTGAAGGCAATAGGAAGAAAAGTTCAGAAGCCCTTGTCTGGACATAAGCTGGTTATCTCCATATATGAGAGTTTTACACTTAGACTTTGGAAGAGTCAGGCTTGTTTTAATACCAAAATAACTCACTTGCTAAACTGCCTAAAAACTGTCTATGCCTGGCATGTTGATATCAACACTTACTTGAATGGGTATGGAATTCATCCTGCATACATGGACCATTCATCATGAACAAGCAAGTACAGTCCAAAGTCTAAGGGAAAATAATGTTACCTTACAAAATTTGTTTTCTTGACAGTATTTCTCTTCATCATACAGTCCAGATGCTCTATAAAGGCAGAAAAATGGGAATATTCTTTGTATTGTTTTCTTGAAAAACAGAGTCATTCTCTTTATTCTCATCTTGAGGATTAAAGTCATAAATCTGACACCAGGTTGGTTTTGTCCTTTTAAAACTACAGGAAGATGAGACAAATATCAGAAGTCCCTAATTTTTACATGGTTCATATAGCAAAATTACAGTGCTGTCTCCAAGCTGAGAGCCGTTCACTTTGTAGAAGGAAACAAGGACTGTTCATAGTCCTGTGAGATAGATAAACAAAGTCTGATTGATTGAAGAAGGAGATTGGTTCTTTTAAGAGCATTATTTAGCCCACTGATGAAGAACCACAGGTTGAAATAAGCTAACATGAGACTTTGGAATATGTTTTTCCAGAATATTTTGGAACACTGAAGATGCTGTTCTGCCTGTGCCTCTCTTATTTCTACTGATGATAACAGGGCATCTGGAAGACAAACACTTTGTTGAGGTGTCTGTGTGAAGATATAGTCATATCACCTCTTTAGCTTTACTAGATGGTGTTTTGTTTTGGCAGAAGTATTTATGAAATGGAAAAACAAGACTCTGTCTTCTCTCACCAAAATTTTTAATATGGTGTATGATAAGAGAATTGTAGCCATGGGAGTTGAATCTATTGAATACCATTAGATAACTGTTCATTGAATTTTTACCAATAAGTGGACTGTAATATTACCTGTAATATCTATTCTTGTAAAACTGAACTTTTTAATTATATTTTTATTGTGTTGTTTCTAGCCTGATAGATCTTGATAAAGGCTCTACATGCATTGTTTAGGAAAAGGCTCTGTGTAGGGCTCCATTAATAATGGATATCATCCATCTGTCCCTCAACAATGAATTTTCATGATCTCATTGTATTGAATGTTACGGCTAAAGCTCACAGTTGTCATATGTAGGAAGAAGAATTTTCCCTAGTAGATTAGACCATTGGGCCATGAAATCAGGAATCGTGCCTTCACCAGCAGCTGGTTTGCCGCTCTTCATATTAAGGATACTATTGTGATCAGTCAGTATACAGAATTTTGTCCAATTGAAATGAGACTGGAATGATAGTGCTCTTTCATTTCCCTCCAGGATATTAGGGTACATTCATGGAAACTTGTCATGTCAGAGACAATGCCACATGCTCTGCATATCTTGAAGTGGGAAGGAGAAATCTGTAGAAGACAAGCAGCAAACAGTACAGGCTGTCACATTGTACAGATGTTCTTCTTCGTAGTTCTTTGAAATCTTCTAGTCACTGCATAAGTATCTGACTCCCTTGGGCAACTTTGAGTAGTAGAACAGCCTGTGCATTAGTGACCTTGGCAGGATTACACAAACCTTATTTTCACCTGCATAAAATAATTCTTCAGCAATTTTTCATGCACTTTAGACATAGTGTTTTCTCCAATGTCATGCTGGCATGCTGTATTTCCATTTATGTGATACTGATTGCTCCCGGTTCTCTATCCATGCTCTGTTTATTGTATTATGGAAGGGCTGATATAGGGTGTTGTTAATTACCTTCTCTCAGTTTGGATGACATCGCTTGGAAGGTTCTGCATAAGTCCCTTCATATCATAAGACCTTGTCTCCACCGAAGTCAGCAAAACTGTTGCAGGATTGAGTTATTGAACTAGGAATTTTATCACCTAAATCAGTTAATTTGTGATGGTTTTAAAGCTCTGCTCCAAAAGTAATGCCTCCTGCTTTATTATGTTAGCCCATTGTGTTGGAAGCAAATATTGGTGGTAGTGCAGCAATAGAGAGTGACCCTTCTCACCAGTTTCCCATCACATTTTGTTGCTGTGTGACAGGTGGCAGCAGAGGGGCAGTCTGATAAAATGATGTCTGACATGGAAGTGTATCTGAAGCAAGGATGTGTCATTGAATTCCCCCCATGTGGAAAAAAATTTCACCCTTTGTCATTCTTCAACCTTTGCTGAGGGTTGATGGAAACCAAACAGTGGCTGTTAGCCCAGAGAGGTGGTGGGTGGTGCATTTCAGCAGTAGTGGCCATGACACTGGGTCACCTCCACTGGTGCAGGTTTTTACTAGTGTGGCATGCAGGCTTCTGTTCATTGTTGCTGAAAATATGTAGCCAATGGTGGTGGCTATGTTGAAAAACTGTTTTGCAGCTGACAATTTGTTTTATCAAGCAGTGTTATTGTGCTTTTTATATCATTTGTAATTTTCATGGAATTAAATAGGAGGCATTACTTTCAGAGCTACCTACATCATTAAGAAACCTTCTCCAATAAAACAGGCCTTGACAGATCTCCCTAGAACTCTGGAAGCTGCAGATATGTTTCTGTTTATGATTGGTAACTTCGATGACAAGTAGCTCTGTGGGTGGTTTATGAGGTAAAAGTTTATATTCCAGAGTTTGGCCATTCTTCGTTTAATTTGCATGCAATGGTGACCAATTTAAAAAAAAATCCACAAAAAAAAAAAAAAAAAAAAAAAAAACATCAAATTGAAATGCCTGTGTAACTTAAGTGTGTTTAAGTATGCATGATATATTCATTTATTTTACATTAATGATTTATTTTACATTAATGTTTTTAGAAGGACAGTAAACTCATTCCAAATGTGTATTTGGGAACTTCTTAGAGGAAGTTTTTTTTTTAAAAATGGTGCATTTATTTTATAAATAAATAGTTAAAGGCAGTCTCATTAGGTTTACTCTCTGTGATTACAGGAAATAAAGTCAAGTGACTGACAATCTTGCTGCTGAAAACTTTGCAAAGATCACCTTCCAAATATACATCTCCATGTATTTTGATCTATACTTTATCTGCCTTTTTGCATGTTTCACCCAGTTGTAGTGGACTAATTAAGCTTATACGCTGAACAATATCAACAGTGGACAAAAGTCATTATACAGTAAAATTCACTGTCTTTGGAAACATAGAAATGATTTTCTGCATTGCAGTTCACAAGATTTGATAACTTTACTTGGGAGCTAGTGCCCAAAGGCTTCAGGAAAATGAACATAATAAGGTGATGTGGTAATCACAAAATAACTGGAGGTTCGTCAAGTAACACTGAATTTGAAATTGATGGGGTTTCCAGCAGCAAAGAGATCCTCCAATGGAACATCTCAGTGTATGTTTGAAGTGTCAAAAAGAGAGTTATTACTTGATGTATACCAGAGGCTATATAGAGCCCTGAGATAGACTGCCCTGATGGTGAAATATATGGGACTGGTGTTAGGAATTAACATTTTAAGATGATATTCCCATACCTAGAACTGTAGCTTATTATCCTGGTCCAGGAATTTGGCTTAACATTAAATGCTACCACTATTCCACAATCACATTTCAGTTCTCAAGATTATGTGAACAATCTACTTACAGACACTTTTGTTTGTTTTTGAGATGTAAACATATCCTAAAAATAAAAATAAATAGTATTATTAGATTTTTAAAATGAGAATCTTATTTAAAAAGAAGGCTTATAATATTATCTTTTCCTTTCAATGATTTTATTTTTTTCTCATATTGGCATCCTTCTGTAACTGTTTGGTTTCGGATGGGTCTTGCTTTCGTTTACTCCAAAGAAAACAAGAGTAGAATCCAGATTGTTGTTTAGAAGCTGCCCTTTCTTTCCTTGCCTAATGTTTTTTAGCGAAGTACTGATTTTGTATTCTTACCTACTTTGTGCAGAGTGGAGTTTACTGTTTACAATGTAACGTTCAATCTATTCGAAAGTAAAGATAAATCACCAAGTCGGGTGGGCTCTATGATTGGGTTGCTGTCATTCATATTGTCAAAAACAAGCGGCACAGCCTGTCATACCAGTCCTTGCAGGCAAAGCTGACAGGTGAACTGCCCCCAGGGCTCAGCGGGAGTAGCCCTCCCATCCTATTTCAAGGCTACTCACTCAGTGTGGGAGCAACTGAGTGATTAAATAAACATTCTTTTCCTCTGCTATTTCCAACTTTCCAGTAACTAAATCCACTTTAAATATATATGGAAACATTTCTCTAACAAAAAGGTGGTCAACTTACCATAGCTAGGTGGGACAAATATGTAAATAAGGCAGTAGACAATTGCAGTATGTGGTCTTTTGCCTTAGGGAGTGTCTTTTAATGACTTGATGTGATGCCTTTTGCAGTTTATCGTGGGTGACATTTTGAGGACATACACAGTTCAGAGAACAAAGAACAATAAAACCAGGGTGTTTTTGAGAATGCAGTTTATATGCCCTCCAACTTATAAACATTTTCCAGCCAACAGAAATAAAGGGCTACTGTATATTATTCTCCCTGAAGGAAAAAAGAAAAATGCCTTTCCTGAGGAGAGTGACATTAACTATGTGATAGTCAGCTGGTGGTAATCATACACAAAGACCATTCTTTTTTTAAAAAAATGAAATATTGTTTTATTATTAGCAATTTTACAATTTTTTCATATCATAAAATGTTTTTATTTTATAATTTTTGTTTTGTGATTTTTACCTCTTTTATATTTCCTATTTCCTTTTTTTCTGATCTTTATCTCAGCCTTGAAAAATTACATATGTATCCATTGTGTATACACACACATATATATATATATTATATGTATGCGTGTATATACATAGATATTCGTACATATATATGTAGTAGTACATTGTGCTATGTCATGTGTGATATCCTGGTTTTCAGCTTGGAGCTTCAGGTAATCTTAGATGCACCTAATTCTCGGGTTAATGAATGCCTTCACAGTGCAGATGAAGATCTTGAGCTTGGGTTGTTGGCTTGTTTAAAGAACAAGCATCCCAATTGCAATCGAGGGGTCCTCTGACATTCTTAGTCTGGATATTCTCAGAACTTTGTTCTCAGTCTTGTCATCTGTATGTTTCAGCCTTTGAAAAGGAGAACTGTTTATTTTCTCTGAAAAGAAGAAGAGAGCATACAGCTGAAATACATGTGCAAGTGTATGTGTACACAGACATAGTTTTCTGTACACGAGTCTTCACAGTATGATATATTTACAATAATTTATCTGCAGATACAGAGTAAGCAAAAATACAGTAAACATTCTGACAGATACTGTACAAATTATACTCTGTAATCACATTTGAGTCACAGCACATCTGCTGCATTGTGCAATATGTTCAAAGGCTGTTTGGATGTTCCCAATTTTTAAAACTCTTTCGTATTATGTTAATGTACATACAACTACATACAACTTCAGAGTTGCCACTCACTTGTGCTTACATTATATCGGGATTACGTTATTGCTTACATTATTTCCAGTATCCATTCCAACAAAATTCCTCTTCTTTTGTGATGGACAGAGAACTAGGAAAATTAAACTTAAGTGATCCTTTTGGTCTTGATGCCACTGAGAGTGGCAGTAGGCTTCTAGTTGAGTTGCCAGTTTCTGTCTTTGACACAGTCACAACCATGACTCTTAGTTACTAGAAGCACGATCAATGTGGAAACCATTCAACACGCTCATTAAATACATGGCCCGAACTGGGTTATGTTAACAAAGTTTACAAATACATATAAAAATATACCTATGTTTTGACAGTTAGTAAGTCTGTGCAGTCATTAGTCAGAAAGATGCAAATGTTCTGCATTTTCAAGCATAAATCATAAGTCATGGAATCATAGAATCACCAAGGTTAGAAAAGACCTAAAAGGTCATCCAGTCCAACCGTTCACCTATCACCAATAGCTCCCACTAAACCATGTCCCTCAACACAACATCCAATTGTTCCTTGATTGACTCTGCTCTGCAGAAAATAATAATAATAATAATAATAATCCTGTTAAATCATAAAGATCAAAACACACAATCACACTTATGCTGCTAATAATGTTTTCTTTCAAAAACTTTCTAATCTACCTTAGCCAAAGTCAGTGGCTCACTCTGAGAGAGTCACTCACAGAAAGAAAGCAAGGAAGACTGCTAGTGGACTTACTCTCACTCCATAAGCATTCCACAAATTCCTTTACTCTCCCGCCCTTGATTTTTACAACCTGTGAGTTGATGGAGCATTTAAGGATTGATGAAGTAAACTGAGTATTGCACTGCAAGTTCTGTTTACTTAGCTCAACTGTAATTGCTATTATTTAATATTTTATCTTGTTTATTCTGCACATGCGGCGGCAAAACCCTGGTAATGTTCAGCATTGTGACAGGTTCTCTGTCACTAGGCTTGTGTCTTCCTCAGGAGGTGCGCTCTGTTAGGCACTGCCCTGCCACCACTAGAAGAAGAAAGGCAGCAGCCAGTGCAGAGGAGGTATTGCTCTCTTTTTTAGTGCAACTAAAGAAAAACTTGCCATGGCTACGGGGGCTAACAGTGGGTATACTGACCCAATTTCCATTTTAAGAATTTCTCTCTTTCATTAAGTTTAAATTTTGGAAACAGCTCTGTTGCAGACCAGCGGCCTATGGCACTAAAAAGCACAAAATAAATCTGTGATATCAGAAATACATTACTGAGGAGTTAGTTGAGAAGAGTATTAACAGCCTTCATATCATAACTGAGTGAAGAGTAATAGGATTAAAAGAAATAGACACATATCTTAATTTGCCTATAGAAGCCGTGAATATGTCCAGAAGGAAAATTTATATTACTCTTTATGTTGCAATGAGATTAAATATCATGTACCTGATACTACCATATTTTAAAAGGAATCTACCAATGAATTTTGTTAAGAGTCTTCAGAGAAGATGAGGAGTCAATAAAAATAGCAGTGATGAAAACTCAATGTCTTGCATCAGCTACATTTCCAGATCTTTGAGCTTTATATAAGAGAGGGATGAATCTTCTTACTGGAAGATGGGATATTTCATCAATCCCCTTTTAGTAAGTTTTAATTAAAAGTGGTAATTTTTATGATTGGTTATAATTTATTGCTCTGCTTTTATTCAAGATAGCAGGATGGCAGGACCTCAAAATAAAAATTACAGCAATTTTTACTGGTTCCTTCCACATGCAGATTTGCTGATCCTTCTTGTCTCATAGCTTCACATTCTAGTAGATATTGTAAGTTTTGCATTCCTGCTCTTTTCTACCTTCTGTCATGACAAGATAATTTTGATTTTAGTTTTCATTTATTTTCATTTTCTGTTTATTGAATTTCTGTGTGTGATCCCTCTTCTTTGTGATAATCCTTCTCACCCCTTGACCTTAGTGAATCTGACCAGGTCAGACAGATGTAGGGATCCTTTCCTCGTGGAAATCTCAAGTGCTATTGCTGCCCCTGTCAATGAAATAACTTCATACCTTGAATTAGAGTGTCGTTGCACAGAGAATGTACAAGCAGCCATGTTCCCATTGACTAATCTGGGAATTTCAGTTAAGAGGTTTAGAAAAGCTGGTCATGGAAGGGACAGTGGAAGGACAGGCCCAAAAATTAAAGTTAAAATGCTTAAGGTACATAAATTGATAAAATGACTTTGAGAATACAGTGAGCTAGGAACCCGGATATACTCCTTTTTTCCCATGTATTCGCATACCTGACACAGCACTCAGAGCACAATACCTACGGATTCTCAGTGCAGTTGTTATTACTGACACACATTGGTTTTAACCCCTACCAACAATGATGTCCTCATGTGTAATGCAACATCAGTGATAAAATGTGATGCACTATTTGTTATCATTTTCTCTAAAGATTCTCAGTTTGCCTGGCAAATAATATTCCTTCTACTACAATGTGAAGGGTAGAAATGAGTAAGAGAAGTAATTTATAGCTGCACATGAACAAAACAAGGATTTTTACCTCTCCCGTAGCACAAATCAAGTTAAATTAGTCAAGTGGCTGTTTTCATTCCAGCAAAGGCTGGCTGAGTCCTAGCCTTGGAACATCCATCCTAACAAATCAAATGGCTTGCATTATGTAATAAATCTGTAGAAATTTGCTGAAGTGTAATTCCACTGTCCTTGAAATGCTCCACTGAACTTTTAAGATTTTAATAACCTCTCATTATTAGGAATATTAATGTCTTGGTATAGATGGTGGACTGTGGGGGGTTAATTTCTATCCAGGTCAAAGATCAAGGGCTCAGTTAGATGACATAAGAATATGAAAGAGACCTCTGCATGACCCACTTTAAAGCAGATAATCTTCCAAAAATGTTTGAGACAGTAATTTTCTTTCCAGAAGTAAAAAGAGAGAGACAGAGAGAATTTAATGGAATTACTGCCAAAAAAAAAAAAACAAAAACACCCCCCCAAAAAAAAAACAAAACACAGCACTAGTGGTTTCTCTGTACAACTCTCCCTGCTAATCCTGCTCTTTGATCCTCACTGAGTTTAGGTACAGTTTATCAGAGAAATAGATGTACAAATACAGTATACTTTGGAAACAAATGCCCTTGATTGTAGTTAAAATGTGCACACAATAGCTAGTAAACTAGCAGTTTCATGTATCATATGCACCTCAGGAAAGCACATACAGTTTTCTTAATATCTCATCTGTGATATGCAGAATAATTTCCACAACAAACTATTCCAGTGTCGCGTATCTGACTTGAGGGGGGCTGAAGCCTCACTACTGACTTCAAGTCAGCCGTGTGTTTTTACACAAATTATGGAACTGGACCATGACTTCCAAGAAAATTGGAAGTCCACAAAATGTGGTGCTTTTTTAGCCATTGATAAAAACTGTGGGAAGAAGGAGGAAAAAGTTTGGGCAAAGGATTATAGAGAAAAGAATTATTCTATTCTTTTTTAGAGTGGCATAATGCTTCATAGAAACTGTAGTCAGAAGTATCACATAAACCATGGCAGATAAGTAGCAGTAAGAGTATTATGACTTTTTGTAGAGGACTTCAAATGTTTTGATATATTTGTTGCTGTTTTTATGTAATTACAGTATTTTCCTATCTGCATCATAGTACACAGATGTGGCATAAGTAAAGTTCCTTTCTATTTTTCCAAAAAGGAAGGTTATGAAAACAATGTGTTTGTCTAGCTGATTTCTTTTTAAAAGGAGAAGCTTATTAAAACTATTTCTGTAAGCACCTGCCTGTTACAGCAATAATTTTTCAGTTCTTTACTTTTCTAAAGCATGCACTGAAGGATCATGGCGTGAGTAGGTTAGAGTATGACAGAAAAATCTGCATTCCATAAAACAAATAGAATGTATCTTTTTCCCCAGCTCTACTCAAGTACTATTCATGAACTGTGAGATTTGTGAAGCAAATTCTCTTTTCCTGACCCCTCAAGCTAACACTTAGCTGCAGCTTCAGGGTTGTGTGCTCATCATCTGGTGCATTAATAGGCATGGAAGAGGAAGACGTGTTTCACTAATGCCTCCTGTTTGTATTACACATACTAGAAAAGATTGTACTGAGCACAAACAATTGCAGCAACAAAAATACAAGGGTTCTCCTTCAATTTTCACAGTTAAATGAGTTGAAGTGGGCTGTACTGGTGTCATACATCTCAAGAAATTACTGCTCACATAGCCTTAGAGGACTCTTGGTAGGCTGGGTGCTTGAAATGTATAAGCTGCAAAGGATTTAAAGCACTGACTTGTAAAAGGCCTCTTCAGAAACTGAAGTATCAGACATTGAAGTAACTGACCACAATTCCATATGTACATAGACCATGATCTCAGATGGTTTGTTCATCTTACTTTTCAGTATCTGAGGATTTATATGTTCCTCCAATGTTTTGAATAAACCTTTACTCCTGTTAATTAAAGAAGAAGGCTTATTTAATGGTGAATTTTCTATCTTTTTTTAATTAGTTACCAAGGGCAGAATGATTTAACAAACAGGTTCTTTCTCTTTGGTAGACTGGCTTGGCATGACTCTGGCAAAGTCAACATTTGATAATTGCCACAGCTCAGTCAAGATTTGAGTTTTATACTGCCAGCACCACTGTAGAAAACAGCTTTTTAGCATCTTCATGTGTGAGAGGAAGTCTAATTTTGCAGATCTACAAAGCAGGCCACATCTTCAGAAAGATCAGAATCCAACTACGGGAACTGATGTAGTTACTGTAGTTTCCTGGCTTCCCAGTAACTGATCTTGCAAAACCTTCTGAAGATATGTTCTTTCCAAATTTGTGTCATTTCCAGGTCATACATAGAATTAAAATATTTATGTAGGCTGAGAAAATAATGACTTAGACTTGAAGACTGCTTCTTGAGATCATTATGCTATATTAAGAGATCGTATTAAAAGAAAATGTGCTCCAGTATGTGTTCTTGTTAGTTTCCTTTCAATTGAGTACGTATGGCCTCGTGTGACCATCTTTAATGAAAAATGTTGTCCTTCATTTTATCTATTAAGAAAACATTTGTTAGTTCACATTACTGTAACTTAAACTTTATTCCAAAGAGAAACTTTCCTTTTCATAGTTGCATATCATGAATAACATCTTTATTTGGTGCCAAATGAGATGTTCCGATTTGTGAGCTTTCCACAAACATATCTGAATTGTTCAATTTCCTTCTTACTGCATAATTTCCAACTTGGCCTTCTGCCTGCTGATATTCAGATAAAGAGTACATTCAAGTCATTTACAAAAATGCTGCGAAACTGTTTGAATGTAGCTTGCTATCAAATATAACAGGATTGTTCAATTTTTATTTATGTGTAATGTAAGTACTATTCACCATTTTCCTGTAACAGCTACTTTCACAGCCATCTTGTGGTAATAAATAGTAGCAGAAGAAGTAAAACCGCAGAAGTCACCTGCTTAAATGAATATACTCTGTGTTTATGGCAGAATGTAACATTGATTGTTCTTTATGGGTTTAATTCTTATTTTTGTTTTACTTTAGAAACAAGCAAGAAAGCTTATTGTTTTCTTTTTTCTTCCTTTTCTTTCATGTCACCAACGTGGTGATGGATTCCTAACACGGATACCTGAACTGCTGTGCAAATACATTGACTTTGATGTAACTTCAACAGGTAAGTGACTAATACCAAATTTCTACAATATTTTTTTCTGTAATATGCTTGTTTAAAATTTAGGTTGTTAAAGACTTAAACTGAATTCCAATGCAGCGGTAAAAACTAATATTCTATTAAGCCCAGCAAACAACAGACTGAGTTGAGAAAGGTAGAACAGGCATAGTTCTTTTTTCCTAGGTTAAATATATCACTCTGTATTCTGACTTCATTGTCAGGATAAATTTAGCACCTTCTCAACTAACAGTGCCATAGCATTTACTTAATCTTCATGGTGAAATCTGAAGAAAGGATTACAGTGGAAAATGTATTGTCTTTGAAAGTGTCTTCCATAGTCAAGGAATAAGAGGGAAACAGGGTAAGAAAATCATTTCTCTTCAGCCACTTACTTACAGATTCTTTGTTATTATCAATCGTTTTTATTACAGAAAAAGCTAGGAAGCTCTTGTATAATAAGATGTATGAGAAACTGCAACAGACAAAGTGCATGAATCTGAAAACATGTTTTCTAACATCACCGTGTGATGAATGGCTATGTGTACATTGGATGCCATTGTTACCATGTAGATTGGCTGTTTATAGTAGTAAATATTGGAGCATAGGCAATAGCAGAATGTTCTTAAGAAGATGGACACCTTCTAAGATTACTGCATGGCCAAAGCCTTGAGTCTTGAGATCAGCTTTCCTACACGATTAGCAGAGTGATAAGAGATCAAAAACATAAATTAAAAAGAAAAGGGAAAAAAAAAAAAAAAAAAAAGCAACTCTACTTCATCCCACAGTCAATCAGTGGAAGATTTCAAGTTATGGTATTTAGTGTTAACAAAAAGTATCAATTTGGCAAAGGATTATTTATTTATTTATTTATTTATTTAATGTTTGCGTGGACTTTCTGTGCATTTGTGTAGTGTTATTTTGGCTTGTTTACACAAGGCAGAGTTTAAAGGCAGAGAAAGAGTGATGGGGCTGTCTGTGCATTTAAGTTGATCCTCAAAACCAGACTGGTACTGATGTCCTTACCTGTAAGCTCGTGCCATGTTACATGAGAATCAACTGTGCCAAAACAAGGACACCGTGAGGACTCTTGAAGGCCCTGCAAAAATGACCTGAAGAAAGAGCGTGTGCACACTCAGTTACATCTGAGACATGGTTTAAAACTGTGTTTCTTTAAAGTTTCTCTGTTGTTACTGCCACTTCACAGCAGAGATGAATGACTGCAATCCAAACACAAGAGTAGTAACCACTGAGGTTCCCTCACACGAATACCAAGCCCCTTCACTAAACATGGAGGAGAGGTGTGTTCTGTGATGGCCATTAGAGTGATGTAACTCTCACAAGCTCTTCTACAGCTGCACACTGCTAGCTGCAATCTAATGGTGTACTATACAGATAGTGTAACGACCTATGGAATTTTTTAGATGGTGGCAAGAAAAGAGATGGGAAAACTGAGTAATCCACACATGGAGGTGTCATCTCAAGAATATCATTTTTTGCTGTTGTTGCCAAGAACAAAATTTTGCCTATGATGTTGCTAGGGTCTCTCAATTAGCACAGTTATTGAATAATACTTGCTTTGTCTCTTTTCACTATGTAGCCAGCTTTCAGTAGAACAGATATGTTCTAGAACAGATTAGCTTCATTGCTATAGAAGTTTATGAGAGACGTTAGCAAGGAAAGGATATACTTTAGAATACTGTGGCAAAGAAAGCCAAGAATCTGTAAAACCTGCTAGCTTATTTTGCTGCTTTGTACCACTCAGATGTACAGCTTCTTTCTGAGTATTTGAAATATGCAGACAGGAAAAGAGAAGAGTCGAGTGTATTGCATTTGTTCAGGTACAGTACAGTTACTTTTTCAGTGTTTGTGTATGTGAAAAATCTGACACAACTGCAGTCAGTACTGGAGTTACAGGGTTCATAAAGGAAAGAACAGATGGATTCTTTATTAGATTTTATGTCATACATAAGGAAGCCATGTTTCCCATTGTCAGAATGTAAAAGAAAATGAAAGCTCTGGGCATCATTAAAATCTTGTAAGTGTAGTGTGTGTCAGTTCCATTCCCTCAACACCTGGATTGAAAGCTTAGTATGAGGCCACTTAGCAAACAAAACCAGACTATTTTCCACACTTTGAATTTTTCTACTTTAATTTCCTAGGAACTTTCAGTTTAAACTATACTCAGCTCTATTCTCTTGGGTATAACTGTAATTTTGGAAAGGACTGAAAAAGAATACTAGACAATTGTGGGAACCAACTTTTATATCATAAAAGCTATAAAATGAACTTATGAATATCTTTCCTTCTACATGCTGATTTTGATAGCAAATATTTGATTTAGAAAAATCTGTATTTTTCTCCAAAAGTCTAATAGAGTGGTGTCTCTGTGTTTGGTATTTTGGTCTAGAATGTGATGCACATTATAGCTTTTCTGGTACACAGTTCTGTCCTCAGCATAAAGTTTGCTGAACTAGATCTGTTAAGGAGAGCAAGAGAATATTGATGCAATCATGTTTGTTTCTAGTAATTCTGAATGGCTGAACTGAGCAGAAAAAAAAATCAGACCAAGTCTGAAGAAATTTTTCTGTACAATGGTGAGAAAGGTTTTTATGTCAAGATTGTCATTTTTATGTCAAGATGTGGTGGTGAATGGAGTTATATCCAGCTGGCGACCGCTCACGAGTGGTGTTCCCCAGGGGTCGGTGCTGGGGCCTGTCCTCTTTAATATCTTTATTGATGACCTGGATGAGGGCATTGAGTGCACCCTCGGTAAGTTTGCAGATGACACCAAGTTGGCTGGGAGTGTGGATCTGCCTGGGGGTAGCGAGGCCCTACAGAGGGATCTGGACAGGCTGGAGAGCTGGGCTGAAGCCAATGGGATGAGGTTCAACAAGACCAAATGCCGGGTCCTGCACTTTGGCTACAACAGCCCCAGGCGATGCTACAGCCTTGGGGCAGAATGGATGGAAGACTGTGTAGAGGAAATGGACCTGGGGGTACTGATTGATGCTTGGCTGAACATGAGTCGACAGCGTGCCCAGGTGGCCAAGAAGGCCAAGGGCATTCTGGCTTGCATCAGAAACAGTGTTACCAGCAGGAGCAGAGAGGTGATTGGCCCCCTGTACTCAGCTCTGGTGAGGCCGCACCTCGAATACTGTGTCCAGTTTTGGACCCCTCACTGCAAGAAAGACATGAGGCCCTGGAACGTGTCAGGGCAACAAAGCTGGTGAGGGGTCTGGAGCACAGGCCGTATGAGGAGAAACTGAAGGAGCTGGGAATGTTCAGCCTGGAGAAGAGGAGGCTCAGGGGAGACCTTATTGCTCTCTATAACTTCCTGAAGGGAGGTTGTAGTGAGCTGGGAGTCGGCCTTTTCTGTTGTGTCATTAGTGATAGGACTAGAGGCAATGGTTTCAAGCTGCGGCAGGGGAGATTCAGGCTGGACATTAGGAAATATTACTTCTCAGAAAGGGTGGTCAGGCACTGGAATGGACTGCCCAGGGTGGTGGTGGAGTCACCGACCCTGGGGGTGTTCAAGGAATGACTGGATGTTGTGTTGAGGGACATGGTTTAGTGGGAGCTATTGGTGAGGAAAGATTAGTATTCATAGTGCTCACTGAGTGTATATTAAATAACGTAATTTCCAAAAGCATGTACAGTTCTAACCAACATGACAAATAAACTCTGAGGATAAGTTCCTCCGAAACCTATGCCTCCTATTTATTTCCATGGAAATTATAACAGACTCAAAGAGTGCAATAACACTGTTTGATAGAGCAAACTTTCAGCTACAGAATGCTATTTATTTTTCAATGCAGTCACCAACATTAGCTATGCATTTTTGTTACAATGACTAAGAGCATGCATACTGCACTCATGCAAATCCACAGGCCAGGATACAGATGTCTTTCTGGATTGCGAGGGCACACTGCTGGTTCATGTCCAGCTTCCCATCCACCAGTATCCCTAAGTCTTTTTTGGCAGGGCTGTGCTCAAATCCTTGCATCCCCCAGCTTGTATTGGTAATGGCGGTTGTCTCGAGACAGGTGCAAGATCTTGCATTTGGATTTGTGGAACCTCATGAGGTTCACCTGGGTCCACTGCTCAAGCCTGTCTAGGTCCGTTTGGATGGCAATCCCATCTCTCTGGTGTGTCGACCTCACCCCACAGCTTGATGTCATTTCTGAGAGTGCACTCAACCCCACTGTTGATGTAATTGGTGAAGATATTAGGGAGTATTGGCCCCAGCACTGACCTCTGGGAGAGACCACTCGTCAGCGATTTCCATCCAGACATTGAGCCATTGACTCTCTGGACTCAATCCTGCAGCCAGTTCTTTGTCTATTCAACAGTCCACCCATCAAATCCATATCTTTCTGATTTGGAGAGAAGGATGTTGTGGAGTAATGTGTCAAAGGCCTTACTGAAGTCGAGATAGATGACATCAGAGACTCTTCCCTTGTCCATTGATGCAGTGACACCATCATAGAAGGCCACTAGATTTGTTAAGCAGGATTTGCCCTAAGTGAAGCCGTGCTGGTTCTCCAGTATCACCTTCCTGCCTTCCAAGTGCCTTAGTATAGCTTCCAGGAGGATCTGCTTCATACTTTCCTCCAGCACAGAAGTGAGACTGGCGGGTTGGTAGTTCCTGGGATTACCCTTTTTACCCTTTTTAAAAATGGATACAGTGTTACCTTTTTTCCAGTCTCCAGGGACTTCACTGGATGGCCTTTTCAAATATAGAGAATGGCTTGGTGACTACATCAGCCAATTCCCTCAGGACTCTGGGACCCATCTCATTGGGACCTGTAGGCTTGTGGATGTTCAGATTCCTCAGGTGGTCACAAACCTGATCTTCACTTACAGTGGGAGGGATGTTGTTTCCCCAATCCCCTCCTACCAAACCAAGTGTTAGAGGGCTGTGTGGCAAGCAGTTATCAGGGAAGACCAAGACAAAAAATTTGTGAAGTACCTCAGCCTTCTCCTTGTATGTTGTTACCAGACTACCTGTATCACTCACTATGGAAGGTACACCCTCCTGGACTTTTCTTTTCTGCCTGAGGTATCCGTAGAAGCCTTTCTTGTTCTTTTTGGCATCCCTAGCCAAGTTCATTTCAAGTTGGGCCTTGGCTTTCCTGACCCCACCCCTACACAGCCTAGCAGCTTGCTTATACTCCTTCCATAGTACCTGTCCCTCTTTCCACTGCCTGTGCATTTTCTTCTTGCTCTTCAGTTTGATCAGCAGGTTCTGGTTCAGCCATGCTGGTCTCTTGCCTTCCTTTCCTGACTTGCTGTGCCTGGGGATGGATAGCACTTGTGCTCTGAAGAAAGTCTCCTTAAAGATCTGTCAGCTCTGCTCCATACCCTTGCCCACGAGGACAGTTTCCCAGGATGTTTTGTTGGTTAACTCCCTGAAGAGGTGGAATTTAGCTTTCCTTAAGTTTAGCTTCCTAATTTTACTCTTCACTTGTCTCATATCCCTCCAGAGCATGAACTCAACCATAGCATGGTCACAATAGCCCAGGCAGCCTCCAATCCTGATGTCACTGATCAGTTCATTTACACTGGTGAGCAATAGATCCACTGTTGCATCTCCTGTGGTGGGGCCTTCAATTACTTGCCTCTGGAATTCATCCTCAGTGCATTCCAGGAACCACCTGGATTGCCAACAGTTCGCTGTGCTATGTTTCCAGCGGATATCTGGGTGATTGAAGTCCCCCAGCAGGACAAATGCTTGCAATCACAACTCTTCCTGTAGCTGCAGGTAGAAGGCCTCATCAACAGGCTCTGACTGACCTGGTGGCCTGTAGTAGATGCCAATCACAAGGTTCCCTTTGCTGTGTTTGTCTCTAACTGTCCCCCACAGGCTTTTGACTTGCTCATAACTGCTCTTTAGGGACAGCTTTTCACATTCTATTCCTTTCCTGATGTAGATAGCAACACCCCACCCCTCCTTCCTTGCCTGTCCCCAGTCATGGGACTTGTTCCACCAGGCTTCTGTGATGACAACTATATCATTGTTTTCAGGCAGCACAGTAGCTTCCAGCTCCTCCTGTTATCCAAGCTGCGTGCATTGGTATAGAGGCACTTCAGCTGGGCAGCTGGTCTTGTCACTTCTTTAAAGGATAACTCTTTAATTCCTTTTAGGTATTCCCCCTAGTTTTCCCCACTGCCTTCTCCTGTTGCCCCAGCGGTCACTGTCTCATCATCATAGAGCTGCAGCATTGCCAGCACCTCTTAAGGCAGCAGGTCATTCAAGGCCCCTGCCTGCAGGCTATCTCTCTAACATAGTTACATCTTCCCACATCTGATCATGGGAAGGATCACTATCCCCCCTGTACCCCTTCACACCTAGTTTCATAGGAACTGCTGGCAAGAACACAGTTTGTTATATTTCTACAACTTAGAATCCTATTTAAAATCTAGGTTTTTTTTTTTTGTTGTTGTTGTTTTGTTTGTTGTTGTTGTTTGTTTGTTTGTTTGTTTGTTTTTTTCTGAAAATGTCAAATTATAAAGTATGAGACCTGCTTAATACCTCTACTGGGAATTGTTTGGGTAAAGAAAAATGAGAGTTGCATTTTACATATATGCGTAAAACAGTATTGAAATAAGTAATTTGTTCCGCTGTTGTATCTGCTTCTAAGAACCATTATTGATTCTTTGAAGCAAATAGAGGCATAAATTTGAGAAACTGATGAGTAATAGAGTGAAGGAAAATAAAATAGACGCAAATAATTGTGGAATTCAGAAAAATAATTGTAGAAATCATAAATTAGACTGTATCTGAATGGATTATTTACCTTTCCAGTGTCACAAGAAGACTGTGTCTCTTTATCATAGAAAATTATTTGAATAGTCAGAGCAAGCAAGTAAGAAAAGATGTTGGAATTAATTATGTTTTGAGGTAATTTGTAGAGTCAGTTAAAGCTTACTTCAGTAAGCTGAGGAAGTGTTCAAAATGTTTCATCTTTATTGGCATGAATGTGGTTGGCAACCAGCCCACGTCAGGGGGGTTGGAACTTGATGATCTTTAAGATCCTTTTCAACCTAAACCATTCTATGATTCTATGAATCTTTTCAAGCAAGCACTTTAACTTCTATGTATTCCTCCTAACTCTTTCCTTCCATTCATAATACAACGTAAATTAAAAAGATTCATTATTACTCTTACTACTACCTTAAGTAAGAGCAGGCAAAATTTTCATCTTTCTTTATGTTTCTCATAACTTGTGAGCTAATAGTATTCATGTGATTGCTTTTTTTGATTCCTGGGTCTTTAAACATCAGGTGGGATGCCATTTTCTTTTTCTGGTTATTCCTGTTTTTTTTCATGGGTTAATATTCTACTGGATGTGGTCCTATAAGCTGAAATTTCTGCAATTCACTACTTCTATTTATATATGCATATATATGAATGTGTGTGTGCCCAAGTATCTGTTTGCTTTAGTTGCAAGTGTGTTATACTTAATATCAGGAATGCACTGCAAAGAGAGACTGAATCATGCAGTATTGAATATTAAGAGGTCACCTGTGGTTTTTACCTTACAGCTGAATCCTCTGTCTTTTCTTTCCTGTACATAAAGCTTTATTTTGTCTTCCAAATTGCATTTAAAATAGGCTACCGTGTAACATACTGGCTGCTTTCTATTTGATGACTGCATTCTTAGTAAATCATTTTTGAGGTGCCAAAATAGTTATGAGTAAGAACATTGGTACCCATTCACTTCCTGCAGCAATCTAAAATATTGTTTCTTTGCAGAGACATGCATAATTTAAGATTGTGAAAATTGAGTAAAGGACATGTAATAATCTCCTGGAATGTTATTCCTCAACTTTCTAAATGTTTGGGCTATGTTGTACCTTGTGAGGATGGCAAAGAATATTTGCAGTCCACAGACGAAAAGTCATGATATTGAAACTCTGGTTAATATGTAAGATTCCTCTGGGTGAGTTCTTCATCAGTTTTGCTTAGGATAGAGCAACAGCACAAGCTGTAGGTAATGGATTAGTCTTCAGGATTTGAAATGTGTGCATCTACAAAAAGGTGCTTTCCAGTCATTTCCCTCTAATGTGTCTGTACGTTTGTATTCATCATAGAACAAAGCTACCAAAAGTGCTCTAAAGACTTCAATTTCTAATGAAGAAAATATGGGTTTGTGATAAGCCATACTGGCATTTATAGCATTCCACCTAATCCGTAGTAGTAGCTACCACTGACCCTCGTGCTATTTTGAACATGTGACACAGGGCATGAAGAATCTTACTTGATTTCAATGGCCTGAGTGCAGTATATGCAGATGTGCAGTCACAGAGACAGTGTGGAGTCCCCAGAGTGCTGTAAATTCGTAGACAAGTCTGTTCAGTCAGAAGCAGGGAGGCTTTGTGAATTATTTTGATCATTTTGTCTTATCGGGGTTTTCTCTGATCCATTTCTCGTTACCATTCTTTTACAACTTATATCACCATGGAAGATCTCTGCAAACTCCTCCTATGCCATTATTTGGCCTGCATTTTATTGACATATATATTTAAACACTTAATGTTCTTCATTATGCTCTCAGGATCAGTAACAGCAGGCCATCAATGTAAAGCAGCTCAGTACCATTAAAACTAAGCTATGAACTTATGTCAATCTAAAATAGACTTGAAGATGCAGATGTTGGTGCTGTTATTTCACCTACTCTGTCTTGTTTTACATTCTATTTCCTTTGAACAGCGTTATTTTTAAAAGCAAATGAATTAAAGCTCAGAGACTTATTATGTGCAAAGTGTCATGGTGAACTTAAATGTCTGGTTAAAATTGTCATGTGGAAAGCTGTTTTTTCTGATTTCGCTTGCCTGAAATTTTCTTTAAAAAGAAATTAAATTCCTTTCTTGATAGTAAAGAATTGAATTTAAGAAAAAAAAAAAAAAGAGCATCTAAATGTTAAAACAAGGCTGAATAGCAAATATCATTAAGGTGGTTTCAAAACGTACAAACAGAATCTGAGTTTTGTTCTGTTCTATATTTGAAACAGCAGAAAAAATCTGGTAAGTCCTTACTAACTCAAAATGGGAATTCAAAACATGAATGCATTTTCATGTCACTTTTCTAGGAACAGCTATATTATGGTCAAAGTAAGATGTAGTGGCATTTAAAGCACAAAGACTCTTTGAGAAAGCCACAATATAATAGTAAAACACGAGTTTCTGCCCACTTCTTAATAAAAAATACATATTTTTTAAACAAATTTTTGAAAGTACAATGTTGAAAACGGGCATGTTGTTAACAAATGACTTTATTCCCTTGCTTTAAAAGTCAGCAATGAGTCATCCATATTGTTTATACAGACACCTTTTAAACATCTGTACTATTTGATATCTTCAGTGAAGATCAGTTTTGTATGGAATATCCAACGATTACACAAGATGTGTACGCATACCAAGGTAGTACATTTGGACTTAAGTACTGTAAAAAAATGAATAAATGCTCTAAAAAGAAACAAATCCAAATTCTGATATATACACTGGGTGCTTGTAGCAATGACAAACACTCAATAAGTCTAGAACACATACTTTTGAATTTGTACATTCAGTGCAGGTATGCTTATGCATCTGTGGTTTCGTTTAGTGCTGTTTCAGGTTTGAGAGGCTTTTCTGTGTACAAGTGTTAGGGAGAGAGGTGATAATACATTGAGTGATGCATGTTCTTTGTTGTGCTTCTAGTCCTAACAGCACCAAGCAGTATGCTGTGGCATAGCAGAAGAACACAGTTCATACTTGCTTATATCTGCTATGTGTCATCTTGAAACCGTAGGTAGGCAAAACTGCCAGAATGTGAGAATCTTCCCATGGTAGCAAAGTAAATGAGCTAAATTTTCTTGCCCTGCCCCAATACTATTTAACATTTGGGGGAAATCTAGGCTTCTGAACTTCCTAGTGTGGGACCTGACAGTCATAGCATTACAGAGGATTTCTGAGGAATATACTGTTGGGCTTCCTATAAATGAGATCATTAGCTTTCAGGGTTTTTCCATTCTGTGAGGACTGAACACTTTTATTAACATCATGATTCCATTATATGTCAATATTTTTCTCATCTCTAAAAGTTACTGTGAATGCAGTCTGTCACTGAAATGCATGTTTTCATATCATTAATTTTTTTCAAGGAATAGTTGATATTTGCATTCCATTTGGTCACATCAAATTGGCTGCATATATTGGCTCTTTGCTGGGGTCTTGGGGCACAAACCTCTTTTAGCTCCTTCTCCTAACCTTTTTTGAAAGAAAAGAGTGCAGAGCTGATATATATATATAGTGGTGTCTAAAGCAAATAGTTGGAGAATAGAAGCACCATATTTTAAAAGAAGCAATAAACTAGTATGGACTAATAAGTAATAACTGAGACTTCGGCACATTTCTTAGATGAACAATAAAAAGAACATTCAACATGAAAAATTAAAGGTGTTATGGAGATGTTGAAAGTGATTTTCTGTTTCTTGCTGAGGGATTATGAGAGAGATGAAGTATTCCAGTCTTTGAGATAGCAATTTCTCTAGTTCTATGGGTTATGCTATGCTTAGGAATGAAACTGTGTCTAATAAAATCAGAGTCTGAAATATTACCTCTGGCTTCCAGAACTTTATTCCTTTTATCCTCTCAAAGGAGTGCTGCATTCCAGTTAACCATTGGAACACCAGAGTTCACCAAGGCTTGACAGGTTTTTGTGATGTATCATCTGTGTGTTTCTCTGTATGCATGCATCAGTGCAGCATTCTTCTGAGTGCAGACAGACAGGGAGAAATGTCTTATCATCTGTAAAACTGAATGATAACCCAATGATCAACTTGAAACAAAAAAAAGCTTTGTTGTATGTGTTAATCATAATTTTTCCTCCCCAACATTTAGTTAATTAGTCTGTTAAATCACTGATGAGTTGTATTATACTACTTGCATGTGTACATTTTAAAGGGTCATACAAATGTCAGACATCAGTACTCCAGTTGCGATTTCCTGGTATACACCCAGACTATAACAAATTCACACAATTTTTTTAACAACCTAGGCTAGCAGAAAAGCAGGAATCCTGCAAGGACAACATCAAAATGACAGACAGGACTCAGGATGCAGTTGCGTATAGAGTACTGCTTATTAGGCGTGTACTCTTCCTGGCTTTGCCTGCTTTCCCTAAAATATCATGTGAAGGACGTATTCCAACACTAAACTATCTAAAATGTAAAAATCACTGTTTACTTTTTCAGACAATTTATAATCAATTTATTCTCAACTCACCCTATTACGTATCCTGCAATTTTATCCTTCTCTGCTATATATTTCCTTTCTAACTTCATTTCTTTCATGAAATGGTTAGAAATAATCTGCATGAGTTTTTTAGTGTCACGCATTTTTAAGGCAAGGTTATTAGTTCAATATTTTACCTTCCTCTGCAAACATTCTAGAAGGTGTATGGCTGTAAAATTACTGCAATGTATTACTGCCATCTCTCAAGGATTATAAATACATCTGAATTAGGCTCCTTATTTTTGGATCCTCATCCAAATCTCATTAAACTCAACTAAAATGTGTGCTTGTAGGTCAGCATCCCTGAGGCTGATTGCTTAAGGCATTCTTTGCTAAGGATGCACTTGTGAGAACTGCAAAACCTTGGACTTGTCACTTAACTGTTTCTGATTTTGTAGTTGCTTCAGCAAAGGCTTTTTACTTAAGTAGGTTATGAATAAGTTAAGAATATAAACTGAAGCAGACGTATGGAGACAGAAAGAAAATTAGGGATGGGGTCTTTGACGCAAAGTACATAGGCTTTGCTTGGTTTTTATCTATCTATCTCCCTCCTTTTTAGACATTAAATCATTAATCAAAAGACATTAGCCATTATTTACTTTCCTTTGGGTACCCTACATAAAATACACAGAAAACCAGCTCCATTGCTGAAAGTACTGTTCTAAAATGTCTTATACTCTTTGCATGTGTTTGGATTCTCTTCTGCTTTAGATACATTCTTTTCTATGAAAAGCCTAAGAAGAAGACAATGACACCCTATAGCAGTTTTTCTCTCACTTTTCACAGTTGAAAAAGCTTTTTAACTTCGCAGTAGCAGGAAAGAACCAAGACCTCTGAAACTACTCATTTTTCAACCCCAGAGAGTATGTGTGTTCAAGCTTGCCCGCCTTGTGGTCTAGAGAAGAGGAAGAAAAGACACAACATTTAGTCAGTAATCTTGAATGCAAACTAGTTATTTTCCTAAGATAATTTATAATTTCCAAATGGAAGAGAGCAGCTTATTCTTTTACTGCTTGCTTCCTGGAGCTTCAGATGTTGCTTTAAGGACCATTTTTAAACTATGTTTTTCAATCTCTGGTAGTTTTCTGAGAAGGAAGAGGAAAGAGATGGTGGGGAGGAAGGTTTGGGTATATTTTTTGTCTAAGATTGGAAGTAAGGCAAGGTGTTCCATAGTTCAGCTGACATAGCAGTTTATTTTAAAAGGAGTGAATGATCTGTAAGGTTTGTTTGGTGTCCTGAATGAATACCGCATACTTATAAATACTGTCTAAATTAAGAATTACAAAATACTTTGTTATACCTCCTTGATGGTTAAATGTAATGGAGGTTTTTTCTGTATTAGTTACATATTTTTACCATCCACTAAGTCAAATGTGACATTTTACTGAAGTGCATAATTAAAATGCAATATATAATAAACCTAGAACTTTTTAAATGGGAAAAAAATCCACAGATTAGTCATAATTATGAGAAGAAATAACTGAAGTCAGCAAACTCTCTTAATTAGACCTTTCCATTGCTCTTTTATCTGTTTTTTTTTTTATAAACACATACAAACTACTGATGTCTTTCTTTAACCCTTCACTTTGTGTTCTTACATTACAGAAAATTCTCTTGCAACAAAAAATAATAATCAAATCAGACATCATCATTATGGAACTTTATAATTCAATTAATGGAACTCTTGATTAAATCTGTATTTTAATATGTATTAGACAGTGACAGTTCTTTATTTGTTGACTGCTTATGAGCAAAATTTTAGAGAAGTGTGAAGGGCAGTTTGCAAATGAATTATATTTTTACTGTTCAGCTACACCTGGAGAAAAGAAGTAACAGATGTGTATTTTGATTGAGTAAGCTGTAGAAATTGTAGCTTCAAGCAGTGTCATTGCAAGGAAAAATTGACAGCCAAGGAGGAAATATAAAGGTCACCTAATTCGTTTATGGACAACCGAACTCATTCACAAGATTAGCAGTGCTCTATCTCCAGAAGGGGTCAGTGCTTACCAAACAGAGCTTCTGAAGTGAGAGCTGGAAGCAGAGAAATAGAGCTTCATAACAGCCAAGTGTATTGCCATTTGCAGTACCTTGTAACTGTCTAAGGTCCTTATCACAGTGAAGGGGGAAATTATTTAATCAAGTTGAAGACGTGTTTATGTCTAACTGATGCACATACATAGTCTCTATACAGAAAGACAGTTGGGGGAGGTTCAGCTTCAGATTAAAATGAGCTGTGTATCTGGATTGCCTTCACAGTTATTAAAGTCATTGGAGCCCTGGAAACATCTTAAAGCAGGCATCTCCTGGTTATCTTAGCAAATCTTTTGGATCCTTGGGTCTTGTGTGACTGTAATGGGAGTTTAGATACCTATCTATCTCACATTCTGACCTCAACTTTTAGCTGTCTACATTTTGCATTGAATTCCAGCAGCTGACTTAAACAGCAGGATTCAGTTGCATCAACACAGGCTATTATTTATTAACAGTAGAGCTTTAAAAGTCATTGCATTGTATATGCATCTCTTCCACGGCTTCTACCAACGCAAGAGTGGGTTTCCTTTAAACCACATCTGCAATCCGCCCATATATGGATGTCTTAGATACCCTCAGATATCTCAAATAATTCTAGGAAGCTGTATTTTAGACAACAGTATGCCAGCCTTATTCTTTTACCAGTAATTGCAAAGTAGTAGTAGTAGCAAAGTTATCATTTTTATAAATTGCTAGTTCAAGACCATCTTCCTTCACTGAAGACACAGGATCTTATGTATAAGACAAGTAAATTCAGTTGTGGGAATATGAATTGGAAAGAAGACTATTAACAGCTTACTAAAATAGGTCAATATAGTAAATATATTCCTAGTAAATATATATTTCCTAGTTTGGAAAAACATGCCTGAGAAACAAAAGCAGCATTGCCTACCATATTGTCTATTCATCATCCTTCATCAGCAATGAAAATTCGCATTTTTCCTACGCAAAGGCTAATGGCATCCTAGCTGAAATCATAAAATGCTGTAATGTGGACAACAGGAAAAATTGTTGTAGGTTTTCATCTCAAACTGATGGCTGTCCCAAATAGTGTGCTAAGACTGTTTTTTGTCTTTTTGAGGATAATTCCCTAGTTCAAAGTAGAGGCAAAGCTAGTTCTCCTTCAAACTTGGTAATGGGAAGTGTGTCACTATTACATTCAGACCTGCTCAGCGTGTACAGTTCTGAAGAATGCATGCCTATGAAGAACTACAAATCAGGCAAGAGAATTATAGAAATATTTGTGTATACTTTCAAGTTTGGGTTTTTTTGTTTGCGTTGGTTGGTGTTTTTTTTTTTTTTTGTCATTTTTTGTTTTTGTTTTTTTTAATACAGTATAATGCAAGAAGAACCTTCTGTCCTTAAGATCTTTTCAAAACCCTCCTTTTTAGTTTTGGTATGACCATTTTAGAGATGGAGAGATTTAAATAGTCATTTTGATGCTGAAAACTCATTTAACATGCTGCAGCTGATCTTGGTAGAGTGCTGTGTACAACTTAAGTATCAACAGTGGGGTTTCAACAGAGCTCAGAGTTGCTGCAAATTTCAGTTCTTGGCAAGAATGTCAATTTTGTATGTGCCAAGTGTCTGTTATTTAACCAAGCAGAGGATATTGAGTTACTGTAGCAGAAGCAAGATGTATGATTCATGTTTGCATATCCTTCTTCAAAACAGAAACAAAGAGATCTCTCTTTGAACACAACATGCTTCTCTCACTTGCCTTTTCTCATTCCCGTTCCTTCCATTTGGCAATAAAAAAATTAAAGCATTAGTTATTTATTCACTTATTCAGTGAGCTCAACAGCAGAATGTATTGTCCAGTACTAAAGCAAACTAGGCAAGACCAAAAACTGCAGCAGCATAGTATCCTTCTGAAAGTGGCAGAGTGATACTCTATGATTTTAAAATTCTGCCATTACCAAATGCAGTTGATTTTGAATAATAGTTAGAAGTATTTACAAAACCATCATAATTTCAAATCAGAAGTTCTGTTGTAGGCACTTGTGCTGGTTTGGGTGGTGACAAGTTTTAATTTGCTACGGGTTTTTTTTTGTTTTGGCTTATTTGTTTTTATGATAAGTCCTCCTCATTTTGCTTTTGATAAGATTTTGTGTGGGGTTTTTTTGTTTGTTTGTTTTCCCCCCAAAAATATAATTGGCTGCAATTTGAATTTGATGCTGTTCCTTTAACACTTTGTCTTAAGACCACACTTACTGTCAAAACAGATCAGATCAGCATCCTGTTTAACCCAGGCTTGTCACTGACCACCACTGACTGCTGCAGCGAGTGGGGCAGTGTGTGCTGCCATCTGTGCCAGCTCTCTTTGAGATATTTACCATCTCACCTTGCTGTTGCTCCCCGCCAACTCTGTTAGTCTAGTGATATTAACAACCTCCTCCGGACCTGACAAACTTCTCTACAGAAATGCTAAACAGATTTTTCTGGTTCATCTGTCCTAGCTGAGGATGGTTGTTATGTCCAGTAAGCGTGTAGCGAAGTAGGTAACAGTTAACTTTAGAATGGAGACTGTTTTTGCTGTAAAACTCCGCATGTGCTGAAAAAAAAGCTTAGGGAGTGTTTCACTTTAAGTTCCAGATTAATTTTTAGGCATTTGGGTATGGGAACTGACATGAATTCAACATAAGTAAAGTCCCTCCGGTGAAAAGCAGGGACTATAATGCTCTAACCTGTGGGGTCTGCTGTATGGCCTTTCCCCACTCACAGGGTGTGCGTGCAACAATAACCATGACCCTTGCCTTGAACATTTGGTGGCTTTGTACAATCAGAGAACAGTGTAGTTCTCTGTACTGCCTTGGTAGAGGATGGCGCTTGACCGTCTGGAGTAAGTTATGGCTAAGTCTATGAAGAAGAGATGCTGCTGTAGGCCACAAGAGCGTATTAAAAACTCATAAGTACAGACTCTTCAGGTAATTTGTAGCTATTCATTTTTGCTACTTAGAAATAAGATACTTATGACATTTAAAGGATTATTATTGTTGAAAAATGGACTCATCGTTGGTCTGTATGAAGGTATTTCCAATGCTAGGTCAAGTAAAACATTATTATTATTATTATTATTATTTTGAAAGGAAGGAAGAAAGAAAGAAAACAAAAAACAAAACAAAATAAAAAATCCAACACTGTGTAACCTCAAACTTTGGGATGACTGTATAAGAGACTTGATGTAAAAGGGACAAAACAATAAGCAATGCTTATTTTGAGTTTCATCAAAACTTTGCATTTCTTATTGTTGGATTTTATAGCTCACCTTACCCTCTTGGTTAGCAGGGGGGACTGCTTCCAAAAGGCTGACCTTTGTTGCTGACCTTTGGGTCTAGAAAATAGGGCAGGAAACGTAATTGAAACCACTTTGCCACCAGTTTCCATATGCTATTTCATGAGAGTTCACTGGTGACAAGTGGGGGGCAGAGGGCATGAAGTGTACAGGTTAAATTTTAACTGCTATACTGTATTGTTCAAGAGACTCAGATTTCCACTTTGGACATAAAAGGCATTTTGCTTTCTATATACAGTCCAAAGAGGAATCTCATGAATTATTACAAAATATTTATACAAATTTATACTAATTTTGGCTTAGGCTAAAATAATCTATTCATTAATGTTAATCTTACAGAGATTTCTGTAAATGTCTGGAAATGTATATCCATAGGTAGAATAACTGCGGACATTCATTTTTCAGTGAATTTTTTTCCAGTGTACTTAAAGTTTTCTTTTTTTTTTTTTTTTTTTTTTTTTTTTTAACTATTACTAGCATGCAAAAATCAAATTTTAGTCTGAATTTCTTGGCATTATGTTATAAAAATGATGTCTGTTCTTATTGTTTGGGATTGGGGACAGTGATTACAAATGGATAAAGTAAGATGCAAATTCAGTAGGTCATGGTAGGGGCAGAAGAGAATGGGAAAGTTTGCATTTTGATAATGCCAAAGAAAACTATAGTAGGCTTTGTTATGCAACTGAGGTGAAAGAAAGTTTACTTTTTCTATTGCCTTTGTGAGAAGTTTTTATCAAGGTCAACCTTTTTTTCTTTTTTTTTTTTTTTCTTCTTTCTTTTTAAGGGAAATTTTCCAAGTTTATTACTATTTTATTGTAATATTTATGGTCTTAAAAATATGCAAAATTAGATTTTCAGACATAATTGTATTTTTCTTGAATATTTAATTCAGGGGAATAACAGCAAATTGTATGCATCAGAGTGCTGAGGTGTTTGGATTTGGATTCTTTTAGAGGAAGAGGAGATATTGTTTTGGTGATCAGTGCTGCAGAAGTGAAGATCAAAATAAGGGAAGATGCTTTCAGTAATGCATAAAACTGAGGAACTGTAAAGTAAAGGAACACAAAGGAGACAGGAGTTGAAAGAAAAAAAAATGATAAAGAAAACCAGCAGATGGGGATTTGGGGGAAACCAAAGAAGTTACAGAAATAGCTGCGCTTTGTTTTCATGTACTGCTCGGCCTTAAAGCTGTGTTAGGCTAAAGTGTCCTTTTTATCAGAGCAGTGGGTGTTGCAGAGATTATTTCAGTGGCGAGTCTGTGCAAAGATGAATGTGCTTCTGTTTCCCTCTGCTGATTAGCACAGTCCCAAATGGCAAGTGTGATAAACCCTGGTCTTTTGATGCCCTTTTTTTCCCTTCAACTCAAAGACTTTGAGATCACAGGGTAATTTTTTTTCCCTAACAAGACGTCGGTGTTTTCTCCTGAATTCTTCATAAATCAGACATTTAAAATACTTAAGACTGTGTCCTTACATTTCCTGTTTCCATGGAATCTATAGGAGGTTTAAAGTATTTCAGAATGCCCTGCCAGCCCTTAAAGCTATTATCAGATTTTCCGTCTCTTGTGTCTCACTTAGATCTTCTGAGGTGTATTGCAGAGCTGTTTTCAGCTGAGCAACTCTGCATGAGGAGCTCTTAAATGATGCCTTCGAAACTTCCTGTATTCCTTTGATTTCACACTGGGCCTGTTTTTTGCATGTTACTGACATTTGTCATTCCCTTGAGGCAAGTACTACAGCATATACAACACCCACAGCTAGATAATCACAAGCTTGGACTTGTGACTACTTAAAGTGAAGTCTACAAAAAAACATTAAAAAAAAAATAATGAAGAAGTGTTGTTGTAGTTAGAGCCTCGAGACAGCATTGGATACAGCTGTACAACAGATTTACAGAAGAATTGTCCTGAAATTCCACTGTCTCCATTCTTGTTTTTAGATGGCTTTGCCCCACACTCTAACCTTCTGCTCAACTTGTACGTGGCAGTGCAGCATGCAGGCCAGTGGGACTGCTGATGTGTGCATCTGACAGCTCTGCATGCCTGCCACGCATGAAGACAGGCCATGCTCATGTTTAAGACAAGAATTCTGACTAAGTCTGCCATTTTCTTCACTGGAGCCGGGCTCTGGACCTGAGGGCAAACAATTCAGAGGCTGTGGCTGACTGCTTTGGCATGGCAAAATAGCACTACTCAATAGAATAAACCTCCTGGCAAAGGAGAATATAACAGACTTTAAATCTTTACTGTAATGCTAATGTTTTATTATTATTATTATTTTGACATGCCACCTTTGAATGTAATTACTGGAAGGTTTTTATTGTAAGAATCTTTATCTGCAGCATGTATTTCAAGCATTCCCCTGTGAGCTGTAAGTTGAGCAACCAGTAAGTTAGCAATCGTTATGCAGTGCTAAGGCATAACATAGCTTCTGTGCTCTAGCATAATTATTATGTTTGGGTCATTTAAAATGTTTATTTAAAATTTAAAGGGAGGATAAAACATAGCAAATAAAAAAATGCTGGAGAACAGAGAGCAAGAGGCGATTAGAGTTTCTGACTGTTGGATGGGAAATTTAAGGTCCAAATTCCGCAAGAGATAAATTAGAGTTGGGGGCTGTGGTGCTAGGGAACGAGCTATGATAAAGGCAGTTTGTCGTGAAATCTGGAAAGGCTAAGCTAGGCAGCCTGTAATTACGAGCTAGTTTCCACATTTGGCAGCAGTACCCACTGGAAATACTTCTACATCCGTCATCTCTTGTCCAGCTATGGCACACCAGCTCCCTCAGGTGTGCTGGCAGCCATGTTAGTGGGCCCATGCTGTGAAACCACTGTTCAGGTCCACTGAACAGTCACTCAGCATATTTTTTAGAAAGGGCACAAGAAAAGATTTGGTAGATTAGGTTGCCTGAGCTGTGTCACAGTGTGGTTCCACAAGCTTTTGTGCTGGCACAACCAAGGCGGCAAAATGAGGACTGGGGTGGATGCTTGTGGGGAGGAAGGCATTAACCATTAGGCAGGCTCTTCTGCGCTGAAGTATATATACTTGGCACTTTAGTGTCCAAATATTCTCACATGTTCAGAACTGCACATTAAACAGCAATTGCAAAATCCTCATAAGTTTCAAGAGCACCAGATGGCCAAGATCACTGATCACTGCTTTTTTTTTTTCCTGTTGTGCAAGATATAACAAATTTGCACAGTGACAAGGTGAATCTCCCACCATCTCTACCTCCAGCCCCAGCAGTGGGCAGCCGGGGATGTGGATCAACCTCGAGACGGGTCTGCTGAAGCTGGGGTGGGCTGTGGGACATGGAGAGCCTGACCCCACCTGCTGGGCCAACAGCTGTTTTAGATGCTTCTTGTACTGCCTTTGTAACTGCCGTACTGGTGTTAAAAATGCATTGAATATAATCTAGTGTTTACCAGGAAACCTGTAAGGAGCATGCATCAGTAAGTTGATCTTTGGAAATCTTGTGGGAAGCAGTCACATACTTTATCAGGTGAAGTTTTTTGCTGCCAGATAAACCTGTTGTGCTTTCTGGAAAGTGACAAAGAATAATATGAGATGGTCCTCTGCACTAAGTACTTTTCTAGAAGTAATTGTTATTCAAATGCCTACCAAGTACGAACAAAAGATTTTCCTCTTCCTTGTGAGAATTGATCTTGATTTGCACTGAAGCAAGTGGGAGCAAAGCTAAAGCAAAATCAGGGTCAGGACTGCTCAGGTAAATCCAGAAGCTTAAAGAACGGCAAGAAAGACACAGAACAGAAAACAGATAACCGTAATTAAATACCATTAAAACATGGGTAAATGTTTACATTCTCTTAGTCTTTCATTATGATAGGCTTCTACCAGATAGAGCTTTTTTAAACATGGAAAGTAAAAGGAATACAGAGTCAGCAATACTATGAATAAAATCCAACCCAGGTGGAGTCAGATATTTAATTCAGTAGAGTCAGAATTTGACTTTAATCTTCTACTATTTATAATGACATGCTGAATGCTTGCACACCATTTCAGGACAGGAATTAGCTCCTTTTACTTAAATATTTGTAATTATTGTGAAGATCAAATGCAGTCATTCTACAGCTCTTCATATGTACTAAATATTAGTACTATTTTTTAAATTTTAATATTTTTCTGGTACCCATCTGGCAAAGATAAGCCAATATAAAGCAACAAATATAGACCTTTTTAAAAAAAAAATAAAAATTATTTCCTATGTGTCAGAATGGAAGAAATAGAGCTATTTTGGAAAACTGCAGGGCAAAAGCCAGTCTTCTTTCAGTTTTGTGGAATGTCCATATGTATAGATAATCCTCCTTACACTGGTGAGCATAAATGCCAAACTCCAGTTTGAGCTTGGATGTTATCACAGCTCCTCAGATCATGGCCTTTTACAGTAAATTATCTGTATATCAGGGGAAAAAAAAAATAATCCTCTCAGTATAACAATGGATACCACAAAAATCTTGATGGAGTAAAGATCCTGAAAAGTAACTTTTACATGGAAAGTGGATTTAGCAATTTTAAGTCAGTGCTAAAACTGTGGAATTGCATGCTGGCTCATGTCTTGATACTGATATTTTTAGAATGATGCAGGAGAGTTAGCTACTGGCAGAATTATGCCTCGCTAGGTTGAAAGCCTGCTACTCAGTGATCTCATTGGAATTTGTCAATTGTTTGGGCTTTCTCACTGCTGAATCCCTCAGTAACACAGTTTATTTTCTTTGTGCATATTTGCTAAGTTTCTTTTTTCTTTTTTGCTTTTTTTTTTTTTTTCCCAAGTGATCTCAGATGTAATTTCTATGTGTATTCTGTGAATTACCAACTTTAATTTCACTTGACTGTCTCTTTGATAAGATTTTCCCTACACCACAGTAGTTTTTATAATTCCAGATGGATAACGATAACAAGTAAATAACTGTACTACAAGGGAGGCAGGAGAAATAGGTAGTACTCACCAGGAGAAGGAATTTGAAAAACGCTGTGAAGATTGGCAAGGAAAGGGAGAAAGGTTGTGAGAAGTTCCTATGTCTTTAATTTAGCTTTAATTTGAGTGCATGAATCCCTATATGTTGTTCTTTAATGTGATATAGTACAGCTAAAAACACACCAGTGATATGTACAAGAGAGAAGAAGAGAAAAAAAAAAGCCTCACTTTTCCTGAGGGGATATAAAAATTCTTAAGTCTTCCAGTTTTCCTAGATTCTTGTCATCTGTGGACTCTAAATTAAATTGGAATAATAAATAAAAAATCCACAGTATAGCAGGGCAAAGGTTTCTTCTGTAGATCTGTCTTGTTAGCAAGTGTTATACTTCTCTGTGGAGATGCTTACAGATTCCTGCTGATTCATTATGGCAGGAGTGGCTCGTTAGCTCGTGCCAGGAAGATGAGTGACAAGTGTGGCTTTCTGGTGAAAAAAGAGCAGAAGGGCTGAGGCTGACCTCCGTGCAGCCGGTGCAGATTCTGTTCAGACAGACAGATGCTGACACAGGAGGTTGATTTGGATTTTATCAAACCAAAATTCTGTTTCTAAAATCTTTTCAAGCAGCTGCTCAAACATCCTGGTCTAATGAGATACAGGCAGACAAGCGGCCGGTTAGGTTATCGCAGAGATAGCGCGTGAGAACAAAACTCAGAACAGTGCTTCCTGCACAGTGAAACATTTGTCATCATTTTGGCAGCTCACTGGATGGGATCGCTTGGCTTCATGTATCTCTGGATAACACTGTGGCCCAAAACTTGAATATATGAGAACTTTCTGAGAGCATAAATTGATCTTGTGTAGCAAGCTTGAGACTTGAAAGGTAAATTGTAATAATGGTTTCAGATTTTGTAGTCCATTGATTTACTTGCATTAATGCGTGTATACTGTTCATACATAATGTAAACATATACATACACAAAAATAGTGTTCTCCACACTCCATTTGTTTGCTTTTCATTCTGCATGCTCTGTTACAGTAGTGTGCAGGGCGAAAATGTATTCTGAAAGGGTACAAAGAATGCTCTTGGTGCTGAGTGTTTCTTGTTCTTGAGCTTGGTGTTTGAAAGGAATTCTTCCTACAAGAAAAGGGAAGTTTCTGATTCTCTTAATAGTGTGCAGATTGATGTGCTTTCCTATGCTTGTTATTAGATTTCAACTAATAAGTCTGCGGATTTTTCAAGTACCTGTATGTACACTACCTTCTTCTGTCAGTCTGTAACATGCACATTAAAAGCCTCAGTGGCTGAAATGTTTTAAGTGGCAAAGTTGTATGTCTCTGTAGCATAGCAGGGTCCCGTGACTTAAAGAAAGACCAACTAAATTGCATGGCAAAAGTCTCTTTCATAGATAGATATAAAGATGATAATGGACAAATGTATGAAAAAAAAAAAAAAAAAAAGCCAAAAAACACCTAAATTGAAAGGGAATATTTGAACATTCAAAGCTGCAGTTCCATTGCTTACATATTGAGAAAGTAAGTAGGTCAGCTATTTATTTCAGTGATAAAATTCAACGGTTTTCTTAAGATATCACAGCACATCCTGTTTTGTTATAGTCTGTCTGAACAGGCAAGATTGTTAAGTATTGAAGCATTGGCTGTTGTTAGTCACGTACATAGAGGGAGAGGAAGGAATATAGCTGTGTTTCAACACTTACCAGAGGCTATGACTTTTAAATGATTTCCATTAGTCCAGCAAATTGTAATTTTCCTCTCTTATGCTCTCCTTCATCTATTTAACGATAGAATCAGCTATCAGCAGGTAGGTTGCTGACGGAATGTGATTTAGCTTTCAATTACTCAACATGTTGTAACCACCTAGAAATTAGTTAAAGCTCCCATTAAAGTTCATGTAAAGTATTTGTTCAACTACATGTAAATACCTAATTGCTACTATGCTAAATGGCTTATTTTTCTCCTGATTGCTATAATATACCTTGAAAATTACATTTTCCTTTACTATGTTTGCTATTCCGGTGTACCTTTTGCACATCTGATTTTCCAGTTACAATAATTCATATATTTTGTACACAATTTTAATCACTTCAAAGGGTGAATTAGTCTTTTAATTATTAATAAGGTGAAATTCATTGATTTTCTCCAGTTGCTCAAACATGAGTCTGGCCTAATCCCGCCTCAGGCTTGGGGGGCACTGAGATAAACAGAAAATCCTTGAGCTAAACATTCATTTCATGGGATTTGAAGTGCGGGGGAGGGGAAAGAGGGAGGCATTATTTTCTCCTATGAACTTTTCTTTTAGTTTTTTTTTTTTCCATTCTCTCATATGCAAGCGTATTGTTGAAAACTGTAGTTTAGTGATCATAAAAATAAGGGAAAAGAGAGTGGTTTGAAAAAAAAAACAACATTTGAAAGCAAGTTCGCTATGTACTTAAATGTACATAATTTATTACATGGCTGTCTGTGTAACTGATGAAAGACCTGTGGTGCAGAAGGCTTTACTACTGAGACTAAGAAGTCATGCAGATAGTAAGTGAGGCTGTGAGTATTCTAGCACAGAAATGTGCATAAGGTAACTCAGGACTTGTGTGCTGTGTTAATGCACATGTTTATGTGAGGTTTATCCTGCGATTAGTGTCAGATTTTCTCCTTTGTGTGAAGGACTTTTCACTAAAGCCTCTGGCTCAGCTGCAGTTCGGTGGTTTGATGCAATTTTGTCACAGTTTATTTCTTTAATTGATCTGATCCTCCTTGTTCTTTACATGTGACCCTAATTACTTAAACTTGGCATCCAGCCATCGTACAGAAGTCAAATAATGTTTTATTTCTTTAGTTTGTAATTTTAGTTTTGTTTTACTTCATGTTCCCTGATGTTGCATTACCATAAGCAATTTCTTCTACAAGGTCTGAATTCCAACCAAAATTTTTGAAGAAAAGCAGGGAAAATAAAATTGAGCAACCACACCGAATGTGGTTTAAAAAATGCACGTAATTTATAACCTTAAAAATATGAAAATTGAATCTGTCCTTAATGCATTTCTAGAAATCAGTGCCAAACTTCTAAGCTGTTCTCCATTGTTTCAGAATGTCTAGCCTCTGTTTGAACAGAGCCTTTTCAAATGCTCGGAGACCCTGATCTTGGGGTATTAATTCCCAAAATGATATAAGCATTTCAGAAAGTATCCATGAATATAACAAGTTCAAAGTGGCAAGTATCAGTACCCCAGTTGTGCAAAGGAAGACGGTATCCATCTTCTCTGAAGAGAAATAGTGTTTTTCTCTGCTGCCACTAAAGGGAAGCCTCCTTTGGGACCTTGTTAGATGCTTTCATGTGAGGACCATTTGACCCACTTCTGACTAGTGAGCAGGCTTAGAAGGCAGGAGTTGTTGGGGATATGCCTTTGGCTGATCTCCTCCCCCTCTTTACAGGGAAAGAAAACCCTCAGTGGAATATATTAGGGATAATAACGGGATAAAAATGTCAGTTACAGAAGGGTGATGGATGGAGTTTCTTGCTGAAAATAATAATAATAATAAACAAAAATCTTCACGAGTTGTCTCCATATTTACCATTAAGTCAGCATCAGGATAAATTATACTGCTCTTTTAAAAACAAATGGAAGGAGAATATTTGTGGGACTATTTTTTTGTTTTTATTAACAGAAATAGGATTAATTACTGAATATAATTTGATGTTGACTTCTAAATCAACCTTAAATTTTCCTTTTAAGATAATGAAATCTGTTTAATGAAACTGAAATATATATTGCTTAGAAGAAAGTCAATTAGATTTTGCCTCTTAACAACAAATAAAGGAGAGCTGCTTTTGAAGCCTGTGTGTAATTAAGCCATCCGAGATAAAAAATTGTGTGGTGAGGAAGCCATCAGCAAAATCGTTCATAGACTTTAAATCTCATGTCTAAAGTAAAAGATAAATTCAGCCAAAAAAAAAAAAAAAGCTATTAGTTTTCCATTTTAACAGGTGGATTCTCTGTCCAAATGCAATAATGTTGGTGTTTTTCTGTAGGATAACTCCACTGCAGGCAGCAAGCTTGAAACAGGTTGTATCTGCTTACTTTTAATGTATTGAGGATCTACAAAGCCTTTTTATTTTTTTCCATGATGGAACAAGCCTTCGTGCAGGAGCCAGTGCCTTCTGGATTATGAGATTATTGTTTGTTTTCCTGGGAAAGCTAGTTTTGATGCATGATTTTGTCCCCAGTCACCTCTAAATATTCAAGACTAGATCTACAACAGTGCATGTGGAAATGATCAGAAATAAGTCACTTCTGGAAGGCTGATTTATGTTAAGCTGTATATAAGTATATGAAATATGAAATATGCTCCTTTTCTGCCGCTGAGTTTACTCATAAATAATCCTTCTGACTCTCTTCAGAATAAAGTAGTAACTCTATCAAGAGAGAAGCCAGAGAAGCCAATTAAATCATTGTGACAAGTAGAAAACAAGCGAGGGAGAAAGCTCTCTACAGAACAGAAAATTCCTGCTGTTTCTTGATGCTCAAAAGTCCACTTAAACTTCAGATACTTAGATCATTTTTCAGGGTTTCGTTTCCGTCATCAAAGAGAAACTGGAAGCCAAAATATGAGTTTTGTAAGAAAAAATTTTTCTCCGGCATCTTTTGAATGCTTGTCAGTCCTTTCAGATAGAAACATGACTGAAAAACCAACCCAAAGGGATAAGAACAGAATGCAGAGACAATGTTAGGCCTGAGGAATCCAACAGGATGTAAGATGAAGACATCTGTAGCTGAATAAAGACGCTGCCTTTAGGAGATTATCCTGAAAATGATTGCAGCTGCCACCAGAGAGCAGAAGTGCCAGATGCTGCCATAGCCCCCAGGGAAGTGGCTGCGTGTGATGAGTTGTTGGAGACAGAAGGGTTGGAAGTACAGACGTCCTTCTCCAGAACTTGCAGTAAGGAATCAGGCTATGACAGTTCTATCCTTAGCTTTTGTCACCGGCAAGGGGAAATTTGCTCTAGGCCTCTTGCTATCAATTATCTTTTTTTTTTGGTATTTGAGATCTGACTTTTTGTCAGAAATAACTCAGATGGTACCTCGTGCAAATGGTAAAAGCTCCTTATGTAGATTTTGAACTGAAAGTATGCGTTGTTCCATGAAGTGTTACGATTTTTATTTTTGTAATCATGTGTTTCCTGCCTGTCCAAGCCGGGTGGTATCATTTTTATAACGTAAATGTTGTTTTGTTGGAGGAAAGTGTTTTTGTTTCATTAAATATAGTGCTGCCCAGTATATATAGGGGGGAAGCAAAAATGAAGGTTACGTCAGGTCTGTGAAACATTGGAATTAAGATCAGGGTAAGCTGGAGAAACCCTTCAGCAACTGGAGAAACTGTGAAGCTAAAGACAGCTTCTACATACAGAAATGATCTGCTGAGCAAAGTTACAGCAATTCTAGGGATGTTTAAGCAAATTTCAGTCAAGACTTTCAAAAGAGATATTTGAAATCCGCAGACATCTCATGGTCAGCCTTTATTTTTAATGTAATGGTAGCAAATTACATAGTAGAAGATTAGCCTAATATCTATAACCAGCCCATTAACATTCCTAAAACAAACTTGTTACAGTGAAACAGGCAACTCGTCTGATTACTTCCTCAAGTCTTTGAGGAGCACACTTGTAACTGTGGAAAAAAAGTTGAAAACGTGAACCCAAAGTCACTGCAAATAATAAATGTTTTTAACTCTCACCTGTATAATCTATGGTTCTCTTATATGTGATATATAATTTCGAAATTTTCAAACAAACTCTGCGATTTTTCTACCAGTTTCATGACTGTGGGTTGCTCACATTGACAGTGAAGTACTGATTAGTATAGAGGGCTTTCACGCCTAACCCAGGTACCACAACATTCAAAATTATTTTAGTAATAGCTCTGAAGTCTCCGTTGCTACTGCAGTATCTGTCAGTCATTCTTGGTGATAAGAAAGGTACTACTAGAAAAGCCTAAGCATCTTATTCTGAACTTATTTGATTAAAATAAGAATTTTTTCATGCAAACTGACAAAGCATGTTTATATATCTATTTTCTTTTCTCTCAACATATATGTAAGCATGCATAAGTACTTCCCCACTGTTTTGTAGCTGTACTCCTATGTGAAGGGCTCTTAAAATGATTCAATTTCCTTAAAAGTTTTTGATACTAAACTGTCTTTTCTCCATTGAATATAAATGGGTGTCTTAAAACCAACAAGTGTGAATTAGTATTTTCAGTTTTATACAAGGAATTCTTCAACTGCAATGCAATACAAAGAATTTCTAGGATAATGTCATTTAGAAATTCCATAGGATGCCAAAATGACTTTTGTGTCGGTTGTTTTATTTTTTTTTTTTTCTTCTGTTTCTTATGTCTACATCTGTGTTTATATTACTGTCAGACCTCAATTCTGTTGGTACTAATTCTGTTTCTATTACTGTGTTCACATCAATTATTTTACCACACAGGCACTTAATTATGCTGTAAGAAAGATGCTTTACTTTGCTTGTTCAACCCACTAAGCACATTGAGCTCCTGATTTTAATATCTACCTCAGAGTTCACTACATGTCATAAGTCTTATAGACAGAGTTTATAGAAGATAACCCATATGTCAGATAATAACATCACCATCCTATCCTGTTGACCTCACCCTTTGACCCTACAATGGATAGATCGCTGTCTTGCACAGTCTCAGTTGCTAAAGTGTCCTGTCCACTGCCAATTAGGATGGATGTCCTGAGTTTTCCAACATATACAAAATACTTTAACCAATCAGCAGTAAGCTATTGTACCATTTGTCTTCATCTTGCTAACTTCATTTTATATTGTGAGGCAACCAAGGAAAATGGAAGCACTTTCCTGGTTAAACCAAGTTATAATGCCGGGGGAGCTAGAGGATGAAAAACTCTTGCAAATAACTCTTTTTCTCTGTTCTGTGAGTGGTAAATAGTTCAAAACAGTGATGGCAGATCTCAAGCATGAAGCTTTAAAGTGGCAAAATCAAGAAATAATTTTGTATATCAATCATTACCACTTAAGTGTAATCTAAAAATTTTAAAAGGGAAAACCTTAACTCACTTTTATTATACTTTGTTATAATATCAATATTAATCACATATTACACTTTGCTCAGTGATAAGTGGATCATATTCCGTGCAGTTCAAATTTCAACTCAGCTACTTCTAGGTTAATTGTGTAGCCATAAATACTGAAGGATGAAGTAATCTTGTTCATTGTGGTTTAATTCAGCAGGTAGCTGAGCACCACACAGTCATTCACTCGCTCCCCCACTTCCCAGTGGGATGAGGGGGAGAATCAGTAAAAAAGCAAATCAGAACTTAGGGGTTGAGATAAAGCTATTTACTAAGATAGAGAAAAGGATAGTAGTTACGACCATATATATATATATGTGTGTGTGTGTGTGTGTGTGTGTATATATATATAGAAATGTATATATATATACATTATACATTATATACATTATATATATAAAAATGTATAGAAAAGGCATTTGTTCACCACCCACTGACTGATGCCAAGCTAGCCCCCTCTTCTGCTAGAGCAGAAGAGAGCAAGATAATCTCCCACCCCCTTCAAAACTCCTTCAACATGGTGTCATATGGTATGGAATATCCATTGGCCAGCTTAGGTCAGCTGTTCCAATTCTGTTCCCTCCCAGTTGAGAGTGGCTTTGGTTCTGTGCAACACTGCTTAGCAGCAACTGTAAACATTGGTGTGTTAATCAACATTGTTTTTCTCCTGGAACCAAAATATTGCATCAGACCAGACCGAAGAAAATAATTCCGTCCCAACTGAAACTAAGACACTGTTTACTTTCTGCAATCTTATTTTATTAGATATTTTACAAGAAAAAATGTCTTATTTCACTCCTCAGGGGAAAAAAAAAAAGAAAAAAAAAAGGTATTGTCTAGTTCCCAAGTGAACATTTTATGGGACTAGTCTATAAGTGATACTGGCCTTACTTTATTTTATAGTTTGCTTGGCATGCACTCCAAAAGCAAATGATATGACAATGCGGTTCATGTGTAGGTGCCACAGTTTTCGTCTACAGCCCTGTTAATGGTTTGAAACTATTGAATGAGCTTCAGGAGCAACTTTGAAAAGACTGCTACAGCTGAGTATCTGACCTGACAGAAAATTGAATTTCTTTAATTAAGCTTTGTCACTGACTGAATAAATGCTACCATTTCCTCGTGAAAAGCATACAAAAACAGGGTTTTGAATTACAGCAAGCCTGTTTCCTAGTCCTCTTATCAAACAACTTCTGTTTTCTGCTTCCAGTGCTTCTTATTTATTCAATTTATGTTTATGTCTTAGCTAACTACTGACAAAGCCTTCTAGTATCCTCTTTGGACAGTTCTGGGCTCTGGACCTATTGTGTCTTTGTGGGATTAGCTATATGAGAGCTGCAGAAAAGAATGTAGACTTCTTAGCTACATGTTTAATGCATTGCTAATCTAAACTCTCCTCAGCCTTAAGCCCCAGTAGGTCTGCTGGGACTCTGCATCAGGAGGCCCTGTTAGAGGATAAGCAGCAATTTCACAGCTGAATCTACGCATTCTCTCTGGCGTGAGTCAGCAATGTTTCATAATTATTTGCATCAGAAACTGATAGCTCTCATAAAGTCATGGATATCTGACCTTTAGTGATCTTTAGAAAGAGATAATTGACCAAACACTTAAATGTTGTCTCAGTGGAGAGATGTGCAAGTAAAATCATCCACAGATGCAAAAACTTATAAGTACTTCTTATATAACTGTAATCTTCTTGATATTTCCTCCCTGCCCCTATGTAAGTACTGATTTACATCCATTTCTAGGGCAACACTAAGCGGTATGGAATCAATTCTAAAAAGTAAGGGCAGAAGAAACAACTCTGTTGGTCATTTTCCTGTCTCATTACCTATGAAGGATTGTTCCCCATTGTATATTTGCTAGCGATTTGTCTGTTCTCTTAAATGTCACAGGGCCTGGATTTCTACTACATCCCTTGAGAGGCTAGTCTAATGCATCTTCCTGTCAGGAATTTTGATTATTCTTCTTTGTTCCTCTTGTATCTTCTTAGCATTCTTAACAATTGAGATGACTGCAAAATTGTTGTATTAATTCTTAACCCAGTCACCAAAATGAAGTAGCAGTTGTTAAGCAAACTTTTACTTACTGATACCAAGGAAATCCTATTTGGTCACTTTCAGTCCTTAGAGAGTTGTGGTGATGGAATAGCTGGTATTAAAATTTTACTTTCTGTGGTTTTACAATTTATCTACAGAACTTGATTTCCATGATTTCCCTTGCTTTATCAGTTTGAATATTTATGGTGCTAGTTATATTCCATTGTGAGTAATATTAGGAAATGTCTACTTTCAGAAACTGTTTGAAGTGTCACTTGTCCATTTTTCTTGCCTGGTGTACATATCAGTGAAATTTGAATATTGGCTGGATACTGCATGCTGTAAAATGTGTCCAGTTTCCAAAAATCCATTACTGCACATACATTCAATTGTTGATAATCTCAATACTGCAGGTTTTGCATCAGTTAGCAGACAGCAAAACATAATTTTAGTAAACACGATGTTTGCAGAGAGAAGATATACTTCGATATTACATGTCTTCTCCACAGAAATAGAAACCCGGGATCTGACTATACCTAATTTCATTTAAAGAAGGAAGAGATGGCCAAAATAGTTGAGTCTAGTTGTATTATTTCTCACCTCGTAAATATTTTTTTCAACCTTTTTACCCTTTTGCACTACCAGTTGACATAGTAGAGAGCTGAGTGTGTGCCTTTCCAAGGTCAATGAGGTGTTGAAAAACCTGTTCTTGCTTGGCTTGGACCACTTGGTGGCAAAGAGAAAATGTATTTTCAACAGTGTGTCATGTCAACTGGATCTGATGGAGGAACAAGCCTAATTGTGCCTAGAGCAGTAATTTGTGTTTTGAACTGAGACAGAAATTCAGCTTTTGTTGTGCTCTTTCTTTACAAGCCCCAATTCACTGGCAAAGTAAAGACATTTACAACAATTGAACACGAAGTAAGAAAATTGACAAAATCTGTGCAATCTTCACGAAGTTACTTTCACCTAGCTTCTTAGTGGAATTGAGGAGACATTATTTCAGATGGAATGTGTTTTAGAAGGAAGATTCAGTTTAGCTCTTGGGGAAAATCCATAGACTACTGCCTTTTCAACTTGTTTTTGCTTGTTTTCTCCTAATTTCCCACCACTAAGTAGCAAAGGATCATTCAGTACAAAACCAGTAAACCAAAAACACAATAAATGTTCCTTAAGAGTTCTGCCATTGTCTTCAGTAGAATACACCATAAAACCTGAACTTGAATTCACTAGAGGTTTTAAAAGCCACTCAGACTTTAAATGGCTTGATGCAATTTGGTATTAATATTCTAACTAACTATGGTGAAATCTTCACATGTATCCTAGTAAGAACCCGGGTTTGTTTTTGGGGGGAGTCTGTCAGTGTTCACATTTGTGTCAGTAGCTGTACAGTGTAGTTGTAAATCCAATTCACTTTGCCAAAGGCATTCCTGGTTTTGTACTTAAAGGTGAATTTCTATCCTTTGGTTAATGAAAATCACTTTTTTCCTTTGTGAATTTCTTTGTTTTGTTTTTTAACTCTGAGATGATCCTTTCCAAATGTCATAGTGCTGTGTGGAGATCCTGGATTCATTAAAAATGTTCCACTGAGAACTGCTAGGTATTTTTAAAATGTTCCATTTGTTTCCAGGTGACTGAAAGACTTAGGCAGTTAGCTTATTAGTCAGTTTTCAGCTGAGCAGTCAGTTGTTAGTAAAACAGTATTTTTAAATATTTTTGTCCTTTGTTAAAGTTGTTTCATTTAAATAGCTGCTGAGTACGGTCAGAAAAAGAAGATAAAATAATGATAAATTGCATAATCTACCAGAAAATATAATTGTGATTCTAATAGTGCTCTGTGATTTGGCACCTGCATACGCTGAATTGTGAAGTGTTTTATTTTCTTGCAAATATCACCTTTTAATAGGTCGTAGTTGAACCAAAAAATACAAAATCCTTATTGTCCTAGAAAAGATTAGAACTGCAAAGAATTTCTACCTAACAGTTGCTTCAAATCTGCAAGTACACAGAAAACAAAAGGACATACTCAATCCAAAGACATTTAGTAAGATCATCAGTTTTCATTTAGTCGTACAAATGACCCTTCAACGGCAAAAAGGCATCCTTCCAGGGTAATGGGTCAGCGTTACTGCCAAAGGAAAACATTCAGCAACTAAACCACTGCCTTCCATAGCTGGGGAGCCCTGAGGGTGTGCTAAGAGATTTCACATTGAAGAATTTTTTTTTAGCCCCTCCCTGCTGGGTGTATGAGAACTGATGAGATCACAGCTTGATGTCAGGTAACTGCAGGCCAAATATTCTCTAACAAGGTAAATAATCCACCCATATAGGTTGCTGGAAGAAATCCCGGCTTCTTTAAATTCAGTGAAGACAGGGTTTTACCTCATAGCTATGGTAGTAATCAATTCACTGTCAAGATACATTTACCAAAAAAAAAAGTTATTTTGTTTGAAAACATGCTTGGTTTCTCTACTTGCTATGATGCTTTAATGTTTTCGAACAAGTTTTTACATGTTGAAAGCATGCAGAATTACAATTAAGCTCAATCATTAGTCTGGTAATAAATATTCAAAGAGAAGACCATCATAAAGGCCTGATTAGGCTATGCATAAATCTGTGATAAAACTACAGGCCTTCTGGCTTTTTATAAAAAAAGAATACTTGGGTTCACATAAGAACCACAGTTGGCACTTTTTAATGTATGAACAAACAAGCTGAATCATATAGAAGAAATGTTATATTTTATAGAGACATGTATGGAACTTTTAACATATAGATTGAAAACATCTTGAAATATTGCCAGTTGAGGAAAGCAGAACCTTTTGCTGTGTTCATTTACAATGAAAAAATTACACTTTTTTTTTTCCATCCACTGCAGTCTTTGGGTATTATTATTTTTTATGGGTTCATTCTATAATCAATTACAGCATGACAATATATGTGAATGAATTCAATATTTTTATTTTCCCTTGCATTATTGCCTCTGCCCAGCAAGCACAGGTATGTTCAGTGTCCTGAAAGTTCCTTACAGCTATTAAACCTTAAGTGTGTTTTTAAAACAAGCAAGTAAAAGCACCTGTTTGCAGCCTTTGTGTCAATATTAGCCTTCTGCATAGTGAAGGTATGTCAAACAGTTTTTGTCAAAGTTCCATTAAGTACTCAGTTTTTTCATCTAAATGTTTTCCAAAACCTTAGCAGTCAAGTAAGCAGGTAGGAATTTTTGCTCAGAGCAGATGATGACACCAATGAAGCAGTGATCTGGAATAGGCACCAGTCACCAGTGAAATTACACTGTCCTGCTCTGAATTGCAGTTTTTCATCCATGCAAAGAAAGTGAGATCCCAGGGAAAGTTCTCAGTTCCTTTGCCACCTCTGATGAATAGCAAGTGGTCTGTGAGTCTTTTCAAACAAATAGTGTGGATTGCTTTGCTACTGTGAGTGTTAAATGAAGCAGGGAATAAAAAAAATACTGCATGAGGTTACAAAGACTATCTGAGATGTTGCCTCTTAAGAAGGTGGGAGAATCCTGGATGTAAATTAAGGATGTAAATATTGTAAAATGCTGCGTAGAAGAAAGGCTATGACACACACATTTCCATAGAAATTTGATGTTTTATTACATGCTTTTCAGTCCTTGAGGTTACAGTAAAACTCTTATACAAACAACTTTACTTCATAAATGTAATTGATGCTTACATTACAGATAAAATCTGAGGTCTTGAACTTTAAAACTGAGTTAAAACTTCAGTGAATGCTTTTGATTTAAGATTCCAGGGTGTTGGCAATAAATATTTTGTAATCCTTCATGCCACCTTATAATTTCTTGCCACGTTTTGTTTTGATAAGTTTACGTGCTATATTAAATCAAGGCTACCTTCCTAAAGAAATATATTTGTAATTTTTCAAATGTGTTTGAGGTCAGAAGATCTTTGAAAACACCAATTTTTCTTTGCTTGTAATTGTTGTGTGCTTTATTAATAAAAAGATGTATTTATATTTGGTTTCTCTGTCAGCAGACGGAATAGCACATAGCAAACACTTTTCTTCCTAGGTTTGACAATTATTGTGTCATGCAGAATGTGTAATTAGTTTGTGCTTGGATTTGTACAAAAGCTGGTGAACTGGCAATCTTCAAGACCTGCCAGGACCAAATGAGAACTCATAAAGAGTTCATGAGCGTATAGAACAAGAAGCAAGACAGCCTTGTGATCTATTTTTAAAATACATATTATTTTCTGCCTGCTTTACTGCTGCTCCCCCTCTGGTCCCAGTTTTCTCGTGCCCTAACTGGAGATGCACAGAGGAGGGGATTACCCCTCACAATGGAGGGGCACAATGCTGTCTGCTGGAACAGGGCGGAAGATCTGTTTTTTTTTTGTATTTTTCTCTCACCAGTCATGCTACAAAGGACTTTTTTCTTCTTCTTCATCATGATTGATGTTGTCATAGCCCAAGTTAAATGCCGATCCTTTGACAATTGGCTAATAAATAATGTGCCTCGGAAAGCGTTGCACTGCATATGTGGAACACACATGAAAATTATATGATATCTACTTAGCATTGCTAATCAATATGTAATGCATATCCTTCAGCTAATCTTTTTGAGCAATTAAACCAAATTCAAAAGAGAGATTATTGTGTGTAAACAATGACGGCTTAGATATCTTGCCTACTGGCCTAAGGTCTCGCCACAGATCCTGCAGAGTTTACCTTCTGTATCAGTAGTTAATTAAGGTGAAACATGAGGTAATTAGGGCTAATCCCAGTGCTATCCTGCTGGCCTATTGCCTCTCAGGCCATGCCCTAAACCAAAGCATTTTCACAGCTTGTGAAATGTTGCCATTTTCATAGCAGATTTTAAAAATTGATGCCTGTGTTGCCTGTGTTTATTACAGACAGTGTTTCTAATCCTTTCAGGGAACCACATTGAATGCAATCCAAGTGGAAAGAGGGAAAGGATGGCATCATTTATTCTTCAGTGGATTTGAAAAAACTGCAGTGTTGATACAACTTTACGCTAGGACATTCCTTGTAATTGACAGGGGATTAGAGGGATTAAATTTGTACTCTACACTTGTTTCCAACTGCTTGTGTGAAGCTTCTCTTTTTTTTTAATGCTTTACATTTGATGACATGGAAGAGGGATGAATACTCTTATGTGATGAGCTCTTGCACAGTCATGGCAGTATAATATAAGTTAAAAAGCTCATGGCAGTTCCTGAAGAAGCTGCCTGAGGACAGCTCTGAGGTGTTACTCCTCAGGAACATTTTGGCCTTTGTGAAGCAGTTGAGAGGCTCCGCTGAGTTACATCTTATCTGTCCTTCAGGATGAATATTCTCTTTGCATGACGAGTATTTCTGTTGTTAGAGACTGATTTATTATTGAAATAATGGGTTTAACTAGTTATTAGATATGTCTAACTACAAAGAAAGGATTATTCTTCCCAGAAGGTATTTTATTAGGTTTTAAAATTTTTTAGTTCATCTGTATGATCTCAGTTCACAAGTCTGTTAAAATGACTTTGTTTTCCAGTTGGTCGGAAGTCTGAATACACTATCAACTGTAAACCCTTATTTCTTTCATACCTCCTGATAGCACTAAGCTGACCCAGTGCTTCTGAGCTGCAGTGGACATTTAGTACTGGAATAGTTTTCCATAAACTTGGGTCCATGCAAGTCCAAAACTGTTGGGGTAGGATGGAAAAAGCTAGTCTAAATGTAACATTTACAATTTGTGAAAGGGTACTTCTGCTCTGTTTTATATACATTTGACTATTCTAATTACAAAACTGATGTAGACATTGGAGATTACAAAATTTAGTCATTTATCCCTGCTTTTCTAGAAATATTGCTTTGCTCAACTCTGCCATACAGTTTGAAGTGTCAGTGACTTTAATAAGTCAAAGAGTTATACCCTTGTTTGACTCTGTTTCACGAAGCTGCTTAACTAGTTCTTTGATACTGCCTTCATCACTTTTCAGAAGCCAGAAGGCCCGAGACTGACAATTTTCAATGCAGTGTCATTTATTTGAATAACATGTTGGTGTTTTTTTTTAAGTAAGTGCCAGAGAGTGGATGAACACATTTCTTCAATTCCTTGTCATCCATTTTCTAGTTGGAATTTTTCTCTTACTGAACACTGTGATCCTTGCACTTCAGAAGAAAAGGTACTAAAATCACAGGTCTAGGAATAAAAGACTCTTAGATTTATTGTTTTTTAGACATTTAATATGCTTTTTACTTGGTTTCAGCTTCTAAAACTGGAGGAGGGGCTTTTCCTTCTGCATAAATGCAAAGAGGATTTGCAGCATGACATTTAGAAGTATATTGTATGAGGTTTGCTATTGATCCCTCTGGTGAGGATGAGTGCTCAGAGGGAATAAATGGGCTGCTTTTATGAGGCTCCCTGTCATCATGGATTTAGCTGTTTCATTTGCAGATTCCTGTAAATGTTTGCCTGATTTATGGCCAGTAATTTTCGCTGGGAAGGAATCGACATATCGTCAGCAAATGACTGCATGTCATTAATACTTTCAAGTGGCATGTGAAAATGTTCACGCACTTCCATTGATCCAGTCTGCTTTCCACTTTACAGCTCCAAATGTTTTAGTGTTGTGTTAATATTAAATACAAGAGACTTGTGACACAGTTCGTTAGTGGAGTGTGGGAAAATGTTAGAAGAATAAATCCAGATAAGAAGAATAAATTCAGATTACTGAATCACAGAATGGTAGGTAGGTGTCGAAAGGGACATCTGGAGATCACCTAGTCCAACCCCTTGCTAGAGCATTTCCCTACAGTATGGTGCACGGGAAACCGTCCAGGTGAGTTTTGAATATCTCCAGAGAAGGAGACTCCTCAGTCTCTCCAGGCAGCCTGTTTCAGTGCTCTATGTCACCTTCATAATAAAGAATTTTTTCCTCATGTGCAGGTGGAACTTCCTTTGTTCCAGTTTTTCATTCAGAAGGTGGTGTCACACTGGAACAGGTTGCCCAGGGAGGTTGTGGATGCCCCAGCCCTGGAGGCATCCAAGGCCAGACTGGATGTGGATCTGAGAAGCCTGGTCTAGTGGTTGACGACTCTACACATAACAGGGGGATTGAAACTGGATGATCTTTGAGGTCCTTTTCAACCCAGGCCATTCTGTGGTTCTATTATTCAATATGTGCCCATTGTCCCTTGTTCTGTTGCTGGGCACCACCAAAAAGAACCTGGCCCCATCCACTTAATTCCCAACCATTAAATGGCCAGAAGCAATGATAAGATTTCCCTCAGGCTTTTCTCCTCTGGGCTAAACTCTCAGCCTTTTCTCATAAGGGAGATGCTCCAGGCCCTTAAACATCTTTGTGGCCCTCTGCTGCACTTTCTCTAGGAGTTCCCTGTCTTTCATCAACTGGGGAGCCAAGAACTACAGACAGTACTCCCCATATGTGGACTCACTAGTGCAGAGTAGAGGGGGAGGAGAACCTCCCTTGGCCACTCTCTTTTTAACGCACTATTCATTATCTAGCATAAAATTGAAGCAGAAAAATGAATGAATGAATGAATGAATGAACGAATAAATAAATAAATAAATAAATAAATAAATAAATAAATAAATAAATAATAATAAGAGACCCAAATTCGGTATTTAACAGTTGCACTTGAGAGGTTGAAATTAATTTTGTATTATTTTACTGTTGCTGGAGGTACTTCTTGGTTAAATAAAAAACAGTAGGCTGTGTAAAACTTTTATAGTTTTAAGCATTGTCAGCTTGCATTCTTGGTTAGTTTGTAAGCTGACGATTGATTCTGTGCTAATTATTTCAATTATTCTTACCACATTTTATTCTTCACATCCTGTTTTTGTCGGCAGTTAAACCGCTGAAGTATCCCCTAACCAAATTAAGAGCTTTAGTGCAGGAGTTCATGGAGCTAGGCTAGCTCTTTTTTATAATAAACCTTGAAAAATATACTGAGTTTGTGTAGCTGACATAAGGAAAATATGAAGCCCAAAAGCAGCTCTGTTTTTCACTTTGAGTCCTGTGTGTATGTGACACTGAAGTGTGAAAATATATGCTTAGCGTGATCTCTGTTTTGTTTTCTTATTTGCTGATACTGCCACAGCAGTTGTAGGGCAGGTGATTTTATCCTTTAGTTATTCAGTATGTTCCATACTAGTAAGCTAACAATTACGCTAGTAATATTGTCCCTAGCTACAGAAAGAACAGTGTACATATTGTTTATGGCGCAGCCTATGTTATGTCTTCTTGATATGACTGTTCATTCCAGAAAGTGCCGAACTCTATGGCAAATGGACACATTTATACCATGTGTCTAAAGGTGCCAACTTATTTACCTTGCTGGCATAGAGCTGTAATGCGAGTTTCTATTTTGAACGATCTCTGGGGTCTCTAATACCAGTGCAGTACTGTATAGTACTTAATATCAAGCATAGATATATCAGGAACATAAAGGCTTTATAGAAGGCAGTGTGAAAGTACAAATAGATACTAATTACATAACTATCAAATAGAAAAAAGATGTGTGTTTCTGTGGGAATTTCTGTATAGGTCTTCCTGTGTGTGTACATATTTAAATATTAATTTCTTGCAGTTTTGGGGAAATAAAAGCATCTAAATTCATATTCCTTTTTGTCATTGCCATTGAATATGCATGGAGTATGACAGAAATTAATAGCCACGAGAAGAAATATTGAGAAGATTATTTTAGGTGAATCCCATTCAATTTCCATGAGTAAACATGCTCACAAGCTTGGCTGTACTATTTGTGATATCAAAGCAAGATATAGAAAGAGCAGTCTATTCAAGCAGTCTTTCAGTTCCAGGTTGTCTGTATAAATCCAGTTCATCATCAAGGTCATGACAAGATGTGACCTTTGACAAGTAGGGTCCTTCTTACTGGAACACAAGTGCACACAGACTTTTTCTGAAGATGCTGATGTGGTCACCCCTTCTGTGAATGCTCCAGGAGATACCAGAGTATGATTGAGAAAAGACAGGAACATAGGCTCTGTTCTTTAGGACTAGTCTTTCAATTCAGAGAGGGCTTCTGATTCTGGAGGGGCCATGTTTCTGAGTGACTTGTGCGTGTTCGTAGTATTACTGTAGATTATATTTTTTCTGAAAAGAAAACATGCTTCCTTACTGAAGCTATTTGCAGCTTCCTTAGATTGCCCTTTAGTTTAAGGCGCAACAGTTTCACAATGAGCATGAGAAAAAGAAATAATATATGGCAACTGAGTAGTAGTGAAGAGGTATTTTTATTACTGTAATTTTGAGGGAAAATATCTTGTTTGTTCTTGTGTTCAAGTATTCACCTTGGATAGCCGACATTCCTGCAGAGATATCACTTAATTAGCCAGAAATTTGCTACATGTTGCCTTTATTATTCCACGCGGTGCCTGCTCCACCTCTTTCTAACCACCAGCCTTCAGCAAAACAAACCCCCTGGAAGGATGAGCTGTGGGAAGCAAAGGATAGGATTATTCATTATTAGTGACTGCTATATAGAGAAAGCTATTCTGTTTCAAGGCAGTCAGCTTCTTCAGTGTACATTAGGTGTTCCCTTTAAGAGTATGTTAACTTGTCTTAAAATAAAATAAAATATTAAAAAAAAGAAATGTTTAAAGTAATAGTAACCTTGAAAAAATACAAATCAAAAGATAAATTGTGACCAAAGCCTGTATAATTCTCTACCTTCTCTAAATGTATTCCATCAGCTGTATTATGACAGAGCTGGTTGGGAATATATTTGATTTCAAACAGTGAATCTCCAAACACTTTTCCAAGATGTTAAGTTTCCTCTTAAGTTTTTCAAATAGGAATCCTGAAACAGATATAGATATATTTTTCTGCTGATGACGTGGCAGAAACAAGCCAGCACTCACATCTCCTGTTTCGCAGTCCACAGTTTTATCCATTTCCTTACATACTTCACAGAAAGATGGAACAAGGATACATTAATATGTTATAGTAGGTATTTGAGGATATCAAATTACTGAGTAACGTTAATGAAAAAAATGGCTCATAGTGTTCTGGAGAGAACGCCCGTGCCGGTGTGTGAATCTGTGTGAAGTGTGGGGTGTTTTTTTTCAGGTAGAGCCAGCTATAGTACATCTTTCATAGGTGTTTTATTAGTAAACTAAATGAAGCATCATTAATATCTGAAGCAGAGTATCTTCCTGTTACTTTTTGAATATCTTTTATAATCTTGATTATCTGAAGATTCATCTTTAATTTTTAGGGTGCAATATATATCTGCCCTATGGCGTAGCCTTTATTAATTCCTGATAAAAAATAATAAAAAAACGAGCTTAATTAAGCTGTGCTGAGTTATTGCTGATATCAGAATCTTATGTTTATATTCTCTCTAATTAAGGTTTTGACTTTGCTGTCAATCATAATTTCTGCTAATGTATGAAATAAATCATGCTACTTAACCTTGAAAAGGGGGGGGGAAGTGGATTTATTGTATTTATTTTGCTTTTAAATTATGTAATGAAGATGAGAGCGTTAACTTGGTAAAGTGAATGTAATGGCGGTACATTTAAAAAGTCGAGTGAATGTTTCTGAATATATCAGAATAGCAAATTTGGGAGGAAAACTGAATGAGTTAATGTTAGGTTTCTGAGAAAACTTTAGATTTGACTAAGTCCACTCCCGTTTATTCAAATGGAAAATGGCTGTCTTAAGGAATTAAGAGATCTGATCTGAGCTAGTGTAAATAGTATACAGCAGAAGTTTGTGAATTTCTAGGGCTTTAATCTGTTTTATCCCAACTGATGTATGAAATACCGGTGTAGCAAAAAAAGACTCAAATGCTGGCATTTAAAAGTCACTGCTACACTTTTTCACTCAATATGTTTAAACTTGTTGGGAAGAAACGTTCAGGTTTCAGCCATGCTAGCACACCGGTCACATCCTGAGTGTTGTACAGCTTGTACAGTGCGATACTTGTGAGCACCTCTGGCAAAGGAGGGCAGCATCCCACTCAACGGGACTTTTTCCAGGTTGCTGGAAATGGCTGGACATTTGGAGCAGGGTCAGGTAAGCAAGATATCCTGCTGATTCCCAGTCTTAAAGAGTACTCTTTCGCCCTGGGTGATACACTAACATCTTGGAAACAGTCAGTGTTGCTGTGCTGGAAAAGGGTTATTCAGGGGATTAGGTAGCTGAAACAAGTGCAGTGTGGTCTTGAGCACTGGAGCAAAGTTCAATTCTGATATCAGTACTTAAACCCACATGAAATGGAATTGAGGTAAAATGATTAAGTTGTGCTACTGACGTACACGTGAAAATTATGCAGCCTACTCAAATCCCATCTGTTCTAGACATCACCAATCATCATGAGCAAGCACTAAAACGGGTTAATGTTTTGACCAGTGTATCTCAGCCATATTACAATAACCTTAATTTTTTTTTTTTTTGAGTACTTTAAGTTACACCCTTTCTAGAAACTTAAATAGCCAATCCTTTTTAGCAGCAGTTCATGATTTTATTTTTATTTTTATTTTTATTTTTAATAGTAATTTTGGAGAATCATTTTGAGGTCACAGCTGGACCAGGAGAGACTCCTCCAAACGTCATGATTTTGTTTTAGGGAGAAGACACTTTTGGAAATGTGGCAAAAGATCTTAGAAATTTTATGTGAAATCTAAGTCTGGAAATAATGCAAAGATAGTTGGGCTTTAGTCAGTGCATTAAAACAAACCTAAGATTAATTTCTGGAGAGCCGACTTTGGGTTACTCTTAAGTCTTCTACTCAGACATCTGCTATTCTCCTTGTTCCCTGTCTGTCCTTGCCTCCTTCCAGCACCTCCTACAGGCTGATTAATGAAACCCCTTTGCTGGCAGTCATGAGATAGATTGCATGCAGCATCCTCACAGCAGGAGGAAATGTTGCTTGTTGACGGTTGGCTGCACATGAGGGAGAGCAGCTAACCAAGGCTGAAACCATGGACATTTCCTACAGATAAAAGCTGGATGGTGATTCCTGGCAAAAAGAAGAACAGACAAAAAAGCACAGCAGGTTTTTGGATCAGTAAAATGCTTGCTCCCCAACTGTCACACGTGCAGCTCCTGCATCTGGCGTTCAGTTGACTCATTTCACCTGGATCAACTAGACAGCTTCACTCTGTTTAAGCTTTCAGATTTAAAACATAATATGAAATACTTCCCCCAAACAAATCAACACTGCACAAAATTCATAATTCTATTAGGAAAAGGAAACAATTTTACTTTCTCTGTTTAATGAACCTAAGCAGATGAATCACTGATTTAATGTATTTGGTGATTTAGAATTTACATTTGGGCCCACAGTAGAACATTTCAGCATATTTTGCTCCTCTAGTTATTTTTAAGAGTACTAAATATTAGTTACTTAAACTATTGTTTGTGCAGCTAATGCCTTATATTTCTCAGGAATGGTTTTTATGTGTGATTGCAGTGACTAGTCTCCTAAATTTGGAAAATCCTTACAATTTTTTATTTATTTATTTATTTTTGCTGTTTTATGTATGCATGCATGTATGCATTTATTTATTTATAGCAGTCTAAAATACAAGGAAATATAGAAGAGGAAAGTAAAAAAATTAAGGTTTAAGAAGAAAACATTTATTGGCTTTTCCTTTCTTCCTTCCCACTCTGCTTTTCTTTTTACACCTTTTACTGGCACAAGCTTGAGTCTTTTTAGTGTTTGCAATATTAGAGGTCACTTTTCTGAGAATAAACATAATAAAAGGAGGACTGGTAAAGACAAAATTGCATGCATATATGTGCTCAGTTACCCATGTCCTTTACTGAGCCAAGGACACTGAGTATATGCTCCTCCCTGTTGAGAACAGAAAAGATACTGAACCTGCCTTGTAAGGAAAATTGAGTTATTGTGCTCTTCCACTTTTATTTGTATTTTTTTACCTGTGATGACCAAAACCACCTTGAGGTTATTCAGGCACCTCTGTGTTGCCTAAATGGCATTAAATACAGAGGAGGAAATACAGAAGAATACAAATTGAGGAGATGATACACAGTCACATCAGTACCACTGAGGAGATACACAGTGACATCAGTCACTCCGATGGTGTGGCTGTGCACATGGCCAACAAGCAGCGCTGTGAAAAAGAGGTTGGTGGAGCTGCTCAAACTCAGCTTTCCCCCTGGAGCTTCTTGCTCCATGTGGAGCTGCCCTGCGGGCATGGCTTAGTCCCTACAAAGGGGAAAGGGATAGATAAAAGTAAAAAAGGACACGACCAGTCTTGGAGAACAGCAGGAGGAGCCAATGGGGTTTGGGCTTTGTGTTTCACTAAAACTACGTGGCGCATCACACTGGATTAGATTGGATGATGCTTCACAGGAGAGCTCTGCTTAGAAGTGCATATATGTGGTGCTAAAATAACACATACCATTCTGATTTTCTTTCTATATAGCTAGAAGCCTTGGAGATTATATTATAGTCCTATATGTTGGCAAGTTAAACTGAATGTTGATGAGACACAGTGGAGGAGGAAAGGTGGGATTGTACACAAAATAAACCTTCTTACACGCATGGCTAAAGTCATACTTTCTGGATTTAGAATGAAATGGAAGAATTGTTGTACCATGCTACCTGTCTTTCTCAAAATCTGGGACATCACATATACATATGGGTATGTGTTCCTATATATATAGTCATTCTCACAAGGGAGGATTAAGGATGAACCAGTTCCAAATACATCTATTTTTGTGTCTTTCCAAGTTCTTTCAAAGCGTGAAAGTAATCCCTAAGAAGGACTGAGTGAAAGCAGGAGTATTTCACACACGTGGCATGTTTAACAATCTTATTTCATCTATATTATTTCCAAGTCTAAACTGAAGTAAAAATGAAAGCATAAAATCGTCTTTTGTAATTGGTGACAGAAAGTCATTAACAGGAAAGGAAACTTTATGTCAGAATATTGTGCAAAGAGATAAGAGTGCTTCTGGATAGAGATATTAAAAAAAAAAATAAATAAATCAGTTTATCTCTCAAGGTCTAAGTACATTTTTTCATGCACAGATACATACAATTCTAGAGCCTGCCCATCACCTTTCTCAACCAAAAGATCAGAAATAAAATCAATTGAGTAATTTCCACCAATGCACGGATCTTTCAAAGCATGATACTGAATGATAAAAAGCAGTTGTCTGTTGTTGCAGTGTATAGACTGCAACCAAAAGAAGAAAGGAAGATAACTCAGAGATTTTGTGGCTAATGCTGTAAAAAATAAATGTTTGTAAACCTCACATTTTAATCACTCAGAGAGGATTTTTTAAACATAATATTTCTTAGGATAGAAATGTGTTGAAATATATAACATCAAATTTACAAAGTTTCAGAGCAGAATAGAATTAACAGGGTACTTAAAATTTTCAGATCCTTTACTGGAGCACTGTTCTCAACTAAAACATGTTTTCAGCGGTTCAGTTAATTTTTTTCTTATTCTCCTTATTATCTTATTTCCCTGATCTCCTTTTGGAGATTGAACTGAAAAATTGCTTCAAATTACATCAGGTATGCATGCTCTTGTCCCTCACAGAGTAGAATAACTCATCACTAAGCTCCTGCAGCTTCTTACAGAGCAATGGAACTGAAGCATTCTCCCACCTCAGAAGTGAGGTTTCTGAGGCTCCCAAATGGCAGAGCATAGGGAAATTGAAGCAAGAACAATTTCTAATAAGGTGGATTTGAATATGTTGCTTCAAATTGCCAAATTAGTATAGCTGATGAAGGAATAATGTACCTTTCAGAGCAGATGCATGTATGGTGTTCTGGGGGTGGAGCTTAACGCCCCACACACCAAGACGTGGGCCTCGTTGCTTGCCCCAGGGCCCCACAGAGGGATGATGATCTGCAGCTTTGCCGCTCCTGAGGCTGCTGGCCCTCGCCATCTGCACAAAGGCAGCATATGTTATCCAGAGCAGCATGCAGCACAGCAGGGCCTATTGCCCGCCGCTGCTGACTGTTCACCTTCAGACATCTGTTACTAGCTAGTAGTTGGATATCTTTGCGCACACTGCTGTGTACAGCCTCATCCCTCAAAGCTGATAGGAAAACTCAAGCAGTGTGATGTTGTTCCCTCTGAGTTTGTGTATTGAATATAGGTTAAAAAAATTGTGCTTACTTATCTCCCATTCTCCCTTACATACATTCTTCAACTGATGGCAAGAACAGAAAGAGTTTTATTAAAAGAGAGGGAGGTGGGGGGGGCGGAGGATTCATTTTTCTACCTATGATTTTTTTTTTTTTTTTCCCCCGGGACTTCTCTATATTCAAGTTGTGTTAAAACTCAAGCAGGCACTTCTTTTTAATAACATGAAGCTTAGTTTTCCTTCATTCCTCAACAGTTATTAGAGTTATATTTTTCAATGTGAGCAGAGTCTGATGTAATTACGTGAGTCGTGGATTAGCATTTTACTATATTCCGTATGCCGCTTATGCAGTCTTTCTTAGACTTGAGTAAACACTGTGGGCTTGCGACCTGAATTAATGTGATACTCAAAGATGAGTTCATAATGTTGAGTGGTAGGAAAGGACAAAGACAGTGCATTTAAGATGTCTCCTGGGTCAGCAGTACATTCATGCTAGGTAAAGCTATATCCTAAACCAAAAAGCTAGGTTTGGTTTGGTTGTGAATGTTCAGAAGGGAGCTGCAGTGGGTTGCATTTCCTCTTCAGAGGACTGAACATGATGGCTTTGAGTGAGTGTGTTTCTGTGGAGCTGCTAAGACTAATTTCTCTCTATAATGTCTCAAGCTGGGCTCCTCAAAACTCCGGTTTCCAGAGAGCAAGTATATGAGTTTATGAGAAGGAATGTAGGGAAGAACAGCATGGAGGAATAACATAATCACTGTTAAGGATATCAGAGATATCATGTGACATTTCAAGGATGCTCCTCAGTAAGCATACAACGAGGACAGTGGGGAACCAGTCAGCAAGATAGATTTGGCAAAGTGAGAAGGGGGAGCACAAAACAGGAGACAAGTAGGGGTAGTAGAGAAACAGAAGCAGAGAAGTCTGTCTCATTGAAGTAAGAGCAGGATTTTCCTCAATAAATCTGCTTCAGCAGTAACCTCTGTTAACCTACGGCAGGTCTAAGCCCTTTGGACTTTAGTGCTCATAACTGAGAGCTGTTGAGCATGATGAGTGTCAAATGGTTTGTGGTTCTGCTGATTCTCTGCACTTTTAAAGAAGAGCTTGATCTGAAAAAGTAATAGTCCAACAAGAAAGCATAGATTTTTGTTGCTTGCCCATTTTTTTCTTTTCTTTTTCTTTTTTTAGAAACACATAAATGCTATTTCAGCAGCAGCTTCTGTTCGTGATATTTTGATGCATATGCACTTCTGTAGATCTACTTTGTTATAGATAGCTGTAGTGGCAGACCATCCTAATTGTATTTCCATCAAGTTAAAATCAGTGCATTGCAATTAAAACTTTGCACAGGATACACATCTGATAGTTGCTAGGTGGTGATGGCCTGAGAAACTAAAGTATTACTGCATGAACTTAACCATATGTGTAATCTTAGAGTAAAATCAGGCAGTACTTAAATGATTGTTTTGATCTAAATTAAAGGAGGGGAGGGTTTAACTGTGTTTATTGGTAACATCCAGGTTTGATTCTTTGATGTTATATCTGTGTTTCATTTTAACCATTGTGTTATCTTTTCATTATCAATACAAAGTGAAACTGTGGTTACTGAATGTAACCATTGGAGGCATGATTGGTATGGAGTCTGTTGGCCTCAGAATTTCTTTAAAACAGCAACTTTCTTGCAAATGAGAAGAGTTTGAAATCCTCTGACTAAAAATGTCAACATAATATTTTAGCAGCTTGTTAACAGGCCTACAGACAGGTACTAATTAGAGCCCAATTTACAATACACCAGTTTAGTGATATTGATCACTAAAAAAAAAAAAAAAAAAGTAAACTGAGCAAAAGCCAGTCTTGTTGCTTAAGGAATGATGTATTGATTCCAGCTGACAGTGCTTTGTCTACAGATCAATGTAGATGTACAGGACAGACCACAAGAATGAGACAGGGTCGCCAAAGGTCAGCAAAGAGAACAGGATGTCCAAGATTATTGGATACAATTAAATGAACATATCATAAAGTAGACCTGATTGGTATTTGGAAACGGAATCCACCGGTAGTGGGTTTTATCTTGTGAAGAGGAATAATGTATTCTAATTTATAATTAGCTTTAGATGGAATGCATTGAAAAGGGTTGAGGATTCAGTGTCTACTCAGCAGCTGTTGCTGATTGCGAGAAGTCTTACAAAACTGAAAGAACAAACTGCTCACAGCTCCATGCTGGTTTGTGAAAAAATGAAAGGTACTCTTCTGAGAGATGTTAGCTTTTGTCCAGCATATTAGGACATTTAAAAATTCAAATATTCAGAAATTCTTAATCTCTTCAGAACTTCGGGCCCTTGTTTTTGTTGTAATTGTAATTGCTGGGTTTGCAGTGCATAGGGATTCTAGTTGTATTGCATTTCATTTTTCCACATTTAAAAAGGAAGTAGTTATGTGCTGGTTTCATTTGACAACAGCAGTCAAGCATACTTGTACAACGGTGTGTTATTCATTCACACATTTCTTGTGTCCTTGATGTCTTCTGAGACCAAAGGCTTCATATTTTAAATAAGGAGGACCACTACTATAATATGATTAATCCCTTGCAACTTTCATGCCTTCTAAATCCTTCCTCATTCTGCTTTAGAAATCTGACTTCTATGATAAGAGAGATGTCTGCTCTGCACAAGTATTATAATTTAGAGCTTAATCCCCAAAATTAATGTTTAATCTGTACCGCAGCCTTGTTTTAAGAGCTTCTGAATAAATGTCATTCAAAAAAATTGCTTCCAGATCTTTCTAATCCCCATTTTTACATCAGCACTATAATTTCCTTACTTTTTACAATATTTTGTAGCTAAGTAAGTGTCTAACACTGGGTGATGAAAGGTTGAGGATACATGTTCTACCAACATAATCAAGAGGAACAATTCATCATACCACTACTTAGCCCTCCCCTCTGAGGAATCAGATTTAGCATGATTTAGAATTATAGATGCATAGTCACTGCATCTCTTCCAAAGCATGTAAGCTGGTTTGGTTTGCAGTGGCTGTGCAGTAAGGGAAACAATACCTGCACCTTTTATCTCAATCCTTTTTTGTCCTCTGAGATTAGATATTTCTCATAAAAGATATGCTGCTACAGCATTTACTACAACTGCTTTTAAGAATAAAATTGGCCGTAATATGAATTATTCTCATTAGAGTATCTCAGGGAATTCAGGAATTTGAGATGGTCAAATGCGATCCGTCAAGACAAAGTAAGGGGAGTGTTTAAGTTTTAGAGGAAAATGTTTTCTGGAAAGGTTCTAGTTGCAAACAGTGACAATCTAACTGAATTTTAAGCAACTTAATATAGTACCCATATTTATGGCAAAAGATTTTTTTAACTGTTGTATTCTGTTTGTCCTGGAAATAAACAGGGAATTCATTTTTTTTGGTATGATTAATCCTCTGTCATTTGTATGCACAGTGTTCATCGCAATTTGTAGAAGCATATAAGGTAGACCAGAAATATCCATTCATTTGTCTCTTTTATGAACATTACCTTATTAACTATGTTGGAAATATCCCAAATAATGCATTCATTAGAGGTACATGCTGTCTGAAATGATCATTTCAAAATCTGCCTTCCCAGGGGTTTGGATTTATACACACTGAGTTAAATGATTAATGAAACTATGGCACATTAAGTATTCAGTATTTTAAGTTTCTGCAAAGTGTTCATCAGTGTTAAGATGATTTTAATTTAAAACATCACAGTCAAAATTTCTGTTTTCATTTGTAATTTCATCTTTCATTTTGTTGCAGTCATCAACCATCATATTATCTAAATTCCATCTCACAAGGTTCTGACCTTCTTTAAAATTGCTGTCTTTCTTAGGAGTTGATGGCTTTACTCATTTCACAGAAAGACCTCGTATCTTTCAGGTTTGAATCCACTAATATCAAGGATGAGTTGACTAAGCAGTGCAAAAATAGGAGTGCATTTTTGTATATCGTTTTTGGACTTAGGGCTTAAGAAATTTGATCTCTTCTTTATAAAACTAGACTTAATAATAATAATAATAAATGTATTGCTTCCTGTGAGACAAAAGTTGTTATTCTGGAGTTTTTGCCTGTTAAGAATCACAGTAGATTTTTACAAGATTAAGAAGTAACAGGTGTGGATGTATATGGAATGGACATGGTCTAGTCATGTTAGGTACTGTGACACCACTGTGAGCCTTGTGCCTTGGTCTCTGATGCTCATAAACTGTCTGGAAATCTGCACTGAAGTGAAGGTTCCTGAGACTTTTTAAGAACCCGAATTCAAAATACCAAATTCACTTAAGTGGTTACCTTCATATGTAACCATGTTCATATGTAAACTGTGAGTGGGCTAAAACCTACTCCTGCTAGCCTCAGATAACCAAACATCTTTCCAATCTCTGCTGGAAGGTTTTACTTGTTGATACGCATGGATATTACAGATAGATATATTCAGTTTGACACTCTTCAGAATAGCTAAATGGATCTCTATCAACTCCAAAACAGGTAATGATGTTCTTACTGAAGTCGATTTCTTTTTTTGTGTTCAGTATCATTTCAGGGCAGGCTACTACATTATTAGTAAAGTAAAGTATGAGATGAGTGTTTTGATCCTGCTTCTTATGGGAATGAGGCTTGTGTAATCAGTTTTAGTCACAATGTGCACGTCTGTCTACAGACCTTTCTGCTCTGACTTGGGAGTTGAAAAAAATTGATAGTAATATGTTAAGATGCCCAGATTGAGAAAAGATATTCTGAAGAGGGAGGGAAGCCAATCAACCTATGTATAGAAATCATTAAATGGATTGCTCTTTTTAAAAGCTGAAACTTAAGCAATGTGAGAACAGTTAATGCCAAATGACATACTGTGAAACTGAGGAGGGAAATACTGATGAACAAATTCCCAAGCTCTCATATTATCCTCATTAAACTTATTGTCTGTTGAGATACACGTTTTCACAAGACCAATATTCTTCTGGCATTTCTGTGGTTATTGCACTTACACCTTCAGATAATGTTCCCAAGTGGTTTGGGTAGAAAAAGACATTCCAAAGTGTGGTCCCCTTAAGTTCGTTCTTTGTAAATGAAGAAGAACACCTTACACCATTTACAGCTGACTGAGAACCATTTACTTTAATAGTGACAAATTAGTCAAATCTTGTAAATCATTAACAAGCAATTAGCTTCCTTTCTAGAGTTTCACTAGTCCAGGCTGTTCTTATCACTGTAACTGCCTAGGAACTTTATCCACCTCCTGGAACCGCTGACGGTTAGACAGCAGTGTGCGATGACAGGCTCTGATACGTCTCAGGTGTCTTGGGAGAATGAGGCACAAATTGGCCTTTTCACCTGCTGCCAAAATCCTTTGTGGCTGTTGGTGCCATCTCTCTCAAATGCAATCTGTTGGTACATACAAATCTGTGCAACTCTAATGGAAGCAGTGCTCAGTCAATGCAGAGTATTTGTCTGCTACAGCATATTCCCAGACTGGGAGGACAGCTATATTTTGTACTTTGTTTTGCACCAGTATCAAAAGCGTCTGTGGTAGACATGCTATCAATGTGGCATGACCCAGACTGAATTATAACTTTCATTTCAGAAAATAAATAAACAAATAGGTAAAAAATATCCACAATTGATTAAAAAATGCCTGATACTTAAAATGAAGCTGCTACATCTCCTGTAGTTTCCACAAGGCTAAAAAGTGCAAGTAAACAATAAAAAGAGTTCAAACTTTTATTTAGATGTGTAAGCGTGGATTTGGTCGATTACTTCTAGGCTCTCGTTCTCTAAACTCTGGGTTTATATAAACCTATGGAACTGAAAACTAAGCCACCTTTTTCAGGACGTTGTCTTTACTCTTAGAAAAGCTACTTTTCTAAGTTAGTTACTGAGTCACGATCAAAATTAATATTTGATGTGAAATTCATTTGTTTAAAGTTGTGTGTATCATTTGTGTGTATCGTTTTTCCCTCCCCCCCCCCCCCCCCTTTTTTTTTTTTAATCTTTAAATATAGCTGTAGGTGAATCTTTTCAAAATTATTCTTTCCAGGATAAAATGGAAATACCTCTATTTTCTGGAAACCTATTGGCACCTAAGCGTATGTCTACATGGATAATTACTATATGCTGTGACTTGTATTAAAACATTTCTTGTATTATAATTTTTTAATTAGGTTGCCTTTCCAGTGAGAGAATCCCACTACAGTATTAAGCAAATGTTATCAATCTTAGTGTAATTTCTAACTTCTCCCACAGTCTTGGGATTCAAAATCCCTACAATGCAAATTAGATTAGGAATGCCTCTCCACAGAGAAGATACATAACCTTACCTAAGTGTTAGTGAAGCAAATATGCTACTCTGTTCTCTACTTTGTCTTCTCAAGGTAGTTTAACCTATGGAGGTCTGTGGTACTAAGCCACTATTGTGCTTGAAAACCTCCTCAGTACTATTTCCCCGAATAAAATAAATGAGTTTCTTGTCAAGGCCATTGTAACAGAAGAGCTGAGGGCATAGATACCGAAGGAGTCGTTTTTTTCCTGTTGTACACTAATTTGAAGGTGACATGTTGTAAATGCTGCAGTTTTGTAAGTTGCATGAGACATCACTCTGTCTTTTCCCTCCCAGATATTTTTTAAGTGTGCCATCATCAGTCATGTATAAAGCATATAATCTTTCATCATCACTATGAGTGTCCTGACACTGTGGTGATTTAGTCTTAATACTGTCCCTATTACTCTGTAAATGAAAATCTCATATTGTATTAGACACACAGTGTCTTGTTTTTCTGCCTAATTATTTTCACTGTTTCTCTTCCTCATCATCTTGTGCCTTTTGCTTCTGTATGCTAAGGCTTCTTAGTAAGCTGTTTTACAGAGTAGTTTGGAATGCTAATTTAACTGAAATTATGTGAGTGAATGTATTAAGGGGGGTGGGGGAAGGGATATGCCCCTGGTTTTCCCATAGAGCTGTGACTGGTAACTATTATTTGCTATTCTCTAGAGAAGTCATTGAAAGCCAGTAATGGAATTGGACAGCTTTTATGGATCCCGATCCTTAGGGTGTTACTCAAGCAAAATAACTACTGAAATATCAGGCCTTGAGGCTGAAGTCTTCTATGTGTATGTAACTTTATGCACTGTGAGTATTCCTATTGACTTCAGTGAGATTGCTGACAATGAGTATAGTTAAACACATGCATAAATCTTTGGAGTATACAGGTCTTTAGAATTTTCCCTGCTTATGGCTGAGAACTTCAAGGTTTATTCCTTAGAAACTTTGGACTAGCTCTTTTACCCTCATTATTTCAGAGTTTTGGACAAAGCAGGAGCACAAGAATTTCTTCTTTCAGTTTCAACAGTTTTTCAAATAGTTGAAAAGAATGTTTATTTTGACAATGTAACTGTAACAATTAATATGTAATACAGGCAATTCTTAATGAAATTAACTAACACTTTAGGAGATTAAGAAAACTAATGCCATATAATTACTGGATTTTGTTTTTAAAGTGTACACATTCACTCAAGTCTATATGCACACACACATACAGACAGTATTTGTATAATTTCCTTGGGGAGATTAGAGATTTTTTAATGTATTGATTTTTACCTTTTCCCACGTTTACTAGATGAACTAAGTAGATACAGGGAAAACGTCATTTACCAGTTATTCGGTATTGATTCAAAACTTTGGATGAAACAAGGTCACTGTACAGCCATTATTAGGCAGGAGAGTTTTTAGAGAATTCAAGTGTGAATTACCATAGAAGTCGTTTTGCCTAAGTACTAAAGATGACTTTTAACTGAAAAACTATAAAGTACTTTACTTCAATACTAAAGATAGCTTTTAATTGAAAAGTATAAGTGAACCACAAAGCAAGGTTAACACTTAGTGCTATAATTTTATACATGCACTTTGGCAGTCACAGTGGCTTTGATTCAACCTTGACTTCCTACAAGATCGTAAAAAGACACAGAATAATTTGTTGTAAAAGAAATGAGAAGTAGAATGCAAATATGAGTTGCATAACAAATTCTGAAGATGAAATGGTAGCTTTCAAAGGAAATGTAGCATTTTATGCCAGTGCCATAATTCTCAGTCAATGTTGCAAAGTACAGCCTGCAGTTCTACCCTCCTCTTTCCCACTGCAGCACCATAATGGTATTTAAATCTGTATAGCTAGATAGGAAAAAAATAATTAAGGAAACAAAGTTCCCTGTACCCTTTTATAGGCTACTGCATTTCTAATCACCTTAAATGTGCTGAGTAACCATAACTGTTTCTTGTCAGTGGCACTGGTGAGCAATTGGGACTTTCATCCTCATCTTCAGAAGAACCCCACTGAACTTGCTGTGTATTAAATCTTTAATGTGACGAAGAGCTTCAGTGTGATTGCCCACACCCAACCCTGCTGCTTGTCATACCCGCGCACAGCCACTGAAGCAATGGAAAGCTGTTACTGAGCATAACTGAGACCCCAGTGCTCATGTGAACACAGAAGTCACTGCTCCCATTAATGACTGTTCAATAATATAATCCAAGATATTTGGACAGTTTTTTAATAACAAAACACAGAAAATGTCATCCAAATAATATAGCATCTCCAGAAGGTACAGAGTTACTGAGGGAGACAGAGTTTTCAGGTCTGTAACTCAGTTACCCAAAGGCATTATCTGGTTTGGAGGTATGTCATGATTCATCAAGTTGCTAGGATAAACATTTTATTAAAATAGAACAAAAAGATCTTCTTGAGCTGAAAGATATTGTAGCCTTTATTTCTTAAGGACCAAAATGAGACCACTGAACTATTTGCTAATAGTGAGAAAAATTTGTATTGATTTTTGTGTGTGTCTCTCTGACAGATGTTAATAGTATGATACTTATGTCATTAACTACTTTTCAGTACCATTTAGTACTGAGGAATCACTTAGGAAGATAAAAAAAAAAAAAAAAAAAGTGGGAGTGAAAGCCAAAAATTATTAACATTACATGATGACACACACCTGACAGACTGCATGTTTCCATGGTTTATGCTTTCTCTTCTAAGAGGTTGTCAGGGAAGAAGTAATATACACTAGCTGACAGTAATATCTTACAGTGAAGCCAAATTCATGTCTTGTATGCACTGCATGTGCCCATATTTTTTAAATGACTTTTATTCTTAAATCTAATGAAAAGTTTGGACTATGGTCTAGAAATTTAACCAGATTTCACACTTCTTGGGAAACAATTACAAGAGATAGCCTTAAGAATATGTCATCTACACAAAGAAAAATGTTGTTACTTAAGAAGTGGAATGCACTATTACTAATGCACATGAGAATCTGGCCTTAATACTTATTTTTGTTTCAACTTCTAAAAGGCTTCACAGTTTTGGTTTATTGTAGTAATGACTTTCATATATAGCTGAGCTTTTCTTAAAATGTTTTCACATGAGAAGTCATATGTATATGACTCGCATAAGTATGTGAGCTTTAGTTGTCTGGGGTTTTTTTGGTCATTATTATTTTATTTTTTTTTACTTAGGAAACAGAAGTACCTGATGTTGACAAATTTATCTCTGGGACCTGATTGGTGATGTTAGTAAAGCTGTGGCAGATTCACTCTTATTATCTGAGTGCTATTGCAACAATAAAGTACTTTCAGAAAATAATACATGAGCAGCACTGCTTTGGTAAACAACAGTGACTTGATAATTTTGATCAAATTTAGGAGGATATAAATATGGAAAAGAGTGGAGACAGATCTTGCTAGATGACTGCAGCAGACTTTTTACTCAGAGAATAAATCTATTCCCATATGTCCCAAAATAGGCATTAAAACCAATGTACCTCTTCTTTGACATCTGTTAGAACAGAATGAGTCCATTTGAAATCCCCCAAACACTCTCATAGTGACAAAGTGTAGTAAATGAAGCAAAGTGGTTTGGGGAAATGAGAATGTGTAAACAAGCCAGTCAGATGTCATTTACTTTCTTGGAACACTTCGGGATTTTTTTCAAGTCTGACTCTATTAAGTCTTTGTGTACGAAGCTGTATTTACTGCAGTGAACATAGATTTTCCACCATAAAGGACAAGGCTTTTTAAATAATGGCTGTTTTGAAGCTCTTTCTCTCCCTCTATTTGATTTGCAATACGAAGTGCACCCATCTAACAAAAACAACATGTAAGATTCCTTACTGTTGTTGCTGGTGACCAGGCTACAAGTGGGGATGCTTGTATGCTTTAAAATATTTGTTGTTCTCTATAAGCACACACCAGGTCGCTGCATGAATGACAGGAGCCCATTCCATGTTCTGTGCTTTCAGAGCTTAGTGATGACATTCGTATCACTTTTTCTCTTTTTTTCTTTTTTTCGTTTTTCTTTTTTTCTTTTTTTCTTTTTTTCTTTTTTTTCTTCTTTTGGTACATCTTTGGACTGCAGCATAACCGAAAAATCAAAATCAGATACTGTTTTGTGAATGTTAGCTATTTGCAAAAATTGAGTATCTTCCTTTACCTTTAGAGCACCAATTTCTTATGCAGTAGTGTTCCCATTTGTTTTGAAGGAGACGTGGGGGAAACAGCTTTGGTGGATGGTAGATTTATTTCTGTTTCTTTACAGTACATTCTTGCACATATTGTAGTTTATATTTTGGAGGACATTAGCCAGGAAGAAAAGAGTAAAGTATCACAACATTTACAAACTAATTTATACCTAAAATGAATTAACCCATAATTCAGTAGAACTTGACTAGGCTGTTATTGAGAATCCTTAGCAGAGTTTGAGGGTCAAACACTAATCTAACTCCGATTTAAGTGAAGAAAGGCATTGCACCAAATTCTCTGAACATGTTTCTTTCCTAATCCCTTCCCTGTCATAGATCAACAGAACATAAATTAGAGTGTTAGGGGAGGAAGAAGCTAGAGTGTATACACATAGTTCTTCCCAAGGTTTGTATCTATTACTTTTTCTTAAGGAAAGTTGCTTCATATGGGTTATTTCACATTAGTTATCCTCATTTTCTGAAATTGTGCAATTTTAGAAATGTATAGACATTTGTGGGGAGATCTAGAAGCACTTTTTCATTTCTTCTGCAGAGCTGATGCTTTTTAACAGTAGAGGAACAGGAAGCATCGTCCAAATTTAGTTCTGCCTGCCTCCATTTCCCTCAAACAAGCAAAGTAAAAACCCATAAAGACAGTGTCTTATATTAAAAAATATAATAAAATAAAATAAAATAAGCTTTGAAAAAAAAATATTTTTTTTTTTTTAGGCTAACCTGTGACCAGAAAAGTACAAACAACAAAAGTCCATAACAGTAAAGGATAAAATTGGCATACAGATTTCTCAGTAGAGAATATTTTGGGCACATCATTTCTTAAGCATTCTGAACTTTGATTTTAACTTGGGACACAATAGAACTGTGATTGGGTTAATTTGTATTACATTCTATGATTATTCCTGTTGAAATTGTGGAACTACTTGCAAAGAAAGTACCCCTGAGCATTCTTAAATGCTTTGTGTTCTGGCTCTTCTGTACATTTTAAGCACTTGGAGCAAGACAGTAGGGCTGGTAGAATGAGAAGGCAGGCTTGGGCTCTGAGGATGGATCTGCCACTCATGTGTTGTGTAACACTCTAATGATTCTCTTCTGACTCAGTAAAACTACTTTTCCTATACAGAAAAAAAATAAAAAAGTAAGAGAAAGAAGAGATGTGAGAATTTTTAAATGCTTCGACTTTGGTCTGGAAAGGATGCTGATAGTGATAAATCAACTTTAATATCACTTTACTTATGTTAGTGGACAGCACGAGTAACCAGTTTTACCAATCTACATCCCCAAATAGACTGCATTTTGATGTAACCAGTTTACTTTGGAATATTGCTTGAGGGTAAATGCAACAATCTAATATGAGAAGTTGCATCCTGTGAGTGATTTCCTTTGTGTACTAATTTCCGTAAAACATGTATGGACAGAGTACTGCTCGGATAATCTTCTGTGGCTTCAGGAAGAAAAGTAGTGATTCAGGGTTCTGACAATATTGAATATCCTGAGACATGGTAACTGTGGTGTTTACAATTGTTCCAAGTATATATAGATGTACTTAATAATGCTCAAAAGCACAGTATCTTTGCCAAATGGACACTTGATTCTAATTCTGGCACACTGGGGAACTGGGAGATGACAGATCCTGATAAAATCCTACCCTAGGGAATGTTGTAACCTTCAGTGAGAACTGAAGACAGCAGCAATATCTGTATGCTCTTAGAAATACATGTTTCAGAAAGAAATGTTTCATAAGGAATATGCATATATTATAATAAGTAAAATACTTATTATGATACTTGTAACTATGATAAGACAACTGCACATTTTTCTATTAATTTTTGTAAAGTTATTGTTGTGGAAGAGATTGCATGTATGTGTAGTCTACTGACTACCTAGACTCTCAGACAAGAGAAGCAAGACTGTAGGTAATATAGGTGTCTCAGTGTTAAGAGAATGCATTCAGCTTTCTTGAGAGAATATCCACAGTGAGCTGAATTAAAGATGCTTTATTTTGCTTTCTCTGATGGTTTCACTCTTGTACTGAAAATGATTTTAGGAAAATAGGTTTGAGACCCACATTATGGATCAATAAATCTATTCTCCAGCAATTCTGGACATGACATTATATCATTTATTTCACAAAGTTATTGAGCGGGCTCCATCTGAAAATGTGTTTTATTTCTCCAGTATGCTTATTAGAAAGTCATTTCAGGATCTGTTAGCTCTAATAGTTAGGGGCTTTCTAAGCTCTACCATAAACTTACTTGTGACCAGCCTATGACCTTTTTTTCCTCCCCATTTGTTTGTTACAGGCACAGTCATAGATTTTATGTTACAACATACACAGCATTCCAAATGATTTCCTTAAGAAAACCTCATTTTGTGAATATATATATATAATTATTTTAAATCCTTGAGAAAACTGTTCAGAACTTCACCTAGTCATATTTATGAAGATTTTTAAAAAAAGAAATGTGGAGTATTCTTCAGTTCCTGTTCATTTTTACTGAAAGGAAATTCTCACGCATAGCACAGCATTGCTGCAAGGGGTTGTGCAGAACTCAGCTTGAATCTGATTCTGCTCCTGGAAAACTCCCATTAGCGTCAGTGTGGCACCATCAAGCCTCATGTTATTAGACAAGCCCATAATTATAAGACAAGCCAATATTTTGGCTAGGTCCTGTGGCTCATGCAGTGATAGGAGCAGAGGTGGCAACAAATACATGTCTGGGGTGGTGGCCTTGCGTTTAACACAGAAGGGACAAACTCATAGAAACAGGTGGTGATGTATACATTTTCTGTGTTTATAGCTGTTACAGAGGGTCAGAAAGCTGTTAGAGGAGAAAATGGAGAGAAGTACCATGAGATTGAGACATACAAAAGACTTAAGTGCCACTCAATTGCCTTAAGGCATCCCCATTAAACATAATTACCATACTTACTAAGCACCAATCATAGCTATTAAGTATCATCGGGTTTAAATTAGTTCCCTGGGAGACATCCCGTTTAAGCGGATTTCCCAGTTAAGCGCCAGGAAACTTGGTTTTTAACAGTCCTTCCTCTCCTCTCCTCTTTTCTTCCTCCTCTTTTTACCTACCGTAGAGTAGGCGGTTTCATAACTGTACAAACAAAAGGATTCCTGATGTGTTTATTAAGTACCATGTGCTGAATTTGTGCTTACATAGTAAAGATCGGAAGGATCAATCCCTTCTGTGTTCACTGAGGGCACTGTTGCGTTAATCCTATTTAAAACATTCTGCGCAGTGTTAATAGCTACCAAGAATGCTTATTTCTCTCCCCTGTATTCTTCAGCTGGACGATTGTGGCCAGCAGTAGGGTGAACATCTGGGCTGAAGGGACTCAGCTCCCTCAGACTCCATGCATTGTGTTTTGGCATCTCACCAGTTTGGTGGCCTTTGCTGGGCTGGCTCAACTCCTGTACATCTGCATATGTGCAAGTGCTGGGGAGAGCAGAATGGGACACAGCACTCCAGTTGCAGCTACACCAGTGCAAGAGAGGAAGAGTCACTCCCTCCAATGCTACCTCCAACTTGCTGGCTAGGCAGCATCATTGGCTGAGAACGTGTTGCAGCTTCAGACTGAGGGTGCACTCAGGTTGTACTTTCAGCTGCCATCCCTCAGTGTGTGTGTATGAAGTAAGTTCATAGCATAGAGCCAACAGGAGAAGAGTTTTGTTCAATATGTCTAGCCTATGTCTATCTTTTAGGAATTTCTGCATACTTTAGGACACGGAGGCACATTACCTACTGACAATCGGCATTAACTGTAGTTTAGTCTGGCTTCAGTGGCCAGCATGAGGATGACTTCTTAGACCACATAAGCTTTCAATTCCAAGAACGGAAAACATTTAGTGTCCACTGAAGTCAGGGATAGTGTTTCTAATAATTAAGCTTAAGCAGCCAATCATGAAATACATCATTTTATTTGGGAGACTGAGAAAAGTTTTCCTTCTCTTATATAAACTAAACTTATTATTTGCATTTTACCTTGAAATTAAAAGTAACACAACCAGAAAAATCCTTGATGCTTTTCATCACTCATTGATATGCTCTAATTTTCATAGAATTAATTAATCCGTTGTTTTTTATTCCTCCCCCTCCCCTCTTTCTTACAAACCACTACTATAACCTCTCAGGTCAGTGCGATTTGAAACCATTAAGATTTCATTTTCTTGATTTTTTTGTTAGTACAATTTGTTTTGTTTTGTTGAAGAAAATCGCACTATTTTTGTCAAGCTTTCTGATCTTTTGGAGGGTTTGTTCTTCTCTAACAACGTGTAAACATTTGTATCAGAAACTGCTACACTGTCTGGTAAACCTGCTTGTGACTAAGAGTGACACCAAATCTGGAGAATCTTGCCTGTCAAAATGCTGTTGTCTAGCCAGAAGTTTGCTTCAGTTCTAGATTTCTCCTTTCAGCTCTTTGTAGTTGTGTAGTGGATAGATCTAACAGCAAATCTTAAAGGAATTCTTTAATATAAAGAGTTTATTTTCAGTAGAAACTATTTTATATGCTTTTTTTTTCTTTTTCTTTTTCTTTTTTTTTTTTTTTTACTTTTGTAGTAATGAAAATGAAGCAAAACCAGTATATTATGTATACTTGCTATGTTTAGTGATTCAGTATTTGTTATCTATCCATTACTGACTCAGGTATATATATTAAAACCTTCAGATACGTATTAAACCCTCATCTGTTTAGTACATGCATTACTTTCTTAAATATTAGGTGGAAGTTGACTAGTATAACTCATTACAGTTATTAGAAGATAACTGCTTTCTAATTATGATATGATTATAGTTTCTCAATGATTCACCATATGTATGTGCCAGCAATTCTAGTTTAAATTCAGTAATGAATTTCAGGTGCAAACTACAATGGGAATATTAAGGTGAGAGCTGAGAAAATAAAGGGCTGATTCAGAACTTGGAAAGTAGACAACCTTTCTGAAATGCTGCCATTTGCTGGAACATCTGGGGTATGTCCTGTCAGGTTTCTGCAGCATCTTGAGGCAACTGGTGCTGTGCTTAGAACAAGACACAAGACAATTTGATTATCAGTAATACTATTTTTGAAGTAAACATGAGTCCTTAGTTCAAAGCAGAAAAGGTAAGTTAAATTAAATTATAACGAAGAGATATATGCAGGTCTCTCCAAAAGTATTTATTTCCATGGAAACTACAACAGGTACAAAGAGCGCAATAACACTCCATAATAGAGCACATCCTCAGCTACCAAAAACAAACAAACAAACAAAAAACCCACTATTTTTCAACACGGTCTCTACCATTAGCTGTGCATTTTCACTTGTAAAAATCTACACTTGCATATATGACCCACTGTCACTGTCATCACTGCTGAAATGCACCACCCACCACTACCTTGCAAGGTAGAAAGTGAGGTGAAGAAGCAAAAGGGGTGTGATAGCAGTTTGCACAGTGCTTCACTCTACTTAGGATCTAGGGCAAGCTGAACACTGAGAAACAGGAAGGAGAATAAAAGGAGGAAGACTCACATTTATTTAATAGCTGAGGCTGACAGATTTGAATATAAGAGGCCTGTATACATCTGGACTGGTGTATTTAGAATTGAGATATGGGGGAACATCTATACTGCATGGAGAACAGTCCAGTATCTCAAATCCCTCGGTAGGCTAACAATTGGCAAAGAATAAATGTTTAGTTTTCTGTTGAACATATTCATGAACAAATAACATTTTTGTTTTTTGCTTTTGTTTTATGACTCTAAAGTCATAAAACAAAAGTAAACTCTTTTAGGTTGCTCTGATTATTATTAATAAACACAGAATTTCAAGCTATTTTTACACAATGGAGGCTACACATTTTTCCCATGAACTACAGAACGTCATGCATGACCTAATGCACAGTACGTTGCTTTACTGAGTGGTGCCAACTACCTAACTGAACAAAGCACATACAAAGCTCCTGGACTCTCTTCTCCCATTTCACATGTATTCATTTTACAAGGGATTGAGCCTCTAATTTAAGCACAATAATATTATAATTCACTTTAGTGAAAGAGGAAGAATTAAAACCTTTTCAGTAAATAATATGTTGTTCATCCACTGTGCAGTATTTTCATTAGTTGGATGACCCTGCAATAAAAGTCAATGCATGCATCTGCTTATGTTTTGTTGGATGAGCACAGCTAGGCATTAGCTCAGCACTGTTGTTCATTCTTTCAAAATGAGCTCAGAAGAAGCAAAATTTGAAATATATTCTCACACCTGTACATGCAAAAAAGCTTTTCAAATACTTCCAGCATCTATTTCACATCTTTATAATTATTAGGAACAAGATAATAATTACCACCCTCCCATCCCCCATTTCCCTGTCCATGGAGAAACACCCCCATTTAAATCTAGTGCTTTGAAAATAACAGATGTTTTATCTTTTGGCCTCTGACTTCAAAGGAAAACAGTTATCTGAGAGGCAGAAAAAAAAAAGAAAAAAAGACAGTAATCAATTGTGCTGTCATATTTTGTGAGCATGGCAATTGCTGATTCAGCTGCTTAATACAGAGCAATTGAGACTACCTGTTTGGGCAAGCTTAAAATATTTCAAGTAATAGCAAGATGTGTGAAATAAAGTACTATGATTAATCACTTCTAGTTTTTAAAACTTGGGGGGGGGGGGGGTGAGGGGGGAGGGGTGCTGTTTGGTTGGTTGCTTAGTTGTTGTGTTCTGTTTTTGTTTTTAATTTAAATATGCTACCTACTTCTGTATACAACTTTTCAAAGGTAGAGACTAAATGCCTCTCACAATGGATTTCAGAATACTGGATTATCATACAAAAAGCTGTTTCTTTCTGACAGAGAGTTTAATTAAACCAGTCATAGCAGGTAGATAAAAAATCTAAATGTTGATGAAAATGTGTAGCTGGGGCTTGTTTTATTTTGTTTTCCTGCTTTATTTCAAGTTTTTGTAAGCATCATATAATCTCTTTCCTACCCCAAAATTCAGCTCTTTTTCCTTTCACTTACTGTAACTCATCTTTTCCCAGGATTTTTCTTCAAGGACACAACGAATATAATGAATACTTATACTAAATATGGAGAAAGAATAAGTTTCTTAGTACAAGAGCCAGTCTGTATTCTATGGTCAATCACTCTTGTGAAATAAGACTAGAACCCAAAATGGCAAGGGTATAGTCTTGAACACTAGCAGCCTTTCTTACCATGTTTTTCATGGCGGGTAGAGGTTATAGGTTTCTAAATACTTAGTTAAAAGAAAGTGTGTTACTCTTTTATATTTCTTTAATAAAGAAAACAAGCAATTTCGATAGGATTTACTCAGTTCTGTTTTTTCTTTAAAATGACCAGGAAGAATATGCCATTAGCAAACAGTTTCCACAGAGCCATTCATTCAAATGAAACAGTTAAATAAAAGAAAAAAAAAAAAAAAATTAAAAAAATCAGGCTCCACTGGTTTCTGAAGAAACAGCATTTGCTAAATCATACAGGGAAAAAAAAAAAAAAATGGTATTAAAATATTTCCTTAAAGTACTTTTTAAAAACATTAACAATAATACCAAGGAGTTGATGTTAAGCTACTCAAAAAATATTCTGGAAAAACACACAAGCTGATACTTGATTTTTGTATAACAGTGTCACCCCAGAGCTGATGAATATGCTTGATGAATATCTCACACTGAGTTTAGACATGAACTGAGACAGAACCAGGGTTCTCTACTTTCACAGTCGCTTGGCTTGTCGGCCATCTCAAACAAGACTGAAAAATGTACCCTTCTGTGGAGCGTAGGACACTACAGGAGGAGTTTGTCTCCTTTGCTTTTGCTCTCATCCCATTCCCTCTCCATTTTCCTTCCTTCCCCTCTCTTATCTACTTTTTTGTAGCCGTTGCATGAACACAACAGTAATCACTTTGAGCCCTTGGCAATGCAGAACAAGAATTGGGTAAGCCTAAATCTACATCTCTACCTTGGGGCTACCTCTTCTTCAGCACAGTCTTCTTCAGGGGAACAGCATTATACAGCAAGAATGCAGCCTCAGCTCAACCTCCTGGGGAAACTTGATGGAATTGATACAGGCAAGCAGCTGCTGGCTAAGTAAGCAGGGAGATGGCAGGGTGAAGCTGGGACCCACTTTTCTGGAATTTCTAGAAGAAAGAAGTGTTGTAGGGTTGTGGTGAAATTCAAACTGGAGCAAGGAGTTGTCATTGTGCATATATACAAATGGGGCAGTGAGCAATGAATTCTCAAACATACTGACCTTTTATTTTCATTGACACATATGTATTTAGGTGTTTAATTTCTAGAAGGCAGGTTATGAAAACTATGAAGAAATCATCTGCCATAGGATTTAAGTTAAGTCTTACTTCAGTGTTCTATATGGAGGAGGCAGCTGGAAGGTATTGGCAGTGTTGCTTTAGGAAGAGATATGCTTACATAGGTGATTTCCTTGGTCACTTCAGGTAAGCACTCTTCCTCTTGTTATTGTGTTGAATCAGTGCACCCAGCCTAGTCCCGACCCTTTCTCAGTTTTTATGAGCTGTTATTTAAAGATTGCTGTATGGGGCAGTGAACTGCAAAGATTATTTCTATGATAATAAAGAGGTGCAGTTGAGAAATTATTTAAATACTACTGTTTAAAGAATAGTAGTACCACTTTTTTCATGACTTAATGTGGAGACCATAAAATATTTTCGGAGAAGGTAGGTGGTGTAAAAAGTTGATCACTCTTCATCACTTGAAGTTGCCATACAACTAAAATCATGCGTGTCATTTATATTGATGGTTGGATGTGTTCTGTGTATTTGACACTGTGACTTCATTTACTGCATAAACTGATTTTTAAACAATCAGCCTCTGTCCAGCTGTGCTCCTGGGGGTATGTATGGATGACAAAGGCTGTAGTTGAAATGTTGACAGAAAAAAAAGCCTTAAAAGCTGCTTTTCTCTGTAACTCTCATTGATGACTCCATGTTGAAGTATTCAATCACAGATAGATAAAATCAAAAGCCTAATAGTTTTTAAAATTTTGCTTTGTTGTGCCAGCAGTTCATAATAGCGAATTTAGGAGACTCTGTAGTTAGATATTGGCTTTATCTTCCTTTTCCACGTCCCTTCCATATCAGGAAGACCACTTTGTAATTAGTTCCTGTTTCCAGATCACTCGTGGCCTTTGCTCACATTCAGGATGGAGATTATGCTGTCCTATTAGCTGTTTTAGGGTCCAAGGAGTGCCAGCCATGCCATGTGTGAACAATCTGTGGGCACCATTAGCACTGCTTGAGCAGCACTTGATAACACTCCCTGTGAAGTCAATTAAAGACATCAGGGGGTGGGCCGGACTACTTCATTTTACTAACATCCCTCATTAGGGGTTGAAGGATGAGGAGCTTGAACAGGTGATTTTAATATTTTAAATTAAAAATGTCAAAAATACCCAGAGTAGCTATCTCCTTTATTTGGCATTTATTGCATTCTCTGCATTTCCCATCCCTATTTCTCAAACAAATCTTTGACAGATCAGCCATTTTACAAAGTCTGAAAGGAGCAATAACTCTAATTCTCAGCAAAGGAAATCTGGACAGAAAGTAAAGACAATAGAAATCAGTTTAGTGTTTCATGTGTGAAAGGAAGTCATTTTTCAGCGCACACACTGATGACAGACAGCCCTTCTTCTCCCAGCTTGGGCTGAGCTGAAGACTCTTTCCCTTCTACAGGAATGTCTAGTACTGTGCATCTTGGGAAGCTTGGGAGGTGATAAATATTCATAAACATAATGTTATTGAAGAGCTAAGTGGAACTTGCATTTGTCCTTGTCTACATAAGCTTCTAGCATATTTCAAGAGAGTACACGAGTGAAGCTGGTGGTGGCATCCAGTTTTTGCTTTTAAGGTTTGTAGTTACACAGTGATGTTTTTGCTCTAACATCACTTGTGTTAGGTATTTTTGACAAACGCTGGCTTTAACAGTTTAGTTATCCCTCCCATATGTAGCAATTGAAAAATGAGTCTTTAGCATGTTTTGTTACTCTTCTTACAGCTTTTGTTGCCAGTTGTTCAATTTACACAGTGCTTATGTAGGGAGAAACAGTCACTACAGTAATTACTTCTCTTTTTTCTCAACATTCCATCTATCTTCTATTTCATATTTATGGTATCTCATTTAATTTTGCTTAGTTGCTGCAAGGAAATACAGTGGAGAGGGTTTTCAACATTAATACTTATTATGCCAGTTATTTATTTTCCAAGTTATTTATTTCCAACTATCTCAGCGAGTGTTTGAGAGAAATGACTTAGTTTATCTGCTAGTGTGTGCAATAAAGATAAAATGAGAGATTGTTTACTTGGCTAAAAAGACACATTATTTGTTTTCTTTTGAAATAGCTGAGAGCATGTCATGTAAATGATTGCAGAAACAGCAATGCGCATCTCCAGCAGAAAGGCTTGATGTGGTAAAGGAGTATCACAAGCAAATTTTAGAAAAACAGCCTGACTTATTGTATTAAGTAACATTTTTCAGCCTACACACTGTTGTCTAACTGAGTAACTGTCCAGGATTTATTTTTATAAATTTTGTTGTGATGTGCTTTATAGAGTTGTCATTTGGCTCACTGCACTAGGAACTATACACAGTACATAGAGGAGATTGTAAAAATGTTTTAAACTGATTTATTTAAATAATCGTGTAAGTCAGCAAAAGAAGTCTGACCATCTATTTACATCTGGGAACTGAGATCAGTTGACTGTCCACGCTCATTCAGGAAGTCTACCATAAGCCTCATAACTTGTTTTCATTTTGTACCAGCCTGGTACCATGAGAATGCTGTCTTGTTATATATAAGTGGATTATTTTTTTGCTTGTTCAAAAGAGACAATAATCGTTGATGCACTCAACAGCTGCTGAAAATATTAAACGTTGTTTGCATTTCACATTTTTCCTTTAGATTGTTTTTCTTCTAATCTGTTATTTTCTTCTAATGATGTAGGACACCGCACTTTTCTCTGTTGTTCTGCTTACACTGATAAGTAACCTGCAGCATCTATACTTAATTGTCTCTTTGTGTTGCTAGTCAAACAACTTTCATAGAAAGTTTACAAAATCCATATTGGATGTTCTATGGTGTACATATTTAAAAACAAATATAAGTTTTGTGGAAATAGAAATCAGATTTGAAACCATAGAAAAGAACAGTGAATGCTATTTAATTAACACTTCAAGGAATTTGAATGGTATCACACCGGACAGATCCTTGACTCAAGGCTTCAAAGCTGCCTTTTTGCTATCTAACGGTACAAGCTGCATACCCTGGCAATCTTTGTCAGTTTTTCTAGTAACCCTTCTTCTGCATTTAAAATGGAAGTTACGTCTCAGTTAGCAAAATATTTTCCATAGCAGATGTCAGATGGCAAAAAAACAGACACTAGACAGCCTTAGTGCTGAGGTTACTGGGAAGACCTTTTATCTCTGCCTTTGGGATGTTTTAGTAATGTATTATTTGCTACTGTTGGGAAATATATTGAAAACAAACCCAGAACTCTAAATATCACATAGAATTTCTCTAAATCAGCAGAGCAATTAATTTTGATGGAAATTGTTCAAGTAAGTGTGATTAGGCTTATGTTAAGAATAAATCTATTAATCACATATCTAACCATAATGATAATCATCATTGTAGAGCAGGTGTTTCCTACTTGGCCAGTATTTTACTGTTGGTGCCATCAACCTCATCCTGACAGTGAAAAGCAAGAAAATGGCACACAGTTAGCATGGCTGAAAGAGAAGTCCTTTTGCCTTGGAGCTGGAACAGCTCTTTTTCAAGAGGTAAAGCAAGAAAGGAGTGACAGTACCCTGTTAAGTACCAGGGCCTGAGGAATTCTGCCTCTGAACATGACCATAACATGGCACAGTTACAGTGCCTCTGGCATCCTCGAAAGTCATGCCTAGGTGTCAGGTAATCTCTGCTCAGATATTCAGTCATGTGTAAGTTTATCATAATGATAAATAATAAAAAATCATGGTAAGGCTTTACTCTTGAAAAGCCCCTGTATAATTCTTGGTTTTCCTTGGTACTGAAGAATGACGGATATTTTAAGACTTTGTTAGAAAGTCTGACTTGTAAAATATACAGATGGCAATTTTAAATTTTTATTTTTAAAATATTAGATATTAAACAGAAAATGTACTAAAAGATTGAACTGATATGTCTTTTAATATCAGTGCAGGTATCACTGTTGCTTAATTCTGTAAACTGTGTCGACATGAACGCCTCTCCCAATTGAAAAGCACAACAGGGAGTAAGCAATAACATAAAATTATTTTTAGAAAATGCATTTTTAATTACTGAACTGCTTAATTATTGAGTACTACTGAAAATATCCTGTGAACCTCATCACTATGCAAATGTATTCAGTTTTGGAAACAATTAAATGATAATAAAGCATTCTTCTTTCTTTTACAACATATTACGGTAATGAAGCTGTTACCTCTCAGTGAGCATTTTAATGAGTTTTAAGTAACATTTTAATGAGCTCAACATTACCATAAACCCAAGGATTAGACAAAATTGAATTTACTGGTGAAAGGGAAGGGTTCATTAAGAGTTAATTATATTGTTTTAGAAGAAATATAATGCATTTTACGATGTGTTATCAACCAAGAATCCATTGTGAAATCTATACTTATTAATAGGTGTAGCAGTGCCGTTATTATATTGACATAAATACATGGGTTTGCACACTACTGCTTGGGTTTCCAATGAAAGTTTCTGTATCGAAATCCCTAGGTCAATTTTATGTTTATCCTCTTCGTTATTACATCTGAGGAGAAAAAATGCCAAGCTTTGCATTACTGGGTTGTAATTCCAGCT